>LR738710.1:763265473-763463780 GCA_902687465.1 Secale cereale
AGCCAAACCAGACGCCCCGCCTTCACTGCGAGCAGCCACGCCCTCACCGAACCCCGCCGCCCTCACCAACCTCGCCACCGGCCTCGCCACCACCGCGTCTGCCATTTATGGACGCCGCGTCTGTCCGCCCGTGGACGGCGCCGTCCAAGGCGACCTGGCGCTTCCCGGGGCAGCCAGCTCGCCTGGGGAGTAACTGCGGCCAGGCCACGTCCTCGCCAACCCGCACCGGCCACCCAACGACCTCGCCGGCGCAGTAATGGCCATCGCCACCTCGGCTTGTCTCTGGAAGTCGCGGGCACGGCCGCTCCAGCCTATAAAAGGCCCCCTGAGGCCGCTGCACTCACCACGGCCACTCTTCCCAACCCCACATGCCTCCCCGAGCAGCTAGACAACCGGAGAAGGCATTCTTCTTCATCTCCGGCAGCTTCTGCCGCCGCCATTTCCTTGATGGTTCCGACGCCACCAGAGCTTCCCCCTCCCCGTTTTCTTCACCACTCGACTCCTGGACAAACCACCGATCCATCCCCCTCGCCATTTCCACCGGAACGAGCTCAGGGGCAAAAGCCCTCTTCCACCCGAAGCTTCCCTCCGCCATGGTCAAAGCCCTGCTCAACCCCGAGCTCTCTGGCGACCCTATCTCCATCCCACGGACGCGGCCCACCCTCAGGAACACGCCGGTGTGGTCGGGGTCGCAAATGGAGGCCCCTGCCGCCGGGGATCACCGCCGGAGCCCCGCCCCTGTCTCTGTCGAGACGAACGCGGGAGAAGGGAGATGAACCTGACAAGTGGGGCCCTCTCGCCAGCGGCACAAGCCGGGGGCCCCGCTGTGTAAGTGGAGGCGGTTTCCTCTTGGAGCCGTTTTCCGCGCGAAGGAGGCGTATTCCGTGGAATACGCCATCGTCGTCATCACCCCCTTCCCGCAGCCAGACGACTGGGCTCGGCCCAGTGGTGCCGTGGAACTAAACAGCGCTCAGGGCGCGAACCTATCCTTTCTTTTTGTCTATTCCAGCAACTTTCAAATAATTCCATAATAGCCATATATATACACTAAAATGGGTAGTTCAAATTTCTGTAGGTTTCTAAAATCATGATCTGTTTATTTAATTTAAGTGAACATTTTACTATGCATATTTTCTGTTTAATGGATTTAAATATTGCTTTTAATCATGTTTTCCATCTTAGTAAATCCATAACTAATTCATATGAACTCTAAATGAATTAATTCTTTTTCTGTTATTCCTTAAATATCCTCTGGTTTATTTTAAGTATTTGTTTCAAAAAAATATTTGAAATGCTTTTTAGTGCTGTTTTTGAATTATGTGGTAATTTAGATATTTTTGAAAATAGGAAATGAAGGGGAGATGTTTCCTTGCAAGTAACCAGCACCTTTTTCATATCTAAGGCAAGCATTTTGAACACTTGATATGGTGAATGTTTGCATGCTAGAATATTTAGGGCATGTTTGTTACCTTTAATAGATTTGGCATATGAGTAGAAATATTGCATGCATGCATGGTCATAATTATACTTTCTCTTGCATGCATCCCCTTCAAATTTGCAACATGCATAAATTATGAAAATCCAGGAATGTGCTCCTGTTTTGGACGTGCTGGTGGGCACGGGCCATTTTGACACGGTGGTGTCATGAGACATATGTGGAAGCAGACAAGGGTTGTGGCCCTGTCCTGATGATATGGTTGAAAGAATAATTTTGTTGTGCTAACCATTGCTAGAATCATTAGCCTCCCGAGTCGACCGTAGATCGAGTCTTGTTCCAGTAACCCCCATACTTGAATCGTGCTGCCACTTGTCTCTACCACGGGTAGGGTATGGTTGAGTAAGTTGTTAACCCCTTTCCGTGCACACACCGTACAGAGAGGCCATGGTGGAAGATACCGGGTGCATCCGGTAGGCATGCCACATGGTCCGGGGGCATGGGTGTTTCCGGTTGTAGCCGAGAGGGAGTGTACCCTTGTAATCCGCGCGTTTGAATAGTGATCCCATGCTATTGGAGGTTGTAGCCTTCCCACTTAGAGTTTTACTTAACTGTTGTTTTGGGTGACTCCTGGCAGCAGAAAAGTTAAGCTGGTGTGTGCTGGTTAGGTGTGTTTTCAACCCAAAGACCATAATGGGAATTAGTCAGTGTCACTATACTGACTAAGGAAATCCTATACTTGCGGGTAAAGAGTACACCCTCTGCAGAGTTTGAAACCTATTCGAATAGCCGTGTCCGCGGTTAAGGATTACAGTCTGGGTTGGTCAAGTGTCGGTCTTAGAGTCGGTCTCCGGAGGAAATATTTTAAATATTGAGCATGGTTATTTCGCAGGATAATTATCGTTGCTACTGGTGTTACCATTAGTATATTCGATGATATGATTATATTTGTGAACTAACCCCCTGCTCTTATTTTACTTTCCAGAGTGTCTCAGGGGCTGGCTAGACTACCCCGGACACTCGCCTTTATTTCCAAGTCCTTTCTGTGGCGTCCCTCGAGTGTCAGGCGGTTTATCACGCCACTACTCTTGTGGACACCCGACTGGCATTTCTTTTCAAGTCCTTTTGTGGCGTCGCCTGAGTTCTCGGATGGTATCGTCCGATTTCTCTTTTAGACACCCGACTGGCATTTCTTTTCAAAACCGACCGTGGTGTCACTTGATACCCGATCGGCATTTTTTTTTTTTTTGATGCTATTATTTATTGCACTAAATATTATTCATCATGCCTTGTTTTGATTCCTGTCAGCATGCATTTAATATAAGTATACCATGAGCATATGCATCTAGTTTAATTCACCATGACCACATAATTGTTTGCTGCATTTGTTATATCTTTTGTCCTTGATGTTTGCGAGTACATTCAAACGTACTCACAGGCTTGTCCCTGGCTATTTACTTGGCCAGGTTCGAAGTTCTACGGGAAGAACCCAGCTACGTCCGTGCGAAGCCTAGGAGTGCAGCCACGCAGGATAGGAGTTATCCGGGTCAGCTGTTCCTGTTGGAATGGAGTCCCATCGATGTTGAAGATCCTTAAGCCTTTTTCCTTCATCCACCACCGGAGTCATTGTTGCATCAGTAGACCTTTAAAGTCTTGTATCAAATTCTTGTAAATGCTTGGTAACCTGTAACAAGGATGTGTCCACCAGCAACAGCAATCCTAGGCTGGTGATGACACTAGGGGTTAATTTCTGGAATATTACGTTCCCGAAATCCGGCCCCGACAGATATCCTTCTTCTTAACGGAGGAGGCCATCCACTTGCCTCCAGCTCCGGATCCGGACATGTTTGGAGTGATTTCTCGAACGAGGAAGAGCTAAAGCTTGGGTGCTGGAGCTCAAGGACGGAAGGGCTCAGGGAGAGAAAGGGCGTGAGTGAAAGGGAATCCTTATCCCCTTATAAAGGCCGTGAATATCAAGCGCCTCCCCACTCACCCTTAAAAACTCTCTCCTATTCCCAAGGCATGTGTAAACGGCACGGTTGGGTTACCCATACCCGCATTGATGAGAATCCCGCAATAAGGGGGCACGATCTCTACTTTGACAAGACGTGCCAATAGCAACCGCGTCTCGGGACGTGGAGCGGCGGACACAGAACAGTCCAAAATTATGGCCGGTTGGACGTGATGTCATGTTACAAAAATTTGTCAGCAGATTGGACTCGTGTAAAATTATATTCTCCATGTGGTTGTGTATGGTGTGTACGACAGGTCTTGATACTATCACCGCGTCCGAAGACTATCTTGGAGTTCGGGAAAAAGGGAACTCGCCTTGCAATGCTGAATACAATCTGCGCGCCGGACTCCTCGTCATTGAAGCCAGGTTCAGGGGCTACTGAGGGAGTCCTGGACTAAGGGGTCCTCGGGCGTCTGGCCTATTATCAATGGGCCGGACTGGTGGGCTATGAAGACATGAAGGCCGAAGACTGCACCCGTGTCCGAATTGGACTCTCCGTGGCGTGGAAAGCAAGCTTGGCGACCAACTATGAAGATTCCTTCTTATGTAACCGACTCTATGTAACCCTAGATCCCCCCCGGTGTCTATATAAACCGGAGGGTGTAGTTCGGAAAGGACAGACTCATTACCATAGTCATATAGGCTAGGCTTCTAGGGTTTAGCCATGACGATCGCGTGGTAGATCAACTCTTGTAATACTCATATTCATCAAGATCAATCAAGCAGGAAGTATGGTATTACTTCCATAGAGAGGGCCCGAACCTGGGTAAACATCGTGTCCCCCGTCTCCTGCTACCATCGACCTTAGACGCATAGTTCGGGACCCCCTACCCGAGATCCGCCGGTTTTGACACCGACAGTCGCGCGCGGCGGATGTCGTGGCGAGGTTGGTCGGGCCAGCGGAAGAGGAGGTGGCGGGGTCGCGGGAGTCGGCCATGGCATGGTCGGCGGGCGACGGGAGGGAGGCGGGCGGGCGGGCGGAATGGAAATGAAGGCGGTTGGACAGTTGACACTCAACCGCCGGTTTTACATCTCCTAGATATGGAGATGCAAAGATGTTGTATTTTACATCTTGTGCAGATGGAGATTTAATTTCTTTTGCATATACATTATTTGTTGGAGGTGAATTTTAGGCCTCGAAGGTCTATGAATTACTCCCTCCGTCCCATAATGTAAGACGCTTTTTGACACTATACTAGTGTGAAAAAACGTCTTATATTATGGGACGAAGGGAGTAGTTATTTTTACATTTACATCATTTATTGAAGATGTTCTCTCTTTTTTTAAGGAGAATATTGGAGATGTTCTTAGATGCCAGGTTCTACTCGGAATATTTACCACGTGCCATGCGTGGCCACTGAGTAATCCAAAACATCTGAAAGTGAATGCTCTACAAACTCGATCATCCGATCAAGGCCACCTCCACCTCGGCGCATTTCCGTTGGATGAAAAACAGAGCGAGGCGAAACAGAGTGGCTGTGCGCCGTTGTTTCTGCTTCACCGACGCCGAATACAATCACTGAGCATAAGATAGCGTGATCCCGAGGCTTTGGTTAGGCCCCTTTGAATCTTTCTTTCCCTCCCACGAGAACCAAACAGCGCATAAAGCTCAAGCCCCATAAGAAAAGCGAACGCGGGAACGGGACAGGCATCATCGCCGGCATCCGCCCACGCCAAGCACAGCTCCGGCGCGCCGTCTTCCGGAAAACCCCCGCTTCAAAACCCCCATCCCTTTCGCTCTCGGTTCCTCCAAGAACGGGCGACCCAGAGAGAGAGGAGGAGGAAACTGTAGCGATGGGCAACTGCTTCACCAAGACGTACGAGATACCCATCTCGTCGGGGTCGTTCGAGCGGCCGCCGCCGTCGTTCGCCGAGCAGCCGCCGCCCGCCGGGCACGGCAAGCCGCCGCGGCCGCCGCCGACGCCGTCGCGCCCGAAGCAGCAGCAGCCACCGCCCAGGCCGTCCGGCCGGCCGCCCCTGCCGAGCTTCCTGTCCGGGTCGCTGTCGCGCAAGGTGCCGGTCGGCGAGATCGGCCCGGTGCTCCAGCGGCCCATGGCGGACGTGCGCGCGCTGTACAACCTGGAGCGGAAGCTCGGGAGCGGGCAGTTCGGGACGACGTACCTGTGCACGGAGCGCGCCACGGGGCTCAAGTACGCCTGCAAGTCGGTGTCCAAGCGGAAGCTGCTGCGGCGCGCCGACGTGGAGGACATGCGGCGCGAGGTGACCATCCTGCAGCACCTCAGCGGCCAGCCCAACATCGCCGAGTTCAGGGGCGCCTTCGAGGACGCCGAGAACGTGCACCTCGTCATGGAGTTCTGCTCCGGCGGGGAGCTCTTCGACCGCATCACCGCCAAGGGGAGCTACTCCGAGCGCCAGGCCGCCGCCGTCTGCAGGGACATCCTCACCGTCGTCCACGTCTGCCACTTCATGGGGGTCTTGCACCGGGACCTCAAGCCCGAGAACTTCCTGCTCGCCAGCCCCGCCGACGACGCCCCGCTCAAGGCCATCGACTTCGGCCTCTCCGTCTTCATCGAAGAAGGTCAGGACCATCCCACAAACTTCTCCATGATCCCACTCCACACATGACATGATTTACAGTACAGTCTCAATGCAACACGAACATATAGTATTATCGAAGCATAAATCAATGCAGAAGGCATTGTTGCAACAGAGGAGGGGATAATTCAGATACATGACAATTCAGCCCAGCATTGCATATAAGATATGAATATATAGCATTTTTTGCCCTCGACAAATGCAGGAAAAGTGTACAAAGACATTGTGGGAAGTGCATACTATGTGGCGCCAGAAGTATTGCATCGGAATTATGGGCGAGAAATTGATGTCTGGAGCGCTGGAGTGATCTTGTACATTCTCTTATGCGGTTCACCCCCTTTCTGGGCAGGTAAGTATCCATACATCTTCAGCTTCACACACTGCATTGTGTATTTCACAGGGCTAAATCTTGCAATTTACAAATCCTGAGCAGAAACGGAGAAGGGCATATTTGACGCAATACTGGTGGGTCAACTTGATTTCAGTAGCAGCCCCTGGCCGACGATATCTGAAAGCGCAAAGGATCTTATCAGACAAATGTTAAACAGGGATCCCAAAAGGCGTATCACGGCAGCACAGGCCCTAGGTATGTACACCATCTGGGGTTATGAGTGAAGAGTTCTTCTGCATCTGTATATATAGATTATACATCAATGTAGTAAATCTGCCTGTCCGTGTGCATGCAGAACATCCATGGCTCAAAGAAGGCGGTGCATCCGACAGGCCTATCGACAGCGCGGTCCTATTGAGAATGAAGCAATTCAAGGCGATGAACAAGCTAAAACAACTAGCGCTTAAGGTGAATTCTCCTTGGCAAAGATGACCGCTGCTATGTCTTGGTACAGTTAAGCTGACACACTGCTTCTTTCGTTTCATCCCAAGGTAATTGCAAAGAACCTGTCACCTGAGGAAATCAAGGGCCTGAAACAGATGTTCAATAACATGGACACAGACAAGAGTGGGACCATCACAGTTGAAGAACTGAAAATTGGTTTAACAAAGTTGGGATCAAAGATTACTGAGGCAGAGGTTCAGAAGCTTATGGAAGCAGTAAGATCACTTCTCTTTTGTTTCACCCTTCACCATAAGCTAAGTATATGAAGATTTCATTGACCATGCTATGATTCAGGTTGATGTAGACAAGAGTGGCAGCATAGATTACACGGAATTCCTGACTGCGATGATGAATAAGCACAAGCTGGAAAAGGAGGAGGATCTGCTCCTTGCATTTCAACACTTTGACAAAGATAACAGCGGGTAATTCTAATTTCTATAAACCAATAAATATACTTTATCTTGCATGCATCACCATAAATTAAGGAAGATACAATTAACTAACGCTAAACTTGTGAAGCCAATTTATCGTACTACCAATCGTGTTATTAAATGTATACAAATTAACAATGCTCAATTCATCTCGTTCTTGCATTATTTTCTGCTTGGTATGAACCAGACTTGACAAATTGAGGGTGTGTGTGTGATGGTGGCTCACTATCACCCTCCACTGAGAATAACGCCAGTCAGCAGGTACTAATCATAGACAATACGCACAATAATAACTGTAGGTACATATCAAGAGACGAACTTGAACAAGCCATGACAGAGTATGGAGTGGGTGATGAAGCAAATATTAAAGCAATACTGGACGAAGTTGACAAGGACAATGTGAGCTTTTTTCCCGCTGTTCTCTTGAAACGATTTTGTCCCACTTTAGTGCCACCTGAACATATTTAACCCCTGTCATGGTTAAATTCACAGGATGGGAATATCGACTATGAAGAGTTTGTGGAAATGATGAGGAAAGGAAAATAGACCTGAGGAAACTTGGGCCTCTTGATGAACAGAGTTGTGTAGAGATGTTTTAATATATTCTGCAAAGATAAGCGAACTGTAAAGTATAACTCTGGAACAATTTGCTTGCAATGTGTATGTATATAGAAAAGAAATGTCGCCATATACCCACAATACTTCTTTTCCTTCGTATGTTTTGATACGACGTGCTAATACTAATCTGCACACAAGAAAGACCTACTTAAACAAAGTTACAGAAATGTAAACAAATGGAAAAAGGAAAATGAAATGGCAACTGGCTGACCTTTTACGTATAAGTTATATGACAATGGCACGGGTCATAGTCTAGGAAATTTACAATAATGTTACTGGTAAAAATAAAAATAAAATGAAAAAAAAACAGTGGGAGGGGCCGTTAGCTCACCTTTTATATATGAGTTGTATGATGATATCACCAGTAATGGTATAGGAAAATTGCAATCATTTCATTAGAGCAAAAACTCTCGGAGAGGAATCAGAGTCTTCAGTTCAACTGCAATTACGAGTATTATTTAGCAAAATCTCCTTCACCAGAATAGTCAACCACTCTGCAATCATCAGGAATTAAGGAGCTTTGCTAGAAATCACTACAGTATCCTTTAGTGCAATTTGGGGGCTTCATATCATGTTAAACCTGGGTAATTTTACAAGAAAAAAGTTATTTATATTTTCCGTTTTTACAATCTTATCAGGAAGCTACTAAAAATTCGACACTGAGCCGCCATTCAAACATAACACATGCAGAGAAGCAACAAGTATTTTGATGCAAAAATAAAAATGTGAGTGAAGTCAAGGAATGTTTTAGCCTGTTCGGGTGCAAGGAATTCACTGCATGAAAAACGAGAAAGAGATATTACTGCAAGTCCTTGTGGAGAACAGTACGCGCTTTAGTCCACCCCGTGAAAGGGGAGATCCAGAATGCGTCGATGCATTGGAGGCCCTTAGTCGATGCATTCTGGCCGCCCGCATCCGTTTGTATTGAAACAGACACAAACCACGGCCCAACGCGCAAGGCAAACGGACAAGCGTCCGCTTTTTGTCCATGGGCAGCCCGTATCTGACTTAAATTTGGGCCGGGTTTACGTCGATGTGGACGCGCGCGATGCCCGCCCTTGTCTCCCCCGTAGGCTGCCAGTCGGTGGCACATTGGACATTCCCCTCCTCTCCCGTCCACAGCCAAGACATCCGGCACACCGCCCTTGCCACCGTCACCAAGTTCTGGCAGGTTGGACGCTCAGCAACATGCTGCTCCCGACAGCTGCTCTTGCATGCGAGTCGGGCCTGTTTTCACCGCTGTTGTAGCACCCCCACGACCACGCCACCCCCACGCCTCCACCGTCGGAGGCTCCAAGCCCATGTTCCTTGTTCGACGTTCAACACTCCAAGACCATCTTCCTGGTTCGACGTTCAATGCCACAATCACCTCCACGTCGACAGGATTGTTGCCTGGTCTGGGAGAGGCGCGGGGCTCTTCACTGTCCGACAGGATTGCTGCCTGGTCCACGCCGACAGGATCGCTGCCTCGTCTAGGAGAGGCGCGGGGCTATTCACTGGCCGGCTTCTTCAACTACGCCCGCAAGGTGTTCGACGTTTCGCCCGCAAGGTGTTTGACGTTTCGCCCGCAAGGTACAAATGGATAGTGGAGACGAATACTTTTTCAAGAACTTCATTTGCGATTTGGATGATTCGTCGTCGGGCGATGAGGAGTTTGTGGTTGCTACTTTGGTCGTCCATGACCACATTGCTAGGCATCGACCGATGTTCAGGGGCTCGATCATGGCCCAGCTCCGGCGCTGAATCCTAATAGAGAGCGCGGTCGTTGCCTACTCTGGGAAGACTACTTCAAGTCCTCTTCCCCACTCTTCAAATACAAGCTATTCCGACGCTGCTTTCGGACGGCTAGACATGTGTTCAATCGTATTCTAGAGGGGTTGGTATCGTACGATGATTATTTCGTATGCAAGGAGGATGCCCTTGGGAAAGGTTGACTTCTCCTCTTATAAGGATGTGGAGCGTGCTTTTGCTGTTCTTCAATCTTGATGGGGCATCGTTCGGTATCCTGCTAGAACTTGGAGCACCAAGATGTTGTGGAAGGTGATGACTGCTTGTGTGATCATGCACAACATGATCGTAGAGAATGAGCGTGAGGATGAAATCTTCAACCAAGGATTTCAATATTAGCATGAAAATATTGTGCCTGAGCATGAAGGAGCAGCAATATTTGCACGGTTAATCCAATTTGATCATGAAATGCATGATTGGGCAACTCACATTCAACTCCAAGATGATTTGTTGAGCACCTTGCAATGTATTTGTGACAATTTTAATTTCATTTGGCTTGTAAACTATGAGATTATTATTTGGTTGTAATAAATATGATACTTTTACTTGGATATGAATTATGCGAACTTTGGCCAATGTTTTTGATATGGATGTGAAATAAGTTGCAAAAATGTGGCGGCATACTGGCCACGCTTACGAAAATGCGTCGGCCCATTGGACGTACTAACCATCCATACGTGGACGGGGCGGACGCCCCCAATACGCCGACCCAAACGGATAAAAAATGGACAAAACCAGCGTTCTTTTGCGTCGGCACATTCGAGTTGCCCTAATTTTCTATAGTGAGCCATTGTTCTGCCGCGAAAGAGACCAGGGGCATCTCCAAAGAGACCCTTAAACCACCCGATATCGTTTGGATCACGTTGTCTGGACGCAATTTGGCTCTTGCATGGGTCCGTAGACCAGTTTGCTTGTCTGCTTTTTCATAAAATGGAAGCAAACTATAGGGCTTTGCAGGAGTCTGGACCACTCTCACGTAGGACTCCTACACGCTCATCCCATCCCAAACCACACCCAGACTCACGTCTCCATCCTTTCCCTTTTTGTGCGCATCCGCTTCCTCACTCGCCTCCGCCTCTGCCGCTCTACCATCATAGTTGCTTGCCAAGTCCTTCCCAGACTTCCGCGTCCTCTATCGCTCCTCCCGGTTGTCATGTCGCTGGTCTGCACCTCTCGTCCATGCAGGTACCATCGGCCCTAGCGGGTGCCACCATACCCACCAAGTGTTTAGTGAAATGGTCGTGCTAAATATTTTGTACCTTCTTTGAAGCAATGGATTCAAACATTGGAGTACATGTACGAGCACTACAATGAGTCGTCTTGCTACTCGTCCAATGGGAAGGATTATGCAGATGAAACAGCGATGATGCAGGCGGTCCTTGCAGACGCGGAGCGTGCAGAACAACATGTTCTCAATTTCAAGGTATCGATCAAGGGTCATCGAGTGCTGATCAGAACATGGCATGGGGGCATTTGACGCTGATGGACGACTAATTATTCCTCGATGCCCTATTCACTGACAATTTTTGTAGAACTAACAAAGTAGAAACCTATGAGTAGTAGACTCATACGAAAACTTGAAAGATCTATTTCATTAGAAGAGAAAGTTCACTACTCTATGGCCTAGAAAGCCAAAAGAATTGGAGCTTTTTGTCTTCGATCGCCTCTACAAAGGTGTCTGGTCATACGATGACTATTTCATCTTGAAGAAGGATGTCGTAGGAAGTTGGCTTACTAGAAGTGCACGATTGTACTGTGGATGCTTGCATATGGCATGGGCGCATATTCATGGGACAAGTACATCTGGATGTCTAAGAGCACGCGCAAAGATGCCATGATCAGATTTGCTACTGCGATGGTTGAGGTGTTTGAACCTCGGTACTTGAGAACCAACTATCAAGGACATCAAAACGCTATTGGTAATGTCCAAATTCGGAGGCTGGTTAGGTTTGCTCAGATCTCTTGATTGCATGCATTGCAGATGGAAGAACAACCCAAAAGCTCTACAAGGGAAATATCAGGGCCATGTTAAGAAGCCCGCCATCATTCCTGAAGAAGTTGCATCACAAGACCTCTAGATTTGACACATTTACTTTAGCATGCCCGGTTCTCACAATGACACAGTGTTACAAATGTTTTAATACGTCAGTTACCTTATGTAGTGGGCTGAAACAATGGTTCCACTAAGGAGGTTAGGGGGTGGCACACTGATACGTCCATTTTGCGTCATATTTTCTTGCTATTATTTATGTAATTATTATGCATAATACTGCTTTTTGGAGTAATTCTAATGTCTTTTCTCTCATAATTTGCAAGATATACACCACGAGAATCCGGGAGCTGGAAATCTGGACCTGAAAAAGCTACGTCAGGCCACCTATTCTGCACAACTCCAAACAAGCTGAAACTTCACGGGGATTTTTTTATGGAATGTTTAATAAATACTGGAGCTTATAACCACCAGAGGGGGCCCACCAGGTGGGCACAACCCACCTGCGCGCGCCAGGGCTCCTTGGCGCGCCATGGTGGGTTGTGCTCACCCAGGCCCATCTCCGATGGCCATCTTTTGGTATATAAGCCTCTCTGACCTAGAAAAAATAAGGAGAAGACTTTCGGGACGAAGCGCCTCCGTCTCGAGGCGGAACTTGGGCAGGAGCACTTTTGCCCTTCCGGCAGAGCGATTCCGCCGGGGGAACTTCCCTCCCGGAGGGGGAAATCATCGTCATCATCATCACCAACAACTCTCCCATCTTGGGGAGGGCTATCTTCATCAACATCTTCAACAGCACCATCTCATCTCAAACCCTAGTTCATCTCTTGTGTTCAATCTTGTTATCGGAACTATAGATTAGTGCTTGTGGGTGACTAGTAGTGTTGATTACATCTTGTAGTTGATTACTATATGGTTTATTTGGTGGAAGATTATATGTTCAGATCCATTATGCTATATATTACCCCTCTGATATTGAGCATGTTCATCACTTGTGAGTAGTTACCTTTATTCTTGAGGTCACGGAAGAAATCATGTTACAAGTAATCATGTGAATTTGATATGTGTTCGATATTTTGATAGTATGTATGTTGTGATTCCCTTAGTGGTCTCATGTGAACGTTGACTACATGACATTTCACCATATTTGGGCCAAAGGGAATGCATTGTGGAGTAGTAATTAGATGGTGGGTTGCGAGAGTGATAGAAGCTTAAAACCCTGTTTATGCACTATTTCGTAAGGGACCGATTGGATCCAAAAGTTTAATGCTATGGTTAGAATTTATTCTTAATACTTTTCTGTAGTTGTGGATGCTTGCGGGAGGGTTAATCATAAGTAAGAGGTTTGTTCAAGTAAGAACAACACCTAAGCACCGATCCACCTACATATCAAATTATCAAAGTAGCGAACACGAATTGAACCAACATGATGAAAGTGACTAGATGAAATTCCCGTTTACCCTCAAGAACGCTTTGCTTATTATAAGAGACCGCTGTGGCCTGTCCTTTGCCTCAAAAGGATTGGGCTATCTTGCTGCATACTTGCTACTATTATCGTTACTTGCTCGTTACAAAATTATCTTGCTATCAAACTACTCTGCTACTTACAATTTCAGTACTTGAAGACATTACCTTACTGAGAAACACTTGTCATTTCCTTTTGCTCCTCGTTGGGTTCGACACTCTTACTTATCGAAAAGAGCTACAATTGATCCCCTATACTTGTGGGTCATCAAGGAAATTTTCTAGCGCCGTTGCCGGGGAGTGAAGCGCTTCTGGTAAGTAGAAATTGGTAAGGAAACATTCATATAGTGTGCTGAAATTTATTGTCACATGTTACTATGGAAAACAATCCTTTGACGGGTTTGTTCGGGGTATCTTCATCCTGACCGGAACCACAATTAGCTACCCCTCAACCCGCTGCACCTACTAAAAATATTGAATATGAAATCCCTTCGGGTATGATAGAACAACGGCTAGCTAATCCTTATTCAGGAGATGGAACCGAACATCCTGATATGCACTTGATATATGTGGAACAAATTTGTGGATTGTTTAAGCTTGCAGGTCTACCCGGGATCAAGTTATGAATAAGGTTTTTCCTTTATATTTGAAGGGAAAAGCATTAGAATGGTATAGGCTATGCGATGATATTGGATCTTGGAACTGGAACCGATTGAAAATGGAGTTTCACCAAAAAAAAATCCTATGCATATAGTTCATCGTGATTGGAATTACATATATAATTTTTGGCCTCGTGAAGGAGAAAGTATCGCTCAAGCTCGGGGGAGGCTTAAGTAAATGTTATATTCATGCTCCAATCATGAGCTCTCAAGAGAAATTATTATTCATAATTTTTATGCTCGGCTTTCTCATAATGATCGATCCAGGCTTGATACTTCTTGTGCTGATTCCTTTATGAAGAAAACAATTGAATTCTGGTGGGATCTTTTGGAAAGAGTCAAACGCAACTCTGAAGATTGGGAACTCGACGAAGGTAAAGAGTCGGGTATTAAGCTTAAGTATGATTGTGTTAAATCTTTTATGAATATCGATGCCTTTTCAAAGTTTAGCACTAAATATGGACTCTACTCTGAGATAGTAGCCTCCTTTTGTGAATCCTATGCTAGTCATGTTGATCTCCCTAAGGAGAAGTGGTTTAAATACCACCCACCTATTAAAGAAGAAATTAAAGAACTAAAAATGCAACTATTCCTCGGGTGGTTTTGGTAATTAATAACAACATATAGCTCATTGAACTAATATCCTTTCAAGATAAATTTTTCAGGAAGTTCAATGGTTGGCATGACATGGATTAGAGATGTGGACCCCTCAAAAAGCTAAGGACAAAGATTGGCAAAAACTCAAGACTCTACATTTTTACTTTAGTGATCCAAGATCACATTGAGTCCATAGGAAAAACCAATACTATTAAAAGGGGATGAGGTGTTGCTTAATGGTCTACTTGCTCAAGTGCTTATTAATATGCTCCAAATCCCTCAACCACTTTCTCATTTCCACATATGTCCCAAACCTAAAAGTCAAACTCGGTCCCATCGATTTGATCAACCCAGCGCCACCGAGTTCACATGACATAGCCACTGCCACAAACCCTAATCAGTTCGGTCTCACCGATAGGGATCTCGGTCCCACCGAGATGGGAATGCAAACTCTCTATTTCCTCTTCGTAACATTTCGGTCTAACCGAGATGAGCGAATCGGTCCCACCGAGTTAGCATTGCAAACTCTATGTTTCCTCTTCGTAACGTTTCGGTCCCACCGAGATGAGCGAATCGGTCCCACCGAGTTTGCCTGGCCAAGTCTTTGTTAGCCTATTACCAAAATCGGTCTTACCGAGTTTGTGTAATCGGTCAAACCGAGTTGAGGTTTTGCCCTAACCCTAACGCATCGGTCTCACTGAGTTGATACTGTCGGTCCCACCGAGATGTCTAACATTCACATTTTGAACTGCTTCGGTCTGACCGAGTTCGTTTATTCGGCCTGGCCGAGTTGGGTCAAATGTGTGTAACGGCTAGATCTTGTGTGGAGGCTATATATACCGCTCCACCCCTTCTCCATCAGTGAGAGAGCCATCAGAACGTGCCTACACTTCCACTATTCATTTTTTGAGAGAGAACCACCTGCTCATGTGTTGATACCAAGACATATCAATCCTACTGTAGCGACCATGATCCGAATGGACCGAAGTCTCTGTATTCCGTGTCATCCCTGGATCGGTAATGCTGACACACACAATACTTGAAGGATTTATAACAGAGTGGCAATCACACACTTATTACATCGAATGTCTCAAAAGAGAACTTATTACAAAATATATGGCATAAGGCCATCTAACACGATAACAGCGGAAGGCTTGGAAGATAAGTGAATCCATCAACTCCAACGGCATAGCTGAGTGCATGACAAACGACCTAGCGCACCTTACTCTTCTTCTGAAAAGTCTACAACATGATAGGTTGCAGCCCGAATCGGGTCAGCACATGGAATATGCTGGCAAGATAACATAGTAGAGCAAATAACAGAATAAAGGCTAACACTACATGCATATAGGGCTGGTGGAGGCTCTAAGGTTATAAGTTTTTGCATAAAGCCAATTTTTTCCTACAACAAAGGAATAACTTTTGTTTTAACTATCATGGTAGTTGAAACATCATTGAGAAGGTTCCTCCAACTCAATCCCAATTAAAGCGATCTTTATTAACCCACAAAATTAGTTTTAGAGTGATGAGATCAATCCAATAATTCAAGTACCAGATACTCAAGATGTCCATAACCGGGGACACGACTAATCATGATTAGTTTGTGCACTCTGCAGAGGTTTGTGCACTTTTCCCCACAAGACTCGATCTCCTCCATTGGATTTCTCGCACTGCATGGTGTTTGAGAAACGGATGACCGAGACACAGTCTTTCAGAAGCATTTACTATTTACCCCGGGTGGACCCGTACACCTACTTTCCCCTACATCTGCTAGTCCACCACTGAAAGAGCTCACACAACATACTCAACTATGCCAGAGCCCATAATGGCATTGTGGCTGCACACGGAAGTTTCTAGCATGAATAGTTTTATGATCCCTTTGAGCCTGGGTGGCATTCCAGAGGATAATCACACGGTTCCTCCAGGATTTCCTAGGACAACACTGGATTCTCCAGGTGCCCTGCAACCAATCCACCCAGATGTTGATACGTCCAAAACGTATCTATAATTTCTGCTTGCTCCATGCTTCTTTTGTGTGATATTGCTATGATATTGATGCACTTCCATACACTTTTGATCATATTTGGACTAACCTATTAACTCAGTGCACCACAGTGTCAGTTCCTGTTTTCTGCTGTTTTTCTATTTCAGGTTTCCCCCATATTAAAAGTGCTCCAAAAATTCCAGGAAAAATACAGGAAAAATTAGCATACAGGAAGCTTCGCGAAGAACCAAAGATGGGCCAGAGGGGAGCCAGGGGAGGCCCAGGCGGCCACCTGGAGCGGCCCCACCCCTGGCCGCGCCAGGGGGGCGCCTAGGGCCCCTGCTCCGCCTCTGGCTGCCCCCCTTCGCCTATATATCCCTCTCCTCCCGAAACCCTCGAGGACAGAACCCTTTTTCGCGATCTCGCCTCTGTTCCGCCGCTGCAGCGCTTCCAAGATCGGGAGCATCAGGAGAACTCTTCCCGGCACCCTGCCGGAGGGGAGAACCACCACCGGGAGCTTCTCCACCACCATGGACGCTTCCTGGATGAGTCGTGAGTAGTCCACCTTGGACCATGGGTCCATGATCAGTAGCTATGTGATGTTCTCCTCCCCTCTTTGCTTTCCATGGTTTAGACCTCGTGAGCTGCCCTACATGATCGAGGCACATATGTAATCTTTCTGCTGTTGCTTTGCTGAGTTTGCTGGGATCTGATGGATTATGAGACTATGTTCAGATTGTGTTTGAGTAATATATTTGATTCACCTCTTTTATATCTTTGTTCTTGAGTAATTATTGCATGTTCTCCGTTGCTGTTTATTGCTTTGGCCAAGTAGTAGGTAGTAACTCCAAGAGGGAGCGTTATGCTTGATTGTGGGTTCATGCCCCCTGATGACTAGCTTGAGTGACAGAAACATGAGTCTAGGGGATGTGCTGTTGCCACAAGGGAGAAAACAACGGTGCTTGTACTTGCGGGTGCAAGGATTGTTTACTTTACGCAAAGTTCTTTTAATGCAGTTGTCTGTTGCTTTGAGTTTACACTTTGGGTGGGATTCGCAACTTAATACCAGCGAGATGTTCTGGATAGATATCTCAAGGTGGATGATTAGTAGTAGATGCAGATGGATTTCGGTCTACTTGCCTTGGCATACCGCCCATGCTTTTGAGCCTCTACCTTTCTTTGCAGCATAGTTAGCATTGGTTTGCGCACATAATCCTGTCAATTGCCCAGCTGTAATTTGTTTACCTCGCTTTGCTGTTTTATCATCTTTTGGGAGAGAGACATCACTAGTGAACATCATGGGACCCCGGTCCATATTACCACCGCTGATCACACCTTCTATTTACTTCCTGTTTTTATTTCCTAGTTGCAGTCATAGCTATCATTATTATCTCTTGTGTTTGATCCTTTGTAAACAACAAGGCCGGAGGGATTGACAACCTCCCTGTACTCATTGGGAGCAAAGTTATCTGTATCTGTGTGCAGGTCCCGTCAACCGCTAAGTTTCTGGCGCCGTTGATACCTACTTGTCGACCCTTGGAGTCTCACGGGATTCGATCCTTGGTATCTTTGCCAAGGGAAATTTGCCGCTACGCTACATCTCAACCTTCCACTTGGGGTAACCAACGAGGGGCGAGAAGCCATCAAGCAAGTTTCTGGCGCCGTCGCCGGGGACTCCACTCTTCAAGATAGGGGAGTTGCACGCTATCTTTTATCTTTGCTTTTTAGTCTTGTTAGTTTACCTTTCAGTTTTTGCTTTAGTGTCCTTTATCAAAAATCACAAAAAAAATTATTTGCTTTTCTGTTAGTAGTCCTTTCTATTTAGTCAAGCATGTTAGGACTTGGTGCTTTGAGGGAATCAGAAGTTCTAGATTTCCATCAAAGGGATGGAGAAAATATGAAGAAGGCATGGGACAGAATTTCTGATGCACATAGGAGAATTATGCCTTGGATACCTATAAAAATTGTGCTTAGAAATTTTTACCATGGTCTTTTTGAATGGTGTAAACACTCTCTTGATATTATAGCTGAAGGAGATTTCCTAGAGTGTGATGAAGCTAGAGCTCTTGAAATTATACATGGTCTATCTAGTTACTTTGTTTATGATCATAGTTTTGATACTGTCATAGATAGACTTGCTACTATTGAGAAGAGAATGGATGCTCTAGACTTGATGAAGGTAGAGAAACCCAAACCCAATAAGAGGGATATTTTGGAAATAGACAATGATTGGGAGCCTTTTGTTAGGATTAGCATCTCTAATCAAGACTTCCTTGCTTATTGTGATATTGGATCTATGGTTTCTACTATGCCAAAAATTGTTCATGATTCTTTAAAATTTAACATGGACAGATTATCATCCTATCATGAACATGCTAATGGAGATATTTCTGAGATCCAGGGAAGAATAAAAGACGTGCCAGTTACATTCCTTAAAGGGATTGCAATGGTTGATTTCTTCATCATGAAGTCAAACCAAGGAAATATAGTGCTTGGAAGGGACTTCCTCCGAGCCGTAAAAGGCTTCATCGATATAGGTAAGGGACAAATCCGCCTACGCGGGAAGGCAAAAGGTACGTACCCCTTTCCTAGAAGGAACAAGGGTGAACTTGTTGAGGAACCATTTGAAGCAATTTATAACTCCGATTATTATGATGACTTTTGATTCCTCCTTTTTGCATCATGCCTAGCTTAAAGGCATAAAAGAAAGCGCTTTTGGGAGGCAGCCCACAATGAATTAGGTTTTATTTTGCTTTTGTTGTGTCTTGATGTTTGTTACTACAGTAGCATCATCATTGTATCTTTTCTTTTCAGCTTTGTGCCAAGTTTAGCCTCTGATTGCAAGAAAGTTCAAAAGTTGTGACGTGCTGTCCAGAAAACAGATTCTGTCCTTGGACAAATAAATTCGTATTAAATCACCAGATCATCTTTTTAATCTGAATTTTTTTGACAGCGTGCTCTATACAATTGGCTTTCGAGCATCTGTTCTAAGTTTTTTTATTTGAGTTGCAGAAGTGCCACGAAAAAATTGTTTACTACCCGTTGGTCTGTTTTTTCACAGATTCTGTCCTGTTTTGCCTTTCCTTCGTTTTGCAAACCTTGAGCTTGCTTTTTCTTTGCAAAAACTTTTTGGCAATATTGAGAAACAGTAGCTCTTCAAGATTATCTTTATTTCCAGTAGGGAAAAATTATTTTATTGTGGGTACTAACCTCGCTAATCAGATTATGATGAGTTATGTATGAAGGGAGTTTTCAAGTTTGCGAGGGAAGATGATAAAAGAAGATTCAGGAGGGTCAAACGCTCAAGCTTGGGGATGCCCCCGTGCACCCCCAAGAAATATTCAAGAAGACTCAAGCGTCTAAGCTTGGGGATGCCCCCATGCATCCCCTTCTCCATCAACAATTATCAGTTCGTCTTTCGTTCCACTATATTTTTTCACTTCATGCGTTATGTGCTATGCTTGGAGCGTCTTGCTCTTAGTTTCTTTTTTTAGTTTTCTTTAGCTTTGCTTGCTGTTCATAACAAGTTAGAACCCAGCTTTCTTTGTGTGGGAGAGAAACACGCTCCACTTCAACCTAGAACACAACATAGGATTTTCATGCTTATCTTTGCTGTGTGTGTTCTTTGTCTTTCCATAGCTGCTGTCATGTTTAGCTCTTAGTTTTCATGCTTTTCTTTTTAAAGAGCTTTTGTTTAGTTGGTTGCTGAACTCTCTTGAGTTTTCATGTTTATCTTGTTAAGAGAGTTTGCCTGTTGCACTGAGTTGTGTGTCTTAACTTAAAGTAGGTAATTGAGGTTGCTATTTAATTTTACTAGTAACTTGCAATAGTTTTGAGGTATTGCCATGAGTAATGTCTGAACTTTTGGTGTCAAGAGCTTTAGCCTATTAGTGATAGATGTCGTATTTTGGGCAATCCATGTTTATTTTCGAAAACCTACAAAATAGTTGAGAACTTTAGCTACTAGATGGATCACTAATCTTTGGAGGGATCGAATATTATAGTACACTCACGTACCATGAGTCGAGGATGCGCAAGGATAACCAAATCCCCATACACTCCTCCTCGGGGTACTTGTCTCTTTGTGAACCTCCTAATTAGATTGAGAGTTACCGATAATAAGTGCATGAGTTCTTCGGACTAATGTGAGTATTCGAAAGTTGACACTTCCACCTAGCCATATTTTCTAGCCTCTTCGGTACCGTGCATTGCCCTTTCTCACCTCGAGAGTTGGCGCATACTTCGCCGGTGCATCCAAATCCTTGGCACGATACACTCTGTCATCATAAGCCTCATTATATCCTTCCTCAAAATAGCCACCATACCTACCTATCAAGGCATTTCCATAGGCTTTTTGAGATACATTGCCATGCAACATCCATCTTCTCATGACTTGATCTTCATGTCATACATGCTTTTTGCTTGATCGATGAGCCGCATGCTAGTTGGGACTTTCCCTAATCATTGCTACATGACGCGCTAGTATCATTGCATATCCTGCTACACCGGCAGAGGCATACATTTGCATACATCATGATAGTTTCATTTTCTTTATGTTGAGTACTTTTGTAAAGTGTGAAAGATCTTCTATACTTATTGTAATTTAGAGAGTGTTGCCCCTAAAGTGAGGAAAAGATCCCAAAGAGGACAAATCAAAAGATCCCAAAGAGGACAAATGAGAGTTAAATAGAAAGAGCCATTGAGGCCACAAAAAAATAAAAACAATAGAAAAAAGAGAAAAATAAATAAAAAGAGAGAAGGGGCACACTACTATTCCTTTTGAGAGATCCACACTCGTACTCCATCTTATACCTTGTACTCCATAGGGATTATCATTCATGCATATAGCTATGTGGGGACCTTCACACTATAGAACTTGGCTTGTATATTCCAATGATGAGCCTCCTCAAAAGAGCTCTAGGTCTTCTTGAGCGAGCAAGTTGGATGCACCCCCACTAGTTCCATTGGAGAGCTTACCTTAGCTCATATGTGCATCCGTTGCATGGCAATCCCTACTCCTCACATCATATCTATCATTTGGCTTTCTCTCGCCTATGATTGTCCTCATTGATGTGAGCCTTTCACACCTTTTTTGTCTTCCCCCTTCATCATTTTTCTCTCTTTGCCATCCTAAGTGTCAACTTTCTTGCTTACGCTCATCCATTGCATGAGTGCTCAAAATATCGAAAGGGAGTGAATCATTTTGACTTGTACCTGGCTAGTGGTATGGGGATGAGTCAAGATAAGATTCCAAAGAAGACCAAGTGTGAAACTTTAGTAGATTAAGTTCTCAACAATACAAAAACTATGTTTTACTCTCTCGTATATCCCTATCCCCTTTCTTGGACGCAAACACCATTTGGAGACATTCGAGTCACGGACAACGAGAGCTCTTGCACCTTTATGTTCTTATGTTGCTTGTTATGATGCTAATATAGACTCTTGCTTGTTATGACATGAATTGAATTACATGCCTTGATTGCTTTACTTAAAAAGTTCTTATATGGTTGGTAGCATGTCACCACAGAAATTATGCTTGTTATCATTTACCTACTCGAGGACGAGCAGGAATTAAGCTTGGGGATGTTGATACGTCCAAAACGTATCTATAATTTCTGCTTGCTCCATGCTTCTTTTGTGTGATATTGCTATGATATTGATGCACTTCCATACACTTTTGATCATATTTGGACTAACCTATTAACTCAGTGCACCACAGTGCCAGTTCCTGTTTTCTGCTGTTTTTCTATTTCAGGTTTCCCCCATATTAAAAGTGCTCCAAAAATTCCAGGAAAAATACAGGAAAAATCAGCATACATGAAGCTTCGCGAAGAACCAAAGATGGGCCAGAGGGGAGCCAGGGGAGGCCCAGGCGGCCACCTGGTGCGGCCCCACCCCTGGCCGCGCCAGGGGGGCGCCTGGGGCCCCTGCTCCGCCTCTGGATGCCCCCCTTCGCCTATATATCCCTCTCGTCCCGAAACCCTCGAGGACAGAACCCTTTTTCGCGATCTCGCCTCTGTTCCGCCGCCGCAGCGCTTCCAAGATCGGGAGCATTAGGAGAACTCTTCCCGGCACCCTGCCGGAGGGGAGAACCACCACCGGGAGCTTCTCCACCACCATGGACGATTCCCGGATGAGTCGTGAGTAGTCCACCTTGGACCATGGGTCCGTGATCAGTAGCTATGTGATGTTCTCCTCCCCTCTTTGCTCTTCATGGTTTAGACCTCGTGAGCTGCCCTACATGATCGAGGCACATATGTAATCTTTCTGCTGTTGCTTTGCTGAGTTTGCTGGGATCTGATGGATTATGAGACTATGTTCAGATTGTGTTTGAGTAATATATTTGATTCACCTCTTTTATATCTTTGTTCTTGAGTAATTCTTGCATGTTCTCCGTTGCTGTTTATTGCTTTGGCCAAGTAGTAGGTAGTAACTCCAAGAGGGAGCATTATGCTTGATTGTGGGTTCATGCCCCCTGATGACTAGCTTGAGTGACAGAAACATGAGTCTAGGGGATGTGTTGTTGCCACAAGGGAGAAAACAACGGTGCTTGTACTTGCGGGTGCAAGGATTGTTTACTTTACGCAAAGTTCTTTTAATGCAGTTGTCTGTTGCTTTGAGTTTACACTTTGGGTGGGATTCGCAACTTAATACCAGCGAGATGTTCTGGATAGATATCTCAAGGTGGATGATTAGTAGTAGATGTAGATGGATTTCGGTCTACTTGCCTTGGCGTACCGCCCATGCTTTTGAGACTCTACCTTTCTTTGCAGCATAGTTAGCATTGGTTTGCGCACATAATCCTGTCAATTGCCCAGCTGTAATTTGTTTACCTCGCTTTGCTGTTTTATCGTCTTTTGGGAGAGAGACATCACTAGTGAAAATCATGGGACCCCGGTCCATATTATCACCGCTGATCACACCTTCTATTTACTTCCTGTTTTTATTTCCTAGTTGCAGTCATAGCTATCATTATTATCTCTTGTGTTTGATCCTTTGTAAACAACAAGGCCGGAGGGATTGACAACCTCTCTGTACTCGTTGGGAGCAAAGTTATATGTATCTGTGTGCAGGTCCCGTCAACCGCTAAGTTTCTGGCACCGTTGACACCTACTTGTCGACCCTCGGAGTCTCACAGGATTCGATCCTTGGTATCTTTGCCAAGGGAAATTTGCCGCTACGCTACATCTCAACCTTCCACTTGGGGTAACCAACGAGGGGCGAGAAGCCATCAGATGTGCATTAATGTATCCACCTTAAGTTGAACCATTAATTAACAATCTCACATCTGTCATGGATACTCTCAAACCCAATCCACGTCTACGAGCATAGCATGGCAACCTAAGCATAACGTAGAGGTAACTCCCAGGGGTTTGATAGTAAAGCAGGTAATAGGTTCTACCTTAATCTACTTCACAGACCCACATGTTAAGAGATCCTACTCATGCAATGTGTGAGGGTTGAACTAATGCATGAAACTGGGTAATAAAGGGTATGATCAAAGTGTTACTTGCCTTGCTGACGATTCGCAAAACCTAGGGACTCGTAGTAGCACGCTTCGCACTCCGGGAATTCTATCGCAAACAAACAATAGCATACATAAGCAAACAAGCAAAGATGCATGGGTAAATCTCAAACAAAAAGATCTAACCAGAAATTTCAACTGAAGAACTTCGGTTTGCAAAAAGAATCAAATCAAACGGAGCAACGAAACTCAAACTATGAAAGAACCAAGATTCATTTACTAGATTGAACTAAAGTCAAATTTTACAGTACCAAAACCTTGTTCAAGTTGGTTAAACAAAAAGAGGTCTTCGAGACGAGGATCTAGGCGCTTGTTTCACCTGATTCCGACTAACGAGCGAAAAGTTATACTGGAACGAAGATCAGGGCAGAATCGCGATCGAAAATAATCGCGAAAAAACCCTAGAAAAAGAAAAACTAACGAACAAATAAACGAACGAACGTTCGCTATCTGCGACTAATGGGCGAACAATATTCGTTAAAACGAACGTACGGACAAACGTCCGCTATTTAAACGAACCGAGAAAACCGAAACAAAACCGATAAAAAAACGAGATCTAGGGTTTACGAAATAAAAACGTTCGATTAAAAAAACGGCGGCTACCTCGTGGAACGGGACGGCAGCGGCGGCGTACTCCGGCGGGCGGTGGCGTCCGGCGGCGGCGCGGCAAGGCAGCGACTTAGGGTTAGGGTTTGGGCGCGGGCGGCGGCTGGGCTCGGGGCGGGCTGCGGGGTCGCGGGGCGCGACTTATAAAGGGCCGGCCTGGGGAGTCCTTGCCGGTTACGGCCCGGAGTCGGTTGGAACTGTTTTTTTTATATTCTGACGCACAGAAAAACAATTAAAATAAATACTAAACAGACTCCAAAACTCCTGAAATAAATTTTCATCGTCCTCTAATAATATTTAGGACAAAGTGAACATTTTGCCCGAACCTAAATGCAATTTTGAAAACGTGTATTTTTCCTATTCAAATAAAATTGCAAATAAATCCAAATAAAATAAAATAATTGGTTTTAATATTTTTCCTACAATATTTCTTTTGTTTTGGAGAAGTCATATTATCTCCGCTCATATGTTTTATTATGAAATATTTTCGGAGGGAAAAACAATTAAAACCAACTTGATCCTCGTACCGATATTTGAGAAAACTCAAATATGGAAAACGATAAAAATCCCCAACTCTCTCCGTGGGTCCTTGAGTTGCTTAGAATTTCGAGGATGGCAACACACAAATGCAAATAAAATATGATATGCAAGATGACATATGTATAACATTCAAAATTGAAAATTTGGGATGTTACAAACCTACCCCCCTTAAGATGAATCTCGCCCTCGAGATTCGGGTTGGTTAGAAAATAGGTGTGGGTGGTCCTTGCGTAGATCATCCTCTCGTTCCCAGGTGGCTTCATCTTTGGTATGGTGGCTCCACTAAACTTTGCAAAAACTTGATAACCTTGTTGCGGGTGACCCTGCTTGCAAACTCGAAGATCTTGATTGGTTTCTCCTCACAAGTTAGATCACTATCCAGCTGAATTGCTTCTAGGGGCACTGTGTCTCTCAGAGAAATATCGGCCATCTCAGCATGGCACTTTTTTACCTAGGAAACGTGAAACACGTCATGAACTCCTGACAATCCTTCGGGTAACTCTAACTTGTAGGCAACCTCTCCCATGCGTTCCAAAACACGGTATGGCCCTGCAAATCCCAGGGCTAACTTTCCCTTGACACCGAAATGCTTAACTCCTTGCAGAGGTGATTCTCTTAGGTACGCTCTATCTCCGATTTCATAGACTACATCTTTGCATTTCGAGTCTGCATAACTCTTCTACCTGGACTGAGCTACCTTCATTCTATCTCGAATCAGCTTGACCTTCTCTTCTGACTCTTTGATCAGATCTGGTCCGAATAACTAATGGTCTCCGACTTCATCCCACATCAACGGCGTTCGGCATCTCCTCCCATACAATGCTTTGAACGGTGCCATCTTCAAGCTGGCCTGGTAACTGTTGTTGTACGAAAACTCTGTGTAGGGCAAGTTGTCATCCCAACTAGATCCATAATCTAGCGCGCAAGCTCTCAACATGTCCTCCAGAATCTGATTGACTCTCTCGGTCTGTCCATCAGTCTGCGGGTGAAAGGCCGTACTGAACTCTAGCCTGGTACCCAAAGTCTGGTGTAGTTGATGCCAAAACTTTAAAGTAAACTGTGTTCCTCTATCTGATACGATGGTCCTCGGAACTCCGTGCAGACATATGATCCTGGTCATGTATATCTTGGCCAACTTTGCACTGGTATTGGTGGTTTTCACAGGGATAAAGTGGGCTACTTTGGTCAAGCGATCCACTACTACCTAGATAGAGTCATACCCCGATCGGGTGCTGGGTAATCCGGTGATAAAGTCCATGCAAAGCTTATCCCACTTCCATTCGGGTATCGGCATAGGCTACAGTAATCCTGATGGCTTCTGATGTTGGGCCTTCACTCTCTGGCATACATCACATATGGCTACATACTCGGCAATGTCCTTCTTCATTCCCGTCCACCAGAAATGCTCCTTCAAATCCAAATACATCTTAGTGTTTCCGGGGTGTATCGAGTATGGTGAATCATGTGCTTCATGTAGTATCAACTTCCTGATCTCGGCGTTTTTGGGCACATAGACTCGGTCCTCGAACCGCAAGGTGTCGTGTTCGTCCTCACGAAAACCCTTGGCTTTTCCTTCACTCATCTTCTCCTTTATTTCTGCAATTTCTTTGTCATCCTTCTGAGCTTCTCGTATCTTTCCCAATAATGTTGACTGAACGTCCAAGGCTACAACAAAAACTCTAGGGACTATCTCCAAACGAATCTCCCTGAGATCTTCTGCTAACTCCTTGGGCAATCCTCCATTTACTAGGGTATTGACATAACTTTTCCGGCTCAAAGCGTCTGCAACGACATTGGCCTTGCCTGGATGCAGCTTCATATCATAATCCTTTATGAGCTCCAACCATCTCCTATGTCTGAGGTTCAGTTCCTTCTGGGTGAAAATGTACTTCAAACTCTTGTGATCCATGTACACATCACAACGATTTCTAATAAGGAAATGTCTCCAGGTTTTGAGTGCATGCACTACCACTGCTAGCTCCAAATCATGTGTAGCATAATTCCACTCGTGCGATCGGAGTTGACGGGATGCATAAGAAACAACTCTTTTGTCCTGCATGAGTACTCCTCCAAGTCCTAAGCGAGAAGCGTCGCAATACACTTGGAAATCCTTGCGTATATCTGGCAAGATCAGCACTGGGGTTGTCGTCAAATGTTTCTTCAACTCCTGGAAACTTTCTTCGCACTCCTCGGTCCAATGGAACTTTGTGTCATTCTTCAACAATGCCGTCATAGGCTTTGCAATCTTGGAGAAATTCTCTATGAATCTCCGGTAATATCCCGTGAGTCCAAGAAAACTATGGATTTCTCCAACTGAGGTGGGTGCCAACCACTCAGTGACTGCCTGCACCTTGATAAGATCCACTGCTATACCTTCTCCTGATATAGCGTGTCCTAAAAATCCAACTTCCTTCAACCAAACTCGCATTTGCTGAACTTGGCATATAACTGGTGTTCTCTAAGCTTCTCAGGAACCAAACGCAAATGTTCCTTGTGTTCCTCTTCATTCTTCTAATACACCAAGATATCATCAATGAATACCACAACAAACTTATCCAAGAACTCCATGAACACCTTGCTACTTCTCGAGCTTGCATTGTATTCCCTCGAGGAGGAAAGGGAGATGCAGCACAGTAGCGTAAGTATTTCCCTCGGTTTTTGAGAACCAAGGTATCAATCCAGTAGGAGACCACGCGCGAGTCCCTCGCACCTGCACAAACAAATAAGAACTTCGCAGCCAACGAGATAAGGGGTTGTCAATCCCTTTACGGTCACTTACGAAAGTGAGATCTGATAGAGATGATAGTTTATATTTTTGGTATTTTTGATTTATACGAACATCAAATAAAAGCGATAAAAGTAAAGTAGATGTAGATTGATATGTTGAGAATAGACCCAGGGGCCATAGTGTTCTCTAGTGGCTTCTCTCATGATAGCGATATTCTACGGTGGGTAAACAAATTACTGTCGAGCAATTGATAGAAAATCGAATAATTATGAGATTATCTAGGCATGATCATTGTATATAGGCATCACGTCCGAGACAAGTAGACCGAAACGATTATGCATCTACTACTATTACTCCACAAATTGACCGCTATCCAGCATGCATCTAGTGTATTGAGTTCATAAGAGTAGAGTAATGCCTTAAGCAAGATGACATGATGTAGAGGGATAAACTCAAGCCATATGATATAAACCCCATATTTTTATCCTGGATGGCAACTGAAAGAACATGTTGTGCCCCCATGTTTGGTTTTGCTAATTGATGACAATCTCTATGGACTAACGGTTGCCTTGAGTTATATTTGAAGGGTTTGTCCATAGGCTTTTCCTGGAGTCCATTCGTTGGTTTCAAGGAGAGTTTGTGATGACCAAGGTGATATTAAGGAATTATCCAAAGATTGGTATTGTGAGGGTTGAACTTATTGCAAGCATGTCTTGAAGAAGAAGAGTGTGTGATCATTCATGTTCACCTTCAAGACATCATCCAAATGAAGAGAGTTGGAAAGATTCAAGGTTGATCAAGACTAAGTCAAAGAGTGAATCAAGTTGATCAACACACAAAGCATAGAAGATGTACCAAGAGGGATCAAGTGATCTTATGGTATGGTAAGCATTGTCCATTACGCTTTGTGTACTAACCCATGGTCTACGTGAGAGTTCGTTGTGGGGTTAGGTTTGTTTCCATGGGCTTGCGTCAAGAAAAAGATATTATACAACCCATGGAGGATGACATCAAGTTGTGATCGTCATCAAGATTGCGGTATGCAAGTTCAAGTGGAACATCACGAAGAGATCAAGTGCTTGAAGCTTTCCATCCATTGTGGTGACAATGGATTTGTGAAGAAGTGCCAAAGAGTGGCTCACCCATAGTGGAGTATGGGGGAGCAATCTACTAGTCTTCAGCGAGCCAATGCAATCAAGAAAGATGGTCCAACTTGAGGGAGTCAAGATCGTCATCATCCAGCTCAAGTGGACTATGTGCAAGGAAAAAGTTTTCCCTTGATAGGTTTTCTATTTTACCGATCTCATGGTAGTTGTGGGAGAGTGGGTTATAGGATCGATTGTCGTACTATCAAGGGGGGCTCTCGATGAGTAACTTGATCGTATCGTTCGTAGAGAGCTCAAACCATTGCATCCTTGCATCACCTCTCTTGGTTCTTGTTTGGTTCTTCTCCTTGTGAGATTTGGATCTTATGGTCATCTTCATGACTAGCTCGAGTTCATCGAAAACCGATTTCATATGCATCTTCTTTTGGTGTTTTCGGTGTTGGACTTTTTACCGATCTTAATTGAGAAAGGGTTCTCACCATTTTATTTTGGGTATTTTATCAATTGCTATTTCTTGATATTTCTATCAAGATTGTGTTTGCTCTTGTCCTTAGCTTTCCAACAAACTTGATTACGTCGAATTCGGAGCTCGTATGCGAAAGTTGTGGCTGTTTTGATCTTACCTGTTTTTCATAGAGAGGTTGTACCGCCCCATAGAGGGGTTGTACCGGTTGACTGGTACAACCGGTGTTTGGAGCGGTTGTACCGCTCCAGAATTGGTCTGAAGGTTGTACCAGCCATGTACCGCTCTACCACCGGACTAGCTTCTGTTTTGGAGCGGTTCTTGGGCGGTTGTTGACCGGTTAGTCCAGTTTAACCGGTACTACCGATTCCCCGGGCTGTTGTACCACTTAGGGATTTTTCCTACAGGTTTGTTTTTCCTCTACTTTGACCGGTTGTACCGGTCCTACAGTTTTCTGCACATAACGGGCAGATACATGGGACCTATAAAAAGGGATCTTCTTCCCCATTGGACCCTATCCTTTGAGCCCGTGTTCTTCCCCCATTGTTGACCTTCTTCGAGCTTGCTATCTCTCAATCCCTCCATGGATTCTTGCTAGTTTTTTGGGGGGGGGGAGGGAGAGGAGATCTAGATCCACACTTCCACCAATCACTTTCTCCTCTTTGTGAGTGGAACCCTTTGGATCTAGTTCTTGGTGTTCTCCTTCTTGTTCTTCCTCTCTTTTCCCTCCCTAGCATTAGTTGCTTTGGTGGGATTTGAGAGAGAAGGACTTGGGCACTCCGTGTGTCCTTGCCATTGCATTTGATGCATTGGTTTGAGTTCTCCACGATGATACGTGGAAGTGAAGTTTGAGAAGCTTATTACTCTTGGGTGTTTGGGCACCCTAGAGCTTGTTCCTCTTGGGTGGCTTGGCGCCCTAGACGGTTGATGTTGTTCGGAGCTCAATCATTGTGGTGTAAAGCTCCGGGCAAGCGTCGGGGTATCCAATTAGGTTGTGGAGATTGCCCCGAGCAATTTGACGGGTACCGGTGACCGCCCCCAAAGGTTGCCAAAGTGTACGGGTTCGGTGACCGCCCCCAAGGGTTGCCATTTGTACGGGTTCGGTGACCGCCCTCAAGGGCCCCTTAGTGGAATCACGGCATCTTGCATTGTGCGATGGCGTGAGGATATTACGATGGCCCTAGTGGCTTCTTGGGGAGCATTGTGCCTCCACACCGCTCCAAACGGAGATTAGCATCCGCAAGGGTGTGAACTTCGGGATACATCGTCGTCTCCGCGTGCCTCGGTTATCTCTTACCCGAGCCCGTTAATTATGCACTATACTTTGTGATAGCCGTATTGTTTCTTGTCATATATCTTGCTATCACCTACTTGTTTATCTTGCTTAGCATAAGTTGTTGGTGCACATAGGTGAGCCTAGTTGTTGTCGGTTTTGTGCTTGAAAAATTAACCGCTAGGTTTATTCCGCATTTGTTCAAGCCTAAACCGTAATTATTTTAAAAGCGCCTATTCACCCCCCCCCCTCTAGGCGGCATCCAAGATCTTTCAATTGGTATCAAAGCCTCGTCTCTCTTTATAGGGCTTAACTGCCTAGAGAGTAAGGATGTCGACTAGGGGTTTAGGTTTCTCTGACACTCTTAGTTTCGATGGCACAAATTTTGATGTTTGGGTAATTCGCATGCTTAATCTCTTTAGGGTCATGGACCCAAATTTAGAGCGAATTGTAGATATGGGTTTTTCTCCTCCAAAGGATCCACAAAGATTATCTTTAGAGGATGAGAAAAAATCTTATCTCAATGCTCAAGCTTCTAATGTGCTTTTTGATGCTTTGAGCAATGTAGTTATATTTCAACTCATGCCGTTCCGGGATGCTCATGAGTTGTGGACAAAGCTTCAAGATAAATATGGTGTGTCCAAGAATGGGAATGATTGTTCTCCCTCCACCTCCGACCGTGTTGTCTTCTCAACTTCTTCTACTTCACCTACATGTGGTTTGCCACAAGGTAATGATATGGTGAGTAGTGTTGGTCATTGCAATGATGATAGTATGCTTATTGTGGATGATCCTTCATCACTATCTTATTGCAATGCATATTCTTTGGACTTTAACACTTCGAGCACCCTACATGTTTCACATGCTTGTGTTGATAGTCCTTGCATATCATGTAGAAATTGCTTGACTAAAACTCATGATGATATGCTTGCTATATCTTGTTGCCATGATAAAAATGCATCTATTTCCTCGAATTGTTATGCTAACAATGTAGAGGAAACCCAACACCCCACGGAACAGGATGTAGTCTTGAATGGTGCTTCAAGGGATCCTACATCATCATCTATTGCGTTTTGCCTTATGGCTAAGGCTTCAAAGGTATCTCCCACTTTGAATCCCAATATATCTTGTGATGATAGTGATGATGACAATGATGATGATGTTGATAATGATGAAGAGAATGGTAATGTTGCCTCCTTAAAAATTAAGGGGGAAATAATTTTTAAAGCTCTTCATAAGAATAAAATGGATCGTTCCAACTTCATGGAAATCATGTCTATTGCCATTGAGGGCAAGAAATATATAGAGGAGTTGGAATCTCATCTAGAGGAGCATGAGGTCACCATTGACAAAATGGAAAGTCATGAGCGTGATTACGCTAATGAGATCGCCGACCTATCGCAAGCTCTTGAACTTGAACAAACCATCAAGGAATCTCTTGAGGAGAATTTTGCTCTAGAACTATCTAGAATAAAGGAATCCCGTGATAGAGCTCTCGAGGTGGCTAATAATTTTGAAACTAAAAATGAGAAGCTTGAAGTTGCACATGCTAAACTCCTTGAGGATTTTGAGCACCTCGAAAATGGCTCAAGGGTCATTAAGAGTGAGCTCATCAAACTCACCGAGTCTCATGCTCATCTTAAAGCTTCATATTCTAAAGAGCTTGCCAAGTTGCCTTCTCCTCTTGCTATTATTGATGATGCTTGTGCTACTAACTCTATTTCTAGTGAAGCATCCATTTTGAAGGAGAATGTTGAGCTAAGGGCTCAACTTGAGTTGCTATCTGGCAATTATGGGAAATTGGAAGAAAGTCATGTAAAGCTCACAAGCTCTCATGATGATCTTCTAGTATCCCATAATGTGCTAAAGATAGCTCATGAGGCTATGAGTATCAAGGTAACATCTAGTGATCCTCATGTGGATACTAGCACTACTTCAAGTCAAAATGCTATCTTGCCATGTGCTAGTCCTCGTAATTCATCTACTCACAATGTTAGTACATCTTGTGATGAATTGCTCTCCTTGCCTTGTTGCTCTAACAATGAAGCTTATACTTCCTCTAGTACTTTTGTTGATACTAACCATGTAGAGGAAATCAAAGAGCTCAAGGCCCAAGTCACTTCTTTGAAGAAAGACTTGGAAAAGTGTCATGAAGGGAAGTCCACACTCAACAATATCTTGAGTGTGCAAAAATCCCCCAATGACAAAGGTGGACTTGGATTCAACTCCAACAAGAAGAAAAGGTCCAAGATCATTAACAAGAATAAGGACCAAGAACAACTCAAGAATTCGGCCAAGATTATTTGCTTCAAGTGCAAAATTGAAGGGCATCATGTTAGATCTTGCCCATTGAAGAAGAAGGCCGTTAGTGACAAGCAACAAGGGAAGAGGCCACAAGTTCAATCTCGTGCTCAACCGCAAGTTGGAGAAAGGCCGCTTCCCAAGAAGACTCATGGTAATGCTTCTCATTTTGAGGAATCAAATGAGAAGAAAGTGAAGAGTAGATGTTGCTACTTATGCCGTGAGAAGGGTCACCTTGCTTCTTCATGCACTAGTGGTAACTTATCCAACCCAATTATTATTGATGATGTCTATTCTCTTGGGAAGGATAAGGTTGGCAATGTGTTTGCCATGTTTCTTGGGACTCAAAGTGGTGTCAAGAAAAGAACCATTTGGGTAGCCAAGCCTATTGTGACTAACCTCTTAGGACCCAACTTGGTTGGGGACCAACTAGCTCAAACTTGATCAATAGGTGTTTTGGAGGGCATTGGAGACTTGGATACATTATGAAGAATTAAGGGATCTTCATCATTCATATTGTCTCAATCCAAGTCATTTGGATTATCAAGTTTCTATCTTATATCCAATGTTCCTCCTTGCGGTAACTCGTGCTTAAATTGTTTACATTGAAAGTTACTTGCCCCTTTGCATGTTTTGGTTTTGTTCCTTGCATGTGTTTGTATATGCTGTGCGTCCAATTTGTGTGTCTTGAGAAATCAAGTATGTGTATATTGGTTTGCACATCCGCAAGGGTGTGAACTTCGGGATACATCGTCTTCTCTGCATGCCTCGGTTATCTCTTACCCGAGCCCGTTACTTATGCACTATACTTTGTGATATCCGTATTGTTTCTTGTCACATATCTTGCTATCACCTACTTGTTTATCTTGCTTATCATAAGTTGTTGGTGCACATAGGTGAGCCTAGTTGTTGTCGGTTTTGTGCTTGACAAATTAACCGCTAGGTTTATTCCGCATTTGTTCAAGCCTAAACTAATTATTTTAAAAGCGCCTATTCACCCCCCTCTAGGCGACATCCACGATCTTTCAGGAACAATAAAATACGTGCCTTGATGCCCCTACTGTCACTGGGAAAGGACACCGCAAGATTGAACCCAAAGCCAAGCACTTCTCCCATTGCAAGAACTATAGATCTAGTAGGCCAAACCAAACCAATAATTCGAAGAGACTTGCAAGGATATTATGAGCACACATAAAAAGTTCAGAGAAGAACCAAATATTTCTCATAGATAATCTTGATCATAAACCCACAATTCATCGGGTCCCGACAAACACACAACAAAAAGAGATTACATCGAATAGATCTCCTCGAAGACCGAGGAGAACTTTGTATTGATATCCATAGAGAGAAGAAGCCATCTAGATACTAGCTATGGACCCGAAGGTCTGTGGTAAACTACTCACAACTCATGGTGAGGGCGATGATGATGATGATGAAGAACTCCGTGATGGATCCCCCTCCGGTGGAGCTCCGGAATAGGCTCCAAGATGGGATCTCATGGGAACAAAAGGTTACGGCGGTGGAATTAGGGTTTTCTCTCTGTTGTCGAAGGTTTCGGGGTACGTAGACTTATATAGGAGGAAGGAGGACACTGGCGGGTTCTCGAGGGGCCCACGAGGCAGGGGGCGCGCCTTAGGCACGGGGGCATGCCCCGCACCCTCGTGGGCGCCTCGATGCTCCCCTGACGTGGTTCTCAAGTTCCATGTGCGTGATTTTCTCCAAAAATATCTCTCGCGAAGGTTTCATTCCGTTTGGACTCCGTTTGATATTCTTTTTCTGCAAAACCCTGAAACAGGCAAAAAACAGCAATCTGGACTGGGCCTTTGGGTTAGTAGGTTAGTCCCAAAAATGATATAAAAGTGTATGATAAAGGCCATTAAACATCAAGACTTCATAAATAATAGCATGGAACAATAAAAAATTATAGATACGTTGGGGACGTATCACACCTTATTCATCATACTCATGAAATAGGCAGGGGCGTTAGTTAATCCAAATGACATAACCGTATACTCATATAGCACATACCTTGTGGTGAAGGCTGTCTTAGGTATATCTTTTTCTCGGATCTTCAACTGGTGGTATCCTAATCGTAGATCGATTTTGGAGAATACTTTAGCTCCTTGAAGTTGGTCAAGCAAATCATTGATCATCGGCAGTGGGTACTTATTCTTAATCGTCACTTCGTTTAGTGCACGATAATCAACAACCATCCTTAAAGATCCATCCTTTTCTCGACCAAGAGCACTGGGGCTCCCCAGGGTGATGAACTTCGTCGGATGAATCCTTTCTCCAATAACTCCTTAATCTGCTTCTTGATCTCCTCCAGATCATTCGTTGGCATCCGGTATGGTCTCTTCAATATTGGTCATGTGCCTGGCAATAGCTCTATCAAAAACTCAATGTCCCGATCTGGCAGCATGCCTGGTAGCTCCTCTGGAAATACATCCGGGGTAATCCTTTACTACATGCACTTCCTCCTAAACAACTCCCGAGAGAGAATTTACTTGTGTCCTCCTAGGCGCATGCCTAGATACATACTTGATCCTTTTTCCCTCCGGGGTGGTAAGTAAAATCGACTTACTGGCATAATCGATGTTCCCTCCATACATCGATAGCCAATCCATACCTAGTATCACACCCAATCCTTGTGAATCCAAAACTATCAGGTCTGAGGGGAAAACATGGCGTCCAATGGTCAATGGCATCTGAAAACATCCTTGATTTGCCATATATTCATCTCATGGTGAGCTTACTAACATAGGGGTCATAAGTACTTTGGTGTGCAACTTATATCTATCCACGAATCCCCTTGAAATGTATGAATGCGATGCACCAGTATCAAAAAGAACTATTGCGGTAAATGACTTAACCAAAAACTTATCGTCAACTGCATCCGGCTGCTCTTCAACCTCCTCCACGTTCACGTGGTTCACTTGTCCCATGTTGAAAGGGTTGGGCTTCTTCCCAGCGCTTCCATTGCCGTTTACATTCTTCGCTTTCGAGCACTCCGTGGCGTAGTGTCCATTCTTCCCGCACTTGAAACAGGTAATGTGACCTAAATCCCTCTTCGCGGGTGTGGCTGGAGTGGAGCGGTTCTGATTATTGCTTGCTCCATTCCCATTCCCATTCTTGGGGCCATTGTGGTTATGAGAACTCCCTCCATTATGGGCATGGCCTCCATGGTTATGGGTATATCCTCCAGAGTTCGGGGTGAAACGGGGCTTCTGCTGGGCTCGAGAAGTATTCTTTCCTTGTCCATACTTCCTCTTGCGACTCTCAATCTGCTGATGCTTCCCTTCAATCATAAGAGCCTTATCTACCAGCTCCTGGTAGTTGTGGAATGTTGCCACCATCAACTGTATGCTCATCTCATCATTCAGCTCTTCCATAAACTTCTCCTGCTTTGCGGCATCTGTGGCCACATCATCAGGGGCATAGCGAGATACAGTACTAAACTCGTCTACGTACTGAGCCACAATACGATTCCCTTGGTGCAAGTTGCAAAACTCACGCTTCTTCATGCTCATAGCTCCAGTTGAGACATGGGCGGTGCAAAAAGCTTGCTGAAACTGATCCCAAGTGACATTGGCTATAGAAAAAGTGGCGGTGTAATTCTCCCACCATGAGGCTGCTGGTCCATCCAATTGATGTGCGGCAAAACGCACCTTCTCAGCATTTGTGTAACCTGCGGTGGTCAACTCCCTTCCAATCTTGCGTAGCCAGTCATCAGCAACTATTGACTCGACGCTACTGGAAAAGACCGGCGGCTGCAACCTTAGAAAACGGGCTAGGTTGTCCACTGGTGGTGGCGATGGAGGGTTGTTGTTGTTGTTGTTGTTCTGATTGTTCTAGTTCTGGACAAGAAGTTGCATCAAAGTGTTCTGTTGCTGGATCAACTGAGTGAGCTCAGGGGGAAACTCAAATCCGGGCTCACGTCTCGGAGGCATCTGATGGGTTTAGAGGGAAGAGATTTAGAATAGAAATGAGGTCTAGGGGAAAAAATTCACTACCCATATGCACATGAGACAAACACAATCATATCACACCAATCAATTTCAAGCAAGGGCATACAAAAGATCTAAACTAACATTACAAAAGTGCTCGAACTTCTACTATATGGGGGAAAACTACTATTCATGTGGTGGTCATCTAGAAATTTTGATCGGTAGAAGATTCCATGATATCTGCTCCAGCTTTGTCTTCATAGTCATCATCACTATCATCAGGGTCTGAGTCGGTGTCGTCGATGATGATTCAGTCCTCAGAACGAATCTCCTTGGGTTTGTCTTCTTCTCCTCCTGGCGCGGGGTCTCCCATGAATACTCCTAGCTTCCTTGTCAGGTCGTCATTCTTCTCCACAAGTATTGCAATTTCCTCCTCATATCCGTCACGTAAAAACTTGAGTTCCTCTTCTAGCTCTGTGTTCCTGGTTAACGCCTTCTTCAAATCTATCATGCCTGCGCACATCTGATGCTCCTGTCGACGAATGTGCTGGTTTAACTCTTGGATGAAAGCTGCAATGGACATGTCCTTCCTGGTACTGATCATGTCCCATTGCTCATCTCGGCGCCCGCATATCTGATAGATGTCCTTCAGCTCTTGTTTGTAGACTTCTCCAATTCGTCCCATAGCAATGTGGGTGGCCATGCTCTTACCTAGGCTCCAGGTTGGTGCATCAAAGGAAAACTCTATGGGCTCAGTGATACACCTCCAACGTATCTATAATTTTTTATTGTTCCATGCTATTATTTATGAAGTCTTGGATGTTTATTGGGATTTATCATACACTTTTATGTCATTTTTGGGACTAAACTACTAACCCAAAGGCCTAGTCCATATTGCTGTTTTTTGCCTGTTTCAAGGTTTTGCAGAAAAAGAATATCAAACGGATTCCAAACGGAATGAAACCTTCGCGAGAGATATTTTTGGAGAAAATCATGCACGGGGGACTTGAGAACCACGTCAGGGGATCAAGGGGTGGCCCACGAGGGTGGAGGCGCGCCCCCCTTCCTTGGACGCGCCCCTGCCTTGTGGGGCCCCCGAGCACCCCCCGGTGTCCTCCTTCTTCCTATATCAGTCTACGTACCCCGAAACCTTCGACAACAGAGAGAAAACCCTAATTCCACCGCCATAACCTTCTGTTCCTGTGAGATCCCATCTTGGAGCCTGTTCTGGAGCTCCACCAGAGGGGGATCCATCACGGAGTTCTTCATCATCATCATCATCGCCTCACCATGAGTTGTGAGTAGTTTATCACAGACCTTCGGGTCCATAGCTAGTATCTAGATGGCTTCTTCTCTCTCTCTGGATCTCAATACAAAGTTCTCCTCGGTCTTCGAGGAGATCTATTCGATGTAATCTCTTTTTGCGGTGTGTTTGTCGAGATCCGATGAATTGTGAGTTTATGATCAAGGTTATATATGAATGATATTTGGTTCTTCTCTGAACTTTGTCTGTGTGCTTGATAACCCACAAGTGTTGGGGATCGCAACAGTTTTCGAGGGTAATGTATTAAACCCAAATTTGTTGATTCGACACAAGGGGAGCCAAAGAATACTCTTAAGTATTAGCAGCTGAGTAGTCAATTCAGCCACACCTAGAAACTTAGTATCTGCAGCAAGATAGTTTAGTAGCACAATAATATGATAGTGGTGGTAGCAGCAATAAAAGTAAAGATGGTATTTTTGTAGTTTTTGTGATAATAGCAACGGAAAAGTAAATAAGTGACTAGCAATATAGGTAAAGCTCGTAGGCATTGGATCGGTGATGGGAAATTACGTCGGATGCAATTCATCATGTAGAAGTTATAACTTAGGGTGACACAGAACTAGCTCCAGTTCATCAATGGAATGTAGACATGTATTCCGAATATAGTCATACGTGTAAAAGAACTTGCATGACATCTTTTGTCCTACCCTCCCGTGGCAACGGGGTCCTATTGGAAACTAAGGGATATTAAGGCCTCCTTTTAATAGAGTACCGGACCAAAGCATTAACACATAGTGAATACATGAACTCCTCAAACTAAGGTCATCACTGGGAGTGGTCCCGATTATTGTCACTTCGGGGTTGCCGGATCATAACACGTAGTAGGTGACTATAGACTTGCAAGATAGGATCAAGAACACACATATATTCATGAAAACATAATAGGTTCAGATCTGAAATCATGGCACTCGGGCCCTAGTGACAAGCATTAAGCATAGCAAAGTCATAGCAACATCAATCTCAGAACATAGTGGATACTAGGGATCAAACCCTAACAAAACTAACTCGATTACATGATAGATCCCATCCAACCCATCACCGTCCAGCAAGCCTACGATGGAATTACTCACACACGGCGGTGAGCATCAAGGAATTGGTGATGGAGGAAGGTTGATGATGACGAGATGGCGACGATCTCCACTCTCTGGAGCCCCGAACGGACTCCAGATCAGCCCTCCCGAGTGATATTAGGGCTTGGCGGCGGCTCTGTCTCGTAAAACACAATAATTCTTTCTCCTTGATTTTTTTTCTCCACGAAACAGAATATATAGGACCTGGGGATATGTCGGTGGGGCATCGGGGTGCCCTCGAGGCAGGGGGCGCGCCCCCACCCTCGAGGACAGCCCGTGGGACCCCCGGTGTGGATCTTTTTGCAGGTATTTTTTATATTTTCTGAAATAAATCTCCGTTGATTTTCAGGCGATTCCGAGAACTTTTTATTTTTGCACAAAAACAAAAGCATGGCAGTTCTGCTGAAAACAGCATAGGTCCGGGTTAGTTCCATTCAAATCATGCAAGTTAGAGTCCAAAACAAGGGCAAAAGTGTTTGGAAAAGTAGATACATTGGAGACGTATCAACTCCCCCAAGCCTAAACCTTTGCTTGTCCTCAAGCAATTCAGTTGATAAACTGAAAGTGATAAAGAAAATCTTTGAGAAACTCTGTTTGCTTTTGTTGTTGTAAATATGTAAGCTAGCATTCAGGTTTTCAACAACATCATGAACTAACCACATTCACAATAACTTTCAGGTCTCAAGACTACTCACATCAATGGCATAATCAACTAGCGAGCAATAATAATAAACCTCAGATGACAACACTTCTCAAAACAATCATGATATGATATAACAGGATGGTATCTCACTAGCCCTTTCTGAGACCGCAAAACATAAATGCAGAGCACCTTTAAAGATCAAGGACTGACTAGACATTGTAATTCATGGTAAAAGAGATCCAATCATGATTATACTCAATGCAAATTAATAGTAATACATGCAATGACAGAGGTGCTCTCCTACTGGTGATTTTTGATAAGAGGATGATGACTCTGCATAAAAGTAAATAGATAGGCCCTTCGCAGAGGGAAGCAGGGATTTGTAGAGGTGTCAGAGCTCGATTTTTAAATAGAGATTGAATAACATTTTGAGTGGTATACTTTCATTGTCAACATAACAACCAAGAATCTTGATATCTTCCATGATACGCACATTATAGGCGGTTCCCAAACAGAATGGTAAAGTTTATACTCCCCCAACCACCAACAAGCACACTCCACGGCCAGCCGAATCCATGGGTTACCGTCCAAACAAGCAACAGCCCTGGGGGAGTTTTGTTTAATTATTATGATTTTGAGCATGGGACTGGGCATCCCGGGTACAAACCATTTTCTCGTGAATGATGAGCGGAGTCCACTCATCGTGAGAATAACCCACCTAGCATGGAAGATATAGACAGCCCTAGTTGATACATGAGCTGTTCGAGCATACAAAACAGAATTTCATTTGAAGGTTTAGAGTTTGGCACATACAAATTTACTTGGAACGGCAGGTAAATACCGCATATAGGAAGGTATGGTGGACTCATATGGAATAACTTTGGGGTTTATGGAAGTGGATGCATGATGACCCACAACCGTAAGGGATCTATTGCAGCGTTTTCGATAAGTAAGAGTGTCGAACCCAACGAGGAGCAGAAGGTATTGATAAGCGATTCTGAGCAAGGAATTACTGCAAGCACTGAAAGATAACTTTTTAGGGGTTTTCTTGATATAAGCAACAGGAAAGTAAAAGCGAACAAAGTAAAAAGGCACTGAGGAACAAGTGGCCCAATCCTTTCTGAGCAAAGGAGAGGCCTAGCAACTGAACTTATAAAGGCTAAAGTGTGCTTGAGGACACACGGGAGAGGTAGTCATGTGCTTTCGCCACATTCCGTATCGGTACTATGTGATGTGTTGATAAGTGTTGAGTGGGTGGATCTATGCTAGTACACTCTCTAGACTAAGATGAGTGCACTCTTATGATTAAACACCTTGCAAGCATCCGCAAATACAAGATAGTATTTAAGGCAAAAGCCTAACCATAGCAATACGATCGATGATCCATTGTTCCCTTGTGCAAAAGCGTGCGAACTGGGGTTCAGGTTTCTGTCACTCCGGCAACCCACCGTACGCATTCTTTGTACACAATGTATTCCCCTAGGTCCTTAATAAGGCGAAGTGTTGAGTGTTCGACTCACACAACACCACTAGTAGAATAACAACACAACTTAAGTATCAAACAACACATATTACTTCAACAGCATATGACTACTAACAACAAGACTTTTCCCATGTCCTCAAGAACTAAGGTAACTACTCACAAGACATAAAAGAGATCATGATCAGTGGAGATAAATGGATGATAAACAATCTGGACATAATAATATTTCTCCAACAAAACTCAATAGCATTCACCACAAAGTAGTAATTAACACCGATGGAATAGAGAGGATAGATAGTACGGGTTACAACACAAGTTGCAATTGTGAGATGAGATTTGGATGAAGATGGAGATGGTGCTGATGCTGGGGATGATGTTGATGATGATCTCGATGATGCCCGTGACGACGTTGATGACGATGGCGATGATCTCCCCTTCCGGGAGGTGATCTCCCCGGCGGAATCTGCCCGCCGGAGATGGCTTTTTCTTCTCTGTAGGTTTCCGCCACGGAGCGGCGGCGGAACTCCGTCAAAACTCTGTTTTTTAGGGTTTTTGGATAATGAGGAGTATATAGGCAAAAGGGGGCAGCCGGAGGTGGGCCAGGGGCTCCAGGCGCCCCCCCCCGGCGCGGCCAGGGGTGGGGCCGCCCCCCCCCCCCCAGGGCGCCTGGACGCCCTGTGGCCCCCCTCTGGTTGCCCTTTTGCGTGCCTTCGTGAACCGTCTAGAAAATACCCCCCGTCGATTTTCAGGTAATTTGGAGGTATTCTTCTTCAGCAACTCAACGTCCACTTTTTACTGCTGAATCCTGCGTCTGCTGCTTCGGCACCGGAAAGTTGCAAACTGTGTAAAATAGGCCAAAACAACATAAGAACATCATCATAATGTGAAATATATCAATGAATAAGGATAAATTAAGATATAAAATAGTGATGCATTTTGGACGTATCAACACCCCCAAGCTTAGACCTCGCTTGTCCCCAAGCGAATACTGAGCTCGGTAAACCTGTCCACAAGTTTAGAGAGTGAAGTGTCGATAAATAGAATACGGACAAGAAGCATCACAGTTTCTTCACCAACTCAAATATCCTCAACAACAATCTTCAACTCATAAGGCCCTTATAAAAGAGTGGTAACACTTATATTCGGAAGTAGGGCTAAGGAAACTCATCAAATCATGGCAAACATGTCCTTTGGTCAAAGAACAACTAATAGCTTTTACTTTTGCTCTTTCTCTTTATGTTTTGATGAGGTTAATTGAAGCTTTTGAAAGAACATGTTATTAGGCAAGAAGTGAAGGTGTTAACACAAAGGAAGATGTTTGCCTTAGCTGGGCTTGACAAACAACTTACTTATCAAACGATAATGTCAACAAGGATATGATATGACAAATCTTAATGCAACTTTACATGAATGAATCCTCGTCAACATCAAATGTCTGCTCTCTTTAAGAATAGAAGGAAGTAGGAATAACTGACTCCACCTAAAACTAAGAGATAGGCCCTGCTCTAGGGAAGTAGGGAAAACTCATGTGCTATCCTTAAATCAAACAGAATGAAAACAAGTTTTGAGAGGTGCTTGATTTGTCAACGAATGCTAATGGATAACTCAATTACTTCTCGGGCTGGACAAGTTTCGAGGAACGGCTCCCGTACGGGGACGATCACATCCCCTAAATCTCCTTTGTTTATCACTGCCAAAGTTTTCTGATTTCTCATGAACAAAGCGTGAAGGAGGGTTTGTTTGTTGTATATATATTTTTTAATGAGCCGGGAGCACTCTATGCGAGTTCCTTCTCATATTAGGGGTTTGCACATTAGACATGCAATCCCGGGGTGAAACTTGTCCAACTCAAAAAGATCATGAATTAACAATTACTTCCTCATGAGCTAAAACAGGGGCACAAAATAAAAGATTTTGAACATTTAAGGATAACACATAAGTTCTATACTTTAGGAGGTGGTAGTGGAATACCACGAATAGGAAGGTATGGTGGACTCATATGGAAGGTATTGGTTTAAGAATGGATGCACAAGCAGAATTCCGCTTGGTACAGAGTTAGGCTAGCAAAGGCTTTGAGAGAACAGACAATTAATGGTGACTAAGATGCAAAGCAATATAAAGCATAAACATTGAAATAAGCATAGCACATCAAGTTGTCTTCCTTGTCAGCATAACGCTTCAAGCATAATAACATAAAGGTTTTGGCTATGTCGATACTTTAAGAAAATCATGCTTGTTGTTATGACCAAAGCTATGTTTGCCAAGATTAAACAAAGTTTTCAAAGCCATACCTGATATAAAGTCAATACTCCCCATAAGAATCATCATATAAGGTCGATTGCGTGAAGAGAATACCGAGTGCAGCAAAGGAACCAATAGACTTCTCATTAATATTCCATCATAGACGACTCCACACTCACGGATACAATCTCTCCACAAAAGGAGTGATAGACCTCAATGCACACACCTATTTCATATAATAACCTCCCTAGACATGATACGACTCTACTTGACTCTAAAAGACAAAAGATAAAGATAAAGATACCGGGCACTCCCCCAAGCTTGGAACAAGCCAAGGGGATGCCATTACCCAAGGAGATTTCACTCCTCATTCTTGTTGACGTTGATCACGTAGTCCTCGGCGAAGCGCTTCCATGGAAGGGGTTCTCCGGTCTCATATGAGAAGTTTGTCTCTTGAATCCTGCATGCAACACCCATACCCATGCGCATAAACCTTAGTTCATACTCACAGTTCTGGTGATGTAGATCATAAATTTGCCCTTGGAGCTCTTTAATTCTTTCTCCAGATGCGGTGATGCTTTTCCACATCTCCTTCATCTCCTTCAGGAAGTAGGTCTTCAGCTCGTTGATGATGTCAAAGTTAGCTTCAACACCACGCTCGATCATCTTCTTGTACTTGAAGACTTCTTTCTCCACTTCTTCTAGCCTAGCCTGGATGCTCCCCTCCTTGATAGGTCCCTTTAGATCTTCTTGATGGAGGACACCGTCCTCCATCCGAACAACCTGAGGGTGCTTCTTCACCTCAGCGAGGTAAGGGTTGATGACGTTGACGACGAACTTGTCCTTGGGGGAACTTGGAGAAGCCATGGCACCTAGATTTAGCTGAAAGATTCCCTGGCAGAAACAGATCGAAAAGAAAACACACGAAATCGCAAGATACGTTGCCGGAACAATCCGGGCAAATATATAGCAAAAATTTATGCACAGAAAGGAAGGTAACAGGCTAGAGCGGGGTCGGAGACGGACTCCCGGGTGCCCAGGCGGCCTCCCGGCGCGGCCAGGAGGTAGGGCGCGCCAGGGGGCGCCTGGGCCCCCTGGAGCTTGTCTCCGGCTCCACTTAAGCTTATAATTTTACTAATTTTGCAAAAACTCATAATATGGAACTTTTATGGCGGTTCGCGATGTTTCCTTACCGTAATACATACCTTTTCTTTATTCTGCTTCTGCTGGCGTCTGAAACAGGGTTGCAACATGTTCTTCGTGAGTTGTTGTGTATATTATATTCACATCGACATTGACAGGGTCTCCTGCTATGTAATGCTTAAGTCTTTGCCCATTCACAACTTGAGGTTTGGTGCCTTCAAAATTGTTAATCTTAATTGCACCAGACCGATAGACTTCTTCAATATGAAATGGCCCTTCCCACCTGGAAAGTAGTTTGCCTGGAGAAAACCTGAAACGGGATCTAAACAACAAAACTTTATCACCAACATTAAATTCATGTTTCAGAATCCTCCTATCATGCCACTTCTTTACCTTTTCCTTGAACATTTTAGCGCTCTCGTAAGCTTCACTTCTCCATTCATCTAGAGAAGTCAAGTTCATGAGACGCTTCTCACCAGCTAACTTTGGGTCAGCATTAAGCTCTCTAACAGCCCAGAAAGCTTTGTGCTCTAACTCTAATGGCAAATGGCAAGCCTTGCCATACACCATTTTATAGGGGGACATGCCCATGGGGTTTTTGTAAGCAGTTCTATACGCCCACAAAGCATCTCCTAACTTATTTGACCAGTCATTTCTATTTCTATTTACTGTCTTCTGCAAGATCAACTTAATCTCTCTATTGGTGAGCTCAACCTGCCCACTAGTTTGAGGATGGTATGGTGAAGCAATTCTATGATTGACATCATACTTGGCTAAAGCTTTTCTAAAAGCTCCATGCGTGAAGTGTGATCCTCCATCAGTCATGAGATACCTAAGTACACCAAACCTAGGAAAATCACATCTTTGAGCATTTTCAAAGATGTCTTGTGATCAGCACTTTCAGTGGGGATTGCTTCAACCCACTTGGTCACATAATCAACAGCTACTAAAATGTGAGTGTACTTGTGCGAAGAAGGAAAAGGACCCATAAAATCAAAACCCCAGCAATCAAAAGGTTCAATCACTAGTGAATAATTAATAGGCATCTCATTCCTTCTACTAATGTTACCAACTCTCTGACATTTATCACAGGCTAAAACATAATTTCTAGCATCCTTAAAGAGAGTAGGCCAATAAAAACCTGATTGAAGAACCTTATGTGCAGTCCTCTCACCGGCATGATGTCCTCCATAGGGACTATCATGACACTGTTTGAGAATGTCCTTCTGCTCATGTTCCGGTATGCATCTTCTCATGATCCCGTCGGGGCCTTCTTTGAAAAGATGTGGGTCATCCCAAAAGTAGTGCCTCGAATCATGAAAGAACTTCTTCCTTTGCTGAAATGTTAAACCTGGAGGCAAATACTTTGCAACGATAAAATTAGCATAATCTGCAAACCAAGGATCGGAAATAGATTGTACTTTTACAACGGCAAGTTGCTCGTCTGGAAAATTGTCGTTGACTGGGATGGGATCATGCGGTATATCTTACATCCTTGAAAGATTGTCCGCCATCGGATTGTCTTCTCCTTTCCTATCAACAATCTGCAAATCAAATTCTTGAAGAAGGAGTACCCATTTGATAAGCCTTGGTTTGGCATCCTTCTTTGTCATAAGGTACTTAATGGCAGCATGATCAGTATGAATAATAACTTTGGAATCAACAATATATTGTCTAAACTTATCACAAGCAAATACTACAGCTAAGAATTCTTTCTCAGTAGTAGCATAATTCCGTTGAGCTCCTAAAACAGCTCCAACAACAAAATCACTAGCATCACACATAATCTCAAAAGGTAAATTCCAGTCAGGTGGTTGTACTATAGGAGCGGTTATTAAAGCTTTCTTAAGAACTTCAAAAGCTTCCTTACAATCTTCATCAAATATAAAAGGAACGTCCTTCTGGAGAAGATTAGTGAGGGGCCTCGAAATCTTAGAAAAGTTTTTAATAAATCTTCTATAGAAACCAGCATGACCAAGAAAACTGCGAATACCTTTGATGTCCCTTGGATAGGGCATCCTTTCAATTGCTTCGATCTTGGCCTTGTCCACCTCAATTCCCCTTTCGGAAATCTTGTGACCAAGAACAATTCCTTCGTTAACCATGAAGTGGCACTTCTCCCAGTTGAGTACCAGATTTGTTTCCTCACATCTCTGCAAAACTTTATTAAGGTTGTGGAGACAATGGTCAAAGGAAGTTCCATAGACGGAGAAATCGTCCATGAAGACTTCCATAATCTCCTCGCAGAAACCATGAAAGATAGCAGACATACACCTTTGAATAGTAGCAGGGGCATTACATAAACCAAAAGGCATACGCCTGTAAGCATAAGTACCAAAGGGACTAGTAAAAGTGGTCTTCTCTTGATCAGCAGTGTTAACATGAATTTGAGAGAAGCAGAATAGACATAGAGGTAACAAAAGTGGGTATTTTTGGATAACCTTTCAAGCATTTGGTCGATGAACGGCAGTGGGTAGTGATCCTTCCTGGTTGCCTTGTTCAGCTTCCTGTAATCAATACACATTCTATATCCAATAATAGTTCTCTGAGGTATTAGTTCATTCTTATCATTAGGAACCACAGTTGTACCTCCTTTCTTAGGAACACAATGTACCGGGCTTACCCACTTACTATCAGCTATAGGGTAGATAATACCTGCGGCTAGAAGCTTGGGAATCTCAGTTCTTACAACATCCATCATCTTCGGGTTCAACCGTCGTTGATGATCAACAACTGGTTTAGCATCAGGCTCAAGGTTGATAGTATGTTGGCAGATAGATGGACTAATCCCCTTAAGGTCATCAAGAGTATAGCCAATTGCACCTCGGTGTTTACGAAGTACTTCCAATAGTCGCTCTTCTTCATATCCTGAAAGGTTAGAGTTGATAATAACAGGATATACTTTATTTTCATCTAAATAAGCATACTTGAGCGTATCAGGAAGAGGTTTAAGATCAAACACCGGGTCTTCTTTTGGTTTTGATAAAATTCCCAAAGGTTCAACCGGAAGGTTGTGCTTCAGGATAGCAGGTTGCCTCAAGAATATTTCATCTAGTTCATTTCTTTCCTGCATATGCAAATCATTCTCGTGGTCCTCCATATATTGTTGCAAAGGATCATTAGGGGGAATAGCAATAGAAGCAATACTTTCAATAATTTTATCATCACTAGGTAAATCGGTACCACGAGGCTGCTTAGAGAACTTAGAAAAATTAAATTCATATGGCTCACCATTGAATTCAACAGAAACTTTACCTTTCTTGCAATCTATTATAGCTCCACAAGTTCTAAGAAAAGGTCTACCAAAAATAATAGGACAAAAATTGTCCCTCTCTGAACCAAGTACTAGAAAGTCGGTAGGGTATTTTACCTTTCCACATAGGACTTCGACGTCCCTCACAATTCCAATAGGAGAGATAGTTGTTTTGTTTGCAAGATGAATGGTAACATCAACTCCTTCAAGTTCACAAGGGGAAATCTCACCGATGATCTCTTCATAAAGTGAATAGGGGATAGCACTAGCACTCGATCCCAAATCGCATAGCCCATAATAATTGTGATCTCCTATTTTAACAGATACTACCGGAGTACCTGAAATTGGGCCTTTATTCTTGGCTGTGACAAGGTTAGTGGAAACAGCACAAAAATTTACATTGGAATCCAAAACATCATTAGTAACAAGGTCTTTAACCAATGCAACTTGAGGGTCGACCTTGATCTGGTCCTCAGGCTCATCAATCCTTCTCTCACTTTTATTTATTACGCCTGTCACAAGAGAGTGCTCCCTTATCCTTGCGGGAAAAGGAGGCTTTTCATATATAACTGCAGGCAAAATAGGGTCAGCAACATGAATATCAACAGGTAGCTCTTTGAAAGGTTCATGATGCTGGTCTCTCTTCTTTTTAAAAGAATCAACGTGAGAGGAAAAATCCTTACAGAAGTCAATCATTAGATGGGAATCAAGACCAATCTTAGAGCAAAAAGTATTGAAGTAATCAGTTTTCACATAGCTCTCAATATAATCATGCTCATAATTTATAGCGGGTTCAATACCTTTATCGATTTCCCAATCTTAGGTATTCCTCTGGATCCTTTCAATGAGATCCCACCTTTCTTCAACACTCTTCGTCTGAAATACCCCACTAGAGGAGGCATCCAGCATCTCCTTATCCTGACGAGAAAGCCTGGCATAAAAATTTGTAAGTATAATTTCCTTGGGGAGCTCATGAATAGGACATTTGAGCATTAGGGATTTCAATCCCCCCCCCCAAGCTTGAGCAATGCTCTCTCTATCACGAGACCTAAAGTTATAGATATAGTTCCTGTCTCGATGAATTTCATGAAGAGGATAAAACTTAGTATAAAAGAGAGACATAAGCTCTTGCCAATCAAGCAAGTGCGAGTTATCGAGAAGCTTATACCAATCTGAAGCTTTATCTATAAGCGATACGGCGAACAATTTCCTCATGACAAACTCCATTGATACACCTGCAAGCTTAAATAATGAACATAGTTGTGACAGATATAGCAAGTGTTCACTGGGATGTCTGTCTCCTGCATAACGATTAGCCAAAACATAATCGATAATACCAGGTGGTATTTTATAGGGCACAATTTCATTAGGGGGAGGAGCAACCACCACAGGTGTGGGGCGTCTTCCCACAAGCAACGATCCAATAGCAAGGTTGTCCATAAGGACAAAGAGCAGCAACAGAAAAAATAAAAACAGAAATATAAAAACTTCATTACCAGTTTCACTTTACCAATAGCGCTACACTCCCTGGCAACGGCGCCAGAAAACGGTACTTGATGACCCACAACCGTAAGGGATCTATTGCAGCATTTTCGATAAGTAAGAGTGTCGAACCCAACGAGGAGCAGAAGGTATTGATAAGCGATTCTAGCAAGGAATTACTGCAAGCACTAAAAGATAACTTTTTAGGGGTTTTCTTGATATAAGCAACAGGAAAGTAAAAGCGAACAAAGTAAAAAGGCACTGAGGAGTAACAAGTGGCCCAATCCTTTCTGAGCAAAGGAGAGGCCTAGCAACTGAACTTATAAAGGCTAAAGTGTTCTTGAGGACACACGGGAGAGGTAGTCATGTGCTTTCGCCACATTCCGTATCGGTACTATGTGATGTGTTGATAAGTGTTGAGTGGGTGGATCTATGCTAGTACACTCTCTAGACTAAGATGAGTGCACTCTTATGATTAAACACCTTGCAAGCATCCGCAAATACAAGATAGTATTTAAGGCAAAAGCCTAACCATAGCAATACGATCGATGATCCATTGTTCCCTTGTGCAAAAGCGTGCGAACTGGGGTTCAGGTTTCTGTCACTCCGGCAACCCACCGTAAGCATTCTTTGTACACAATGTATTCCCCTAGGTCCTTAATAAGGCGAAGTGTTGAGTGTTCGACTCACACAACACCACTAGTAGAATAACAACACAACTTAAGTATCAAACAACACATATTACTTCAACAGCATATGACTACTAACAACAAGACTTTTCCCATGTCCTCAAGAACTAAGGTAACTACTCACAAGACATAAAAGAGATCATGATCAGTGGAGATAAATGGATGATAAACAATCTGGACATAATAATATTTCTCCAACAAAACTCAATAGCATTCACCACAAAGTAGTAATCAACACCGATGGAGTAGAGAGGATAGATAGTACGGGTTACAACACAAGTTGCAATTGTGAGATGAGATTTGGATGAAGATGGAGATGGTGCTGATGTTGGGGATGATGTTGATGATGATCTCGATGATGCCCGTGACGATGGTGATGACGATGGCGATGATCTCCCCTTCCGGGAGGTGATCTCCCCGGCGGAATCTGCCCGCCGGAGATGGCTTTTTCTTCTCTGTAGGTTTCCGCCACGGTGCGGCGGCGGAACTCCGTCAAAACTCTGTTTTTTAGGGTTTTTGGATAACGAGGATTATATAGGCAAAAGGGGGCAGCCGAAGGTGGGCCAGGGGCTCCAGGCACCCCTCCCGGCGCGGCCAGGGGTGGGGCCGCCCCCCCAGGGCGCCTGGACGCCCTGTGGCCCCCCTCTGGTTGCCCTTTTGCGTGCCTTCGTGAACCGTCTGGAAAATACCCCCCGTCAATTTTCAGGTAATTTGGAGGTATTCTTCTTCAGCAACTCAGCGTCCACTTTTTTACTGCTGAATCCTGCGTCTGCTGCTTCGGCACCGGAAAGTTGCAAACTGTGTAAAATAGGCCAAAACAACATAAGAACATCATCGTAATGTGAAATATATCAATGAATAAGGATAAATTACGATATAAAATAGTGATGCATTTTGGACGTATCAATGCACAAGCAGTAATCCCGCTTAGTACAGGTGAAGGCTAGAATGAGACTGGGAAGCGACCAGCTAGAGAGCAACAACGGTCATGAACATGCATTAAAATTAATCAACAATGAATGCAAGCATGAGTAGGATATAAATCACCATGAACATAAATATCGTGAAGGCTATGTTGATTTGTTTCAACTACATGCGTGAACATGTGCCAAGTCAAGTCACTTAAATCGTTCAGAGGAGGATACCACCCATCATACCACATCACAACCATTTTAATATCATGTTGGCACGCATGATAGACCATTATAAACTCTAAGCTAATTAAGCATGGCATAAGCAACTATGATCTCTAATTGTCATTGCAAACGTGTTTCATTCATAACAAGCTGAATCAAGAATGACGAGCAATCATATTTACAAAAACAAGAGAGGTCGAGTTCATACCAGCTTTTCTCATCTCAATTAGTTCATCATATATCATCCATATTGCCTTTCACTCGCACGACCGAACGGTGTGGAAAATAATAATAGTGCACATGCATTGGACTAAGCTGGAATCTGCAGACATTTTGATACAAGAGAGAAGACAAGGTAATATGGCTCAAGGTTAAATCAACAACAAAGCATATGAGAGCCACTAAGCATTTTAATCATGGTCTTCTACTCTTAACCCCTAAAGAAAAGAAAAGAAACTACTTACACGGGAAAGCTCCCAAGAAGCAAAAGAAGAACGGGAAATCTTTTTGGGTTTTCATTTTTAGTTACTACTACAAGCAAAGAAAATAAACTGGATAGAAGCTACAACTAATTTTTTTTGTTTTTTGGGTTTTTCTAGGACACAAGAAAAAGACTAAGAAAAAGTAATTTAAGCTAAGCATGGATGGTACAGTGAAAGAGTGAGAGCATCGACAACTAGAATAAGTGTGTGAACATGAATGTAAAGTTGGTGAGGAACACGTACTCCCCCAAACTTAGGCTTTTGGCCTAAGTTGGTCTATGGCCAGTACTGGCCTGACGAATATCCAAAGTTCTAGTTGGGGTCGTACTGAGATGCAGCAGATGCTGCCTGCTGAGCTGCAGCTCGAAGGCGGTTTGCCTCTGTCATGTTATAATAGGCATTTGCCTCCTCCATAGTTATAGTGTGTCTTCCTTTTTCCTGAACGTTAAACAAAGTAGGGGCAGAAAGAACAATAGGGATGGCATGCTGCCGGTTAAAGATTAGTCGATATTTGAGAGTTTGATTATCCCACTCTATAAACCGGTGACTAGGCATATCATTACAGTCTAAATAAGCAGTAGGTAAAGGGTCATCATACGGGTGCACAGATGCACCAAGATAGCGGGCTATACGAGTAGCATAGATCCCACCAAATAAATCTACATTCGAACCATTATGGTGCAGTCTACGTGCAACAATTGCTCCTAAATTATATTGCCTGTCACCTAGTACAGCACTCCTGAGAACGCTAAGATCAGGGACACACATGTGACAAGCCTCATCTTTACCATTTATGCATCTACTGATAAAGAGAGCAAAATAATGAATAGCAGGAAAATGTATGCTCCTCGTGGTGGCTTGTGTGATGTCCCTGGATTCCCCCACTATAATACTAGCTAGGAATTCTCTAAATTCAGAATTACGAGGATCACTCATACTGCCCCACTATGGGAGCTTGCAGGCTACATTAAATTCCTCTAAGTCCATGGTATAAAATTTATCATAGAGGTCAAACAAGACATTTTGAGAATTACGTGAAGATGAAAATTTAAACCTTCTCACAAAGCTATCAGTCAAGCCACGGTACTGGAGGCACTTATCTTGCATGAAGTCCTTGAGGTCAGCGTTACGCACATATGCGTAAAATTCATCATTGATGCTCGCTTGACTCATAAATTCATCTGACGGCCATTCACAAGGCCGCACATCAGCATCCCTCGGTGGTTCATCATCCGGCTCACGGAACGCGAACCTTGGTCCTTGCTTCCTTGAAGGACCACCTTGGAAGTTTTTCCTAGACATTTTTCTAAAATTTTCTGAAATTTTTAGTAAATCACAATAAAAGTTAATCAAACTCAACAAGAATGATAGCAACAACTCCTATAAGTGCCTAGAGGCTATATCATGCATTAGAACTACTTGGGACCAAGAAAATTTGACATGCAAGCTCACGAACAAGGTCACCACAGCAGCACAAAATTGCAACAAATAAGGCACTAGAACAAAAACTAATTGGACCAATGGAGGAGTCACATACCAAGGAACAATCTCCCCAAACAGTTTGGTGAATGGTGCTTTGAGCAAGGAGATCGAAAATGGCAGCAAAACAAGCTAGAACTTGGGTTTGAGCTGGTTGGGGATTTTTTTGGGAGGAAGAAGAAGAGCATGGGTGAAAGGATAAGTGGAGGGGGGCCACGTGGGGCCCTCGAGGCAGGGGGCGCGCCCTGTGAAGGGGGGCGCGCCCTGTGCCCTCGAGGCCACGTGCTGGCTCCCCTCGCTGTGTATTCAGTGCCATATTTTCTTAAATATTCTAGAAAAAATCATATTTCATTTTCATGGCATTTGGAGAACTTTTATTCTCGGGATATTTTTTATTGCACGGATAAGTCTGGAAACAGACAGATAATGCTATTTTTTGTTTTATTTAACCTAATTAACAGAAAGTAAAAGGAGGGTACAGAAGGTTTGTGCTATCTAGATTCACCTATCCCATGCTCATCAAAAGGAATCCATTAACAAGGTTGATCAGGTCTTGCTAATAAACTCTTTCCGAGTAACATGAAACCGAAGAATTTTCGAATAACACTATGTTACCTCAATGGGGATATGTATGTCCCCAACAATAAGTATGTCATATGCCTTCTTGATAGTAGGAATAGGAAACTCAAAACCTCCAATAGTGATAGTTGAAGTTTTTCCAATATAGTTGATACTATGAACCTGAGGTCGTTTCCTCGGAAAGTGTACCGTATGCTCATTACCATTGACATGAAAAGTGACATTGGCTTTGTTGCAATCAATAACAGCCCCTGCAGTATTCAGAAAAGGTCTTCTAAGAATAATAGACATACTATCATCCTCGGGAATATCAAGTATAACAAAGTTTGTTAGAATAGTAACAATTGCAACTACAACAGGCACATCCTCACAAATACCGATAGGTATAGCAGTTGATTTATCGACCATTTGCAAAGATATTTCAGTAGGTGTCAGCTTACTCAAGTCAAGTCTACGATATAAAGAGAGAGGCATGACACTAACACCGGCTCCAAGATCACACAATGCAGTTTTAACATAATTTCTCTTAATGGAGCAAGGTATAGTAGGTACTCCTGGATCTTCTAATTTCTTAGGAATTCCACCCTCAAAAGTGTAATTGGCAAGCATGGTGGAGATTTCTACTTCAGGTATCTTTCTTTTGTTGGTAATAATATCTTTCATATATTTGGCATAAGGATTTGTTTTAAGCACATCTGTCAAACGCATATGCAAAAAGATAGGTATAATCATTTCAGCAAAGCGCTCAAAATCTTCATCATCCTTTTTCTTGGATGGTTTCGGAGGAAAAGGCATTGGTTTCTGAACCCATGGTTCTCTTTCCCTACTGTGCTTCCTAGCAACAAAGTCTCTCTTATCATAACATTGATTCTTTGATTGTGGGTTATGAAGATCAACAGCAGGTTCAATCTCTACATCATTATCATTGCTAGGTTGAGCATCATCATGAACATCATTATTGATATTATCACTAGGTTCATGTTCATCACCAGATTGTGTCTCAGCATCAGAAACAGATATATCATTGGGATTCTCAGGTGGGTGAGCTACAGGTTCACTAGGAGCATGCAAAGTCTTATCATTTTTATTTTTCTTCTTCTTAGAAGAACTAGGTACATCTAAATTAGCTCTCTGAGAATCTTGCTCAATTTTCTTAGGGTGGCCTTCAGGATACAGAGGTTCCTGAGTCATTTTACCACCTCTAGTTGCAACTCTAACAGCATAGTCATTATTCTTACTATTTAACTCAGTGAGCAAATCATTCTGAGCCTTAAGTAGTTGTTGTACTTGAGTGGTGACCATAGAAGCATGTATACTAATAAGTTTCAGTTCATCTTTAGCACTACACAGATAATCACTCAAGCATTCAATCATATAAGCATTGTGTTGTAGTTGTCTACCAACATAAGCACTGAAGTTTTCTTGTTTGACAATGAAATTGTCAAACTCATCTAAACATTGGCTAGCAGACTTATAACGAGGAATATCACCTTCATCAAATCTATAAAGAGAATTTACCTTTACTACCTGTGTCGGGTTATCAAGACCGTGTATTTCTTCAATAGGCGGCCAATTCTTAACATCTTCAGCTTTAATACCTTTTTTCTTTCATAGATTTCTTTGCCTCTTGCATGTCTTCGGGACTGAGAAATAGAACACCTCTTTTCTTCGGAGTTGGCTTAGGTGCTGGTTCAGGAAGTGTCCAATTATTTTCATTGGCCAGCATATTATTCAATAATAGTTCAGCTTGTTCCACTGTTCTTTCCCTGAAAACACAACCAGCACAACTATCCAGGTGGTCTCTGGAAGCATCGGTTAGTCCATTATAAAAGACATCAAGTATATCATGCATCTCAAGAGGATGATCAGGCAAAGCATTAAGTAACTGGAGAAGCCTCCCCCAAGCTTGTGGGAGACTCTCTTCTTCAGTTTGAGCAAAGTTATATATTTCCCGTAAGGCAGCTTGTTTCTTATGAGCGGGAAAATATTTAGCAGAAAAGTAATACATCATATCCTGGGGACTACGCACACAACCAGGATCAAGAGAATTAAACCAAGTCTTAGCATCACCCTTTAACGAGAATGGAAATAGCTTGAGGATATAATAGTAACGGATCTTCTCATCATTGGTAAACAGGGTAGCTATATCATTCAACTTGGTAAGATGTGCCACAACAGTTTCAGACTCGTAGCCTTGGAAAGGATCGGATTCAACCAAAGTAATTAACTCAGGATCAACAGAGAATTCATAATCCTTATCAGTGACACATATAGGTGAAGTAGCAAAAGCAGGGTCATGTTTCATTCTAGCATTCAAGGACTTTTCTTTCAACTTAGCTAATAATTTCTTAAGATCATATCAATCATTGCAAGCAAGAAAGTCTCTGGCAGTTTCTTCATCCATAACATAACCCTCAGGCACAACACGCAATTCATATCTATTGGGAGTAGTTTCATCATCACTTTCATAAATATCATCAACATTTGCACTCTCCCTAACCTTAGCAATTTTTTCATCTATAAATTCACCTAGTGGCACAGTATCAGGCATAGAGGTAGTTTCATCATACATAGCAGAAGTAGCATCATCAAGAACAGACGACATATCAGATTCAATAGCAGGAGTAGGTGCCACAAGTTTACTCATAACAGAAGGAGAATCAAGTGCAGAGCTAGATGGCAGTTCCTTACCTCCCCTTGTAGTTGAGGGTAAGATCTTGGTTTTTGAGTCCTTCAAATTCTTCATAGTGATAAGCAGATATAAATCCCAAGTGACTTAAAGAATAGAGCTATGCTCCCCGGCAACGGCGCCAGAAAATAGTCTTGATAACCAATAAGTGTAGGGGATCGCAACAGTTTTCGAGGGTAAAGTATTAAACCCAAATTTGTTGATTCGACACAAGGGGAGCCAAAGAATACTATTAAGTATTAGCAGCTGAGTTGTCAATTCAGCCACACCTGGAAACTTAGTATCAGCAGCAAGAGAGTTTAGTAGCAAAGTAATATGATAGTGGTGGTAGCAGCAATAAAAGTAAAGATAGTATTTTTGTAGTTTTTGTGATAATAGCAACGGAAAAGTAAATAAGCGACTAGCAATATAGGTAAAGCAAGTAGGCATTGGATTGGTGATGGGAAATTACGTCGGATGCAATTCATCATGTAGAAGTTATAACCTAGGGTGACACAGAACTAGCTCCAGTTCATCAATGCAATGTAGGCATGTATTCCGAATATAGTCATACGTGCTTATGGAAAAGAACTTGCATGACATCTTTTGTCCTACCCTCCCGTGGCAGCGGGGTCCTATTGGAAACTAAGGGATATTAAGGCCTCCTTTTAATAGAGTACCGGACCAAAGAATTAACACATAGTGAATACATGAACTCCTCAAACTAAGGTCATCACCGGGAGTGGTCCTGATTATTGTCACTTCGGGGTTGCCGAATCATAACACATAATAGGTGACTATAGACTTGCAAGATAGGATCAAGAACACACATGTATTCATGAAAACATAATAGGTTCAGATCTGAAATCATGGCACTCAGGCCCTAGTGACAAGCATTAAGCATAGCAAAGTCATAGCAACATCAATCTCAGAACATAGTGGATACTAGGGATCAAACCCTAACAAAACTAACTCGATTACATGATAGATCCCATCCAACCCATCACCGTCCAGCAAGCCTACGATGGAATTACTCACACACGGCGGTGAGCATCATGGAATTGGTGACGGAGGAAGGTTGATGATGACGATGGCGACGATCTCCACTCTCTGGAGCCCCGAACGGACTCCAGATCAGCCCTCTCAAGAGAGATTAGGGCTTGGCGGCGGCTCCGTCTCGTAAAATGCGATAATTCTTTCTCCTTGATTTTTTTCCTCCACGAAACGGAATATATAGGACCTGGGGATATGTCGGTTGGGCATCGGGGTGCCCTCGAGGCAGGGGGCGCGCCGCCCACCCTCGAGGACAGCCCGTGGGCCCCCCGGTGTGGATCTTCTTGCAGGTATTTTTTATATTTTCTGAAATAAATCTCCGTTGATTTTCAGGCGATTCCGAGAACTATTTATTTCTGCACAAAAACAACACCATGGCAGTTCTGCTGAAAACAGCGTCAGTCCGGGTTAGTTCCATTCAAATCATGCAAGTTAGAGTCCAAAACAAGGGCAAAAGTGTTTGGAAAAGTAGATACGTTGGAGACGTATCAGTGCTCATAATATTCTTGCAAGTCTCTTCGAATTATTGGTTTGGTTTGGCCTACTAGATCTATAGTTCTTGCAATGGGAGAACTGCTTGGCTTTGGGTTCAATCTTGCGGTGTCCTTTCCCAGTGAAAGTAGGGGCAGCAAAGCACATATTGTATTGTTGACATCGAGGATAAAAAGATGAAGTTTATATCATATTGCTTGAGTTTATCCCTCTACATCATGTCATCTTGCTTAAGGCGTTGCTCTGTTCTTATGAACTCAATACACTAGATGCATGCTGGATAGCGGTCGATGTGTGGAGTAATAGTAGTAGATGTAGGCAGGAGTCGGTCTACTTGTCTCGGACGTGATGCCTATATACAATGATCATGCCTAGATAGTCTCATAATTATTCGCTTTTCTATCAATCGCTCGACAGTAATTTGTTTACCCGCCATAGAATATCGCTATCATGAGAGAAGCCACTAGAGAACACTATGGCCCCCGGGTCTATTCTCAACATATCAATCTACATCTACTTTACTTTTATTGCTTTTATTTGCTGTTCTTATAAACCAAAAATATCAAAAATATAAACTATCATCTCTATCATATCTCACTTTCGTAAGTGACCCTAAAGGGATTGACAACCCCTTATCGCGTTGGCTGCGAAGTTCTTATTTGTTTGTGCAGGTGCGAGGGACTCGCGCGTGGTCTCCTACTGGATTGATACCTTGGTTCTCAAAAACTGAGGGAAATACTTACGCTACTGTGCTGCTCTCCCTTTCCTCTTCGAGGGAATACAACGCAAGCTCGAGAAGTAGCAAGAAGAATTTCTGGCGTCGTTGCCGGGGAGGCTTACGCAAAATTCATATACCAAGTATCTATCACAAACCCTTATCCTTCGCATTACATTTATTTGCCTCTCGTTTGCCTCTCCCACACTTCACCCTTGCCGTTTTATTTGCCCTTCTTACGCCGTGTGTTTATCATTCGCTTGCTTCTTGTTTGCTTGTGTGTGTTGGATTGCTTGCTTGTCACTATGGCTCGGAACAATACCAAATTGTGTGACTTCTCCAATACCAACGACAATGATTTTATTAGCACTCTGATTGCTCCTATTACCGATGCTGAATCTTGTGAGATTAATGTTGCTTTGTTGAATCTTGTCATGAAAGATCAATTCTTCGGCCTTCCTAGTGAAGATGCCGCTACCCATCAAAACAACTTGGTTGATTTGTGTGATATGCAAAAGAAAAGGGATACGGATAACGATATTGTTAAATTGAAGTTATTTCCATTTTCACTTAGAGATCGTGCTGAAACCTGGTTTTCCTCTTTGCCTAGAAATAGTATTGATTTGTGGAATAAGTGCAAAGATGCTTTTATCTCTAAGTATTTCCCTCCTGCTAAGATCATCTCTCTTAGAAACGATATTATGAATTTTAAGCAACTAGATCATGAGCATGTTGCACAAGCTTGGGAGAGAATGAAATTGATGATACGTAATTTCCCTACACATCATTTGAATCTATGGATGATTATTCAGAACTATTATGCTCGCTTGAATTTTGCTTCTAGAAATCTTTTAGACTCGGCCGCCGGAGGCACTTTCATGGAAACCACCTTAGGAGAAGCTACCAAACTCCTAGATAATATTATGGTTAATTATTCTCAATGGCACACCCAAAGATCTACTAGTAAAAAAGTGCATGCTATTGAAGAAATTAGTGTATTGAGTGGAAAGATGGATGAACTTATGAAATTATTTGCTTCTAAGAGTGCTTCTTCTGATCCTAATGATATGCCTTTGTCCACTTTGATTGAAAATAGCAATGAATCTTTGGATGTGAATTTTGTTGGTAAGAATAATTTTGGTAACAATGCTTATAGAGGTAATTTTAATCCTAGGCCTTTTCCTAGTAATTCCTCTAATAATTATGGTAATTCCTACAACAACTCTTATGGAAAGATGCCTTCTGAATTTGAAACTAGTGTTAAGGAGTTTATGATCACGCAAAAGAATTTCAATGCTATGCTTGAAGAGAAATTGCTTAAGGTTGATGAATTGGCTAGAAGTGTGGATAGAATTACTCTTGATGTTGATTCTTTGAAACTTAGATCTATCCCACCTAAGCATGATATCAATGAGTCTCTCAAATCTATGAGAATTTCCATTGATTAATGCAAAGAAAGAACCACTAGAATGCGTGCTAAAAGAGAGGATTATATTAAATCGTGTTCTTCTAGTTATCATGAAAATAAAGATGAAGATCTGAAAGTTATTGATGTGTCTCCTATTAGATCCTTGTTTTCTAGTATAAATTTTGATGAAGATAGGATTGGAGATGATTCTGGTTTAAAGTGTCCCAATGATTCGGAGTTTTTAGACCTTGATGCTAAAATTGCTAAAAGTGGGAGTGAAGAGATTAAAACTTTGCATAGTGATGAACCCACTACTTTGGATTTCAAGGGATTCAATTATGATAATTGCTCTTTGACTGATTGTATTTCCTTGTTGCAATCCGTACTAAATTCTCCGCATGCTTATAGTCAAAATAAAGCTTTCACCAAACACATAGTTGATGCTTTGATGCAATCTTATGAAGAAAAACTTGAGTTGGAGTAGAAAGCTTTATGATGAGTGGGAACCTACTATGAAAATAAAAATAAAAGATCATGAATGCTATTCTTTGTGTGATTTGGGTGCAAGTGTCTCCACTATCCCAAAAACTTTATGTGATTTGCTAGGGTTCCATGAGCTTGATGATTGTTCTTTAAATTTGCAGCTTGCGGATTCCACTATTAAGAAACCTATGGGAAGAATTAATGATGTTCTGATTGGTTCCAATAGGAATTATGTGCCCGTAGATTTCATTGTTCTTGATATAGATTGCAATCCTTCATGTCATATTATTCTTGGTAGAGCTTTCCTTAGAATGATTGGTGCAATTATTGATATGAAGGAAGGAAATATTAGATTCCACTTTCCGTTAAGGAAAGGCATGGAACACTTTCCTAGAAATAAAATCAAATTACCATATGAATCTATTATGAGAGCCACTTATGGATTGCCTTCCAAAGATGGCAATACCTAGATTTATCTTGTATCGTGCCTAGCTAGGGGCGTAAAACGATAGCGCTTGTTGGGAGGCAATCCAATTTTATATATTTTTTTTGTTTTTGTTTCTGTTAGGGAATAAATATTGCATCTAGCCGCTGATTAGATGTGGTTTCATGTTTTGTTTAGTGTGTGTGCCAAGTAGAACCTTTGGGAAGACTTGTGTGAAGTTTATGTGATCTTGCTGTGAAAAACATAATCGTTAGCGCTCGCTAAAGTGGTCTTCAGATTTTACTGGAGTGTGCTATTTAGTTGATTATTTCTTTAGATGATTGGTATACAAATTCCTAAAATTTACCAATTTAGTTTGAATTTTTTGGAATTCCAGAAGTAGGCGAAACCTGCAGATTACTACAGACTGTTCTGTTTTTGACAGATTATGTTCTTCGTATGTTGTTTGCTTATTTCAATGCTTCTATGAGTAGTATTGGAGGATATGAACCATAGAGAAGTTGGAATACAGTAGGTTTAACACCAATATAAACAAATAATGAATTCATTGCTGCACCTTTGAGTAGTGATTTGCTTTCTTATACTAACGGAGCTCACAAGAATTTTTGTCTAAGTTTTGTGTTGTGAAGTTTTCAAGTTTTGAGTATTGCTTTGATGGACTATGGAACAAGGAGTAGAAAAGGCCTAAGCTTGGTAATGCCCATGGCAACCCAAGTAAATTCAAGATAATCAAAATCCTAAGCTTGGGGATGCCCCCTGGAAGGCATCCCCTCTTTCGTCTTCATCCATCGGTAACTATACTTGGAGCTATATTTTTATTCGCAACATGATATGTGTTTTGCTTGGAGCGTCTTGTATAATTTGAGTCTTTGCTTGTTAGTTTGTAAAAATTATCCTTGCTGGACACACCTATTTGAGAGAGTTAAATATTGCCTAGGAATTGTTAGAACACTCTATGTGCTTCACTTATATTTTTTGAGTTGGATAGTTTTTGCTCTAGTGCTTCACTTATATCTTTTAGAGCACGGTGGTGGTAATATTTTGTAGAAATTGTTGAACTCTCATGATTCACTTATACTTATTTGAGAGTCTATTAAAACATCATGGTAATGTGTTTAGGCTAAAGAAACTAGTCTTCACATGATAGACATCCAATGTCAATGTAGTAACAAAATTCACACCAAGTGCATTGAATAGAATGAGATGTTGGATGCTTGATAATTGTTTTGAGATATGAGGATAGTAAAATTAGAGTCATGCTAGTGGAGTTATTAAGAAATTTAGAAATACTTGTGTTAAGCTTAGTGATTCCCGTAGCATGCACATATGGTGAACCGCTATGTGACGAAGTTAGAGCATGAGGTATTTGTAGAGTGCCAACCTTTGTGTGGAGGTCGGGGGCGCGCGATGGTTAACTCCTACCAACCTCCCCCCTAGGAGCATGCATTGATTGCTTTGTTTTGATAACTCGTAGATTTTTGCAATAAGTATATGAGTTCTTATGACTAATGTTGAGTCCATGGATTATACGCACTCTCACCCTTCCACCATTGCTAGCCTCTCTTGTACCGCGCAACTTTCGCCGGTGCCGTAAACCCACTATATATCCTTCCTCAAAACAGCCACCATATATTTCCTCAAATTAGCCACCATACCTACTTATCATGGCATTTCCATAGCCATTCCGAGATATATTGCCATGCAACTTTCCACCGTTCCGTTCATATGACACGCATCATATTGTAATATTGCCATTGCATGATCATGTAGTTGACATCATATTTGTGGCAAGGCCACCATGCATAATTTTTCATACATGTCACTCTTGATTCATTGCACATACCGGTACACCGCCGGAGGCATTCATATAGAGTCATACCTTGTTGTTGTAGTATCGAGTTGTAATATCGAGTTGTAGTGAAAGTGTGATGATCATCATTATTAGAGCATTGTCCCATGGGAGGAAAGGATTAATCTATAAAGCCCCTCCGCAAAAAAAGAGATAAAGGCCAAAAAAAGGCCCAAAAAAGGGACAATTGCTACTATCTTTTTTCCACACTTGTGATTCAAAGTAGCACCATGTTCTTCATTGTAGAGAGTCTCATGTTTAGTCACTTTCATATACTAGTGGGGATTTTCATTATAGAACTTGGCTTGTATATTCCAACGATGGGCTTCCTCAAATGCCCTAGGTCTTCGTGAGCAAGCAAGTTGGATGCACACCCACTAGTTTCTTTTGTTGAGCTTTCATTCATATTTAGCTCTAGTGCATCCGTTGCATGGCAATCCCTACTCACTCACATTGATATCTATTGATGGGCATCTCCATAGCCCGTTGATACGCCTAGTCAATGTGAGACTATCTCCCTCCTTTTTGTCTTCTCCACAACCACCTCTATTCCACCCATAGTGTTATGTCCATGGCTCAAGCTCATGTATTGCGTGAAAGTTGAAAGGTTTGAACGAATAGAGTTTGAAAAGAAGTGCTTGGCTGAAATCGGGGTTGTGCATGATATGAATATTTTGTGTGATGAAGAGGGAGCATAGCCAGACTATATGATTTTGTAGGGATAACTTTCTTTAGCCATAGTATTTTGAGAAGACATGATTGCTTTGTTAGTATGCTTGAAGTATTCTTATTTCTTATGTCAATATAGACTTTTATCTTGAATCTTTCAGATCTGAACATTCATGCCACAATTAGAGAATTACATTGAAAAACTATATTGGTTAGCATTCCACATCAAAATTCTTTCTTTATCATTTACGTACTCGAGGACGAGCAGGAATTAGGCTTGGGGATGCTTGATATGTCTCCAACGTATCTATAATTTTTAATTGTTCCATGCTATTATTTATGAAGTCTTGGATGTTTATTGGGATTTATCATACACTTTTATATCATTTTTAGGACTAACCTACTAACCCAAAGGCCCAGTCCAGATTGCTGTTTTTTGCCTATTTCACGGTTTTGCAGAAAAAGAATATCAAACGGAGTCCAAACGGAATGAAACCTTCGCGAGAGATATTTTTGGAGAAAATCACGCACGGGGGACTTGAGAACCACGTCAAGGGATGAAGGGGTGGCCCACAAGGGTGGGGGCGCGCCCCCTTCCCAATGCGCGCCCCCTGCCTCGTGGGGCCCCCGAGCACCCCACGGTGTCCTCCTTCTTCCTATATAAGTCTACGTACCCCGAAACCTTCGACAATAGAGAGAAAACCCTAATTCCACCGCCGTAACCTTTTGTTCCCGTGAGATCCCATCTTGGAGCCGATCCGGAGCTCCACCAGAGGGGGATCGATCACGGAGTTCTTCATCATCATCATCATCGCCCTCACCATGAGTTGTTAGTAGTTTACCACAGACCTTCGGGTCCATAGCTAGTATCTAGATGGCTTCTTCTCTCTCTCTGGATCTCAATACAAAGTTCTCCTTGGTCTTCGAGGAGATCTATTCCATGTAATCTCTTTTTGCGGTGTGTTTGTCGAGATCCAATGAATTGTGAGTTTATGATCAAGGCTATCTATGAAAGATATTTGGTTCTTCTGTGAACTTTGTATGTGTGCTCATAATATTCTTGCAAGTCTCTTCGAATTATTGGTTTGGTTTGGCCTACTAGATCTATAGTTCTTGCAATGGGAGAAGTCCTTGGCTTTGGGTTCAATCTTGCGGTGTACTTTCCCAGTGATAGTAGGGGCAGTAAGGCACGTATTGTATTGTTGCCATCGAGGATAAAAAGATGGGGTTTATATCATATTGCTTGAGTTTATCCATCTGCATCATGTCATCTTGCTTAAGGCATTACTCTGTTCTTATGAACTCAATACACTAGATGCATGCTGGATAGCGGTCGATGTGTGGAGTAATAGTAGTAGATGCAGGCAGGAGTCGGTCTACTTGTCTCGGACGTGATGCCTATATACGATGATCATGCCTAGATAGTCTCATAATTATTCGCTTTTCTATCAATTGCTCGACAGTAATTTGTTTACCCGTCGTAGAATATCGCTATCATGAGAGAAGCCACTAGAGAACACTATGGCCTCGGGGTCTATTCTCAACATATCAATCTACATCTACATTACTTTTATTGCTTTTATTTGTTGTTCTTGTAAATCAAAAATATCAAAAATATAAACTATCATCTCTATCAGATCTCACTTTCGTAAGTGACCATAAAGAGATTGACAACCCCTTATCGCATTGGCTGCGAAGTTCTTATTAGTTTGTGCAGGTGCGAGGGACTCGCATGTGGTCTCCTACTGGATTTATACCTTGGTTCTCAAAAACTTAGGGAAATACTTACGCTACTGTGCTGCATCTCCCTTTCCTCTTCGAGGGAATACAACGCAAGCTCGAGAAGTAGCACTCAGTGACTGGAATTGAACTTGAATATTTCATCCCTCCTCTTCTGCTAAAGTGGCGGTGTAGGTCCTGGTGAAGCTTGGTATTCCGATGTTCAGGTACCTAGTGACTTACTTCAAATGTCGTCCAAAAGGTGTGTCTTCATCCGGTTGGGTGAACTTGTTCCTTGGGTCCACCATTGATGGCTTCTCGCCCCTCGTAGGTTACCCCAAGTGAAAGGTTGAGATGTAGCGTAGCGGCAAATTTCCCTTGGCAAAGATACCAAGGATCGAATCTCGTGAGACTCCGAGGGTCGACAAGTAGGTGTCAACGGCGCCAGAAACTTAGCGGTTGACGGGACCTGCACACAGATACAGATAACTTTGCTCCCAACGAGTACAGAGAGGTTGTCAATCCCTCCGGCCTTGTTGTTTACAAAGGATCAAACACAAGAGATAATAATGATAGCTATGACTGCAACTAGTAAATAAAAACAGGAAGTAAATAGAAGGTGTGATCAGTGGTGGTAATATGGACCGGGGTCCCATGATGTTCACTAGTGATGTCTCTCTCCCAAAAGACGATAAAACAGCAAAGCGAGGTAAACAAATTACAGCTGGGCAATTGACAGGATTATGTGCGCAAACCAATGCTAACTATGCTGCAAAGAAAGGTAGAGGCTCAAAAGCATGGGCGGTACGCCAAGGCAAGTAGACCGAAATCCATCTGCATCTACTACTAATCATCCACCTTGAGATATCTATCCAGAACATCTCGCTGGTATTAAGTTGCGAATCCCACCCAAAGTGTAAACTCAAAGCAACAGACAACTGCATTAAAAGAACTTTGCGTAAAGTAAACAATCCTTGCACCCACAAGTACAAGCATCGTTGTTTTCTCCCTTGTGGCAACAGCACATCCCCTAGACTCATGTTTCTGTCACTCAAGCTAGTCATCAGGGGGCATGAACCCACAATCAAGCATAACGCTCCCTCTTGGAGTTACTACCTACTACTTGGCCAAAGCAATAAACAGCAACAGAGAACATGCAAGAATTACTCAAGAACAAAGATATAAAAGAGGTGAATCAAATATATTACTCAAACACAATCTGAACATAGTCTCATAATCCATCAGATCCCAGCAAACTCAGCAAAGCAACAGCAGAAAGATTACATATGTGCCTCGATCATGTAGGGCAGCTCACGAGGTCTAAACCATGAAGAGCAAAGAGGGGAGGAGAACATCACATAGCTACTGATCATGGACCCATGGTCCAAGGTGGACTACTCACGACTCATCCGGGAAGCGTCCATGGTGGTGGAGAAGCTCCCGTTGGTGGTTCTCCCCTCCGGCAGGGTGCCGGGAAGAGTTCTCCTGATGCTCCCGATCTTGGAAGCGCTGCGGCGGCGGAACAGAGGCGAGATCGCGAAAAAGGGTTCTGTCCTCGAGGGTTTCGGGACGAGAGGGATATATAGGCGAAGGGGGGCAGCCACAGGTGGAGCAGGGGCCCCAGGCGCCCCCCTGGCGCGGCCAAGGGTGGGGCCGCGCCAGGTGGCCACCTGGGCCTCCCCTGGCTCCCCTCTGGCCCATCTTTGGTTCTTCGCGAAGCTTCCTATACGCTGATTTTTCCTATATTTTTCCTGGAATTTTTGGAGCACTTTTAATATGGGGGAAACCTGAAATAGAAAAACAGCAGAAAACAGGAACTGGCACTGTGGTGCACTGAGTTAATAGGTTAGTCCAAATATGATCAAAAGTGTATGGAAGTGCATCAATATCATAGCAATATCACACAAAAGAAGCATGGGGCAAGCAGAAATTATAGATACGTTTTGGACGTATCAACATCCCCAAGCTTAATTCCTGCTCGTCCTCGAGTAGGTAAATGATAACAAGCATAATTTCTGTGGTGACATGCTACCAACCATATAAGAACTTTTTAAGTAAAGCAATCAAGGCATGTAATTCAATTCAAGCCATAACAAGCAAGAGTCTATATTAGCATTGTAACAAGTAACATAAGAACATAAAGGTGCAAGAGCTCTCGCTGTCCGTGACTCGAATGTCTCCAAATGGTGTTTGCGTGCAAGAAAGGGGATAGGGATATACGAGAGAGTAAAACATAGTTTTTGTATTGTTGAGAACTTAATCTACTAAAGTTTCACACTTGGTCTTCTTTGGAATCTTATCTTGACTCATCCCCAGACCACTAGCCAGGTACAAGTCAAAATGATCCACTCCCTTTCGATATTTTGAGCACTCATGCAATGGATGAGCGTAAGCAAGAAAGTTGACACTTAGGATGGCAAAGAGAGAAAAATGATGAAGGGGGAAGACAAAAAAGGTGTGAAAGGCTCACATCAATGAGGACAATCATAGTCGAGAGAAAGCCAAATGATAGATATGATGTGAGGAGTAGGGATTGCCATGCAACGGATGCACATATGAGCTAAGGTAAGCTCTCCAATGGAACTAGTGGGGGTGCATCCAACTTGCTCGCTCAAGAAGACCTAGAGCTCTTTTGAGGAGGCTCATCATTGGAATATACAAGCCAAGTTCTATAGTGTGAAGGTCCCCACATAGCTATATGCATGAATGATAATCTCTATGGAGTACAAGGTATAAGATGGAGTACGAGTGTGGATCTCTCAAAAGGAATAGTAGTGTGCCCCCTTCTCTCTTTTTATTTCTTTTTCTCTTTTTTATATTTTTTTTATTGTTTTGTGGCCTCAATGGCTCTTTCTATTTAACTCTCATTTGTCCTCTTTGGGATCTTTTGATTTTGTCCTCTTTGGGATCTTTTCCTCACATTAGGGGCAACACTCTATGTATTACAAGAAGTATAGAAGATTTTTCACACTTTACAAAAGTACTCAACATAAAGAAAATGAAACTATCATGATGTATGCAAATGTATGCCTCTGCCGGTGTAGCAGGATATGCAATGATACTAGCGCGTCATGTAGCAATGATTAGGGCAAGGCCCAACTAGCATGCGGCTCATCGATCAAGCAAAAGCATGTATGACATGAAGATCAAGTCATGAGAAGATGGATGTTGCATGGCAATGTATCTCGGAAAGGCTATGGAAATGCCTTGATAGGTAGGTATGGTGGCTGTTTTGAGGAAGGATATAATGAGGCTTATGATGACAGAGCGTATCGTGCCAAGGATTTGGATGCACCGGCGAAGTATGCGCCAAATCTCGAGGTGAGAAAGGGCAATGCACGGTACCGAAGAGGCTAGAAAAATATGGCTAGGTGGAAGTGTCAACTTTCGAATACTCACATTAGTCCGAAGAACTCATGCACTTATTATTGGTAACTCTCAATCTAATTAGGAGGTTCACAAAGAGACAAGTACCCCAAGGAGGAGTGTATGGGGGTTTGGTTATCCTTGCTCATCCTCGACTCATGGTACGTGAGTGTACTCTAATATTCGATCCCTCCAAAGATTAGTGATCCATCTAGTACCTAAAGTTCTCAACTATTTTGTAGGTTTTCGAAAATAAACACGGATTGCCCAAAATACGACATCTATCACTAATAGGCTAAAGCTCTTGACACCAAAAGTTCAGACATTACTCATGGCAATACCTCAAAACTATTGCAAGTTACTACTAAAATTAAATAGCAACCTCAATTACCTACTTTAAGTTAAGACACACAACTCAGTGCAACAGGCAAACTCTCTTAACAAGATAAACATGAAAACTCAAGAGAGTTCAGCAACCAACTAAACAAAAGCTCTTTAAAAAGAAAAGCATGAAAACTAAGAGCTAAACATGACAGCAGCTATGGAAAGACAAAGAACACACACATCAAAGATAAGCATGAAAATCCTATGTTGTGTTCTAGGTTGAAGTGGAGCGTGTTTCTCTCCCACACAAAGAAAGTTGGGTTCTAACTTGTTATGAACAGCAAGCAAAGCTAAAGAAAACTAAAAAAAGAAACTAAGAGCAAGACGCTCCAAGCATAGCACATAACGCATGAAGTGATAAAATTATAGTGGAACGAAAGATGAACTGATAATTGTTGATGGAGAAGGGGATGCATGGGGGCATCCCCAAGCTTAGACGCTTGAGTCTTCTTGAATATTTCTTGGGGGTGCACGGGGGCATCCCCAAGCTTGAGCGTTTGACCCTCCTGAATCTTCTTTTATCATCTTCCCTCGCACACTTGAAAACTCCCTTCATACATAACTCATCATAATCTGATTAGCGAGGTTAGTACCCACAATAAAATAATTTTTTCCCTACTGGAAATAAAGATAATCTTGAAGAGCTACTGTTTCTCAAGATTGCTAAAAGATTTTTGCAAAGAAAAAGCAAGCTCAAGGTTTGCAAAACGAAGAAAAGGCAAAACAGGACAGAATCTGTGAAAAACAGACCAGCGGGTAGTAAATAATTTTTTCGGGGCACTTCTGCAACTCAAATCAAAAAACTCAGAACAGACGCTCGAAAGAAAATTGTATAGAGCACGCTGTCAAAAAAATCAGATCAAAAAGATGATCTGGTGATTTTATTCGAATTTTTCTGTCCAAGGACAGAATCTGTTTTCTGGACAGCACGTCACAACTTTTGAACTTTCTTGCAATCGGCGGCTAAACTTGGCACAAAGCTGAAAAGAAAAGATACAATGATGATTCTACTGTAGTAACAAACATCAAGACACAACAAAAGCAAAATAAAACCTAATTCGTTGTGGGCTGCCTCCCAAAAGCGCTTTCTTTTATGCCTTTAAGCTAGGCATGATGCAAAAAGAGAAGATCAAGTTTTATCAAGAGTAAGAGAATAGCTAGCCCGTGTAACGGACTCAAAAGGCAACTTAATCTTCTTTCTAGGGAAGTGTTCCATCCCTTTCTTGAGAGGGAATTGGAATTTTATATTCCCCTCTTTCATGTCAATGATAGCACCAATGGTGCGAAGAAAAGGACGTCCCAAAATAATTGGACATGAAGGTTCACATTCAATATCCATAATAATAAAATCAACGGGAACATAATTGTCATTGACAATTATAAGAACATTGTCGATCTTCCCCAAAGGTTTCTTTACGGAAGAATCAACAAGACGAACACCAAAAGAACAAGGATCAAAAGGTTTCAATTCAAACATATCATACATTCTTTTGGGGATAACGGAGGTACTAGCTCCAACATCACATAAAGCATAGCAAGAGAAGTTATTATACTTAATTTTAATCATAGGATCCCAACTATCTTCTAGCTTTCTAGGTATGGAGGCTTCTACCCTAAGCTTCTCCTCCCTAGATTTGATGAGAGCATTAGTGATATGCTCCGTGAAGGCAAGATTAAGTGTGCTAGTGTGGGGATCTCTAGACATCTTGTGAAGAAAACCAATAACTTCAGAAAGGGTGCAATTATCAAAATCAAGGTCACTACTATCAAGTAAAGTGGTAGTGGTGTCCTTTAGGCTCACTTGTTTGGTAGCTTCTATGGTCATAGGAGTTTCTTCTTCTACGGTTGAGGTCATAGCATCACCATTAATAGGTCCAATGGGACTAGGAGTGCATTGGGTGCAAAGAGTTTGGATATCCTCAACAACTTGAATAGTAGCAACAGTGTGGTGGGTAGGAAGGCTCTTAATTCTATCTTCTTCCTCCTTTTCTCTAGCCCATCTCTCTTTAAATTTAGCCATCATCCTAATGTTTTCATTAATTTGCACTTGAATAGCATTCATAGGAGTGGTCTTCCTCTCCTCAAGAGGAGAAGTTCTAATTTTAAGCAACTCTACCTCATGGGCTAAATTGTCTACCTTCGAAGAGAGATTATCTAGTTTGTCTAGTTTTTCTTCTACACTCTTATTGAAGGCCTTTTGGGTAGTGATGAAGTCTTTAAGCATAATCTCTAGTTCAGAAGTGGAGTTCTTGGTGCTAGGATAAGCATTGTTGTTCCCATAGGAATTAGAGGGGAACGGTCTAGGGTTGCTACCAAAATTACTCCTATAAGCATTGTTATTGAAATTGTTTCTAGAGATAAAGTTCACATCTACTTGATCTTGAGCAATCAAAGAATTTAAAGGAACATCATGAGGATCAATAGAAGATTGCTTGGAAAGTAGAGACATGATCAAGTCAACTTTTTCATTTAGGGAGGAAATCTCCTCAACAGAGTTTACCTTCCTACCTGTTGGAGCGCGTTCGGTGTGCCATTGGGAATAATTGGTCATCATCTCGTCGAGAAGCTTCGTGGCAGCACCAAGTCTATTTGACATAAAGGTTCCTCTTGCGGCCGAATCTAACAAGTTCCGCGAGGTAAAGTTCAAGCCTGCATAAAAAGTTTGGATAACCATCCAAGTAGTCAAACCATGAGTAGGGCAGTTCTTGACAAGAGATTTCATGCGTTCCCAAGCTTGGGCAATGTGTTCATTATCCAATTGTTTAAAATTCATTATGTTACTCCTTAATTGGATAATTTTAGCAGGGGGATAGTACTTCCCAATAAAGGCATCCTTGCACTTGTCCCAAGAATCTATACTATTCCTAGGCAAGGATTGAAACCAGATTTTAGCTCCTCCTCTCAAGGAGAAAGGAAAAAGCTTAAGCTTAACAATATCACCATCTACTTCTTTGTACTTTTGCATATCACAGAGCTCAACAAAATTATTTAAGTGCAAAGCAGCATCATCTCTAGCACCGGAGAATTGATCTTTCATAACTAGGTTCAGCAAAGCAGGTTTAATCTCATAAGAAGGTGCTGAAGTGGCAGGTGTAGCAATAGGCGTGCAGATAAAGTCACTGTTGTTATGACTAGTGAAGTCACACAACTTGGTGTTCTCGGTGGAACCCATAGCAGCAGCAAGCAAGATAACTATTTTTGTGATTTTTGGTAAGGGACACTAAAGCAAAAACTGAAAGGTAAACTAACAAGACTAAAAAGCAAAGATAAAAGATATCATGCAACTCCCCTATCTTGAAGAGTGGAGTCCCCGGCAACGGCGCCAGAAACTTGCTTGATGGCTTCTCGCCCCTCGTTGGTTACCCCAAGTGGAAGGTTGAGATGTAGCGTAGCGGCAAATTTCCCTTGGCAAAGATACCAAGGATCAAATCCCGTGAGACTCCGAGGGTCGACAAGTAGGTGTCAACGGCGCCAGAAACTTAGCGGTTGACGGGACCTGCACACAGATACAGATAACTTTGCTCCCAACGAGTACAGAGAGGTTGTCAATCCCTCCGGCCTTGTTGTTTACAAAGGATCAAACACAAGAGATAACAATGATAGCTATGACTGCAACTAGTAAATAAAAACAGGAAGTAAATAGAAGGTGTGATCAGCGGTGGTAATATGGACCGGGGTCCCATGATGTTCACTAGTGATGTCTCTCTCCCAAAAGACGATAAAACAGCAAAGCGAGGTAAACAAATTACAGCTGGGCAATTGACAGGATTATGTGCGCAAACCAATGCTAACTATGCTGCAAAGGAAGGTAGAGGCTCAAAAGCATGGGCGGTACGCCAAGGCAAGTAGACCGAAATCCATCTGCATCTACTACTAATTATCCTCCTTGAGATATCTATCCAGAACATCTCGCTGGTATTAAGTTGTGAATCCCACCCAAAGTGTAAACTCAAAGCAACAGACAACTGCATTAAAAGAACTTTGCGTAAAGTAAACAATCCTTGCACCCGCAAGTACAAGCACCGTTGTTTTCTCCCTTGTGGCAACAGCACATCCCCTAGACTCATGTTTCTGTCACTCAAGCTAGTCATCAGGGGGCATGAACCCACAATCAAGCATAACGCTCCCTCTTGGAGTTACTACCTACTACTTGGCCAAAGCAATAAACAGCAACGGAGAACATGCAAGAATTACTCAAGAACAAAGATATAAAAGAGGTGAATCAAATATATTACTCAAACACAATCTGAACATAGTCTCATAATCCATCAGATCCCAGCAAACTCAGCAAAGCAACAGCAGAAAGATTACATATGTGCCTCGATCATGTAGGGCAGCTCACGAGGTCTAAACCATGAAGAGCAAAGAGGGGAGGAGAACATCACATAGCTACTGATCATGGACCCATGGTCCAAGGTGGACTACTCACGACTCATCCGGGAAGCGTCCATGGTAGTGGAGAAGCTCCCGGTGGTGGTTCTCCCCTCCAGCAGGGTGCCGAGAAGAGTTCTCCTGATGCTCCCGATCTTGGAAGCGCTGCGGCGGCGGAACAGAGGCGAGATCACGAAAAAGGGTTCTGTCCTCGAGGGTTTCGGGACGAGAGGGATATATAGGCGAAGGGGGGCAGCCAGAGGCGGAGCAGAGGCCCCAGGCGCCCCCCTGGCGCGACCAGGGGTGGGGCCGCGCCAGGTGGCCGCCTGGGCCTCCCCTGGCTCCCCTCTGGCCCATCTTTGGTTCTTCGCGAAGCTTCCTGTACGCTGATTTTTCCTATATTTTTCCTGGAATTTTTGGAGCACTTTTAATATGGGGGAAACCTGAAATAGAAAAACAGCAGAAAACAAGAACTGGCACTGTGGTGCACTGAGTTAATAGGTTAGTCCAAATATGATCAAAAGTGTATGGAAGTGCATCAATATCATAGCAATATCACACAAAAGAAGCCTGGAGCAAGCAGAAATTATAGATACGTTTTGGACGTATCAACCATCCTAAAGAGTAGAAAATGGAGAGGAGTCAGAAATGAGTAGAGAAAAGTGGCCTATGGCTCATCTTAGTGGTCGTGTCCTACATTTAGCGTGTGCTCTGATACCATCTTGTAGAGACCACAATCCGAATGGACCAAAGTCTCTGCGTTTTGTGTCATCCCTGGATCAGTAATGCTGACACACACAGTACTTGAAGGATTTATAACAGAGTGGCAATCACACACTTATTACATCGAATGTCTCAAAAGAGAACTTTTTACAAAATATATGGCATAAGGCCATCTAACACGATAACAGCGGAAGGCTTGGAAGATAAGTGAGTCCATCAACTCCAACGGCATAGCTGAGTGCATGACAAATGACCTAGCGCACCTTACTCTTCTTCTGAAACGTCTGCAACATGATAGGTTGCGGCCCAAATCGGGTCAGCACACACAGTACTTGAAGGATCGGTAATGCTGACAGACACAGTACTTGAAGGATTTATAACAGAGTGACAATCACACACTTATTACATCGAATGTCTCAAAAGAGAACTTATAACAAAATATATGGATCGGTAATGCTGACACACACAGTACTTGAAGGATTTATAATAGAGTGACAATCACACACTTATTACATCGAATGTCTCAAAAGAGAACTTATTACAAAATATATGGCATAAGGCCATCTAACACGATAACAGCGGAAGGCTTGGAAGATAGGTGAGTCCATCAACTCCAACGGCATAGCTGAGTGCATGACAAATGACCTAGCTCACCTTACTCTTCTTCTGAAAAGTCTGCAACATGATAGGTTGCAGCCCGAATCGGGTCAGCACATGGAATATGCTGGCAAGATAACACATTAGAGCAAGTAACAGAATAAAGGCTAACACTACATGCATATAGGGCTGGTGGAGGCTCTAAGGTTATAAGTTTTTGCATAAAGCCAATTTTTCCCTACAACAAAGGAATAACTTTTGTTTTAACTATCATGGTAGTTGAAACACCATTGAGAAGGTTCCTCCAACTCAATCCCAATTAAAGCCATCTTTATTAACCCACAAAATTAGTTTTAGAGTGATGAGATCAATCCAATAATTCAAGTACCAGATACTCAAGATGTCCATAACCGGGGACACGGCTAATCATGATTAGTTTGTACACTCTACAGAGGTTTGTGCACTTTTCCCCATAAGACTCGATCTCCTCCATTGGATTTCGCGCACTGCATGGTGTTTGAGAAACGGATGACCGAGACACAGTCTTTCAGATGCTTTTACTCTTTACCCCGGGTGGACCCGTACACCTACTTTCCCCTACATCTGCTAGTGCACCACTGAAAGAGCTCACACAACATACTCAACTATGCCAGAGCCCATAATGGCATTGTGGCTGCACACGGAAGTTTCTAGCATGAATAGTTTTATGATCCCTTTGAGCTTGGGTGGCATTTCATAGGATAATCACACGGTTCCTCCGGGATTTCCAAGGACAACACTGGATTCCCCAGGTGCCCTCCAACCAAGCCACCCAGATGTGTATTAAAGTAGCCACCTTAAGTTTAACCATTAATTAACAATCTCACGTCTGTCATGGATACTCTCAAACCCAATCCACGTCTACGAGCATAGCATGGCAACCTAAGCATAACGTAGAGGTAACTCCCAGGGGTTTGATAGTAAAGCAGGTAATAGATTCTACCTCAATCTACTTCCCGGACCCACATGTTAAGAGATCCTACTCATGCAATGTGTGAGGGTTGAACTAATGCATAAAACTGGGTAATAAAGGGTATGATCAAAGTGTTACTTGCCTTGCTGACGATTCACAAAACCTAGGGACTCGTAGTAGCATGCTTCGCACTCCGGGAATTCTATCGCAAACAAACAATAGAATACATAAGCAACCAAGCAAATATGCATGGGTAAATCTCAAACAAAAAGATCTAACCAGAAAGTTCAATTGAAGAACTCCGGTTTGCAAAAAGAATCAAATCAAACGGAGCAGCGAAACTAAAACTACGAAAGAAACAAGATCCATTTACTATATTGAACTAAAGTCAAATTTTACAGTACCAAAACCTTGTTCAAGTTGGTTTAACATAAAGAGGTCTTCGAGATGAGGATCTAGGCGCTTGTTTCACCTGATTCCGACTAACGAGCGAAAAGTTATACTAGAACGAAGATCAGGGCTGAAATCACGATCGAAAATAATCACGAAAAAACCCTGGAAAAAGAAAAACTGACGAACAGGCTAACGAACGAACGTTCGCTGTCTGCGACTAACGGGCGAACAACATTCGTTAAAACGAACGTACGGATGAACGTCTGCTATTTAACCGAACTGAGAAAACCGAAACAAAACCGATCAAAAAACGAGATCTAGAGTTTACGAAATAAAACCGGGGTTAGTGTAGCGACCAGACCTCAAACAGTCTGATCTCCGTACATCAGTGTCATCCCTGGATCAGTAATGCTGACACGCACGGTACTTGAAGGATTTATAACAGAGTAGCAATCACACACTTATTACATCGATAGTCCAACGATGAAATTATTACAAATAATATGGCTGAAGGCCATCTAACATGATAACAGCGGAAGGCTTGGAAGATAAGTGAGTCCATCAACTCCAGCGGCATCATTGAGTATAGAACCACGACCTAAAAGGGCATCTTACTCGTCGTCTGAAAAGTCTGCAACATGAAACGTTGCAGCCCGAAAAACGGGTCAGCACATGGAATATGCTGGCAAGGTAACACAAGAGAATGCAATGAAAGTAAAACTATACTATATGCAATATGGCTGGTGGAAAGCTCTATGGTTAAGTTTTTGCGTAAAGCCAATTTTTCCCTACTTCAAAGGAATGCGTTTTAATTAGCTATCATGGTAGTTGAAACATCGTTGAGAAGATAGACATCCTCTCAACCCCAATTAAAGTTCATCATTAAACCCAACAATATTAAATTAGAGTAACATGTTGAGATGCACATGAAAATCCAAGTACTAGATACTCAAGACGTCCGTAACCGGGGACACGGCTAATCATGATCAGTTTGTACACTCTGCAGAGGTTTGTGCACTTTTCCCACAAGACTCGATCGCCTCCGTTTGGTTTCTCGCACTGCATGGTGTTTGAGAAACGGATGACCGAGACATAGTCTTTCAGAAGCGCTAGCGCCTTAAAATCGGGCGGACCGTACCAACCTACATCCCCTACATCTGCTAGTCCATCATTGTAAGAGTTCTCACAACTTACTCATACTATGCTAGAGCCCATAATAGCATTGTGGTTGCACACGGAAGTTTCTAGTATGAATAATCTCATGATCCCTTTGAGCCTGGGTGGCGGTCCAAAAGAAAAACAGGCAATCCTGGAATACCCAGATGCCTCAATCCACCCAGATGTGTATTAATGTTGCCACCTTAAGTTGAACCATTAATTAACAAACTCACATCTGTCATGGATTTCACTCACCCAATCCACGTCTACGAGCACAGCATGTCCTAACAGCAAACATAGAAGTAACTCCCAAAGGTTTGAATGTAATGCAGGTAATAGGTACTAACTCAAACTACTTCCCAATCCCACAAGTTAATTGATTCTACTCATGCAATGTGCGAGGGTTTGACTAATGCAATGAAAACTGGGTAATTGGAAAGCATGGTCAAAGCGTTACTTGCTTTGCTGATGATCCGCAAAACCTAGAGACTCAAAGTAGCAAGCGGCGCACTCCGGGTACTCTATCGCAATCAAACAAACAAGCATACAATAAGTACTTAACTAATGCACGGGTAAAACTCAAATAAGAGATCTAACCAGAAAGTTCAACTTAAGAACTCCGGTTGGCAAAAAGAATCAACTCGAAAGAAGCGACGAAACTCAAACTGCAAAACAAACGAGCTCCGAATTACTAGTTGGCCTAAAGTAAAATTTTACAGTAGCAAAAATCTTGTTCCACTTGATTAAACGTAAAGAGGGCTTCGAGACGAAGAACTGAGATTTTGAATCACCTGATTCCGACTCTCGAGCGAAAAGAAAAACGAAAAACAAGATCAGGGCAGAAATTGCGATCGGAAAAATCGCGGATAAATACCCCGAAAAAGAAAAACGACGAACAGACTAACGAACGAACGTTCGCTGTCTGCGGTTAACTAACGAAAACCGTTTGTTAAAACGAACGTACGGACGAACGTCCGCTATTTAACTAAACCGGCGGAAAATAAAAAAAACCGAACCGATCTATTAAAAAAACAGATCTAGGTTTTCCTAAACAAAACCGATCTAATAACCGGAAAAAAACTACCTCACTCCGGCGAACTCCGGCGTACTCCGGCAAGGGGCGGCGGCGGCGGCTGCGGCTAATGGCGGGGCGGCGGCGGCTGGGCGGCGGCGGCGCGGCGGCGGCGGCGGCGGGAGGCGGCGGCGGCGGCGAGAGGCGGCGGCGGCGGCTAGGGTTTGGGCGGCTGGGGCGGGCGAGTTGGGCCGGCTGGGGCGCTATATAAAGCCCAGAGTCCTGGTCCTTCACGAGTCTAAGTCGGTTTCCGTTTTTTTTTTCTTAAATAGAGTCCCGGCGCAGAAAAACTAACGAAAGGAATATCAAACGGACTCCAAAATTCCCGAAATAAATTTTCACCGTCCTCTAATAATATTTAGGACAAACTGAACATTTTTCCCGGACCTAAATGAAATTTTGAAAAACGCGTATTTTTCCTATGCAAATAAATCCGAAAATAAATCCAGAAAAATACCAAAAGTGATTTTAATATTTTTCCTCCAATATTTCTGTTATTTTGGAGAAGTCATATTATCTCCGCTCATATTTTGTATTTAGAAATATTTTTAGGAGAGAAAAATAATTAGAATCACACTGTCCTCGTACCGGTATTCGAGCGAACTCAAATACGAAAACGGTAAAATCCCCAACTCTCTCCGTAGGTCCTTGAGTTGCTTAGAATTTCGAGGAACTCCACGAATAAAAATGCAAAACATGCAAATGCAAATATGATCTATGTATAACATTCCAAATTGAAAATTTGGGATGTTACAAACCTACCCCCCTTAGAATGAATCTCGCCCTCGAGATTCGACTTGGCTAGAGAACAGGTGTGGGTGGTCCGTGCGTAGATCATCTTCTCGCTCCCAGGTGGCTTCTTCCTCGGTGTGGTGACTCCACTGAACTTTGCAAAACTTGATAACCTTACTGCGGGTAACTCTGCTCGAAAATTCGAGAATCTTAACAGGCTTCTCCTCGTAAGTCAGATCACTGTCTAACTGAATTGCTTCCAGGGGTATTGTGTCTCTAAGCGGTATATCGGCCATCTCCGCGTGTCACTTCTTCAGTTGCGAAACGTGAAACACGTCATGCACTCCTGACAATCCTTTGGGCAATTCCAACTTATAGGCAACCTCTCCCATGCGTTCCAAAACACGGTAAGGTCCCACAAATCTTGGGGCTAACTTCCCCTTAACTCCGAAACGTTTAACTCCTCGCAGAGGCGATACTCTCAGGTACGCTCTATCTCCGATCTCATAGGTTATCTCCTTGCGCTTCGAGTCGGCATAACTCTTCTGCCTAGACTGAGCTACCTTCAGTCTATCTCGAATCAACTTCACCTTCTCCTCACACTCTTTGATTAAGTCTGGTCCAAACAATTGTCGGTCTCCAACTTCGTCTCACGACAACGGTGTCCGGCATCTCCTTCCATACAATGCCTCGAGATGCCATCTTCAAACTGGCCTGGTAACTGTTGTTGTATGAGAACTCCGCGTAGGGCAAGTTGTCATCCCAACTAGATCCATAATCTAATGCACAGGCTCTTAGAATATCTTCCAGAATCTGATTGACTCTCTCCGTCTGTCCATCTGTCTGCGGATGAAACGCTGTGCTAAACTCTAGCCTGGTTCCCAAAGTTTCATGTAACTGATTCCAGAACTTTGAGGTAAACTGGGTTCCTCTATCTGATACAATACTCCTTGGAACTCCATGCAGACATACAATTCTGGTCATGTATATCTTAGCCAACTTTGCACTGGTATAAGTGGTTTTCACAGGAATAAAGTGGGCTACCTTCATCAATCGGTCTACTACTACCCAGATTGAATCATATCCTGCTTTGGTCCTGGGCAATCCGGTGATAAAATCCATACCAAGCTTCTCCCACTTCCATTCGGGAATTGGCATGGGTTGTAACAATCCTGCTGGCTTCTGATGTTCTGCCTTTACTCTCTGACACACATCACAAACTGCTACATACTCCGCAATATCCTTCTTCATACCGGTCCACCAGAAAATATCTTTCAAATCCAAATACATCTTAGTATTTTCTGGGTGAATCGAGTATGGTGAATCATGGGCCTCCTGTAAAATCAACTTCCTAATCTCCGGGTCATTGGGCACATAGATTCGATCCTCAAACCATAAGGTGTCGTGTTCATCCTCATGAAAACCTTTAGCTTTTCCTTCGCTCATCCTCTCCTTTATAGCGACAATCTCTTTGTCCGCTTTTTGAGCTTCTCTGATTTTATCCATCAGGGTAGACTGGATTTCTAGTGTTGCTACATAGCCTCTCGGAACTATCTCCAAACGTAGTTCTCGTAGGTCCTCGGCTAACTCCTTTGGAAACTCCTCCATCATTAGGGTGTTGACATGACTCTTACGGCTTAACGCATCAGCTACTACGTTAGCCTTTCCGGGAAGATAATGCAATCTCATGTCATAATCCTTAATGAGTTCCAGCCATCTCCTTTTCCTAAGATTCAACTCCTTCTGAGTGAATATGTACTTCAAACTCTTATGATCCGTATATACTTCACAATGGTTTCCAATGAGAAAATGTCTCCACGTCTTCAATGCATGCACTACGGCTGCTAACTCCAAATCGTGGGTGGCATAGTTCATCTCATGAGGTTTCAGTTGTCGTGAAGCATACGAAACAACTATTCCTTCCTGCATAAGAACTGCTCCAAGTCCTCGACGTGAAGCGTCGCGGTACACCTCATAATCCTTATGTTGATCTGGCAGAATCAACACAGGGGATGATACCAACCTTTTCTTCAACTCCTGGAAACTAGTCTCACATTCTTCGGTCCAACTGAACTTGGTGTCCTTCTTCAACAATTCCGTCATAGGCTTTGCAATCTTCGAGAAATTCTCGATAAATCTCCGGTAGTATCCTGCGAGTCCAAGAAAACTCCGGATCTCTCCAACTGTTGTCGGTGCTTCCCAGTTGGTCACAGTTTTCACCTTGGCGGGATCTACTGCTATTCCTTCTCCGGATATAACATGTCCAAGGAATCCTACTTCCTTCAACCAAAACTCACATTTGCTAAATTTGGCATATAGCTCATGTTCTCTGAGCTTCTCCAATACCAAACGCAAATGCTCTTCATGCTCTTCTTCATCCTTCGAGAAGATCAATATATCATCTATGAACACTACGACGAACTTATCCAAATACTCCATAAACACTTTGTTCATCAGGTTCATAAAGTATGCCGGTGCGTTTGTCAGACCAAACAACATAATGGTATACTCGTACAACCCATACCTAGTGGTAAAGGCCGTCTTAGGGATATGTTGCTCTCGGATCTTCAATTGATGGTACCCTGATCGCAGATCGATCTTAGAAAAGACCTTAGCTCCTTGCAATCTATCGAACAGATCATTGATCATTGGTAATGGGTACTTGTTCTTGATCGTTACTTCATTCAATCCTCGGTAATCAACAACCATTCTTAACGATCCATCCTTCTTCTCCACTAGAAGTACTGGCGAACCCCAAGGCGGAGAACTTGGGCGTATGAATCCTTTATCCAGTAACTCCTTAATCTGCTTCTTAATTTCCTCCAAATCCTTTGCGAGCATCCTATAGGGTCTCTTAGAAATTGGCCCGGTGCCTGGCAAAAGTTAAATAAAAAACTCTATATCTCTATCCGGTGGCATGCCAGGTAACTCCTCTGGAAACACATCCGGATAATCCTTCACTACTGGCACTTCCTCCTGTACAACTCCTGACAGGGAATTTAATCTACTCCTCTTTGACTCATGCCGGGATACATACTTGATCCTTCTTCCTTCCGGCGTACTAAGAAAAATGGTCTTACTGGCACATTCAATATTCCTTCATACTTAGATAACCAATACATGCCTAATATCACATCCAGTCCTTGAGATTCCAATACTATTAGGTCCGAAGGGAATATGTAACTACCAATCCTTAAGGGCAACTGATCACACCTTGACTTAGCCATATACTATGCTCCTGGTGAGGTTACTAACATGGGCGATCTAAGGGCTTGGGTCGGCAGCTTATACTTATCCACGAATCCCCTTAAAATATATGAATGCGATGCACCAGTATCGAAAAGAACGAGTGCAGTAAAGGACTTAACTAAGAACTTACCTATAACTGCATCTGGTTGCTCCTCTACTTCCTCCACGGTCACGTGGTTCACTTGTCCTTTGTTGAACGGGTTGGGCTTCTTCCCGGCGCTTCCATTGCCGTTCCCATTCTTAACTTCTGGGCATTCATTAGCATAATGTCCAGTCTTCCCGCACTTGTAACAAGTGACATGGCTAAAGTCCCTCTTGGTGGGTGTGGATGGTGTAGGGCGGTTCTGGTTTCCATTGGCTCCATTCCCGTTTCCATTCCCATTTCCATTCTTGGTGCCATTGTGGTTGTGCAAGCTACCTCCTACATGGGTATGTTGAAACTGTCCTACCGCTTTAGGGGTAAAGCGAGGCTTCTGCTGAGCTCCAGAGTTATACTTTCCTTGCCCATACTTCCTCTTGCGACTCTCAATCTGTTGATGCTTCCTTTCAATCATCAGGGCGCGGTCAACCAACTCCTGATAGTTATTGAAAGTTGCCACCATCAACTGTACACTCATCTCATCATTCAGCCCTTCCATGAATCTCTCCTGCTTCTTGGCATCTGGGGCCACATCATCTGGAGCATAACCCTAAGGTACTAAACTCATCCACGTACTGTGCCACAGTACGGTTCCCTTGTCGCAAATTGCGAAACTCCTGCTTCTTCATACTCATGGCTCTAGTCGAGACATGGGCAGTACGAAAAGCTTGCTGAAACTGATCCCAAGTCACATTGGCTACGGGGTAAGTGGCTGTGTAATTCTCCCACCATGCTGCGGCTGGTCCAGACAACTGGTGTGCGGCAAATCGCACCTTCTCAGCATCCGAGCAATTGGCGGTGGTCAAATCCCTTCCAATCTTGCGTAGCCAGTCATCAGCCACAATTGGTTCGATGCTGCTAGCAAACACAGGTGGTTGCAACCTTAAGAAACGTGTCAGGTTGTCCACAGGTGGTGGTGGTGGAGGGTTGTTGTTGTTGTTGTTCTGGTTGTTCTCGGTGTTCTGGACAAGAAGTTGCATCAGGGTGTTCTGTTGCTGGATCAACTGGGTGAGCTCAGGGGGAAACTCGAATTCACGTCTTGGAGGCATCTGATGGGTGTAGAGAGAAGAGATTAGAATTGAATAGAGGTTTAAGGGAAAATCACTACCCATATGCACATGAGACAAACACACAATCATATCACACCAATCAATTTCAAACAAGGTCTTACACATCTAACGATCGTTACAAAGGTGTTCTAAAACTAATACTTGGTGGTAAACTACTAGTCACAGGGTGGTCATCTAAAAATATTGATCAGCAGAGGATTCCATAATACCTGCTCCAGCTTCATCTTCATAGTCTTCATCATTGCTATCCTCAGCTTCCGAATCCGTGTCATCTATGATGATATAGTCTTCCGGTGGAATCTCCTTGGGTTCTTCTTCCTCGTCTTCTTCTCCCATGAGTATCCCTAACTTCCGGGTCAAATCATCATTCTTCTCCACAAGTATCTTCATCTCCTCCTCATATCCGTTGCGTGTAGACTTGAGTTCTTCCTCTAACTCCAAATTCCTATTTAGGGCCTTCTTCAAATCTATCATCCCAGCACACATCTGGTGCTCCTGGCGACGAATGTGGTGGTTCAACTCCTGGATGAATGCTGCAATGGATATACCCTTTTGGGTGCTGATCATATCCCAATTCTCGTCTCGGCGTCCACAAATCTGGTAGATGGTGTCCTTTAACTCCTGCTGGTAGACTTCTCCAATCCTTCCCATAGCAATGTGGGCTGCCATACTCCTTCCTAGGCTCCATGTAGGTGCATTAAAGGAGAATGCTATGAGTGAGGTGACGGGTGTGAACGTCCTTCCTGGAACTTGAGCTTGAATCAACCAACACTCCTCCTCAGGTAGAGTGGCATTGTATGTTCCAGTGAAACTAGGTAATCCAATGTTGAGATATCTTGTGACTTCCTTCAGGTGTCGTCCAAAAGGTGTATCATCATCCGGTTGCATGAACTTGTGCTTTGCTTCCACCATCCTAAAGAGTAGAAAAGATGAGGAGTCAGAAGAGAGAAGAGTGAGTAGTGTTCTAGGGCTTGTCTTAGTGGTCGTGTCCTATAGTCAGCGTGTGCTCTGATACCATCTTGTAGCGACCAGACCTCAAACAGTCTGATCTCCGTACATTAGTGTCATCCCCGGATCAGTAATGCTGACACGCACGGTACTTGAAGGATTTATAACAAAGTAGCAATCACACACTTATTACATCGATAGTCCAACGATGAAATTATTACAAATAATATGGCTGAAGGCCATCTAACACGATAACAGCGGAAGGCTTGGAAGATAAGTGAGTCCATCAACTCCAGCGGCATCACTGAGAATAGAACCACGACCTAAAAGGGCATCTTACTCGTCGTCTGAAAAGTCTGCAACATGAAACGTTGCAGCCTGAAAAACGGGTCAGCACATGGAATATGCTGGCAAGGTAACACGAGAGAATGCAATGAAAGTAAAACTATACTATATGCAATATGGCTGGTGGAAAGCTCTATGGTTAAGTTTTTGCGTAAAGCCAATTTTTCCCTACTTCCAAGGAATGCATTTTAATTAGCTATCATGGTAGTTGAAACATCGTTGAGAAGATAGACATCCTCTCAACCCCAATTAAAGTTCATCATTAAACCCAACAATATTAAATTAGAGTAACATGTTGAGATGCACATGAAAATCCAAGTACTAGATACTCAAGACGTCTGTAACCGGGGACACGGCTAATCATGATCAGTATGTACACTCTGCAGAGGTTTGTGCACTTTTCCCACAAGACTCGATTGCCTCCGTTTGGTTTCTCGCACTGCATGGTGTTTGAGAAACGGATGACCGAGACATAGTCTTTCAGAAGCGCTAGCACCTTACGATCGGGCGGACCATACCAACCTACATCCCCTACATCTTCTAGTCCACCACTGTAAGAGTTCGCACAACTTACTCATACTATGCTAGAGCCCATAATAGAATTGTGGTTGCACACGGAAGTTTCTAGTATGAATAATCTCATGATCCCTTTGAGCCTGGGTCGCGGTCCAAAAGAAAAACAGGCAATCCTGGAATACCCAGATGCCTCAATCCACCCAGATGTGTATTAATGTTGTCACCTTAATTTGAACCATTAATTAACAAACTCACATTTGTCATGGATTTCACTCACCCAATCCACGTCTATGAGCATAGCATGTCCTAACAGCAAACGTAGAAGTAACTCCCAAAGGTTTGAATGTAATGCAGGTAATAGGTACTAACTCAAACTACTTCCCAATCCCACAAGTTAATTGATCCTACTCATGCAATATGTGAGGGTTTGACTAATGCAATGAAAACTGGGTAATTGGAAAGCATGGTCAAAGTGTTACTTGCCTTGCTGATGATCCGCAAAACCTAGAGACTCAAAGTAGCAAGCGGCGCACTCCGGGTACTCTATCGCAATCAAACAAACAAGCATACAATAAGTACTTAACTAATGCACGGGTAAAACTCAAATAAAAGATCTAACCAGAAAGTTCAACTTAAGAACTCCGGTTGGCAAAAAGAATCAACTCGAAAGAAGCGACGAAACTCAAACTGCAAAAGAAACGAGCTCCGAATTACTAGTTGGCCTAAAGTCAAACTTTACAGTAGCCAAAATCTTGTTCCAGTTGATTAAATGTAAAGAGGGCTTCGAGACGAAGATCTGGGATTTTGAATCACCTGATTCCGACTCTCGAGCGAAAAGAAAAACGAAAAACAAGATCAGGGCACAAATCGCGATCGGAAAAATCGCGGATAAATACCCCAAAAAACAAAAATGACGAACAGACTAACGAACGAACGTTCGCTGTCTGTGGTTAACTAACGAAAACCGTTTGTTAAAACGAACGTACGGACGAACTTCCTCTATTTAACTAAACCGACGGAAAATACAAAAACCGAACCGATTTATTAAAAAACAGATCTAGGTTTTCATAAACAAAACCGATCTAATAACCGGAAAAAAACTACCTCACTCCGGCGAACTCCGGCGTACTCCGGCGAGGGGCGGCGGCGGCGGCGACGGCGGCGGCGGCGGGAGGCGGCGGCGGCGGGGCGGCGGCTTCCGGGGGCGGCGGCAGGAGGCGGCGGCTCGGGCTAGGGTTCGGGCGGCTGGGGCGGGCGAGTTGGGCCGGCTCTGGCGCTATATAATGCCTAGAGTCCTGGTCCTTCACGAGTCTAAGTCGGTTTCCGTTTTTTTTTCTTAAATAGAGTCCCGGCGTAGAAAAACTAACGAAAGAAATACCAAACGGACTGCAAAATTCCCGAAATAAATTTTCACCGTCCTCTAATAATATTTAGGACAAAGTGAACATTTTTCCCGGACCTAAATGCAATTTTCAAAAACGCGTATTTTTCCTATGCAAATAAATCCGAAAATAAATCCAGAAAAATACCAAAAGTGATTTTAATATTTTTTCCTCCAATATTTCTGTTATTTTGGAGAAGTCATATTATCTCCGCTCATATTTTTTATTTAGAAATATTTTTAGGAGAGAAAAATAATTAGAATCACACTGTCCTCGTACCGGTATTCGAGCGAACTCAAATACGAAAACGGTAAAATCCCCAACTCTCTCCGTAGGTCCTTGAGTTGCTTAAAATTTCGAGGAACTCCACGAATAAAAATGCAAAACATGCAAATGCAAATATGATCTATGTATAACATTCCAAATTGAAAATTTGGGATGTTATAGTTAGGGTTTGGGTGCGGGCGGCGTCTGTGCTCGGGGCGGGCTGTGGGGTCGCGGGGCGCGACTTATAAAGGGGTCGGTCTGGGGAGTCCAGGACGATTACGGCCCGGAGTCGGTCGGAACTTTTTTTTAATATTCTAACACGCAGAAAAATGATTAAAAGAAATACTAAACTGACTCGAAAAATCCTGAAATAAATTTTCGCCGTCCTCTAATAATATTTAGGACAAAGTGAACATTTTTCCCGGACCTAAATGCAATTTTGAAAAACACATATTTTCCTATTCAAATAAAATTGCAAATAAATCCAATTAAAATAAAATAATTGATTTTAATATTTTTCCTTCAATATTTCTTTTTTTGGAGAAGTCATATTATCTCCGCTCATATATTTTATTATGAAATATTTTCGGAGGGAAAAACAATTAAAACCAACTTGATCCTCGTACCGATATTTGAGAAAACTCAAATATGGAAAACGGTAAAATCCCCAACTCTCTCCATGGGTCCTTGAGTTGCTTAGAATTTCGAGGATCGCAACACACAAATGCAAATAAAATATGATATGCAAGATGACCTATGTATAACATTCCAAATTGAAAATTTGGGATGTTACACCTACCATATGAATCTTGATCTCTAGCCTTCCCCAAGTTGCTTTCCACTCAAATCTTCTTTCCACCATATCCAAATCTGTGAGTGAGAGTTGAGTGTTGGGGAGACTACCACTTGAAGCACAAGAGCAAGGAGTTCATCATCGACACACCATCTATTACCTTTTGGAGAGTCGTGTCTCCTAGATTGGTTAGGTGTCACTTGAGAGCCTCCGACAAGATTGTAGAGTTGAACCAAGGATTTTGTAAGGGCAAGGAGATCGCCTACTCCGTGAAGATCTACCCTAGTGAGGCAAGTCCTTCGTGGGCGATGGCCATGGTGGGATAGACAAGGTTTCTTATTCGTGGACCCTTTGTGGGTGGAGCCCTCCGTGGACTCGCGCAGCCATTACCCTTCGTGGGTTGAAGTCTCCATCAACGTGGATGTACGATAGCACCACCTATCGGAACCACACCAAAAACATCCGTGTCTCCAATTGCGTTTGCACTCTCCAACCCCTCCCTTTACCTTCTGATGTCTACTACACGCTTCTATTCCTGTAGACAGTGTTGGGCCTCCAAGAGCAGAGGTTTGTAGGACAGCAGCAAATTCCCCTTAAGTGAGTAACCCAAGGTTTATCGAACTCAGGGAAGTGGAGGTTGAACGTACCCCTTTCAAGCAACCCTGCAATCAAGATACAAGAAGTCTCTTGTGTCCCCAACACACCTAATACACTTGTCAGATGTATAGGTGCACTAGTTCGGCGAAGAGATGGTAAAATATGGGTGATAGGAGTGGCAAAGCAAAGTAATATAATCTGTAATAAAAAGTGCAACAAGCAAACAAGTGGTAAACGTGAGCACAAATGGTATTGCAAATGTGGAAACAAGGCCTAGGCTTCATACATTCACTAGTGGCAACTCCCAACAACATTAACATAATCGAATCACATGATATTTCCCATAAAACATGCACTCGGAGGTCATTCCTTTGTGGTCAAGAGAGGACGAGAATTATGTAGGGCTACAAAAGCACACCTCCAAGTTCGTAGTTCTCAATCTATGGATTTCCCAATGTCACCACGGCCATCCAAAGAGAGTACCACAATCACCACAACATATCTCAAGGATAGTCAAAGACAAGCACCAAGAGACTCTCAATCTTCAATCAACACACAAAAGAGGAAATCACTCATGAAAATATTCTTCTAATCCATGTCCAATAGACCGCTGTCACCTTGGTCTCGGGGATTATACTAGATAAAGACAAGTGAGTACATCAATCCAATACATAGAGGAAGGGGAAATATCATGGGATCACCCTAGATTAACATAGCCTATGATCACAACGAAGATCACATCATGGGAGAGAGAATTGACCACATAGCTACCGGTAGAAACCTCAGCCCCGAGGAGGAACTACTCCCGCATCATGGAGGGAGGAAGCAACGTCGATGGAGATGAATCCGGGGGCACTTCCCCGTCCCGGCAGGATGCCGGCACAGGAATTCTGGTCCCCCAAAACTTGGTGGCGATGGCGGCGGAGATCGGAATTGCTTCTGGAGAAAAGGGTTCCGTCCTCGAGGGTTTCGGGACGCGAGGAGTATATATGCCAAAGGGGGTCACCAGAAGCACAGAGGGGGGGCCAGGCGCCCCCCTAGGGCGGCCAGGGGTGGGGCCGCCTGGGCTGGCTGTCTGGGCTACCCCTGGCTCCCCTCTGGCCCTGCTTTGGTTTTTCTTGAAGCTCCCGGTACGCTGATTTTTCCTGTATTTTTCCCGGAATTTTTAGGGCACTTTTAATATGGGGGAAACCTGAAATAGAAAAACAGCAGAAAACAGGAACTAGCACTGTGGTGCACTGAGTTAATAGGTTAGTCCAAATATGATCAAAAGTGTATGGAAGTGCATAAATATCATAGCAATATCACACAAAAGAGGCATGGAGCAAGCAGAAATTATAGATACGTTTTGGACGTATCAACATCCCCAAGCTTAATTCCTGCTCGTCCTCGAGTAGGTAAATGATAACAAGCATAATTTATGTGGTGACATGCTATCAACCATATAAGAACTTTTTAAGTAAAGCAATCAAGGCATGTAATTCAATTCAAGTCATAACAAGCAAGAGTCTATATTAGCATTGTAACAAGTAACATAAGAACATAAAGGTGCAAGAGCTCTCGTTGTCCGTGACTCGAATGTCTCCAAATGGTGTTTGCGTGCAAGAAAGGGGATAGGGATATATGAGAGAGTAAAACATAGTTTTTGTATTGTTGAGAACTTAATCTACTAAAGTTTCACACTTGGTCTTCTTTGGAATCTTATCATGACTCATCCCCAGACCGTCAGCCAGGTACAAGTCAAAATGATCCACTCCCTTTCGATATTTTGAGCACTCATGCAATGGATGAGCGGAAGCAAGAAAGTCGACACTTACGATGGCAAAGAGAGAAAAATGATAGAGGGGGAAGACAAAAAAGGTGTGAAAGGCTCACATCAATGAGGACAATCATCGGCGAGAGAAAGCCAAATGATAGATATGATGTGAGGAGTAGGGATTGCCATGCAACGGATGCACATATGAGCTAAGGTAAGCTCTCCAATGGAACTAGTGGGGGTGCATCCAACTTGCTTGCTCAAGAAGACCTAGAGCTCTTTTGAGGAGGCTCATCATTGGAATATACAACTCAAGTTCTATAGTGTGAAGGTCCCCACATAGCTATATGCATGAATGATAATCTCTATGGAGCACAAGGTATAAGATGGAGTACGAGTGTGGATCTCTCAAAAGAAAATAGTAGTGTGCCCCCTTCTCTCTTTTTATTTCTTTTTCTCTTTTTTCTATATTTTTTTTATTTTTTTGTGGCCTCAATGGCTCTTTCTATTTAACTCTCATTTGTCCTCTTTGGGATCTTTTGATTTTGTCCTCTTTGGGATCTTTTCCTCACTTTAGGGGCAACACTCTATATATTACAATAAGTATAGAAGATCTTTCACACTTTACAAAAGTACTCAACATAAAGAAAATGAAACTATCATGATGTATGCAAATGTATGCCTCTGCCAGTGTAGCAGGATATGCAATGATACTAGCGCGTCATGTAGCAATGATTAGGGCAAGGCCCAACTAGCATGCGGCTCATCGATCAAGCAAAAAGCATGTATGACATGAAGATCAAGTCATGAGAAGATCGATGTTGCATGGAAATGTATCTCGGAAAGGCTATGGAAATGCCTTGATAGGTAGGTATGGTGGCTGTTCTGAGGAAGGATATAATGAGGCTTATGATGACAGAGTGTATCGTGCCAAGGATTTGGATGCACCGGCGAAGTATGCGCCAACTCTCGAGGTGAGAAAGGGCAATGCACGGTACCGAAGAGGCTATAAAAATATGGTTAGGTGGAAGTGTCAACTTTCGAATACTCACATTAGTCCGAAGAACTCATGCACTTATTATCGGTAACTCTCAATCTAATTAGGAGGTTCACAAAGAGACAAGTACCCCGAGGAGGAGTGTATGGGGGTTTGGTTATCCTTGCGCATCCTCGGCTCATGGTACGTGAGTGTACTCTAATATTTGATCCCTCCAAAGATTAGTGATCCATCTAGTAGCTAAAGTTCTCAACTATTTTGTAGGTTTTCAAAAATAAACACGGATTGCCCAAAATACGACATCTATCACTAATAGGCTAAAGCTCTTGACACCAAACGTTCACACATTACTCATGGCAATACCTCAAAACTATTGCAAGTTACTACTAAAATTAAATAGCAACCTCAATTACCTACTTTAAGTTAAGACACACAACTCAGTGCAACAGGCAAACTCTCTTAACAAGATAAACATGAAAACTCAATAGAGTTCAGCAACCAACTAAACTAAAGCTCTTTAAAAAGAAAAGTATGAAAACTAAGAGCTAAACATGACAGTAGCTACAGAAAGACAAAGAACACACACAACAAAGATAAGCATGAAAATCCTATGTTGTGTTCTAGGTTGAAGTGAAGCGTGTTTCTCTCCCACACAAAGAAAGTTGGGTTCTAATTCGTTATGAACAGCAAGCAAAGCTAAAGAAAACTAAAAAGGAAACTAAGAGCAAGACGCTCCAAGCATAGCACATAACGCATGAAGTGATTAAAATATAGTGGAACGAAAGACGAACTGATAATTGTTGATGGAGAAGGGGATGCATGGGGGCATCCCCAAGCTTAGACGCTTGAGTCTTCTTGAATATTTCTTGGGGGTGCACGGGGGCATCCCCAAGCTTGAGTGTTTGACCCTCCTGAATCTTCTTTTATCATCTTCCCTCGCACACTTGAAAACTCCCTTCATACATAACTCATCATAATCTGATTAGCGAGGTTAGTACCCATAATAAAATAACTTTTCCCTACTGGAAATAAGGATAATCTTGAAGATCTACTGTTTCTCAAGATTGCCAAAAGGTTTTTTCAAAGAAAAAGCAAGCTCAAGGTTTGCAAAACGAAGAAAAGGCAAAACAGGACAGAATCTGTGAAAAACAGACCAGCAGGTAGTAAATAATTTTTTCGGGGCACTTCTGCAACTCAAATCACAAAACTCAGAACAGACGCTCGAAAGCCAATTGTATAGAGCACGCTGTCAAAAACATTCAGATCAAAAAGATGATCTGGTGATTTTATTCGAATTTTTCTGTCCAAGGACAGAATCTGTTTCCTGGACAGCACGTCACAACTTTTGAACTTTCTTGCAATCAGAGGCTAAACTTGGCACAAAGCTGAAAAATAAAGATACAATGATGTTGCTACAGTAGTAACAAACACCAAGACCACTAAAAACTGAAAGAACAAACTGAAAGCGAAGATAACAAGGGTTGTCTCCCTAGAGCTCTTTCTTTATAGCCATAAAGATAGGCTTAAGACTTTAATGATGCTCTCGTAGGAATAAGGGTTGAAGAACAAAAGAGAACATCAAGAAGCAAATACCAAACACATTTAAGCCTAACATGCTTCCTATGCATAGGAATCTTGTAAGAAAATAAATTATTGAAGCATAAAGCAACTAGCATAGAAAGGCAAAACAAGCATAACTTCAAAATATTCACCATAAAGAGAGGAAACTTCTTATTATTAAGATATTTAGAACCATGTCTCCCTCTCTCATTATAAATTTCAGTGGCATCATGGATGAACTCAACAATATAACTATCACATAAGGCATTATTTCCATGATCCAAAAGCATAAAATTATCATTACTCTTCATATAAGCAAAATCTTTCTTATTAGGAATAGTGAGAGTAAAGCAATCATAACCATCATGGTAATCATCATATTTAGGAGGCATATCATAATCATAATAAATTTTATCCTCAATAGTAGGTGGACTAAAAATCTCACATTTATCATTGTAATCATCATATATAGGAAGCAAAGTATCATCAAAGTAAATTTTCTCTTCAAAAGTTGGGGGACTAAAAATATCATGTTCATCAAACGTGTCATCCCCAAGCTTAGAGCTTTCCATGTCATTAGCAATATTGATATTAAAAGAAAACATACTAATAACATCACCACCATCATGATTGTTATGCAAATAATAAAGTTCCAAAGGTTTTTTAATTTTCTCTTCAAACACATCATGTCCAAGTTCAAGGTAGAGCTTATAAAGCTCTCTCATATTTTTGTTGTTTTCCATTAAGCAAAACTAGTGAAATAAAAACAAGAAACAAAAAGATTTAATTGCAAGATCTAGAGAAGGTACCTTCACTTACCTCACTTCCCCGGCAACGGCGCCAGAAATAGCTTGATGTCTACTACACGCTTCTATTCCTGTAGACAGTGTTGGGCCTCCAAGAGCAGAGGTTTGTAGGACAGCAGCAAATTTTCCTTAAGTGAGTAACCAAAGGTTTATTGAACTCAGGCAAGTGGAGGTTGAACGTACCCCTTTCAAGCAACCCTGCAATCAAGATACAAGAAGTCTCTTGTGTCCCCAACACACCTAATACACTTGTCAGATGTATAGGTGCACTAGTTCGGCGAGGAGATGGTAAAATATGGGTGATAGGAGTGGCAAAGCAAAGTAATATAAATCTGTAATAAAAAAGTGCAGCAAGCAAACAAGTGGTAAACGTGAGCACAAATGGTATTGAAAATGTGGAAACAAGGCCTAGGCTTCATACATTCACTAGTGGCAACTCCCAACAACATTAACATAATCGAATCACATGATATTTCCCATAAAACATGCACTCGGAGGTCATTCCTTTGTGGTCAAGAGAGGACGAGAATTATGTAGGGCTACAAAAGCACACCTCTAAGTTCGTAGTTCTCAATCTATGGATTTCCCAATGTCACCACGGCCATCCAAAGAGAGTACCACAATCATCACAACATATCTCAAGGATAGTCAAAGACAAGCACCAAGAGACTCTCAATCTCCAATCAACACACAAAAGAGGAAATCACTCATGAAAATATTCTTCTAATCCATGTCCAATAGACCGCTGTCACCTTGGTCTCGGGGATTATACTAGATAAAGACAAGTGAGTACATCAATCCAATACATAGAGGAAGGGGAAATATCATGGGATCACCCTAGATTAACATAGCCTATGATCACAACGAAGATCACATCATGGGAGAGAGAATTGACCACATAGTTACCGATAGAAACCTCAGCCCCGAGGAGGAACTACTCCCGCATCATGGAGGGAGGAAGCAACATCGATGGAGATGAATCCGAGGGCACTTCCCCGTCCCGGCAGGATGCCGGCACAGGAATTCTGGTCCCCCGAAACTTGGTGGCGATGGCGGCGGAGATCGGAATTGCTTCTGGAGAAAAGGGTTCCGTCCTCAAGGGTTTCGGGACGCGAGGAGTATATATGCCAAAGGGGGTCACCAGAAGCGGAGAGGGGGGCCCAGGCGCCCCCCTAGGGCTGCAGGGGTGGGGCCGCCTGAGCTGGCCGCCTTGGCTGCCCCTGGCTCCCCTCTGGCCCTGCTTTGGTTTTTCTTGAAGCTCCCGGTACGCTGATTTTTCCTGTATTTTTCCCGGAATTTTGAGGGCACTTTTAATATGGCGGAAACCTGAAATAGAAAAACAACAGAAAACAAGAACTGGCACTGTGGTGCACTGAGTTAATAGGTTAGTCCAAATATGATCAAAAGTGTATGGAAGTGCATAAATATCATAGCAATATCACACAAAAGAGGCATGGAGCAAGCAGAAATTATAGATACGTTTTGGACGTATCACCTTCGTATGCAATGATCCACTTTCCGCTACCACAACTCTAGAATTGCATGTGTAGGAACATTGCTTGACTTGTGCTAAATTGCTAAAAACTGTCAAAACTTAAAATTGGAAAAGGCTAAGTTTTTATTTGGTCAAGTAGTCTAATCACCCCCCCTCTAGACATACTTTCGATCCTACAAGTGGTATCAGAGCTTTGGTCTCCATTTGCCTTGAGTTCCATAGCTTTGGTGATCATAGCCTTGGTTTCACAACCTAGGAGAGTATGGCGTCTAGCGAGGGAAGTTACCACCGTAGAGGTCCTTACTTTGATGATACAAATTTTGCTAGTTGGAAGCATAAGATGAAAATGCATATTCTTGGACATAACCCCACCGTTTGGGATATTGTGTGTATTGGTTTGCAAGGTGAATTCTTCGATGGGAAGGAACCAAATCGCGAAGCCTCCCGCTGAAGAATTGAAGATGTTGCAATACAATGCTCAATCTTGCGATGTCCTCTTCAATGGATTGTGTCCCGAAGAATTCAACAAAATCACCCGTCTTGAGAATTCAAAGGAAATTTGGATACTTTGATTGATATGCACGAAGGTACCGACCCCGTCAAGGAATCCAAGTTGGATGTGCTTCAAAGTCAACTTGACAAGTTCAAAATGAAGGATGGTGAAGGTGTCGCTAAAATGTACTCTAGGCTTGCTCTCATCACAAATGAGTTGCCGGCTTAGGAAGCGAAGAAATGACCGATAGATTCATCATCAAGAAAATCCTAAGAGCCTTGGATGGAAAATATGACACCATGTGCGCATTGATCCAAATGATGCCCAATTACAAAGATCTCAGGCCAACGGAAGTCATTGGTAGAATTGTTGCTCATGAGATATCACTTAAGGATAAAGAAGAGCTTCACAACAAGTCTAGTGGTGCTTACAAAGCTTCATGTGATGCTCCTACATCATCAAGTGAGAAACAAGTCTTCAATGAAGAATTGAACTTAATGGTGAAGAACTTCAACAAATTCTACAAGAATAGAAGCAAAGAGAGAAACTACAAATCAAGGTCCTACAATGACAAAAGATCTTCTAGTCGTGATCGGAATTGCTACAATTGTGGGAGACCCTGACACTACTCAAATGAGTGTACGGCTCCTCACAAAATAAGAGAAGACTCACCTAAAAGGATAAGTAGAAGAGACGATTCACCACCAAGAGAGAGAAGGAGTAGAGATGATCGTTATGAATGAAGACCATCTCGTAGAAGCAAGTATTCGAAAAGGAAGGACCAATCATCAAGGAGCTATACAAGACGAAGACATCAAGCTCATGTTGGTGAATGGGTATCCGGTTCCGACTCCGATGACCACTCCGAAAGAAGCTATTACTCAGACTCCGAAGATACTCAAGATGAAGGTGTTGCCGAAATTTCTCTTGTGTCATCCAACTCCTACGACATATTTGACTCACCAAATGAAGGAATTGGAAGATGCTTCATGGCTAGAGACCCTAAGGTATCACACCCCGAATATCTTGATTTCAATAGTGATGAATATGATTTGCTAGGAGATGATGATTTACTTGTTGGTAGCAATAGTGATGAAAATTATCACCTTCCCCCATCTATCTACAGTGGTCCACTCTCCCGCAACCCGCTGTACCCTCTACTTGAACATGGTGCTTTATGCTTCATATTATTATCCAATGATGTGTTGCCATCCTATGATGTCTGAGTAGATTATCGTTGTCCTATCGGTGATTGATGAATTGCTATGATTGATTTAATTTGTTTGTGGTTATGTTGCTGTCCTTTGGTGCCCATCATATGAGCGCGCGCATGGATCACACCATAGGGTTAGTTGTATGTTGATAGGACTACGTATTGGAGGTCAAGAGTGACAGAAACTTCAACCTAGCGTAGAAATTGATGCATACGGGATTGAAGGGGGACCAATATATCGTAATGCTATGGTTGGGTTTTACCTTAATGAACGTTAGTAGTTGCGGATGCTTGCTAATAGTTCCAATCATAAGTGCATAGAATTCCAAGTAAGGGATGACATGTTAGGAGTGGCCTCTCCCACATAAAACTTGCTATCGGTCTAGTAATGTAGTCAATTGCTTAGGGGCAATTTCGCAACTCCTACCACCACTTTTCCACACTCGCTATTATTAACTTTAGTTGTGTCTTTATCTTAGTATCCCATAGTTTTATTTGCGTGCTCTTTATATTCTTGCAAACCTATCCCACAAAAACTACAAAGTACTTCTAGTTTCATACTTGTTTTAGGTAAAATAAACGTCAAGCATGCATAGAGTTGTATCGGTGGTCGATAGAACTTGAGGGAATATTTGTTCTGCCTTTAGCTCCTCGTTGGGTTCGACACTCTTACTTATCGAAAGAGGCTACAACTGATGCCCTACACTTGTGGGTTATCAAGACCTTTTTCTGGCACCGTTGTCGGGGAGCAATAGCGTGGGGTGAATATTCTCGTGTGTGCTTGTTTGCTTTATCACTAAGTAGATTTTATTTGATGTTCTAAGTTTTTTTCTATCTTTAGTTATGGGTAGGAAATGCAAAATACCAAAAAAAATAGTGGTACCTACTGAAACAATGGTTGAATAACCACTCAAAATCTATCACACTACTGAAGCTTATTACTTGGATCATCTTCGATCCCTATGTGCTCGGGCTGAAACCCCAACTAGCTTAGTTGAGGGCAAATCTTTAGATGAGCATGGTTGTTATGTGCGACACCGCATATCTGAAAAAGGGAAACTTTTACTGGATCAAATTTATCATTTGCAATGTTATGCTTGGAATTTATGTGAAATATATGATTTTACTTGTTGTTCTGAAGACCCTAAGAAACACCTTCCCTACCAATGTGAGTTTAGTGATAATGGAAACGTATCTTCATATGCTAAGGGTGTTTATAGTTATTATGATGTTCAACAAATTGAATAATTTGTTGCTTTTAAGGGTGCTTATGAAATTGCTTCTTTGATTGAAAAGTATGATGCTACTCTTTACAAATCTGAAAATTTTGCCATATTTAAATATTGTTATGATAATTATGCTTCTAATGCCTATGTTAAACCATATATTGAGGACTCCTCCGCTGCCCAAGAAGAGACTAATATTTTGCAGGAGTCTATGGAAGAAGAAATTAATGACATTGTGAGCTCATTGGATGAAAAAGATGAGGAGGAGAGCGAAGAACAAAAGGAGGAAGAGCGGATTAGCTACCCGTGCCCACCTTCTAATGAGAGTAACTCTTCAACTTATACATTGTTTAATTTCCCTTCGTGCTTACCGGAGGATGATTGCTATGATCCCGTTGATTCTTTTGAAATATCCCTTTTTGATGATGCTTGCTTTGCTTGTGGCCAAGATGCCAATATGAATTATGCTTATGGAGATGAACTTGCTATAGTACCTTATGTTAAACATGAGATTGTTGCTATTGCACCCATGCATGATAGTCCTGTTATCTTTTTGAATTCTCCAAACTACACTATATCAGAGAAGTTTGCACTTATTAAGGACTATATTGATGGGTTGCCTTTTTCCGTTACACATTATGATTTTGATGAATATAATATGCATGTGGTTGCTGCTCCTACTTGCAATTATTATGAGAGAGGAACTACATCTCCGCCTCTCTATGTTTCCAACACGATAAAATTGCAAGAAACTGCCTATACTATGCATTGGCCTTTACTTGATGTGCATGAATTGTTCTTGTATGACATGCCTATGCATAGGAAGAGAGTTAGACTTCGTTCTTGCATGACACATATCACTTTGTGCTCACTACTAAATGCCAAATCATTGCTAATTAAAATTGGCTTTGATATACCTTGGGATCCGGGTGGATCCATTACTTGAGCACTTTATGCCTAGCTTAATGGCTTTAAAGAAAGCGCTGCCAGGGAGACAACCCGGAAGTTTTACAGAGTCATTTATTTCTGTTGTTTGCTTTTATAAAGTTTAAAAACAAAAAAATAAAGAGGGTAACCTAAAACTTTTTCAAAAAGAAAAGTGAAAGTAAGAAGGACGAGCACCGTGAAAGTGGGGGACGTCCTTGAACTTTGTTCAAGCCCATGGAAACTTTGTGAATCTTAATTACAGAAACTTTTCAACAAAAATAATTATCCCCTTGTACAATTCCATTGTATTATAAAAATAATGTGCCAAGGTTTGCCTTTAGGATGTTTACAATGCCTGTTGGTTTGTGCGGTGCAGGACAGAAACTTTGGCTGTAGTGCGCGATTTTACATTTTTTTGCTGGAACGTCAAATGGTTCTGAAACTTTTTGCACTGTCTTTCTATACAAATTGTTGATTTTTCCTAATTTCTACATAATTTTTCAAGTATTAGAAGTATGGTGAATGTTCATATTATTACAGACTATTCTGTTTTAGACAGATTCTGTTTTTGATGCATAGTTTGCTTGTTTTGATGAAACTATCAATTTCTATCAGTGGATTAAGCCATGGAAAAGTTATATTACAGTAGCTACAATGCGAAAACAAAATATGAATTGGTTTGCAACCGTACTTAGAGTAGTGATTTGCTTTATTATACTAACGGATCTTACTGAGTTTTCTGTTGAAGTTTTGTGTGGATGAAGTGTTCGAAGATCGAGGAGGTCTCGATGTGAGGAGAAGAAGGAGAGGCAAGAGCTCAAGCTTGGGTATTCCCAAGGCACCCCAAGTAAATATTCAAGGAGACTCAAGCGTCTAAGCTTGGGGATGCCCCGGAAGGCATCCCTCTTTCTTCAACAAGTATCGGTATGTTTTCGGATTCGTTTCATTCATGTGATATGTGCAACTCTTGGAGCATCGTGTGCTTTCTATTTTTCCTTTTCTTTTATGCACCATGTTGGTATGAGATAGTCCTTGGTTGATTTGTAGAATGCTCTTTGCACTTCACTTATATCTTTTGAGTATGGCTTTATAGAATACTTCATGTGCTTCACTTATATCATTTGAAGTTTGGATTGCTTGTTTCTCTTCACATAGAAAACCGCCATTTGTAGAATGCTCTTTTGCTTCACTTATAATTGTTAGAGCGTGGGCATAACTTTTGTAGAAAGAATTAAAACTCTCTTTCTTCACTTATATCTATTTAGAGAGTTGACAGGAATTGGTCATTCACATGGTTAGTCATAAAATCCTACATAAACTTGTAGATCGCTGAATATGATATGTTTGATTCCTTGCAATAGTTTTGCGATATAGAGATGCTAATATGTGGGAGGAACTAGTGAATGATAATGGTTTAGTAAAAATATTGGTGTTAAGGTTTGTGATTCCCGAAGCATGCACGTATGGTCTCCTAACTATGTAACCAAATTGGCGCGCATTGTATTTTGATTGTTTATCTTTGCGTGAAGGTCGGGGGCGCGCAATGGTTAACTCCTACCAAACCCCCCCCCCTAGGAGCATGCGTCGTAGTATCTTTGCTTCGAGGGTTAATAGATTTTTCGCAATAAGTATGTGAGTTTATTATGACTAATGTTGAGTCCATGGATTATATGCACTCTCACCCTTCCACCATTGCTAGCCTCTCTTGTACCGCGCAACTTTCGTCGGTACCATACACCCACCATATACCTTCCTAAAAACAGCCACCATACCTACCTATTATGGCATTTCCATAGCCATTCCGAGATATATTGCCATGTAACTCCACTGTTCCGTTTATTATGACACACACCATCATTGTCATATTGCCTTGCATGATCGTAAGATAGCTAGCATGATGTTTCCATGGCTTGTCCATTTTTTGATGTCATTGCTATGCTAGATCATTGCACATCCTGATACACCGCCGGAGGCATTCATATAGAGTCATATTTTATTCTAGTATCGAGTTGTAAGTAAATAGAAGTGTGATGACCATCATTATTAGAGCATTGTCCCTTTAAAAAAAGAAAAAAAGGCCAAAAAAAAGAAAGGCGAAAAAAAGGAGAAAGGCCAAATAAAAAAAGGAAGGCCCAAAAAAAGAAGAAAAAAGAAAAAGAAAAAAGGGGGCAATGCTACTATCTTTTACCACACTTGTGCTTCATCATAGCACCATGTTCTTCATGATAGAGAGTCTCCTATGTTGTCACTTTCATATACTAGTGGGAATTTTTCGTTATAGAACTTGGCTTGTATATTCCAATGATGGGCTTCCTCAAATGCCCTAGGTCTTCATGAGCAAGCAAGTTGATGCACACCCACTAGTTTTCTTTTGAGCTTTCATACACTTATAGCTCTAGTGCATCTGTTACATGGAAATCCCTACTCACTCACATTGATATCTATTGATGGGCATCTCCATAGCCCATTGATACGCCTAGTCGATGTGAGAATTTCTCCCCACTTTCGTCTACTACCACCTTCTATTACACCCATAGTGCTATGTCCATGGCTCACGCTCATGTATTGCGTGAAGAGTTGAAAAGGTTCGAAAAAGTAAAGTATGAAAACAATTGCTTGGTTGACACCGGGATAGGCATGAGGGGTACCTTGTGTTAAGAAAAGGGAGCATAAAAGACTATATGATTTTGTAGGGATAACATTGTTTAGCATTGATATTTTGAAAGACTTGATTGTTTGTTGGGATGCCCGACTATTAAATTCTTTTATGTCAAATGATAGACTATTGCTTTGAATCACTCGTATCTTAATATTCATGCCATGATTAGATTACATGATCAAGATTATGCTAGGTAGAATTCCACATAAAAATTATCTTTTTATCATTTACCTACTCGAGGACGAGCAGGAATTAAGCTTGGGGATGCTGATACGTCTCCGTTGTATCTATAATTTTTTATTGTTCCATGCCAATATTCTACAACTTCCATATACTTTTGGCAACTTTTTATACTATTTTTTGGGACTAACATATTGATCCAGTGCCCAGTGCCAGTTCCTGTTTGTTGCATATTTTTTGTTTCACATAATATCCATATCAAACGGAGTCCAAACGGAATAAAAACGGACGGAGATTTTTTTGGAATATATGTGAATTTTTGGAAGCGAAATCCACACGAGACGATGCCCGAGTGGGCCTCGAGGGTGGGGGCGCCCCCCTGCCCAGGGCGTGCCCTAGGCCCTCGAGGACACACCGTAAGGCAGTTGATGCCCTTCTTTCGCCGCAAGAAAGCTAATATCCGGATAAAAATCATGTCAAAAAATCAGCCCAATCGGAGTTACGGATCTCCGGGAATATAAGAAACGGTGAAGGGACATAATCTGGGAACGCAGAAACAGAGAGAGACAGAGAGACAGATCCAATCTCGGAGGGGCTCTCGCCCCTCCACCGCCATGGAGGCCATGGACCAGAGGGGAAACCCTTCTCCCACCTAGGGAGAAGGTCAAGGAAGAAGAAGAAGGAGGGGGGCTCTCTCCCCCTCTCTTCCGGTGGCACCGGAGTGCCACCGGGGCTATCATCGTGTGACGGCGATCTACACCAACACCTCCGTCATCTTCACCAACATCTCCATCACCTTCCCCCATCTATCTACAGCGGTCCACTATCCCGCAACCCGTTGTACCCTCTACTTGAACATGGTGCTTTATGCTTCATATTATTATCCAATGATGTGTTGCCATCCTATGATGTCTGAGTAGATTATTGTTGTCCTATCGGTGATTGATGAATTGCTATGATTGATTTAATTTGCTTGTGGTTATGTTCCTGTCCTTTGGTGCCCATCATATGAGTGCGCGCATGGATCACACCATAGGGTTAGTTGTATGTTGATAGGACTACGTATTGGAGGGCAAGAGTGACAGAAACTTCAACCTAGCGTAGAAATTGATGCATACGGGATTGAAGGGGGACCAATATATCGTAATGCTATGGTTGGGTTTTACCTTAATGAACGTTAGTAGTTGCGGATGCTTGCTAATAGTTCCAACCATAAGTGCATAGAATTCCAAGTAAGGGATGACATGCTAGCAGTGGCCTCTCCCACATAAAACTTGCTATCGGTCTAGTAACGTAGTCAATTGCTTAGGGGCAATTTCGCAACTCCTACCACCACTTTTCCACACTCGCTATTATTAACTTTAGTTGTGTCTTTGTCTTAGCAGCCCCTAGTTTTACTTGCGTGCTCTTTATATTCTTGCAAACCTATCCCACAAAAACTACAAAGTACTTCTAGTTTCATACTTGTTTTAGGTAAAATAAACGTCAAGCGTGCGTAGAGTTGTATCGGTGGTCGATAGAACTTGAGGGAATATTTGTTCTGCCTTTAGCTCCTCGTTGGGTTCGACACTCTTACTTATCGAAAGAGGCTACAACTGATCCCCTACACTTTTGGGCTATCAAGTGGGAAGAAGATCAATGCCCAAAGACAAAGTTTGTTCCTCAACAAGAGAAGTACGATCCTACTTCCTTCAAGGGGACACAAGCCCAAGATGATCTTCCACCACAAGACCACAAGCTAAAGGGCAAGGACAAGCTTCAAGAAGAGATTTATGCATTTGAAGAAGCTCCTAAGGCCTTGGTCAAGTGTGTTCCCAAGACTACATCAAGTTCTACTTCATCAAGTACATCTACAACTCCAAGGATTCCCATCAAGATGGTGTGGATCCCGAAGAAGGAGAACTAGAGTGTTCTTCAGGGTGACTCTGCCAACACACTTCACTCTTATTCATATTGGCAAGGACAAGTGCAATCAACTTTCACATCTTGCACTAGTTCAAGGAGTCACAAACCCTCTTGTTGGTAAGACAAGGGACAAGGTAACCTAATGCATTCATGGAGATCATCCTATGTGCAATTCACTCTATGTCCATGGATATCTTTGTGTGTTCCTTATGAGACTAACCCGTGTAGGTATTGAAAGTGCAACTCACTCCAATGGATTGCTCCAAAATGATCTACATAAGCATTGAGCATCTACATCTTCAACACCTACATGAAGTCGTCGTCGACAAAACCCAAGGTTAGTCCATCCCTCTTAGGGGGGATATCACATCTAGGGGGAGTTTTACTCAAAAAATTGAGCTAAAGCAACTCTAATGGTGCGAACACAACAATGCTTTATTTAAAAGTGGTAACCCCACTTGAGCTTAAAGGATGAGTATGACCTATGATCAAATGTTCTCATTTGACTCCTAAGTCAATATACTCATATATAGATGGCCTAGTTATCGTCAATTGCTCGATAGATGCTAGAATGGTTGTGCATGCTTTGCCACATATTTCATTTGCTATCTTATTATGTGAGCATGTTGAGTGCATATTTTTTCTCATTCGAGGACATCCATTTGTTACTTTGATTGTTTGGCTTTCTTCTTTTGCCAAATGGATGGACAAGAATGCCTAAGAACCCTCCCTCTAGCTATCTATGTTTTTCTTGTCTCAAACTCTATTCATGCTACATCACAAAGTTTGATCAAGTCGGATTCGAACCACTCTGGGTGAGGAGCACTCGGAGTCTCCGATTTTTCATGGACTTAAACTTCCAAACCCTCTTAATGCATTTCGGTCTGACTGATTCTTTCCTTTCGGTCATACCGAGTTCATTAAGTTGATCTAGGTTTTCAATCTCGGTGCAACCGATTAGAACAATTCGGTCTCACCGAGTTGCAGTAACTACTAGCAGTTTTGCATTTCGGTGCCACCGAGTCGTTCCACTCGGTCACACCGACAGAGTTTGGATATATATACCCACAGGCCGAAACTTGGAAAGTTTTTCGAATCCTTTTGCCCGCGCCTATCTAGCTCCGCCGACTCGAGGTCTCCGGATCATCCTCTCGTCGCCCGCAACCTCCTGCCGCTGGTCTCCGCCGCCGTCAACGGAAATCTCCGCCGCCGTTGTCGCTGTAGCGAACTCATCACCGAGATAGGTTATGAGTTCATCCTGTCCAAAAAAACTTCGTATAGATTAGTTTTGATTCAAAGTTTTAGGGTTAGGTTTCCGCCGAACTCATCTCGGACCATGGACCAGAGGGGGAACCCTTCTCCCACCTAGGGAGGAGGCCAAGGAAGAAGAAGAAGGAGGGGCTCTCTCCCCTCGCTTCCGGTGGCGCCGGAGTGCCGCCGGGGCAACGATCGGGACGGCGATCTACATCAACAATCTTGCTACCGTCAACACCAACTTTCTCCCCCTCATTGCAGCGGTGTAAAAACTCTTTTCCCCCGCTGTAATCTCTACTTAAACATGGTGATCAACTCCATATATTACTTCCCAATGATGTTTGAATAGATCCGTTTTGTCATGTGGGTTAATCATGATCTTGGTAGGTATGATTGTATATTTTATTTATGGTGTTGTCCTACGGTGCCCTCCGTTCTCGCGCAAACGTGAGGGCCCCCCGCTGTAGGGTGTTGCAATATGTTCATGGTTCGCTTATGGTGGGTTGCGAGAGTGACAGAAGCTTAAACCCGAGTAAGTGGGGTATGATGTATGGGAGTAAAGAGGACTTGATACTTAATGCTATGGTTGGGTTTCACGACCTTAATGATCTTTAGTAGTTGCGGGTGCTTGCTAGGGGTCCAATCATAAGTGCATATGATCCAAGTAGAGAAAGTATGTTAGCTCATGCCTCTTCCTCATATAAAATTACAAGAATGATTACCAGTACTTGTTATCGATTGCCTAGGGACAAATAACTTTCTTGTTGACAAAAGCTATCCACTTTTATTATCTTGCAAAGTACTTCTAGTTTTATTCTTGCAAAGTAGTTCTAGCATCACACCTACAAAATAGTTTCATACTTGTTTTCGGTAAAGCAAACGTCAAGTGTACGTAAAGTTGTATCGGTGGTTGATAGAACTTGAGGGAATATTTGTTCTACCTTTAGCTCCTCGTTGGGTTCGACACACTTATTTACCGAAGAAGGCTACAAATGACCCCCTATACTTGTGGGCTATCAACAACCCCTCTTACACGTCGGGTTGCAAGTATTTGTTCTTTGTGTGCAGGTACCGTCTACATAGTGTTGCTTGAGTCTCCTACTGGTTCGATAACCTTGGTTTCACATATGAGGGAAATACCTACATTAGTTGTGCCGCGTTATCCCTTCCTCTTTGGGGAAATACCTACGTAGTTCTAGCGACATCAGAGTCGGTGCTACTTGAGGAGCTGCAGGATGTACCATTGCTCCTCCTACAACATCCGAAATGCGGAGACCAGTGGCGCCGCCTACTGCTCCGACCGCTCCTCCGCAATGACGTGGTCGAAGAGTGCCCAAGCCTTCTCGTGGTTAACCGATCGATCGACGCGAGTGCAGTCTCTATTGGGAAATGTAGTAGAAAACAAAAAAAATCGTCCCTACGATCACCCAAGATCAATATGAAGATGCATAACGGGCTGGGATCACGATTGTTCCTGTCATCGAGTTGCAGTGGAAGAAGAATGCGTTGGTGTTGATCATACTTGGAGTCCCTCGAACCATAGATGAAAAATCATTAGTATCGCCCACGATCAGTCCCACGAACTGAAGACCGAAAGCACAACCTCTCGACTTGCTTGCAAGCGTGCATCCTTCACGATCCGGCAATGCTTCACCGTCCACAGCTAATCGTCATCGGAGAATTAGAGGGAGGAGATTAGAACAACACTGGGCTTCTAATTATGAGCACAAGAGGATTAGCCATGCTCTTATTAGTCAAATAGGACCAACTAGAACATGAACTAGAAAAACTAGAGGAGGCTCCAAAACTTGTGTATTCAAAGGGTGAAAATCCTCTAGTATATATAGGTTGGAGGGGAAGGGAGGGGTGCCACAAGAGGGAGGGACAATCCCGTCCCTTGGCAGGCCAAGGAGGAGGATGACTCCCCCTCGCGCCATAGCCGGTGAGCTCCTTGGTGGACGCCACGAGGCACGGCAGACAGTCTCTCAGCGTGGAGTCACCCAGGCAGAGGCTCCAGGCAGCACAACCAGGAGCGGTAGAGGGTGTCCCGAAAGGCGACGGTAACGACGTTGTCCGAGGCATGGGCGGGGCGCAGTCGACCATGGCAAAGCTAGTCGTGAAACACAACTCCATGTTGTGACTGAGCAGTAGGAGGATGGATAGGAGGAATGTGGCGAGGATGCTATGGTGGTGAGCGCGCAGGCGGGCGCCATGGACGTGTGTGACAGCCCCTCGCGCCGGTGGTTACAGTGGTAGTGAGACAGTGGAGGAGTAGCCACTAGAGATTAGACTCGGTTCCAGTCGTAGTGGCACTGAATATTCTATTTTAACCTCTCTACTTAGTGTAGTTGTTAACTCCTAATCACGATGCATGTATGCAACCAAACATCAGATAGAAGAGTCTTCCACGATGCAGGCAACCAATCAACATGCAAATGCCATATTTTGGCATGTATCTCCTCAACCAGACTCTAATTAGCTTGGCCCGTTTTTTCCATGCAACCTCTAAAAAACGGTGCAGGTAACCAAACGCGCCCTAAGTGGACGCCCGTCGGCGCACGAGTTGGTGATGTGCGCAAAATCACAAAAGACCGTGTACTACGAATCGAGGGAAGGATGGTAGCAGGAATAATCTGGCACCGAGGCACGTCTGGGCATACATGTTTGACAAGGTGGTGCACGGAGGTCATGCCCACCCAGCCGATGCCAGCGACGGTAACCTTCTTTCGCTGCGCCACGCTGCTCCTGGGAGGCGCTTCTGCTGGATGGAGCTTCCTCGGTGGCATAGAGAGGACGGAGACCGCCGGCTTCGTCATGAAGAGGGTCGTACACTAGCATATTCATTGCGCTGACAGGACGCTTCGAGGATCGCGTGAATGCGGGTGCTACTCCAATGACGCGTGGCGGGCAGTCGGCCCACGACTTTTGCTAGTTGTTGGGTTGGATCCAGGTGGGGCTGGTTCCCATGGCTGGTTGCCCTCTTCGTGTGGGCCTGCATCGATGTTGGCTTGCCTGACCGTGGTGGTGCTATGGCACGACGGTTTTGCCCACGTGTTGTTCATCTTAAGGGTCCGATGGTCGGCGGCCTGGTGGCGACAGTGGTGCGGCTCTCCTGGAAGCGGGGGCGGCAACCCTGAATGGTGAGGTTGTGCGGTGGGCTCAGCGGCGAGCAGTGTTGTAGACGTGGTGACATTTTTTTGTTGTTATGTGGGTAGCAAGTTGAGGGAGGGCGGGAGATTCTGGTGTTACCGTGGCTTCAACTGTGACGATCCCTGTTCTGATTCTGAAGGCCTTGCACTGGCGGCAGCGACTCCTTTCTCGTGGGTTGGGTCTAAAATTTAATTTTGCGTGTGACACTTGTGAGGGTACGAGCAAAAACATTGCGCTCCGGTGCCATCGCCCGCGAGTGTCGCTTCTTTATTGGGGGTTTTGTTGTATGTCCTTCTAGGATGTTGATTTGACGATTTTGTTAGAATTACTTTAAATGATAAGATCCATATTTAAATCTATAATCACATTTGACATAAAAATCTTTTCCGTGGCCTAGCGATGACTCAGAGAAGGTGGCAAAACTCGCATAAAGTTCACTTGATAGGCTTTATCAGTCAACCATGGTCACACTCTGAACAATCTCTTCTCTCCCAAATGTCAACCACCATCGCTTTGTTACTTGTTCACCTCCACCTACTCCTGTGCGGCCATGGCGCCGCCGCCGTCGCAGCGACGGCGACGCCGCCGCCTCTCCCTGTTCTGCCCGTCCCTTCCTACGCGCAGCTCAAGTGGCAGCTCTCCGAGATGGCCCTCTTCATCCACTTCGGGCCCAACACCTTCACGGACTCCGAGTGGGGCTCCGGCCACGCCGACCCCGCCGTGTTCGCGCCCTCCGAGCTCGACGCCGGCCAGTGGGCGCGCGTCGCGGCGGAGGGAGGGTTCGGCCGCGTCGTGCTCACGGCCAAGCACCACGACGGGTTCTGCCTCTGGCCCTCGGCGCTGACGGACTACTCGGTGGCCGCCTCGCCGTGGCGGGATGGGGCGGGGGACGTCGTCGGCGAGCTCTCGGCCGCCGCGCGCGCGGAGGGGATCGGGCTGGGGCTGTACCTGTCGCCGTGGGACCGGCACGAGCCGGTGTACGGCGACACCGTCGCATACAATGAGCACTACATGGGCCAAATGACGGAATTGCTCACCAGGTGTGTAAATCTGTGTGATCCGAATTACTACAATGTTATTGCTGCTCCATCTTTTATTCGCAATTTTTTAGGAGAACTACTGAATTTAGAATCAATGTAAAAAACAGGGTGCTAGGACCAAATAGCGTGGCCCTTAAAATATGCTATTAGCATGCTATATCTCGCTATAGCGTGCTGTTAGCGTATACACATATTTATTTAGCGAGACATTCCTCAAAACACTATAGCGTGCTATTAGCGACGTTATAGGTTTTTTTTTTCACTGTTTAGAATGCAATGCAGGTCGTTGAAGATGTGATTTTGGAGTGAAGACTCAAAAAAGGAAAAGGCTTCCTTCTTGACCTTTGCAGAAAACTGTAGTATCTGTTCTTACAGCCTTACATGATTACGCTCTTGGATCAGGAGTACTCAGTGCTTATTGTTCTGCTCGATTGAAAACATTAAGTTTGGCCCTTGTGGTGTTTCCTTGGTGAAAATTACTGCAATTTATCTCTATGATGGTATTAGCATTTTGTACATATGCTTCTAGTACGTTGCTTCATGCATTACTTTGAACTCCGTTGGTTAAACATAATGAACAGTGGTACATTTGGTACCTGGATTATGGAGTGTGTGGATTCTACCCATATGTTTTGTGGTGGACTTGGTGCTTAAGCTGTTTCTAAGCAGTCTATATATTCTTCCTTTTATATGTTCAGGTATGGAGATGTGGAGGAAGTTTGGCTTGATGGCGCAAAGGGCGACGACACGTACATGGATTACATGTTTGATGCCTGGTTTGCGCTTATCCATCAGCTCCAGCGAAGGGTGGTTATCTTCTCAGATGCTGGACCAGATACTAGGTGGGTAGGAGACGAGGCGGGGATTGCGGGCCGTACTTGCTGGTCTCCTTTCAACAAGACCGTCGTGACAATTGGGCACATCATTCCTGAGTAAGTGATTTAGTCCTGCTTAATTGGAAAAGGTGTGATAACTATTGTTAATTTGTGTAAAGCCCATGCTTTAGTGCGGTTATTATTATAGATTTTAGGTAGTCTATTTTAAAACATTTACATATAAAATTTGTAGTCTGTTAAGGATAGAGTTGCAAAGTATAAACATCGTATTGCTAAAAAAGTATAAACATCCTTGAAATGCATAAATAAATTGAAATGTTAAATTTTAGTATATAGTTTTCTAGCACAATAAGGCTCGATGGTCGCATTTTTTGGGAAGTTATAAATTGAATTTTGTAAATCTACAAATTATTGTTCTTCTTTTTATTCTTTTACAGTATGTTCTTTCATTTAAAGAAGTATTTTCATCAAGAGACGTGTCTTTCCACGATGAGACATCTTTTACTACCAAGATCTAATGAACTGTTCTTTTTAGGGTGACATGGCTTAACGTGGATTCTACATTAGGAGTTAGTTTTAGAATAAAGAAGGATTATGTACGATTATATTTTTTTATTGTATTTGGCTGTATATAAAAAATTAGAGTGTTTGGTCAACAACCATACCCTGCATTAGATCTTATCTCCCAGCTTACAATCACAGAGGTTATGTCACGTACTTCTGTTGAGATCCTAGCACGGATGAGACCTTTAGCCATAGGTAGACTTGGAATTTCAATAGTTTTTCTTGTGTGGATTCCGGTTTCTTGACAAACTGCCGAAATGCCTTGGTTGTAGAAAAATTAATGTATGTATAATCTTCCCATTTAGCAGGAGGCAAATATAATTTAACCTAACCGTGCTTCCAGTTTTCTCTGTTTCGCATGAGGAAAAAGATAGTACTGTAGTGCAATTGTTGATTTGGAAGACAGCTGATACTGCATAGCTTTACTAGAAGATGCATGAGAATGGACCGGTTAAACTTTCATTCCCAGTACAGTACTACATTTGTACCGGTACTTCCAACTACTGTAATGATAGCATATCTTGAGGAACTATTGTCCTTCCAAAGTAGGAGTACTACCTAACTATAACCTCTAAACAGACGGCTAATGATAATACTTGATCTAAATAAATACTGCAGCTATCTTCACTTTGAAGTTAAGCTTCATTCATGGCATCAGTCGGTTGAAAGTACTTAATTAGGATGCTACTCCTTTAGTAGAATTTGGTGATGGATGTGTGGACCAAAAAGTACCCACCACAGTGCCTCCTTTAGTAGAAAATGCAATCAAGACAGCATGTTTGGGGATGTGATTTATGTACTGGGTTGCCTCAGAATGAAATGAGCTATAGGAATGGCTACAAACTATGAAATTACTTTATTCATATTCAGATTCCGAAGTTAAAATCCTTTGTTAAACCAAATACTAGACTAGTGCACTTGATTCCTTTACTTATGTGTAGCAACGACAACCATGAAAATGATTGGCATGAAATAACCTGTAGTTGGTTCATATGCTTTTAGACTATGCGTCTATGGCGTATTGGCATTGACGTCTCATCTCATAATTGTACAACCTGCGGTGTTCTGATTTCGAGAGATGTTTACTGAAAGAGGAGTTCGCTTGTCATTGACAAGCATATTGCTTTTAAGAAACCATTAGTCTACTGACTGGCATACCAACTTTATTGCCAGATACTCACAAAGTGGGGATCAATTTGGTGAAGAATGGGTTCCTGCAGAATGTGATGTTTCCATCAGGCCAGGGTGGTTCTGGCATGCCTCAGAGAAACCAAAAAGCGCTGTAACCCTGCTTGACATATACTACAAATCAGTTGGTAGAAATTGTCTCCTCATATTGAATGTTCCTCCCAATTCATCCGGGCTTATTTCTGACGAAGATATGCAAGTCCTTCAGGAATTCACCGAGATCCGACGGACAATTTTCTCTCACAACTTTGCTGCCAACGCGACTGTCACAGCAAGCAGTGTGCGTGGTGGGTTGGAGAACCTGCAGTTTGCGCCCTCCAACACCCTCCAAGATAGCATATACTCCTACTGGGCACCACAGGAAGGGCAGACAAGCTGGGAAATGCTCTTCGACCTCGGGCGATCCACTTCCTTCAACTTGCTCCAGCTCCAGGAGCCTATCCAGATGGGCCAGCGTGTGATTGAGTTCCATTTGGATGTTCTACTGGGTGGACTGTGGCAAACAATTCTTGAAGGCACGACAATTGGCTACAAGAGGCTGCTCCGGTTCCCCACTATTGAAGCCAGGTACCTGAAGCTATATGTCGACAGTGCACGTGCAGACCCACTGATTGCATTTGTCGGCGTTTTCATGGATCCCTTCTCGGATGTATATGGTTTAGATCATGAGACACCATCCCATACTAATAGCAGTGAAGTCATAATGTTAAGGAGAGGCCATGCTGCTGGCAACAGGAGTACTGCTACAATGTAAGCCCGAGCGCAGTTTATGAAGTGCCACTTCAGTTTTCCCAGTGTCATGTTTCATCATCATCTGGCCTTGTTTCGGGATCAACATGGTGTCCGTGTATATCTTACGATTCGATTGAAGACGTTACAAGACGTTACGATTCGATTGAAGACGAAGCGCATGGTGTTCGACGGTAAAGCGGTATGTGTGCACATATTTTCTGTCGGTATGGATTGTTCCTTGAAGCATTCTGAAGTAACAAATTTAGTTTCTGCAACCAAGCATGGTTGATCATCCTTTGTACTCTCCCAGGCCAGTTCTTGTTCTGAAAAATTCGCTGAAGAATGATGTGATCAGAAACCTTGTACACTAGTTCTTGAATAATGTGATTTTTTATTTTGAACACGCTGAATAATGTGATGAGGATCTCTGCTTTCGGTGAAGTGATTGTCAATTTCCGTATGACTGCGTCTCTGAAGATGATAATTCACAAACCGCCCTGCTTTACGTATCCTACACTCGAAAGCGCAAATGGGCTGCTTTGCCGTCTTCCACCTCACAGATGCACACAGCCGCCCATGGCTCGGCCTCGCACGGCCCCCGTGTAAACCCCAGATTTATCGAGCAGGCGGAGCCGCTCTCGCCGCCGCCGGCGACAATGTCCGACCAGCAGCTGCCCAGCGCCCTCCTCCCCCTCGCCTCCCTTCCCCCAAACCCAAACCCTAACCCTACCCCGCCCCCCGTACCATCCCCCACCCTTGCCCTCCACATCCCCGCCATCCCCAGCCCCAGCAAGCGCAAACGCACCGGGTTCCGCCGCAAAGTCCCCTCCGCCGCCTCCCCTGCTCCTCACCCGCCAGTTCCTCCCTCCGCCGCGGACGACATCATAGTGATCAACCGGGAGCCGACAGCGGAGGCCGTCACCGCGCTCACCGCCGGGTTTCCGGCGGATTCCCTCACCGACGAGGAGATCGAGGCGGGGGTGGTCTCCGACGTGGGCGGCATCGAGCAGGTCAACTACATCCTCATCCGCAACCACCTCCTCACCCGGTGGCGGGAGACCTTCAACTCATGGCTCGCCAAGGAGCCCTTCGCCTCGCTTATCCCGCCCCACTGCGAGCACCTCCTCACCTCCGCCTACAACTTCCTCATCTCCCACGGCCACGTCAACTTCGGCGTCGCCCCCGCCATCAAGGAGCGCCTCCCCAAGGAGCCCACCAGGCCCAACACTGTCATCGTTGTTGGCGCTGGCCTTGCTGGGCTCGCCGCAGCACGGCACTTGCTGGCGTCCGGCTTTAAAGTGATTGTGTTGGAGGGACGCAAGCGGTGCGGTGGCCGCGTGTACACGAAGAAGATGGAAGGTGGTGGGCACTCAGCTGCTGCTGACCTCGGTGGCAGCGTGCTTACCGGCACATTTGGGAACCCACTCGGCGTTGTCGCTAAGCAGCTCGGCTTGCCGATGCATAAGATCAGAGACAAGTGCCCACTGTATCGGCCGGATGGGTCGCCAGTTGATCCAGAGGTGGATAAGGAAGTGGAGGGAACATATAACAAGTTTCTTGATAATGCCAGCCACCTGCGGGCAGCCATGGGGGATGTGGCGATGGATATCTCTCTTGGGGCGGCGCTTGAGACATTACGGCAGTCTGATGGGAGTATCTCCTCAGAAGAGGAGATAAACTTGTTCAATTGGCATATAGCAAATCTGGAGTATGCCAATGCAGGATTATCTTCAAGACTTAGCCTTGCATTCTGGGACCAGGATGATCCGTATGACATGGGTGGGGATCACTGCTTCTTGCCTGGTGGCAACGGGAGGCTTGTACATGCCTTGTCAGAGAATGTGCCCATTGTTTACGAGAGGACCGTGCACACCATACGATATGGAGGGGATGGTGTGCATGTGGTTGTCAATGGTGGTCAGGTGTATGAAGGGGACATGGCGCTGTGCACTGTGCCACTTGGGGTTCTGAAAAATGGGGGTATCAAGTTTGTACCTGAGCTGCCGCAAAGGAAGCTTGATAGCATCAAGAAACTAGGGTTTGGGTTGTTAAACAAGGTCGCAATGTTGTTTCCTCAAGTTTTTTGGAGCACCGACCTTGATACCTTTGGACATCTGACTGAAAATCCAAGTCGTCGAGGGGAGTTCTTTCTGTTCTATAGCTATGCAACAGTGGCTGGTGGTCCATTGTTGATGGCTTTGGTTGCTGGTGAGGCTGCCCACAACTTTGAAACCACGCCTCCAACTGATGCTGTCAGCTCTGTTCTTCAGATACTAAGAGGTAAGGCTTCAATTTGATAATTTCTATCATCGAATTTTACATTTTTGGTATATAGTAACAGTGTATATAAGGTATTCAATACCTCTCTCAACTGATTATTAGAACAGATTCTTAGTTCCGTTCACCTCGGCAATTGCACTGAAATGTGTAGTGTTCATTCATGTTGTACCAATGAATTTAACTGCTCAAAAATGGTTTCTGTCTAAAAAGTGAAGCTTGTATATTGCAGGTATCTATGAACCACAGGGAGTTGAGGTACCAGATCCTCTACAGAGTGTTTGTACTAGATGGGGCACAGACTCTTTCAGTCTAGGTTCATATTCGCACGTTGCTGTTGGAGCATCTGGAGACGACTATGACATATTAGCCGAAAGTGTTGGAGACGGCCGGTTATTTTTTGCTGGAGAAGCCACCACAAGGCGTTACCCTGCAACAATGCATGGAGCTTTTATTACTGGCGTACGAGAAGCTGCTAACATCAATATCCATGCCACCGCCCGAGCAACAAAAACCAAAGTAGTAAAAAGCCCTTCTACAAACGCTCAGGCTTGTGCTACCTTACTAGTAGACCTGTTTAGGCAACCAGACTTGGAATTTGGGAGCTTCTCTGTCATTTTTGGCGGAAAAGCCTCGGATCCGAAATCTCCAGCCATTCTGAAGGTGGAACTAGGTGGCCCTCAGAAGAAAAGTGCAACCGAAGGAGGGAAAAAAGAGCAGCACCACTCAAACAAATCGTTGTTTCAGCAGCTACAGTCACATTTCAACCAGCAGCAGCAGCTCTATGTGTATACATTACTGTCGCGGCAGCAGGCTATGGAGCTAAGAGAGGTTAGAGGGGGTGATGAGATGAGGCTGCATTACCTCTGTGAAACACTGGGCGTGAAATTAATTGGCAGGAAAGGTCTTGGTCCTGGGGCTGATGCTGTGATTGCTTCCATTAAGGCGGACCGGAACAGCAGTAGAACTAAATCCGGCCCCTCGAAGCCGAGAGTGCGGGTTTCTAAACCCCAACCTTCTGCTACTAAACCCCAACCTTCTGCTAAATCGTGATACCTGACTACTGATTCTGTTAGGAGCCTGGATGTGCATAATTTGATAGAGTTGTTGTCTTTGTTGTTCAATCATACTTCTGCTTGGAGATTCATTTGGATGGAGCCTCTCCTCAGATGTGATCACAATCTCATGTCTCATGTTTGGTGATAGTTTGATGATGCCACTATCTAGATTTCAGGTAGGGCATCCAAATTTGCATAACATCCAATTTATTTGTACCATTACAGCTTTTACCCTTGAAGAAGCTTTATCAAATAGGAGAAGTTGGTTAGCTGTTGTGCATGAACTGAGCTATTTTTGAGTTGTAATTTTTTTGTCTTGTATTTAAGTTTACTTGACATGTTTGATAGTTGATATACTCAAATGAATGGCCATGAATCGTGTAACGGCCGGCAATTGCTGCAAAGCGAGCAATTCAGTATCTAGACAAAGTTTCAATGATCAGCCAGCCTTTGCTTTGTTGTTCATTGGTTTATCATTTGGCAGCAATTGTACTGAGTGTGTGCTCATTGCCTCAAGTCTTTGAATGGCTGCGAGTGAGAGTGTTCCTCTTCAATAGCATCCAGATTTGCAGGCAGCGCATGTTTAGAGATACCAGAACAACCCACTTACATCAATAGAAGCATTAGTTGCTGATGTATTACAGTCATGGTTCAATTACAGTGTAAAATGCTTTGCGAGTAAATCATGAAAAATAATGGCGTCTGCCTGGGAGAGAAACTAGCAACACGCTGATCAGTTTAACATCGCCCTTCCTTTCCACATCAAACAAGACTTCAGAAAAAGGATAAATCCGAGGTACAGTGCATAACTAAGTACATGAAGAAAAAAAACAGCATCACTGCAAGCCAAAGCCTAGAAATCATGAATGCAACCACAACCGATCCCGCAGCCTCTCTTCTCCTGCACCAAACATCTCATCCACCCTTTCTCCATCCCGGTAAAAATGGAAGGTCGGAGTGTATCGTATGTTCTGAGTTGTTTCGGGGCACTCATCAACATGGGCATAGATGAAAGTAAGATTCTTGAATTCGGTGCTGAATTTGCAGAAGGGTGGAAGAATCTGACTGCAAACACCGCACCTGAGTAATCGACAGGGATGAGTTGAGTTAATCGCATTATGAGGAAATTGGAGACAACATCTCCTATGTATTCTCACTAACGAACAGTAGTGATAGGCAAACCGCTAAGCTATGCAACATACTAGTATTATACAGAATGTAATAAAACAAACTTTAGAAACATAGTTAGTACTAGATAACTTAGACCATGTACAACGCAAGGTGCTTGTAATAGAAGCCAATTTTTCTTAAGCGCCGGTGCTTATTTCTACAGAAGAGGTGCCTAAGTAAGTGTTTGTTCTATACAAATAAGCACCGATGCTTAAGAAAAACTCAGTCATTTTCACAAGCACCCCTGTAAGCACCTTGCATTGTACATATGCATATTTCACCACTTTAGGACACAAAAGCTTGCATTGGAAAAACTTAGCTCATACCAATCTCAATAATTAGGTGTGTGCTGTATACCCTCCACATACATCCTAAAGTGGCTGCAGAATTACATAACATAGACATAGTACTGCAACAACTGATTATTACTCAATTGGGCAGAATAGTATGCAAGTCATCAAGCAGTCAAAATATTGATGCACCATCTTTAGTATAGTTGCTAGTAGTTACAGTGTAAGGTTCTCAATGCAAGAAGAAACAAAAGGTAAACATAGCGAGAAGGTTGCATACCATGAGGCGCCATAGTTGATCACAGCCTGCAATGGAACAAAGCCAAAGAGTTCAATCAAAGCAAACTTCCAGGCGACAAATTTCCAGAGTTGAAAGATCATCGATACTATAGTGACAAATCTACTCTTTTTAGGCTCATGCCTGTTTACCTTTCATGCTCATTTTCTGGCTATCAAGTGGCAGAAAAGAAACATGGTTTTACCATCTCATTATCGTGTCTGCCAGTGCCAGTTAAACCGAGGTAGTCCGGCATACATATCAGTATATTTCACCATGTGTGCTATTAAATAAAAAAGCGAAGGCACGTAGAGGTAACAATTACACTTACGGAAGACTTGGAGGATTTGAGGGAATCAAGCATCTGTCTCAACTGCGGGTCGCTGCCAGCGCATCGCATGCTGCCATGGGAGCCACCTGGAAGGGGCAGTCCGGTGCCCTCCAAACCTGTCTTCCTGGCTTCCTCCTTCCCGTTGCCTGCCTCGGCACTCATATCACCCACCAGGTTTCTTCTGCAGCTAGAATCCCTCAAAAGCCTGCAGTTGGAGCCAGGATTTAGGATCGCAGTATACAAAACCCTTATAACTCCTGACACTGAAGGGCAGTTCCTCCACTCAAACGAGGAAGAGGTCACGGATGCCACACCGCTTGCAACCGATCTCACCAGTCAGGGTCAGACCAACCAACTGGGTGAGCGAGCAATATATAGCCCATAGGCATAAAATTGGATTGCTGCTTCTAAAAATGGATTACTAACATAAAATTTACGTTCTCAGGTATGGAAAAGTATGACAATCTCTTCAAGCATCAAAGTTCGCATCAATTCTCTTCGCGGTCCCCACCCATCCCAAAACCTAGGGTTGGAACGATTGCCCAAATCATCCAACAGAACATACAAGCAAGAAAAAAGAAGAAATCTTACCTAGCAGTTGTGTCACTGCTCCACCAGGAGTGCGGCTTCGGAGGTGGAAGGGGTCTGGGAGGCGTCCAGGGCCAAGTCTACTTAGTGTCAGCGGCTTTTGAGCTCCATTTTGTGGACTTCACCAAGTTGTGAATTATGGACTTGGCGGCTCAGAGCTCCACAGAGAAAGCGGAGGCTGTGATAGCGCCACGCAATATGGGGAGGCGGTGGCGATCTCGACAGGAAGGTGGTGCAAGAGGGAGCGCGGCGTGGCTGAGATCTCAATGGGGAGGGAGACGGTGGCTGGCGAGAGGCTTCGCGTGGCTGTGAGATCGACGGGAGGGGCTCCTCTCTCACAGGGACTGAGGCTGTGTTTGGTGAGCTGCAAATTCTGAAATAGCTGCTGTGAGCTGTGAGCTTTGAGAAAGCTGCTGTGAACTTCCAGCTGTGGAAAAGCTGGAAGCTGTTTGGTTGAAACTGTGAAATTGTAGATTTGGCTGTGAATTGTCTGTAATGCCCCTGGTCCATGAATGAATATGTTTATATGCTAATAATTGACCGTAAAGAAGTGATCTGTACATTGGTAGGCAATAGAACGACCTTTTTGCAAAGGAATTTGTGACAATGAAGATGGTTCATAGCTAACACATACGCAATTCAACAACTATACTTTGATGTTGCATATTACACATAAATATTAAATAGATATGGACCCCGGAATAATATTACAAAAGGCATGCACCATAGAAAATGCATATGGTTCACATGATGATGACCTCCATCAACATAGCTAACCTATGTTGCTATTGTGAGACAAGCATCAGCTATTCTACTACGTATAGTGTTCATGGTATCTTTGTTCTCTTCATCTTCAGCTTTCCATGACGTTTCATTCTGTGTGTTTTTGTTTAATTTCTCTTCTTCCATGACACGGCCAAGACATTCACTGAGGCTGAAACCCAGGCAATTTTGGAAAAGTTTTCGGGGAAAAATCTTTCCAGTGGGATAAACCACTGATGCACCATACTGTCATTTATCAAGCAATTGTTCGGACTTATCTAAAAATCAACGAAATTACGACTCCCTTCAGCTGGGCCTGAGGATGATCATCAAAGGCTAGCTTAACAATTGATGAAACATGTCAATTACGCTGCAGTTTATAGTCAGGAAAAATATGACATGATTTTACTTTTACTTGTTCATTCAGGAGAGGAAAATGGGGTCTTCCAAAGATTGGATGACATAATGAGACAAGCATACAGATTAGCAAAGGCTTTTCTTGCCAAGTTGACTCATGGCTTTGCTAAATCTACAAGTCGAAAGATAATCAATCTCGGTAGAAATGCAACAAGCAAGTCATATCAATAGAAAGAAGATGCCCAAAACCGTTACCGACTAAGTCACCAGCGAATAATGAACACTGGTGATGAAATACAGCAAATGCAATGATTCAGAATAACACCAAGACGTTTAGTACAGAGTACTGCGAGGAATTTCAGATACTTTAGTTGCAGTACAGTTGTCAAACAAAAATATCAGTCCACTAACCTTCAAAGTATACTAATTGTGACGTTAGCATGACAGGAGAGCAACCGAAGCATGATATTAGATGAAACAGACTAAATTTTTGGTTGGGACTTTCAGCTTGAATTCCAAGGAAGTACTGAGCAACACCATGGATGAAGCAATGAAACTATTTGTTGATTTTTGAGGTTTACAAACAATAATAGCACAAACGAGGGCCCGTCATGAGGGGAGGAACGGGCAAGAGGGAGGAGCAGAGGAGGTCCGGTGCGCCGGAGCCGGCCGAGCCAGGGTCTCCGGGAACAAGGGAAGCAAGAAGGAAGAGGGTGGAAGGAGGGAGGAGACTGTACCTTGGCGGAGGGTGGAGGGTCGCCGGCGCGGGCGGTGGGCTGTGGGGGCGGCGGCGGCCAAACCTAGCCTGCGTTTCCTGGGAGGCTCGATTCCTGTCGGTCGTGCGCGAGTGTGAGGCAGCTCGTTCGTTTCTAGAGAAAGACGGCGAACGGGTATTCACTTGCTAGTGGCATCGATGGATAAATACTTCTCAATTTTAGAAAGGTCGTGTAGGATTGTATCAAGAGTGAAAAATCGCATAAACCACAGAATCTGCCATCGAGTTCTTTTTTGAGATTGCAGTTCGACAAAAACTGCATGATAAACTGTTAACACTTTGTTTTTGTTTTTTTACGAAAACTTGTAGTATTTCTCAAACTCAAATGTTGCAATCACGACGTGTGATGTCAATGACTTCCTCTGGACCAAATCCAAGCCACACAGCTGTTCGAACTTGTGACCTCCCAAGTTGGTCATAAAATGACTAGCTAGATTTTGACTACGCCGTATATGAGTAATACAAGACCTACGTTCCTCTAGATTATCCTTGATTTACTTCACTAAAAAGGCATACTTTGATTTGTTTGTTCCGCCGCACTGCACCATCTTTACTGCTTCCACACAATCCGACTCCACATCTATTGGCAGACTACTCCATTGAGAGGCCAACATTAGCCCTTCCTTGATAGCTAGAATCTCAGTTTCCAGCACGTCATTACATGAGAATAGGTGGCGACAGGAACTGAAGATAATACTCCCATTGTGATCTCTAAGGACCATACCTGTGCCTGCTATATCATTGAGCATCGATCCATCAGTGTTGAGCTTAACTTGCCCGGCCGCAGATGGAAACCATTGAATACTGGGAATCACCTTAATATTGCGTGTAGCCGACATGAGAGGAAAGCATGTTTTGGCCGGAGCCTTTCCTTTGGACAAGTCTGCTTCTGGCTCCAAGGCAATGGACTGTAGGGATTCTAAATAGCTTGATAAAAATTTGCAAGAAACATCCAGAGGCGGCGCTGGCTTTGCATGGACGAGTTCATTGCATACATACCAAATACGCCACAGAAGCATCATAAGTCTCACTCGCATAGATTCTTCCAGGCAGCAAACAAGCTAAACGAACCATTCATCGCCCGAAGGCAAAAAAATTGTTACGTCCGACAGCTCCCATTCAGCAGTCATAGCATGCCAAAGTCGTCGCGCATTTATGCAAGTGCAGAACACATGGAAGGTATCTTCTTCTGTGGTACCACACACAGGGCATGTGCCAACAACCTCTAGATTTCTTCTCTGCTTGTTACACCAGGTCGGGAGACAGTTTGTTGCTAAACGCCACACAAAGGAAAGGACTTTCGGAGGGGCTGGGCTTGACCAGGTCGCATTCCAGCCGTCGCAAACTCCGCTAGGGCGAGCACTAGATGAGGTCATCGAACAATTATGTTGTTCGTCTGCTGCCAGCCGGTATGCACTTCTTACAGAAAATACTCCCAACTTTTCCGGCGCCCAAGCGATGAAATCTTCGCCCACTCTAGGTGAAGTTCGAATCTTTTTGATCTCGCATATGTCCACTGGAAGGAAAAACTGTTGAAGCTTTGCCATATCCCAAGCACCACTATAATCAAGCAATTCGGAGACCCACTTGAATCGGCACCTCCCTTTTTGTGTTATCAGACTACCAGTAGGTTCACGTGCCAACAAACGGTCCCTCCAAATTCGCACACTCTGCCCATTTGCAATTCTCCATACAATGCCTCTTTTCAACAAGTCCAAACCATGACTAATGCCCTGCCATGTTGGTGACGGATTTCCAGAGAAGACTGTGTCCTCCAATCTCCCATTCGGGTAATACTTTGCCTTCAGAAGACGTGCACATAAGCTGTTTGGGAAGGCTAGCAAACGCCATGCTTGTCTAGCAAGTAGAACCTGGTTGAATAAACGGAAATCCCTAAACCCAAGGCCACCCTGAGATTTGGGCCTTGTCATTTTCTTCCACGAATATCAGTGGGTTTTCCTCTTTCCTTTTTCAGCACCCCAGTAATAATTACTAACCATACGGTTAAGATCATCACACGCTGCCAAAGGAATTTTAAAAACGCTCATGAGGAAAATAGGGATGGATTGTGCTATAGATTTTATTAAAACCTCCTCGCCAGCCTGAGTGGGGTGCCCATCATAGGAGAACAATCTCTTTGTGATTTTAACCTGCAAATTCTGGAATTTTCCTTTTGTCATCCTTCCATTAGGTGTAGGTAGCCCCAAGTATTTCTCCTCGAAAATAGAGGTGGTGACCTACAGAATGTTCTTAACAGAACTCATAGCATCATGTGGGCAGAAGTCACCAAAAAGAATGGAGCATTTTGCCAGGTTGATCAATTGCCCCGTGCCTTTTCCATACACCTGAAGCAGGTTATTAACATATGTAGCTTGTTGCAAGGTTGCTTTGAAGAAAAACATAGTGTCATCAGCAAAAAGTAAATGAGAGATCCCCGGGGCCCTTCTAGTAATCCTCAGTGGAGAAATATTGCCATTCTGGATTTCTTTCTGAACGAGTGCAGAGAGACCATCTGCAACAAAGAGGAACAAGTAAGGGGAAAGCGGACCACCTTGCCGTAGCCCACGCGATGGTGCAAATGAATCCAAGATGGCTCCATTGAATTTTACAGAATATCTCACTGAGGTTACACAAGTCATGATCCAATTAACCCACTTGTGAGCGAAGCCAAGCTTTTGCATCATTTGCCAAAGGTAGGTCCAGTCAACCCTATCATACGCCTTTGAGAGATCAAGTTTGTATGCACAATAGATTTTTGTAGGGTCCTTCTCTTGCTTGATATAGTGAGTACACTCAAAAGCTACCAAAGCATTTTCAGTGATCCTACGGCCTGGTATAAAAGCACTTTGCGAAGGAGAAATTATGTCATCCAAAACAGGTCACAGTCTATTCACAAGACATTTTGAAACCACCTTATATATGACATTGCACAAACTAATAGGACGAAAATCTGAGAGCTTAACCGGGTTTTGTATTTTCGGAATCAATACAATAATTGTATCATTTACTACAAGAGGCATGATACCTGTCCAAAATAACTCCTTGACGGCCGAAATAACACCTTCTCTCAGGGTTCCCCAATTTCGCTGAAAAAACCTCGCTGGAAACCCATCTGGACCCGGCGCCTTTAAAGGGCCTATCTGGAATAAGTCAGAGACTTCTTTATCAGTGAACTCTTTGCACAATTTTTTGTTAGTCTCATCGGAGACCCTTCTCTCAAACAAGTTAACAACTAGTGAAGGGTCCAGCTCTGTATCCGCTTCAAATATTTGCTGAAAGTAACTAGAGGCCGCCTCACCCATCTCCCGCTGATCGGTAAAAACATTACCTTGGGCATCCTCCAGTTTTTTTATTCTGTTCTTTCTTGCACGCCATACGGATCTTGCGTGAAAGAATTTTGTGTTCCTGTCACCATCCTTCAACCATGTGACCCTTGATCGCTGCATCCACATGAGCTCTTCTCTATAAAGCAGCTCATTCATGCGATCAGTTACTCTCCTTATCTCCATCATGTCAGAATTCATCAACATAAGCTCCTCAAGCTGTGTACGAGATTTCTCAATTTCCTGTGTTACACTTCCAAACTTTTCCTTGCTCCACTGACACAATTTACGCATGGTGCCTCGTAGTGCATGGTGGACGTCACCCAAGGACTGTTTCATACCAGCTTCCGCCTATGCTTCGTTGATCACCTCATGGATGATGGCTCCCTCTCCCACATGACTTTGTACTGACACAGCCGCGGGCGCACACACTGGTCATTGATGAGATCACAACCTACCAGCAGGGGGCATGATCCGAACACGGAGAAACAATGTGCCAAACAGAGTTGTTTTCAAACATGTTCCTCCAAGCAGGGTTGGCGCAGGTTCGATCAAGACGAACCTGTACATTTGAGTTACCCGCCCTCATGTTGTCATACGTATGGGGTATTCTTGTGAAGCCTAGGTCAGTCAACTCGCATATTTCATGGCAATCTCTGAACGCTTGCATTTGTGCCATCGGCCTTGGAGTGGAAAAAAAGTGCTCAAAGTCCCACATACATTTATTGAAATCACCGACCACATATATTCCAAACAGTGTCATGATTAATATGAGCGTGAAAGTGATTGACAGTAGCAAAAAATTCTTAGTTGGTTTAGAAGCCGGAGAAGTTGTAAACGCTATAGATTCTCGAAAAGAGGAAATTTTGTTTTTGCCACTCTAGATTTTGCCAATTTTCTTTATGCCACTCTAGATTTTGATATCTCACTTTTGTCGCTTTTAGTTTTTGACAATTATCATAATTGTCATTCCCGTGGGAAAAGCAAAATTTTCAGAGTGGCAATTGTAATACATTTCAAAAGGTAAGAGTGGCAGAAATGAAATAAAATTATTTTGCTTCTGCCACGAAATGGCAATTGTGATAATTGTCAAAAGCTAAGAGTGGCAAAAGTGAAATGTCAAAATCTGGAATGGCATAAAGAAAATTGGCAAAATCTAGAGTGGCAAAAAGAAAATTTTCCCTCTCGAAAACTATTGTGAAAGTTGGGCAAAAAACCCAACCAAACATAGCATGAGATTCAGAGTGATTAGGCACGCTATAATTTACCTATACATGTCCACCATCCAAACAAGGTCTGACAGCAAAGATCAATCAAAGGCCAAAACTACACAATCATATGGAAGAAGAATGCAACATGGACACGATCTTAAAATTAGGTATTCGCTAATCTGACGTCAGGATTTTAAGCATGGCAAATTTGACGCTCGGGATGGCAAGTTTTTTGACAGTATTTCTCTTGTTTGCTAAAGAAAAATGTCATGCTCGCGACAACATAATTTGTCATCCCAAGCATCAGATTTGTCATGCTTAAAAATTTGATGTCTAATTTTTATTTTTATTTTTATAAGATCATGTTAAGGAGAAACTAAGCGAGGTTGATTAGCAAGCTCTCCAGCCATTGGTGAAGGATTCAAAGCTTTGGATGATATGTTGCATCTAGTGGATTGAAAGCTCATAGTACTAGATGTATAGCAAGATCGTTTTATGTGCCTCGTTATTTAGACCACATAATAGGCCCTACATGCATGATTGTAGTACCTATATATAATTATTGTGGTGGATCTTTAAATATGTGATTGATAAATACTTTATGGTGTCATTATTATAGTTGTATGAATTGTTTATATGTGCATATTTATCTCCTTTTAGGCCCAATTATTGGTCACTTTATATGAAGAAAAAAAAGTTGAGCATACCCCCCTCTCTTGTGGAGATGTATCCAAGGCTCTCTTTGCGTGGATATATACAATGCCTCCTCTCAAGGAGACGATCCCCCACTATAGTTATATTTTCTCCTTGTGTGATGGCGAGAATTCACGTAGTGGAATACAATTATGAAATGTTTGTTAATTTGAGTTTGTTCCCAAAGACTATCACATTTGACATGTTTTGTTAGATCTCGTTACTGGTAATCCTCTACTAATTCATGAAGATTGATACGTATTAATAAAATTAATAGAAGTGAGTTCATCATGTGTTGCGCATGAAGTTGAGAAATATAGCTAAAATTATACCTTGGGACCCGCATGGGTCCTACATGGAAATTCACATGGTGGGCCAACAAAAGTCAAAGATAGTAAACACAGAACAAATATATCAACACAAGTCCAAGTAAGCAAGCGACCCCAGTTAACAAAAGTCCAAACAAGTCTTCACGATCAACGAGTCAAATGAAGAAGAGCAAACAAATGAACAAGTCAAAGATAGAGGCAAGAGTCCAGAGAATAAGTATAACTAATCCTCGGGTGGTTTTGGTAATTCATAACAACATATATCTCATTGAACTAATATACATTCAAGATAAATATTTCAGCATGTTCAATGTTTGGCATGGCAAGGACTAGAGATGTGGACCCCTCAAAATGCTAAGGAAAATGATTGGCAAAAGCTCAAGACTCTACATTTTCATTTGAGTGATCCAAGATCACATTGAGTCCATAGGAAAGCCAATACTATTAAAAGGGGATGAGGTGTTGCTTGATGACCTGGTTGCTCAAGTGCTTGGTGATATTGCTCCAAAACCCTCAACCACTTTCTCCATCCAACTATGTCCAAACTCTAAATTCCAAACTCGGCCCCATCGATATTTCCTACCCGGAGCCACCGAGTTCATTTGACTTAGTCACTGCCAAAACCCTAATAGTTCGGTCCTATAGATATGGATCTCGGTCCCACCGAGATGGCCTTGCCAATTCTCTGTAGCTTATTGCAATTGTTTCGGTCCCACCGAGAATTGCAACCGGTCTCACTGAGTTGGCTTGACCAAATCTCTGTTGCCTTATTGCTTCATTTCGGTCCTATCGAGTTGATGCAATTGGTGCCACCGGGACGCGATTTTTCCCTAGCCCTTGCACATTGGTCCCACCGAGTTGTTTCTATCGGTCCCACCGAGATATTTTTACATAGATCGGTGCCACCGAGATGAGTCAAAAGTGTGTAATGGTTGGATTTTGTGTGGAGGCTATATACACCACTCCACCCCTTCTTCCTCATAGAGGAGAGCCATCAAAACGTGCCAACACTTCCACCATTCATTTTCTGAGAGAGAACCACATGCTCATGTGTTGAGATCATGAGATTCCAATCCTACTATTTGAACCTTGATTTCTAGCCTTCCCCAAGTTGCTTTCCACTCAAATCCTTCTTCTACCGTATCCAAATCTGTGAGAGATAGTTGAGTGTAGGGGAGACTATCATTTGAAGCACAAGAGCAAGGAGTTCATCATCAACCCACCGTCTTATTACCTTTGGGAGAGGGGTGTATCCTATATTGGTTAGCTGTCGATTGGGAGCCTCCGACATGATGTGGATTTGAACCAAGAAGTTTGCAAGAGAAAGGAGATCGCCTACTTTGTGAAGATCTACCAGAGTGAGGCTAGTCCTTCGTGGATGATGGCCACGGTGGGATAGACAAGGTTGCTTCTTCGTGGACCCTTCGTGGATGGAGCCCTCCGTGGACTCGCACAGCTGTTACCCTTCGTGGGTTGGAGTCTCCATCAGCGTGGACGTATGATAGAACCACCTTCGGAACCACGCCAAAAATCTTCGTGTCCCCATTTCGTTTGTCGTCTCCAAACCCTTCCCTTTCCTTACATGTGCAATCTTTTACATTTTGTTGCTATACTCTTAGACTTGCATGTGTAGGGTGATACTTGACTTGTCATAATTGCTAAAATCCGCCAACAACTAAAATTGGGAAAAGGAAAGATTTTTATTTGGTCAAGTAGTCTAACCACCCCCCTCTAGACATACTTTCGATCCTTCACTAAGACCAAGGAGAAAACTTTCATGTAGTGTAGGGAACCCCCGCCCCTCGCATGGGCCATAATGCCTCTCCTAGCCCAACTAGGAGCCCATAGACACATGAACCAAAGATCACCTACCCTCCATCCTCCTCATTTTAAGGGTAGCTCTTGCCATTTTCAAGGAACCCTAGGTTATAAATAGCCCCATGGGCATGTAGCTCATTCACTCCCACCTAAAAAACTCAAGAGGAGAGCCTCCACCCCTCCATAGGACCAAGGTTTGCAAGGTGGGAATAGAAGTTTGAGGAATCTAGTAATGATCAAACCGACGAGGGTAGTGGGACTTCGAAAGCAACAATGTTCTAAAAATTCAGTGCGCCAAGAACCATCGTCGACGATTCTCCTCATGGGGTGTAGGTCACGCTCCAACGAGGCAACTGAACCTATTTAAAAATATTTTTTGTGTCGTCGACGTACGATGGCCTTCTCTATAAGACCGTTGTACATACCCCGACTAACATTTCAGTAATTGTGCTACTAAGTATACCCCTAAAGACATGAGCATATTTTCATATATCAATACACATGTTCTTCCACGTAGAACTATTGTTGGGATGTGTGTGAATCACTAATACATTTTTTTGAAACATTTTTTTCATAAATGATGCGCGATGTAACTTATGTTAGTGGATACGTGTGACGCGATTAAAAGACCATACAATTTCAAAATTCTTATGTTTGCGTGAATCTTTGTTTGAACTACATGAAAAATAATTGTAGACACCATGAAACATGTTTCCTTTTATTGAGAAAAAGTAAACGACTTTTTATTAAAGATGATTTATTCCTATTTTTAGATTTCATGGTTAGTTTGCAAATTAAGCTAGACACTGGTAGAAAGCAGAGGTTTAGAATGTACTACTCAACTAGATAAATGACTTTCTCACTACATAACCATAACAAGCTCCATTCAACAATCAAACATCCCTAATTAAACTTCTGCTAGTCCAGATAGTCACATACACCATCGTCCTCATTTAGTCATCCTTCACAGTTATGTTGTTCATCATTACACATGTAGTCTTCACCCCCTCGTGATGTTTGCACTCCATGAAAAACATCCCAACGACTTTGCACCACTGCAAACGTCTTCTCCACATTATTCGTAAGACACCCTTGCATTTGGGAATCAAGAAACAAGAACCTAGGGGAGAAGAGCTCTCACAACGATTAGAGCTTCTCAGCTGTCGGATTAGTTTGCTTGATGCGATTCCGGCCGTAGGGTGTCGCTCCCGATCGATCTCGTCCGCCGGATCAAAACCGAGGCCCTGTAGCAATGAATAGTCACCTCTCTTTCGTGCCACCGCCTGTAAAATTGGGTGCCCACCGAGGGCATTTTCATCATTTCATATAGGTATATATGGCGCCATCTACTGTGGAGACCTAGCCGCCTCCTCCTCCTCCTCCTCTTGCGCTCGCTACTCCTCCACCCCTTCCTGAACTCGCTCCTACTCCACCCCTCCTGTGGCCAGAGCTAACCACACGTCGCCGCCATCTCCTCCATCCATTGGCCACCACCTGTCAGGACCGGTTTTTTAGTAAAATAATTACCGAAAGACTGACCTTTTTATTGAACCAGCAAGGAAGAATACTTCTTGCTGATAGACAATTCCTTGATACAGAATTCCAGAATACTGAATATTATACAAGGTTTAGCTGAGGTTGCTCAACAATTTATTACAAGTGCGCCAATATAGTACATAAAGGCGGATATGACACAATGGTAGGATGGCATACTACTAACTCGTAATAAAAAGGTGATGGATATGTCACAATGTAGTGGGTGACGTGACTCCAATATTGAACAGTTCATCGAGTGTCGGAGTGAGACCCGATGAATTTATTTGGTGGTTGGCGGAAGCGGTTATATAACAGTGATCAACTCCAGGATCGCAAGAGACTGACTGGGACTCCACTAGACGTCGGACTCGCTATCGAACTCTTCATCCATGAGATCGCCTTCGTCCATATCTGGCCAAATCAACAAGCCAGGTGAGTACTTTGAATGTACTCGCAAGACAGTTCAGACATAAGATATAATAAGTGCAAACATGATGCATATGAGTATTCTAGCAAAATGCAACCGGATAATATAATTTCTGTACTGCAAGTAAGAATAGAAGTCGGGCGGTAATCCTCCAGAAATCCATAAGGTAAATAAAAGAAAACCGAACGAGTGTCTGGGAGACCCCTCGTGAGACAAACTGAATAAAATATGCCACAGTCGGACGTCTGAGCGACATCACCTAAAGGGCTTATAAAGAAAATACATAACAGGAATGCAACAGTCGGACGTCTGAGCGACATCACATAAAGGGCTTATAAAGAAAATAAATAACAGGAATGCCACAGTCGGACGTCTGAGCGACATCACATAAAGGGCTTATAACGAAAATAAATAACAGGAATGCCACAATCGGACGTCTGAGCGACATCACATAAAGGGCTTATAAAGAAAATAAATAACAGGAATGCCACAGTCGGACGTCTGAGCGACATCACATAAAGGGCTTATAATGAACAATAGTATAACGGTGAAATACTTCAGGAAGCAAATCAGTACCGGGATAAATCGGTTAGTTCATCTACCTAATGAACTTGACAAAATCACCATTCTAGTTACTATCAAGAATTTAATATAGACGGTCACCGGGGTTGACACGAAGATTGACTCTAGGCCATAAACATGGCTACTCGAAAGGTTTGACTCTGCAGAGCTTGTACTATTAAATCACAGCCAACGGAAATCCACTAGCCACATAGGACTAGTTCCGTCTACGGTGTTTTAGTAGAAACACAACTGACCAGTACACACCCATTTCACATCCTGTTGTCCGGAATCACCCGTGACAACATTCACGAAAAACTTTAAGACGGGGAGGCTACAACCTCGAATAGCATGGGATCAAATTTTTATATGCGCGCTCTAAGGGGTGCCCCCCTCTCGGTCCCAACCGGAAACACCCATGCCCCCTGATCGGATGACGGGCTTTAATCCAGGGCCATGGAACCCTCAACCCGGCCCCTCTACTTGGTGTGTACACGGAAAGTGGTTTGCAACCTACTAGACCGTGATGTTAACAGACGGCATATGACAGTACCAAAAAAAAGGAGACGAACGGGATCACGACGTGATCCACGCTGATACTAAAGTTAACCATCTACTGGCATGCTCCGACAATACCAGTACATAACTCATCATGTCACCACATGATCGAGGGAGTTCAACCATCATCCTTCGGGGCTCACCCGAAGCTTACTTGCATGAAAATATAATCATCCCAATGCTTATATGACCATGCTATGGAGAAGAACTACTCGAGCAAACATGCAACACACTCATCATATCAAAGGTTCAAACATGCTTGCCTGGTTCGGAGTAGTCGGAGTCTAACTCGGTGAGGTTCGCGGCTCCGTCACGTCCTTCGGTATCTACGTATTCAAACAAAATGAATACTAACATAAATACCGCACGTGCAAACAAGTGGCTCCAATTATTTTTCAAATAAATATGACAAAAAACTAGACAGAAAACTAAAGAGGACAGAAAAGAATCAACTCAAAAACATTTTTAGTTAAAAAGATATTAGAGTTTCTGTCCAGGGACTCATCTGTAATGAAACAGAAAGTTTCCAGGGGCTAGAATGGAAAACAGAAAAGCGAACCTGTACGTAGTACGCCAACTGAATACGAAGACGTACTTTGCCCGAAGGCGCTTTCCAGAAAAACGTTTCGGAGGGAAACGAGAGGCTGACGAGGGGGTCCCACTCGTCGGGTTTAAACGCTGAAACAGAGTCGCGCCGGCGCCAGAAGCTGCGGTGGTCGCCGGCGCCGATCCACGGCGAGGTAGGGGAAGGGAGTGGTATGTACAGCTTCCCGGTGTTCTTTCGCGTCGGTGGGTGGTGGGGTTGAGCGTCGGCGAGCCCCAAGTCGACGGCGACCCTGTCTCCGGCGGACGGCGGCTCGGGTGGTCGTGGGCCTCATCGGAGAGAGCTCCTGGGGTCAAATTGGAGTGGGGTTTAGGCTTAGGTAGGTGCCAGGAGGTTACCCTCGAGCCCAGGGCGGCGGAGGAGTTCTCACCCGAGAGAACGTTGCTGGAGCCCAAGGCGGACGGAGTTGGCCGGAGTCGAGGAAGAAGGGCCCCTCGAGGCTCTTCCAGAGGCTAGGCGTGGTCTAGGGAGATGGTGGAGGTGTGCGGGCTCGAGAGTGAGCTCGGGGGCACTATATATAGCCGGCCCGAGGCGGTTGCCGTGAACGGGATAAGTCCGGCAAGCGATTACGGCGGCGCAGTGGCTGGACTATGGGTTTAGGGGCTTGACATCGACCAGGAGATGTACTAGTTCCATTCCAGTGCCTAACTCAGCAAGGGAGGGGCGGTTACGGTCTGCCCTCGATGGAACGGCCGTGCGGCACGTCGACGGCAGAGAGCGCGCCCTGTGCACGCCAGGACACGGCAACGGTGTTGCAGGCGTGCGCTGGCGGTGGAGAAGGCCACGCGGAGCTCTCAGGTGGCTTGGGCGGTGCCAAACGGCATTGTGCCGCAGGATGCCTCCTGTCGGCCGCCACGGGAGGTTCTGCCGCCGCGGAAGATGCCGGCGTGGGCGGGCCAGGGCGCCATCGACGCCAAGAAGCAGCCAAGCAAGCGTGCGGCGCTCTGGATAAGAAGGAGGTGCAGTGAGCATCGATCCAAGGCGATCACTGGCGAGATTGACGCTGCTGACTAACGAAACTGACGAACTGCACTGTCGCCTGCAAAGTTCAGTTAGCATTTTCTGAAACTGACAGAAACAATGCACGCCAGGTGTATGATGAAATGATTCTGGCATGTGGAAAATGTTTCTGAGGCTGATATTTGGTGGAGTGGCCTCTTGATGCATCTAGAGGCTGCCTGAATTTTCACAGAATTTTTGGAAGAAGAAAATACGAATTTCACCAAAATTTGCAAATCTGGACCAAACTTGCACTAGGTGAAATTTGAAAATTTTGAACTGTGGACTAGTGAAACAAGATGGATTTAGGTTGTGGGTACTAAGGACTATCCAGGGAAGTTAGTTTGGAATCAAATAACAAGGTGGACATGGTGGTTCCTTTGTAAATAACCAAGGTTCACTTTAATGGACAAAAGTTGTTTTTGGAGTAAAATAAATAGAGGAAAAATTCCAATAAGGTTGAAACTCACTGGAATTAATGTGAGACTTTTCCTAAGGTGAAGAGGAGGTCTTGGAGAGAAATATTTCTGTTGGGTGTTATGGCAAGATGAAAGTTGGAGAGGGAGATAAGCCCAAGGTTAAACCTATGATGGTTAAATCAAGAAGGGAAAAGAATCAAAACAAACCCCTAAGAAAAACAGCTTGTGTTGAGCTAACACAAGAAGAAACCTTCAAGACCAAAAACTCAAGCTTGAGAATAACACACAAACTTTGGCCAGAAGAGATTTTAGAAGGGTTTCAAGAGAAGATCAAACTTCCCCCTTCCAAAAGACCAAAAGTTTGGAAGAAAAACCAAACTAAAAATTTGGAGTGTTACACCACCTTCATCGGATCCTCCTCCCCCCACACCTCCCTTCCTCCCACCTAGCTGCCTCCCTCCCTCAATCGCTCCTCATCCAACAACGGCGGTGGCGCCACCCCCCCGCATCTCCCTCCCTCCCACGCGGCCGCCTCCCTCCCTCACTCGTTCCAAATACAGCGACAACGATGACGACTCCTTGATGTCTACTACACAACTTTATTCTTGTAAACTCGTGTTGGGCCTCCAAGTGCAGATTTTTGTAGAACAGTAGCAATTTTCCCTCAAGTGGATGACCTAAGGTTTATCAATCCGTGGGAGGCGTAGGATGAAGGTGGTCTCTCTCAAACAACCATGAAACCAAATAAAAAAGAGTCTCTTATGTCCCCAACACACCAAATACAATGGTAAATTTTATAGCTACACTAGTTCGGCGAAGAGATGGTGATACAAGTGTAATATGGATAGTAGATATTGATTTTTGTAATAGGAACCAATGTTGGGGATATCGCTTATCGGGAACTTACCGGTCGACCCATGATAAAGGATAAATCGGCCAGTTTATTAGCATATAGGCCAATTTATCGCCATATCGACTGAGTTATCAGCCGATTTATCTTATTAGTCACACAACGGTAAGCGATAAATCAGCCGATTTATTAGAATATCGAAAGATATCTTGAAATGTGATAGGAACAATAAAAAACAACAAGGTAGCAAGTGATAAAACGGAGCACAAACAGTATTGCAATGCTTGAAAACAAGGCATAGGGTCCATACTTTCGCTAGTGCAAACTCTCAACAATGCTAATATAATTGGATCACATAACCATCCCTCAACGTGCGATGAAGAATCACTCAAAAGTTCCTATCTAGCAGGGAACATAAGAATAAATTGTTTGTAGGGTACGAAACCACCTCAAAGTTATTCTTTCCGATCGATCTATCAAGAGTTCGTACTAAAATAACATCAAGCTATCATTTCCAATCGATCTATCAAAAGTCCATACTAAAATAACACCATATGATACACATCAAGCAACTCTAATGTCACCTAGATACTCCAATGTCACCTCGAGTATCCGTGAGTTGATTATACGATATGCATCAAACAATTTCAAATTCATAATACTCAATCCAACACAAAGAACCTCAAAGAGTGCCCCAAGATTTCTACCTGAGAAACAAAGACAAGAACGTGCATCAACCCCTATGCATAGATTACCCCAATGTCACCTTAGGAATCTGCGAGTTGAGTGCCAAAACAAACATCAAGTGAATCAATATGATACCCAATTGTCACCATGGGTATTCATAGCAAGACATACATCAAGTGTTCTCAAATCCATAAAAGTATTCAATCCAAAGAAATCTCAAAGGGAAAACTCAATTTATCACAACAAAATAGAGAGGGGAAAACACCGTATGATCCGACTATATTAACAAAGCCCGTGATACATCAAGATCGTGCCATCTCAAGAACACGAGAGAGAGAGAGAGATTAAACACATAGCTACTCGTAGAAACCCTCAACCTCGAGGGTGGACTAATCCCTCCTCATCATGGTGGCCGTCGGGATGATGAAGATGGACACGGGTGATGATTTCCCCCTCCGGCAGGGTGCCAAAACGGGGTCTAGATTTGTTTTTTGTGCCTACAGAGGCTTGCGGTGGCGGAACTTCTGATCTAGGATTATTTTTGATTGTTTCTCTATTTATAGGATTTTTGGGCGTTGGTTTCATGCAAAGATGGGACTCGAGGTGAGCACAACCCACCACGCCACGGGTTGGGCCCCAGGCGTGCCCTGGTGGGTTGTGCCTTCCTTGTGGCTCTTCTGGTCCTCCCATGAAGCTTCGGGGGTCTCTTTTGTTCCAAAAGAATTTGTCAAAAAGTTTCAGCCCATTCCGAGAACTTCTATTTCTGCACAAAAACAACACCACGGTAGTTCTGCTGAAAACAACGTCAGTCCGGGTTAGTTCCATACAAATCATACCAAAACAGTTCCATACAAATCATACCAAAACCATATAAAATTGTTGTAAACATGGCATGGATACTTCATAAATTGTAGATATGTTGGAGATGTATCAGCATCCCCAAGCTTAATTCCTACTCGTCCTCGAGTAGGTAATTGATAAAAGAAATAATTTATGAAGTGTGAATGCTAGCAAAGTGCATATGTTTGATCAATGATATTTCAATCACTTTCCCTAGAATCATAACGACAATTCTTTGTCATAAAACTTCTCATGTTAAAGTAGCAACCAATTCACATGCTAAGGTTCAAACAATGAATTCTCTTGAAACTCAACAACCTATATTCTTAGCCACCAAACAATTGCAATTCAACTTATTCAACAGAGTCTATGTAAGAGCTCCACATACTCAATCATCATATAGTCTTCCATGATTGCTAGTACCCAAAGCATATTCTTAGAACAAATGGCATCCATTGAACACAGAGAAAGATGGGGGCTTAATATTTTGCCTCCCTACTCATTTATCATAGAGATAATTGTCAACAATAATAATTCTTGATCAAATATATTTGACTGGTCATATGTGCCTAGATCTTTCCCCATCACATGATGCTTGCACTAGTACAACGACGTGCTAAACAAAATTTTTTTAACCCCTTTCCGTGACGCCATTTGGAACCGTCGCCTAGCGAGTGACTGCGATAGGGGGGGGGGGTCCTTCCCACATGACCCAAAAACTGTTGGGGATATGCCCTCCTAGCACACACGCTCGGCAAAATGAGGGCATGTGCAATCGGCGAGCGATCAAATACGGTTATACGTACAATAGTGCTAAAAAATCAATTATACATGCAAAATCATTTTCAGTCGTAAGTTCATCCCACACAGTCAGTCCCCGCTAAACGTTTCCGTTCGTATATACATCTCACATAGTCGCTCCAAGGAAAATGTTTCTGTTCGTAGGCACATCACACACAATTTTACATGTTAAATCGTTTGTGATAGTGTTTCCATGGCACACGGTTTTAACAATTTTATCGTTTGCGTTATTGAATGCATCACACACGGTGCGTAGAAGAAACTGTGTGCAAAGGCTATCCATCACACATAGTTTTATGTGGTAAATGTTTGCGCCATGTGGCCTAACGCAAATAGTTTTCAAGAGGATGTCGTGTGTGTTGTTCATTAATCCAACATGGTTTATTCCTAGAAACTGTGTGTGTTGCCTGAGGTCATCGCCCACAACTATAGGTCATCGCCCACAACATCATATATTTCATTTTCGTCTTCATCCATCAGAGCACACAACTGCACTAGCACCAAGTTTCACATGCAACATCTATAACCTTTTGAAATTAGCATCATAGACGATACATAGACATATATATCTCATCTGGAAAACTGCTGAAGCGGAAGGCGAATATTGAGCCTTCATTGATGTTGAAGGTCTTTGCAACTTTAGGCTAGTGCATGTGGATGATTGACCGTCCATCCTTCGTCCTCAGGAACACTTCAGTATTGAACCGTGGGTGTTGTATGAATACCTTCCTCGCCTCCTGACCATACAAGTGGTTTGAGAGGTAATCATCAGTGAACTGCTTTGGAAAGGCCTGAAAACAAGGATGTGCATAAATATCTTCTCTATATTGGAAATGGGGTAAAGAAATAAAAAAGGCAAGGTATAATAGTTAGTACCATCCTGTAGTGAATTGATGTCCTCTTCATTGTGCAGACAAATAATTTGTTTTTTTGTCGCTAATTTCTTTATCCTAACAATCTTTCTTAGTTTATTGGCTTGACTGATATTCATGGACAACTCATTTCCCCATATGCAAAAAGGGTCGAACAGTGGGTCAAAACCTCTGACAGCAGGACCTACATGTGCAAGACCAAATTGTTAAAAACCTAAATATTAGAATGATTCCTGCAATTGCACAATAATGTGCTATTAGACAAAGGACCATGCATGTGCAAACCTTGATTATAAACCTCAGTGATTCCCAGTGTTTCCCTGCAACACATATGAGGTAGTTAGTGATCAGGTTAAGTGAGGGTTCGCATGCTATTAGCAAAATATGTTGATGAAAATTAAGCGCATTGCATATTCATCAGATTAATTCAAGCCACATGGAAAACCATTATCCAAACCAAACATGATTAAGAATTAGGAAATATAGCAATTATATATGTTTCTCATGTATTAAGTGCAGCCAAATTCGATTATTCCTCACATGCACAATAATAGAAAATTCTACTCACGACAATTCGACATTGCATTGCAGAATTGAACCAAGCTATTAACTAAACACCACAACAAATGAACCAAACATTAACTGACCATCACATTGCACAATATAACATACTCCTAATAGAAGATCAAACAGTTAACCAAACCAAGCATGCTTAACAACTTGGAAATATAGCAATTGTATTTGTTTCTCATGTATTTAGTATAGCCAAATTCAATTTATTTATAACATGGTATACAATAAAAGAATGCACCCACAACAATGGAACATCACATTGCAGAATTGAACCAAACAGTTAACTAAACACCACAACAAATGAACCAAACGTTAACGAGCACCACATTGCACAATGTATAACATACTAGAAGACCAGACAGTTAACATGCTTGAGAACTTGTAAATATAGCAATTGTATTTGTTTCTCATGTATTTTGTAAAGAAAAAAATTGATTTATTTCTCACATGGAAGATAATACAAAATTGCACCCTGAAGAATTGAACATCACATTTGCAGAATTGAACCAAATAGTTAACTGAACACAACAACTAATTAACCAAATAGTTAATAAGTGAGCACCACGTTGCACGATATATAGAACATATACACTAGAGCAATAGATTGCATGGTAAAAGTAGATAGCACAATTCACTAGAATTTGTTAAGGAAAGGCAGTAGCTAACAAACTGAACATGGGTCCTTATAGTGAGCTAATAAGACAAGCTACTCCTCATTGTCGGAGATATCAATGATGATTGGCTCCTTGGACATGGAAGAGGGCGAGGCCTCCGCATCGTGGGTGCCCTCGTCATAGTGGTGAGTTGCCTGAGCCGCTCCAGGCACCAACCTGCTGGCTCTCGAGTTGAGGTAAGCATGTGCACGCTGAGAAAACACCTCATAGTCTTCATCAAAGGCACCGAGGGTGGGCTCGAGAAAATGCCACAAACTATCATTTAAAGTAGCCAACCGCATCGCGGCGTGAGCGCACGAGGCGTCGACAGTGGCCTCGACGGCGAGGTGCTCCTCCAAGATCTGGGGGTCGACACAAATGGTAGCCATCGCAACCTCATCCACGCATGCGGCCGTGATTTAAGGTGCTCCTGTCAAAGAGCACCGGAACAAAGCAATGAACTCAATGGATACATGTAATCCTCAAACTACGGACCATCCCCTTTGGTGTCCCAAGCTGTCACTTTTGGGATCGCCGGTTCCGAACCGTAACAGGTGCATACAACTCATAGATAGGATCAAGAACACAAATATATTCATGCAAACACATATGGTTCAGATCTGAAATCATGGCACTCGGGCCCTAAGTGTCAAGCATTAAGAATAACAAGTTGTAGCAAAGATGATAAACACCATACTAGATGATAGGCAACATGCCCCCAACAATCTGACGAACTATTACATGATCTAACTCATCCAATCCCTACCATCCCCTTCGCCTACAGCAGGGGAATTACTCACACATGAAGGGGGAAGTCATGGAGGGATGATGGAGTGGTGATGATGATGACGATGGCGACGATCTCCCCTCTCCGGAGGCCAAATCAGCCTCCAGATTAGCCCTCCCGAAGAAGAACAGAGGGTGGCGGCGGCTCCGCGACGAAAAACAGCGAAAGAACTTCCGATCTGGGGTTTCTGCGTCGGGAGGAAAAATACGGGCTAAAGTAGGGCACCAGGGGGTGTGGGGCCCACCCAGGCGCCCCCCCGGCGCGGCCCAGGGGGGGCGCGCCCACAGGGCGCCTGGGCACCCCCTGGCCCCCCTCTGGCCCCACTTCTGGCATTTTGTTTCTTCGGGTGTGTGGATTTTTCGTGATTTTTCATGGATTTTTCTGAGATGCTTAAAAATCCGTTTTCCTGCACACAAATAAACCATACAGGCAGCTCTGCTGAAAACAGCGTTAGTCCGGGTTAGTTTAGTCCAAATCATGCAAGAATGAGGTCAAAACAATATCAAAAGTGTTTGGAAAAGTAGATACGTTTGAGACGTATCAACTCCCCCAAGCTTAGCATATTGCTTGTCCTCAAGCAATTAAGTTCAACGAACTGGATGCGACAAAGAAAACTTTGACAAACTCTTTTGCTTCATTAGATGTATATAAGCATGTACTACGAAAAGAGTTCAGCAAGTATTAAAACAGTACTTATGAGAACAATGCAAGGAGCAATCCTTCTTTCAAGTGACCAGTCACAAATAATCAAGAGTAAACAATATATTACCGAAAATCAAGACAAGATCACATTGCACATAGCTTGAGCATATTAAGGTGGTATCTCGCTAGCCTCCATGAGTGAAGCAAAACATAAATGCAGAGACTCCTCCAGAGTTTTAAAGGAGACTAGAACTAAGAATTTCAGAATAAATCATATCACAAGTATGCAGAAGACAATGTAATACTTTGGGACAATGCACATTACACTCAGAATGACAATTATGCTCTCCTAGTCGGTGCTTTGAAGAAAGAAGATGAGACTCTCGAATCGTGGCTTTTATTGGCAAAGTTGAAAACCCGTGATCGGAAACAAAAACTAAACATGTACCAGAGCTCTTGGTTTTAAAAACAGAAGTAAATATGTTTTTGAGAGGTGCATATTTCGTCAACGAATGCTAGCAGATAACTCAATCACTTTTTAAGCTAGACAAGTCTCGAGGAACGGCTCCCGCATGAGGACGATCACATCCTCTTAATCTCCTTTGTTTATCACTGCCAAAGTTTTCTGATTTCTCATGAACAAAGCGTGAAGGAGGGTTCGTTTGTTATATTATCTTTTTGAGCCGGGCACACTCAATGCCAGTTCCTTTTCATATTAGGGGTTCACACATTATACATGCAATCCAGGGGTGAAACTTGTCCAACTTAAAGAGATCATGAATTAACTACTACTTCCTCATGAGCTAAAACATAGGCACAAAAAGAGAAATGCTTTTGATTAATTTCGAGATGGTACATGAAAGTCTTCGTTAGGAATGGCAGGTAAATACCATGTATAGGAAGGTATAGTGGACTCATATGGCATAACAGGTTTAGAGGTTTTGGATGCACAAGCAGTCATTCCGCTTAGTACGGGTGGCGGTTTAGCAAAAGACTGGGAAGCGACCAACTAGAGAGCAATAACGGTCATAATCATGCAGAGCGACAAAGCAACATTGAATCGGGCATGAAAGTGATATAACTATTCTAAAACTCAAAAATCATCAAGGTAAAGTAGACTTTTTAGTCTTAAACATGTGTAAGCATGTGCCAAGTCAATCCAAAAATTCTCTAAAGGGAAATACCACCTTAGTATGCCAGACTATAAACAGTGCGATGCATGTAGATCATTTCAATAACACATTATGTACTCTAGTTATTCGGGACTAGCCACAAGGAAAGCATGAACCACTGAAAGAGCATTGTAAACATAGCACTATGTCGCTACAAGCTGGTCTCTAGATCATAAGTACATGCATATGTACAAAAGTAGAAACAGAAAGAGTTCATACCGGTCTTCCTTGTTGCTTCCTTTCAGTCGATCTTCGTCATTACTGCTTGTCACTTGCACGATCGAACATAGGAAATATAATTAAATGCCATCACGGACTCGAGCTGATCTCTGAAAACAAAGCAAACTAAAGAGAGAAAGGAAATATTTTTGAGTTTTTTCAAAAGTTGAATAAAAAGCAAAAGAAAGAGAAAATCTTTTTGTTGTTTTTGCAAATAGAGGAATAAAGAAGAACGGGTAAAAACTTCGAAAAGATCAAAGTGAATAAAACGGATAATACAATGGAAAAGTGAGAAGGGCACGTACTCCCCCAAGCTTAGGCTTTTGGCCTAAGTTGGTAGCAGCTACTGCCCCCAGGAGCCTCCTGCTCCAGGGGTATGGTGGTGAGACCAAGGGTCGTAGAAGGATGATGGCGCGTACACCGAACTCCTCGGAGTCTCCCACGAGGAAGGTTCAGAGCGCCAAACAGAGGAAGACCCTTCACCAAACTCGGTGGCGGTCTCATCCTGAAAATGTGGTATCTCACCGTGACTCTCCTCGTCGGGCACAACCCCCTCCATGGGGTTATGGAACTGATGCTGGACCATGAACTCATCGAACTGGACAACATCAAAGGACCATCCGTTCCTGTGAGAAAAATCAAACAAAAGAGGTGCAGGTAGACGGATCTCGCGTTCCGCGGTAGTTCCGAAACGCAAGATATAAACAAGGTTATCAAGCTCAGAACCCATGGTAACAAACTTATGCCTTTTCATAGCAGCAAGATCAAAGCTTAAATAAGTAAAAGGAGTATCATCAGGGTGTGGGGTGCCTCCAAGATGCTCTAAGATAAGCGTGGCATAAATGCCACCATATAAGTCCCCCTTGTTACCGTTCATAGCAAGGCGTAGAGCAATTAAGGTACCAATATTATAATCAGACCTCCCTGAGAGGGCTGCTGCCAGGATAGCAATATCCGGAGCAGAAATGTTGCTCGTGTTGTCACGAGCTAACACCCCTCTAGCAATATAATATGCAAAATACCTGAGGTGAGGAAACAAGATACTGGAGATCTTCGACCGATGAATATCCCTCGTACCCATGCTGTAGAGAGAGTTGATGACGGTTTTCAGCTCGGAGGGCTGAGTGGCCATCCTTGCCGTCCTCCCAACGTTCGGCACACCTATTACTTCACAAAAATTTCCCAGAGTCATGGTGATAAGATCGTTATAAATTTTAAACTCAATAGCACCTGAATCAGGATTATATCTAAAACTGTTAATGAAACCGGAGGTGAGTTTCTGATACTGAGTAACATGGCTCGTGACGAGTCGTGTCAAACCTTCATTAGCACAAAGATTATAAAACTCATCCTTGATTCCCGCAGCTTCCATGAATTCATCACATGGAAATGTCATCGCACGTACTGGACTTGTGTCTTCCAACAACTCCAGGGGCACATGATCTTCATTATAGCTCACCCTAGCAGTCGATGGTGAAGCTGCGGCTCTAGTGACTCGATCGGAGTGTGCGGGCCTCCTCTTCTCAAGCCATCCTTTTGCCCTTCCTAACAAACTCATTTCTGAAATTTTTTACAATTTACAAAAACGAGGATTAAAACAAAGTGAGCTAAGGCAAACTACTCAACTCACTTGCCCAAGGCATAAACTTGCATCAAAACTTGGAAAACAACTTCTTACACATGCATGCAAGCTCATCTCTACAGCACCAAGAACTACTAAATACTCACAAATGAGGCCACCAATCAAAAATCTAATTGGAGGGGTGGAGGAGTCACATACCAGGGAGTATTTGCTCAAAATTTCAGCTCAAATGATGGGCTGTAGAGAGAGATCGAAGAATCTCCCCCAAGAACAGCAAGAACAGCAAGAACAAGACCAGAACTCGGGTTTCTGGAAAAAGAGAGAGAGGGGAAGAAGAAGTACCTGGAGGGGGGTCCCGTGGGCCCCAGGCGCCCTGTGGGCGCGACCAGGGGCTGGGCCGCGCCAGCTGGCCGCCTGGGCCACTGGTGGCCCCCCTGGCTGGCCCCAGGACTTTCCGGGCCTGGGCCACTGGTAGAAATTTTTAATATAATTTTTCTGGAATTTTTCTGAAAACTTCACTGTTGAAATTTTTTCGAAGTTCAAAAAGCTGCGGAACTCTCTGAAAACTTGAAGCAGTTAGTAGTATTGTGAAGCTTCAAAAACATAGATACTTGGTACAGCAAGTATGACAACACTAAAAACAAATAAAAACATAGAAAGCTCAACTTTTTATCCATATAAAACACGTTCACTAGTAAGGTTGATCAAGTCTTACCAACAAACAAGCGGTATATAGAACAAAAAGTCTCACCTCCTACGAAGTAATCACTGAACTTCTACCTTGATGGACATTGTCCCTACCATGATAGTTTTGTATTTGTGAGGCACATGTAGTGGACAGTCCCATTCTCCAATTTTCACGGTCTCGATATTCTCTATAGAGTTGAGGGCATGCCTCCTGTCGGTCTTCTTCGGAAAATATACCGTGTGTTCTTTATCATTCACATGAAAGGTAACCTTCCCTTTGTTGCAATCAATAACAGCACCTGCGGTGTTAAGAAAAGGTCTACCAAGAATAATGGACATGCTCCCATCCTCGGGCATGTCAAGCACAACAAAATCAGTAAGAATTAAACAATTAGCAACTTCAACTGGAACATCCTCACAAATACCTATCGGAACAGCGGTTGACTTGTCAGCCATCTGAAGGGAGATATCTGTAGCAATTAGTTTCTCTAAACAGAGCCTCTCGTAAAGAGAGAGAGGCATAACACTCACTCCCGCTCCAAGATCACATAAAGCAGTTTTGACATAATTATTCTTTATGGAGCAAGGGATGGTGGGTATACTTGGATCACCGAGCTTCTCAGGAATCTTTCCACTGAAAGAATAGTTAGCAAGCATAGTAGATATTGCATCATTAGGAACTTTTCTTTTGTTAGTGACAATATCTTTCATATATTTTGAATAAGGAAGTAACTTAATAGCATCAGTCAAAGGAATTTGAAGAAAAAGAGGTTTAATCCATTCACAAAACTTATTGTAATGCTCTTCTTGTTTAGATTTGATGGACTTACCTGGAAAGGGCATGGGTTTCTGTACCCATGGTTCTTTCTCCTTCCCATGTTTTCTTGCGATGAAGTCTTCTTTAGTGTACCTCTTACGTTTGTCAGTTGCTTCTTCTTCTCGAACTTCAGGCGGATCATTCTTCTCATTATCATTACCTTCAGGTTCAGCACCGTCTTCAGTCTCAGCATCGGAGATAGATACACTGTTGGGATCAATAGCTGGCTCTTCATTTGCAATAGGATCATTAGAATTGTCAGTCTCTTTATGTTTCTTCTTCTTATTTGGAGAGACAACAATTTCTTCTTCCTGCATTTGAGAATCTTGCTCGATTCTCTTCGGATGTCCCTCTGGATAAAGAGGATCTTGAGTACTAGTTCCTCCTCGGGTCTTAATCCCAAAAGCCTGCAATTTATCTTGTTTGGCATTGTTAGCAAGCAAATCTCTTTGCACATTAGAAATTTGATCAAGCTGAGTTTGAACCATATGAAAATGCTTCACAAGACATTGAACATCATTAACTGTTCTATCTAAAACACCAAGCAACTTTTTGATAGCAAGGGAATTATCATGCAACTGACTTTCTATCCTCTCATTAAAATGATTCTGTTTCATAATAAAATTATCAAACTCATCTAAACATTGATCAGGAGGCTTACCATGAGGGATGTCACTTGCGTTGAAATCTAAAAGAGAGTGTACCTCTACCATAGGAGGGTGAGTGGTAGGCTCACACAGCTTCTCAATAGGGGGTAGATTCTTCACGTCTTCAGCTTTAATACCTTTCTCTTTAATAGACTTCTTTGCTTCTCGCATATCCTCGGGGCTTAGAACAAACATGCCCCTCTTCTTTGTTGGTGGAGGTGGTTCAGGGACGGACCAATCTTCATGGTTTTTGGCAATCCTGCCCATTAGATCTTCCGCATCATCCGGTGTTCTTTTCCTAAAAACACAACCAACACAACTGTCCAAATAGGACCTAGATTCATCAGTTAGACCAGCATAGAATATATCAATTAATTCATTCTTAGGAATTTCATGTCCTGGTCTAGCCTGAATCAAACCGCAGTACCTCCCCCAAGCTTTAGGGAGGGACTCATCCTGCAACTGTTTAAAATTATAAATTCTTTGTAAAGCAGCATGTTGCATATGAGCAGGAAAGTACTTATCAACAAAAGAGTGAGCTAAGTCCTGAGGACTCTTAATGGATCCGCATGGAAGTGAATCATACCATGCTTTAGCGCCTTCCTTCAAGGAGAAAGGAAGAAGCTTGGTCACATAAAAGTAGCGTATCTTCTCATCTGTGGTAAACAGACTACCTAGCTCACCAAGTTTAGTTAGGTGTGCAATAGCATCATCATTTTCTCTGCCATAAAAGGGATCAGCTTCAACCATAGGTATAAGTGAAAGATCAACAGAGAAATCAAAATCAGGATCATCAATGCATATAGGAGATGTAACAAACTCAGGATTAGGAACGGTTTTGTTTTTCAAAGAGTGTTTTTCAAATATTTTCTTAATAGTTTCAGGGTCAGAGCCGGCAAACTCTGTCAGTTCCCTGCATAAATCTTCATCAAGTATATAGTAATCATCATCAAGGAGCCTCTCCTGGAGTTTACTCAAATCAGGATAATCATAAGTTTCACCAATAGGGTAGCGAGTAACCGGAAGTTCAATTCCATATTTTTCAGCAGCAGCAGTAATTTGTTTCTCAAGAGCATAACCAAGCGAACTAATATCATCATCAAAAGTAGTAGAAGCATCATCAAGAGTATCAGACATAGTAACAGATTCAGTAGGAGCATCATGTGGTGGTGGTGAGGCAAACTTACTCATAACAGAAGGTGAATCAAGAGTAGCACTAGTGCTCAGAGCAGTACCTCTTCTTGTAGTGGATAGTAAGATCGGAACCTTGGGGTCACCTTTCTTACCCATAGTGAATAAAGTGCAGCAGGTAGGATACCTCAAGTAGACTTGTAAATATTGCTATGCTCCCCGGCAACGGCGCCAGAAAACGGTACTTGATAACCCTCAACCGTAAGGGATCGAGATAGTCTTCGCGGGTAAGAATAACCCAATTTATTGATTCGACACACGGGGAGCCAAAGAGTATTTATAAGCTTTAACAGTTGAGTTGTCAATTCAACCGCACCTGAAATATACTAACTTGCAACAAAAGATAAGTGGTAACAGTGATATGATAGTGATGATAGTAATAGTAAAAGTAAACAGCAAAAGTAAATAGCAGTAGTAAATGGCAGAAGTAGCAACTAGTGACAGGCAAGGTTTAAAATACTGTAGGCTAGGGAGATGGATGGTTGGGCGCTGCATGGATGAGATAGATTCTAACTTGGGGCACGGCACACGGAAAAGTAATGATCATCTAGGCAAATATCAAACAGTAGGCATGTATCCCGTATGTAGTTGTACGTGCTTGCAATAAGAACTTGCACAACATCTTTTGTCCTACCATCCCGCTACGAACAGGGCCAAAAGGAACTAATGGATATTAAGGTGCTCCTGTCAAAGAGCACCGAAACAAAGCAATGAACTCAATGGATACATGTAATCCTCAAACTACGGACCATCCCCTTTGGTGTCCCAAGCTGTCACTTTTGGGATCGCCGGTTCCGAACCGTAACAGGTGCATACAACTCATAGATAGGATCAAGAACACAAATATATTCATGCAAACACATATGGTTCAGATCTGAAATCATGGCACTCGGGCCCTAAGTGTCAAGCATTAAGAATAACAAGTTGTAGCAAAGATGATAAACACCATACTAGATGATAGGCAACATGCCCCCAACAATCTGACAAACTATTACATGATCTAACTCATCCAATCCCTACCATCCCCTTCGCCTACAGCAGGGGAATTACTCAAACTTGAAGGGGGAAGTCATGGAGGGATGATGGAGTGGTGATGATGATGACGATGGCGACGATCCCCCCTCTCCGGAGGCCAAATCAGCCTCCAGATTAGCCCTCCCGAAGAAGAACAGAGGGTGGCGGCAGCTCCGCGACGAAAAACAGCGAAAGAACTTCCGATCTGGGGTTTCTGCGTCGGGAGGAAAAATACGGCCTAAAGTAGGGCACCAGGGGGTGTGGGGCCCACCCAGGCGCCCCCCTGGCGCGGCCCAGGGGGGGGGGGGGCGCCCACAGGGCGCCTGGGCACCCCCTGGCCCCCCTTTGGCCCCACTTCTGGCATTTTGTTTCTTCGGGTGCGTGGATTTTTCGTGATTTTTCGTGGATTTTTCTGAGATGCTTAAAAATCCGTTTTCCTGCACACAAATAAACCATACAGGCAGCTCTGCTGAAAACAGCGTTAGTCCGGGTTAGTTTAGTCCAAATCATGCAAGAATGAGGTCAAAACAATATCAAAGTGTTTGGAAAAGTAGATACGTTTGAGACGTATCAGCTAGTTATATGGTTGAATTCATTCTTGATGTTACTGAAAATTATTATGAGAGAGGATCATATGCTTCTACATATTGCAATAATATCAAGTTTCCTCTCTATGTGCTTAAAATCTAGAAGTTATGCTCGTTTTCCCTTCCTATGCTAGTTGATTATTGTTCCCATAAGTTGTTTTCTCACAAAATCCCAATGCATAGGAAGTGGGTTGGGCTTAAATGTTCTAGTCATATTCTTCATGATGCCCCCTTTATGTTTCAATTCTTATCCTTTATGCGAGCATCATTGAAATCATCATGCCTAGCTAGGGGCGTTAAATGATAGCGCTTGTTGGGAGGCAACCCAACTTTATTTTTTTTCTTTGCTTTTTGCTTCTGTTTAGGAATAAATATTGCATCTATCTTCTATTTAGATGTGGTTTTGTGTTTTAATTAGTGTTTGTGCCAAGTAGAACCTTTGGGAAGACTTGTGTGAAGTTTATGTGATCATCCTGTAAAAAACATAAACTTTAGCGCTCACGAGATTAGCTACCATTTTTTTACTGGAGAGTGATTTTTAGTTGATTCTTTTTGCAGACGATTAATAGACAAATTCCTCAGGTTTACCAATTTATTTGAGAATTTTTAGAGTTACAGAAGTATTCCAAAGTTACATATTTCTACATACTGTTCTATTTTTGACAGATTCTGTTTTCATTGTGTTGTTTCCTTATTTTGATGAATCTATGAGTAGTATCAGAGGGTATGAACCATGGATAAGTTGTAATACAGTAGATATTACACCAATATGAATTTGGAATTAGTTCACAACAGTACCTAAGTGGTGGTTTTATTTTCTTATACTAACGGAGCCTACGAGTTTTCTATTGAGTTTTGTGTTGTGAAGTTTTCAGGTTTTGGGTAAAGATTCGATGGACTATGGAATTAGGAGTGGCAAGAGCCAAAGCTTGGGGATGCCCAAGGCACGCCAAGGTAAAATTCAAGGACAACCAAAAGCCTAAGCTTGGGGATGCCCCGGGAAGGCATCCCCTCTTTCGTCTTCGTCTATCGGTAACTTTACTTGAGGCTATATTTTTATTCACCACATGATATGTGTTTTGCTTGGAGCGTGAATTTATTTTATTTTGTTTTGCTTGCTTTTTGAATAATATCCCAAGATCTGAAATTCTTAAATGTTAGAGAGTTCTCACATAGTTACATAATTATTCAACTACTCATTGATCTTCACTTGTATCTTTTGGAGTAGTTTGTCATTTGCTCTAGTGCTTCACTTATATCTTTTTAGAGCACGACGGTGGTTTTATATTGTAGAAATTATTGATCTCTCATGCTTCACTTATATTTATTTCAGAGTCTTTTAGAACAGCATGGTAATGTGCTTTGGTTATGAAACTAGTCCTAATATGATAGGCATCCAAGATGGGTATAGTAAAAACTTTCATATAAAGTGCATTGAATATGATAGGAGAAGTTTGATACTTGATGATTGTTTTGAGATATGAGGATGGTGATATTAGAGTTATGCTAGTGGGGTAGGTATGAATTTGAGAAATACTTGTGTTAAAGTTTGTGATTCCCGTAGCATGCACGTATGGTGAACTGCTATGTGACAAAGTTAGGGCATGAGGTATTTATTGCGTGTCATCCTTTGTGTGGAGGTCGGGGGCATGCGATGGTTAACTCCTACCAACCTCCCCCCTAGGAGTATGCATTGATTACTTTGTTTTGATGACTCGTAAATTTTTGCAATAAGTATATGAGTTCTTGATGACTAATGTTGAGTCCATGGATTATACGCACTCTCACCCTTCCACCATTGCTAGCCTCTCTTGTACCGCGCAACTCTCGCCGGTACCATACACCCACCATATACCTTCCTCAAAACAGCCACCATACCTACCTATCATGGCATTTCCATAGCCATTCCAAGATATATTGCCATGCAAATTTCCACCGTTCCATTCATATGACACGCTTCATATTGTCATATTGCCATGCATGATCATGTAGTTGACATCGTATTTGTGGCAAAGCCACCATTCACAATTCATTCATACATGTCACTCTTGATTTATTGCACATCCCGGTACACCGTCGGAGGCATTCACTTAGAGTCATATCTTGTTCTAGCTTCGAGTTGTAATCTTTGAGTTGTAAGTAAATAAATGTGTGATGATCTTCATTATTAGAGCATTGTCCCGTGTGAGGAAACAAAAAAAAGGATAAATGCCAAAAAAGGGAGATGGCACAAAAAAATAGAGAGGGGCTAAAAAAAGGAAAGCCCCTCCAAAAAATGAGAGAAAAGAGAGAAGGGACAATGTTACTATCCTTTTCCACACTTGTGCTTCAAAGTAGCTCCATGATCTTCATGATAGAGAGTCTCTTGTTTTGTCACTTTCATATACTAGTGGGAATTTTCATTATAGAACTTGGCTTGTATATTCCAACGATGGGCTTCCTCAAATGCCCTAGGTCTTCATGAGCAAGCAAGTTGGATGCACACCCACTTAGTTTCTTTTTGAGCTTTCATACAGTTATAGCTCTAGTGCATCCGTTGCATGGCAATCCCTACTCACTCACATTGATATCTATTGATGGGCATCTCCATAGCCCATTGATACGACTAGTCGATGTGAGACTATCTTCCTCTTTTGTCTTCTCCACAACCACCACTCTATTCCACCCATAGTGCTATATCCATGGCTCACGCTCATGTATTGCGTGAAAGTTGAAAGGTTTCAAAAAATTTGAGTATGAAAACAATTGCTTGGCTGAAACCGGGGTTGTGATGAAGAGGGAGCATAGCCAGACTATATGATTTTGTAGGGATAACTTTCTTTGGCCATGTTATTTTGAGAAGACATGATTGCTCTGTTAGTATGCTTGAAGTATTATTATTCTTATGTCAATATAGACTTTTGTCTTGAATCTTTCGGATCTGAACATTCATGCCACAACAAAGAGAATTACATTGAGAATTATGTTAGGTAGCATTCCACATCAAAAAATTTGTTTTTATCATTTACCTACTCGAGGATGAGCAGGAACTAAGCTTGGGGATGCTTGATACGTCTCCAGCGTATCTATAATTTTTGATTGTTCCATGCTACTATATTTTCCTTCTAGGATGTTTTATGGGCTTTTATATACACTTTTAGGTGATTTTTTGGACTAACCTATTAACCTAGAGCCAAGTGTCAGTTTCTGTTTTTCCTTGTTTTTGAGTTTTACAGAAAAGGAATATCAAACGGAGTCCAATTGACGTGCTAATTTTTGATGATTTTTTATGGACCAAAAGAAGTCCCTGAAGTAAAAGAGTTGGGACAGGAGAGTCATGGGCTGCCCACGAGTGTGGGGGCGCGCCCACCCCCACTGGGAGCGCGCCCACCCCCACTAGGAGCGCCCCCCTATCTCATGGACAACCCGGAGACCCCCCTGGCATGAGACCTATGCCAAAAATTCCTATAAATACTGGAACCTCCGGAAGCTAACCTCGATTGGGAGTTCTGCCGCCGAAAGCCTCTGTTCCCACCAAAAACCAATCTAGACCCGTTCCTTGTGTTGGTTGAATATATGAATCTGAGATTGTGTGATGCATATCGTATAATCATGCCCACGGATACTTGATGTGACAATGGAGTATCTAGGTGACATTAGGGTTTTGGTTGATTTGTATCTTAAGGTGTTATTCTAGTACGAACTCTATGATAGATTGAACGGAAAGAATAGCTTCGTGTTATTTTACTACAGACTCTTGAATAGATCAATCAGAAAGAATAACTTTGAGGTGGTTTCGTACCCTACCATAATCTCTTCCTTTGTTCTCCGCTATTAGTTACTTTGGAGTGACTCTTTGTTGCATGTTAAGGAATAGTTATGTGATCCAGTTATGTTATTATTGTTGAGAGAACTTCCACTAGTGAAAGTATGAACCCTAGGCCTTGTTTCCTATCATTGCAACACCGTTTATGCTCACGTTTACCACTTGCTACCTTGCTGTTATTATATTTTCTTATTACAAAAACCTATATCTACCATCCATATTGCACTTGTATCACCATCTCTTCACCGAACTAGTGCACCTATACAATTTATCATTGTATTGGGTGTGTTGGGGATACAAGGGACTCTTTGTTATTTGGTTGCAGGGTTGCTTTAGAGAGACCATCTTCATCCTACGACTCCTGCGGATTGATAAACCTTAGGTTATCCACTTGAGGGAAATTTGCTACTGTCCTACAAACCTCTGCACTTGGAGGCCCAACAACGTCTACAAGAAGAAGGTTGTGTAGTAGATATCAGTGGGATGCCTACCGGGGCATCCTCAAGCTTAGATGCTTGAGACTTCTTGAAATATTATCTTGGGATGTCTTGGGCATACCCAAGCTTGAGCTTTTGTGTCTCCTTAATTCCTCTCATATCACGGTTTCCTAAACCTCGAAAACTTTATCCACACAAAACTCAACAAGAACTTCTGAGATAAGTTAGTATATATCAACGCAAAACCTTATTATTCTCTACCATAGCAAATCACTAAAATTATAATTTAACATTCACACTAAATGCATCTGCATATTTAATACTCCTATCCTCAAATAGAATAATTAAACACACAAAAATATGCAAACAATGCAAACATAACAACAATATGTCTAAACAGGACAGTCTGTAAAGAGTGCAATTTTCCTCATACTTCCCTAGCTCAAACAATTCTAAAAAATTACCACGTTACACATAACTTATTAATGCTCACTATGTAAACGTTTCAAGATTTTATCACGTTCTGACTATCTAGAAGAATTCAAACAACGATAGAAAACTTTTTGTTTTCAAACAGCAACATACAGTCTTCCAAAATAAGCATGGTAAGGCTATCCTTGACACTTCTAGTGAAATAAAATTTGCAGAACAATATTCTAAATAACAGCAAGCAAATAAAAACAAAATAAAATGATGCTCCAAGAAAAACTCATATCATGTGATGAATAAAAATATAGCTTCAACTGAGGTTACCGATAATGTTGGAGATGAAAGAGGGGATGCGTTAGGGGCATCCCCAAGCATAATTACTTGGTTGTTCCTTGAATATTACCTTGGGGTGCGTTGTGCATCACCAAGCTTAGGGTCTCGCTACTCCTTATTCTCCTCATATCGACATCTCACCCAAAACTTGAAAACTTCAATCACACAAAACTTAACAGAACTTCGTGAGATGGGTTAGTATCATAAAACAAATCATTCACTATGGGTACTGTCAAAGACAAGGTTCATAATTTTTCTCACACAATGCCCGCTGTACCATATCATTTCTACCATTTATATTGACCAATATAAGCCACAGAAACTAGAAAACAAGCAAACTACGCATTGAAAATAGAATTTGTCAAAAACAGAACAGTCTATAAAGATCTGAATTTATGTCATAATTCTGGAACTCACAAAATTCAAAAAAATTAGGACAGCGTAGTAAATTTGTATATCAATCATGTGCAAAAATTTCAGAATTTTATCACGTTCAAGTGAAGCACATAAATTCTAGCACTGGACGCAAAAGTTTCTGTTTTTGCACAGAATCAAGTCAACTATCATCCACACAATCCCAAAGGCTTTACTTGGGACTTGATTGAAACAAAAGTTATAAAACATTACTACTACAGTAGATTAACCATGTGAACACAATAAGATAGTAAGGGTAAATGTTCAGTTGTCTCCCAACAAACGCTTTTATTTAATGCCTTTTAGCTAGGCATGATGATTTCAATGATGCTCACATAAAAGATATGAACTTAAACATGCAAGAGAGCATCATGAATCACATGACAAGCACATTTAATCCTAACCCACTTCCTACGCATAGGGATTTTGTGAGCAAATAATTTATGTGAGCAAGAAACAACTAGCATAGGAAGGCAAAATAAGCAATACTTCAAAACTTTCAACACATAGAGAGGAAACTTGATATTATTGCAATACCTACAAGCATATTTTCCTCTCTCATAGTAATTTTCAGTAGCATCATGAATGAATTCAACAATATAGCTATCACATAAAGCATTCTTTTCATGATGCATAAGCATAGAAATTTTGCTACTCTCCACATAAGAAAATTTATTCTCATGAATAGTAGTGGGAGCAAACTCAACAAACTAACTATCATGAGACACCTGATTGACATGATCAATTTGAGCATTAAAATCATGATGAAAAGTTTCATGGTTATCATTATTATCTATAGCATACATGTCATCATCATAATCATCATAAATAGGAGGCATGCTACCATTATAACAAATTTGCACATCAAATCTTGGGGGACTAAAAATATCATCTTCATCAAACATAGCATCCACAAGCTTATGGCTTTGCATATCATTAGCATCATGGATATTCGTAGAATTCATACTAACAACATTGAAACCATTCTCATCATTCATGGATTCTATGAAAAACATATAGCATTCTTCTTCTAAAAATTGAGCATAATTTTTCCTTTCCATCATTTTCAAGAAAGACATGAAAAATATGAATAATATGATGCAACCTCAATTCCATTTTTTGTAGTTTTATTTTATAAACCAAACTAGTGATAAAACAAGAAACTAAAAGATTCGATTACAAGATCTAAAGATATACCTTCAAGCACTCACCTCCCCGGCAACGGCGCCAGGAAAGAACTTCGTTGATGGGGTGTGAGTGTCGCTTACCTAACCTCCCCGACAATGGCACCAAAAAAGAACTTGATGTCTACTACGCAACTTTATTCTTGTAGACTCGTGTTGGGCCTCCAAGCGTATAGTTTTGTAGGACAGTAGCAATTTTCTCTCAAGTGGATGACCTAAGGTTTATCAATCCATGGGAGGCATAGGATGAAGGTGGTCTCTCTCAAACAACCCCTACAACCAAATAACAAAGAGTCTCCTGTGTCCCCAACACACCAAATACAATGGTAAATTTTATAGGTGCACTAGTTCGACGAAGAGATGGTGATACAAGTGTAATATAGATAGTAGCTATTGATTTTTGAAATAGTAACAATAAAAAATCAAGGTAGCAAGTGATAAAACGGAGCGCAAAGGGTATTGCAATGCTTGAAAATAAGGCCTAGGGTCCATTCTTTTGCTAGTGCAATCTATCAACAATGCTAATAGAATTGGATCACATAACCATCCCTCAATGTGCGATGAAGAATCACTCCAAAGTTCCTATCTAGCGGAGAACATAAGAAGAAACTGTTTGTAGGGTACAAAACAACCTCAAAGTTATTCTTTTCGATCGATCTATCAAGAGTTCGTACTAAAATAACATCAAGCTATCATTTCCGATCGATCTATTTAGAGTACGTACCAAAATAACACCATATAACACACATCAACCAACTCTAATGTCACCTAGATACTCCAATGTCACCGCGAGTATTCATGAGTTTATTATACGATATGCATCAAACAATTTCAGATTCATAATACTCGATCCAACACAAAGAACCTCAAAGAGTGCCCCAAGTTTCCTATCGGAGAAACAAAGACAAGAATGTGCATCAACCCTTATGCATAGATTACCCCAATGTCAGCTCGGGAATCCGTGAGTTGAGTGCCGAAACGCACATCAAGTGTATCAATGTGATACCTGATGGGCCTCGAACCCCTCGTTGGTTACCCCAAGTGGAAGGTGTAAGATGCAGTAAGTAGAAGTGTTTTCCCCTAGCAAAGATGCCAAGGATCGAATCCCTAGAGACTCCTAGGTTCAACAGGTAGGTGTCAACTGCTAACGGCCCAATTAGCAATCAACATGGACCTGCACACAGATACAAATAACTTTGCTCCCAACGAGTACAGAGAGGTTGTCAATCTCTCCGGCCTTGTAGTTCACAAAGGGTTAAAAGCAATATGATAGTAGTGATAGATAGTGTTTTGCAATAGTAAATAAAATAGCGAAAAGTAAATAGTGGATGTGATCAATGATGGTAATATGGACCGGAGTCTCATGATGTTCACTAGTGATGTCTCTCTCCCAAAAGACGATAAAACAGCTATGTGAGGTAAACAAATTACAGCTGGGCAATTGACAGGACCACGAACGCAAACCAATGCTGACTACATTGCAAGAAAGGTTGAGGTTCAAAGCATGGGCAGTACGCCAAAGTAAGTAGACCGAAATCCATCAATATCTACTACTAATCATCCACCTTGAGATATCTATCCAGAACATCTTGCTGGTATTAAGTTGCGAGTCCCACCCATAGTGTAAACTCAATGCAACAGACAACTGCATTAAAAGAACTTTGCGTAAAGTAAACAATCCTTGCACCCGCGGGCACAAGCACCGTTGTTTTCCCCCTTGTGGCAACAGCACATCCCCTAGACTCATGTTTCTGTCACTCAAGCTAGTCATCGAGGGGCATGAACCCACAATCGAGCATAATGTTCCCTCTTGGAGTCACTACCTATTACTCGGCCAAAGCAATAAATAACAACGGAGAACATGCAAGAATTACTTATGAACAAAAATATAAAAGAGGTGAATCAAATATATTACTCAAGATCAATTTGAACATAATCTCATAATCCATCGGATCCCAGCAAACTCAACATAGCAACAGCATAAGGATTACTTAGGTGCCTCGATCATGTAGGGCAGCTCACGAGGACTAATTAGTGAAGCACAAGAATGGGAGGAGAACATCACATAACTACTGGTCATGGACTCATGGTCCAAGGGAGACTACTCACGAGTCATCCGGGAGGCGTCCATGGTGGTGGAGAAGCCCCCGGTGGTGATCCTCCCCTCCGGCAGGGTGCCGGGAAGGGTTCTCCTGGTGCTCCCGATCTTGGAAGCGGCGGCGGTGATGGGCCTCGAACCCCTCGTTGGTTACCCCAAGTGGAAGGTGTAAGATGCAGTAAGTAGAAGTGTTTTCCCCTAGCAAAGATGCCAAGGATCGAATCCCCAGAGACTCCTAGGTTCAACAGGTAGGTGTCAACTGCTAACGGCGCAATTAGCAATCAACGTGGACCTGCACACAGATGCAAATAACTTTGCTCCCAACGAGTATAGAGAGGTTGTCAATCGTCTCTCCGGCCTTGTAGTTCACAAAGGGTTAAAAGCAATATGATAGTAGTGATAGATAGTGTTTTGCAATAGTAAATAAATAGCGGAAAGTAAATAGTGGATGTGATCAATGATGGTAATATGGACCGGAGTCTCATGATGTTCACTAGTGATGTCTCTCTCCCAAAAGACGATAAAACAGCTATGTGAGGTAAGCAAATTACAGCTGGGCAATTGACAGGACCACGAACGCAAACCAATGCTGACTACATTGCAAGAAAGGTTGAGGTTCAAAGCATGGGCGGTACGCCAAAGTAAGTAGACCGAAATCCATCAATATCTACTACTAATCATCCACCTTGAGATATCTATCCAGAACATCTCGCTGGTATTAAGTTGCGAGTCCCACCCATAGTGTAAACTCAATGCAACAGACAACTGCATTAAAAGAACTTTGCGTAAAGTAAACAATCCTTGCACCCGCGGGCACAAGCACCGTTGTTTTCCCCCTTGTGGCAACAACACATCCCCTAGACTCATGTTTCTGTCACTCAAGCTAGTCATCGAGGGGCATGAACCCACAATCGAGCATAACGTTCCCTCTTGGAGTCACTACCTACTACTTGGCCAAAGCAATAAATAACAACGGAGAACATGCAAGAATTACTTATGAACTAAAATATAAAAGAGGTGAATCAAATATATTACTCAAGATCAATCTGAACATAATCTCATAATCCATTGGATCCCAGCAAACTCAACATAGCAACATCATAAGGATTACATAGGTGCCTCGATCATGTAGGGCAGCTCACGAGGACTAATTAGTGAAGCACAAGAACGGGAGGAGAACATCACATAGCTACTGGTCATGGACTCATGGTCCAAGGGAGACTACTCACGAGTCATCCGGGAGGCGTCCATGGTGGTGGAGAAGCTCCCGGTGGTGATCCTCCCCTCCGGCAGGGTGCCGGGAAGAGTTCTCCTAGTGCTCCCGATCTTGGAAGCGACGGCGGCGGCAGAACAGAGATGGGATCGCGAAAAGAAGTCATGTTCTGAGGGTTTCGGGGAACCCTTTAAATATATGCCAAAGTAGGGCACCGGGGGAGCCTCGGGGGGCCCAGGCGCCCCCCCGGCGCGGCCCAGGCGCCCCCCCGGCGCGGCCCAGGGGGGCGCGCCCACAGGGCGCCTGGAGCCCCTGTGGCCCCCCCAGGCTGCCCTTCGGACGCAGTGTTGTTTCCGGTTCGCTGATTTTTTATATAATTTTTCTGGATTTTTCTGGGCAGTTCTCGAAACGTGAAAACTTGAAATACAAAAACAGCCGAAAACATAAACTGGCACTGGGGTGCACTGGATTAGTAAGTTAGTCCAAATATGATCAAAAGTGTATGGAAGTGTATGAATATCATAGCAATATCACCCAAAAGTGGCATGGAGCAAGCAGAAATTATAGATACGTTTTGGACGTATCAACATCCCCAAGCTTAATTCCTGCTCGTCCTCGAGTAGGTAAATGATAACAAGAATAATTTCTGTGGTGACATGCTATTAACCATATAGGACTTTCTCATAGTCATATGACAAAAGCTTACTGAGACAATGATTCTAAAGTAACTAAGTTGTCTCAAGAGAAAATCACAAATGACTGAAAGTTTTACAACATGAAACTGAAACATCAAAAAGATTTGCAATGAACATGATGTGCAAATATGATAAAGTGATATCTAGCTTGCCCCCTTTAGTGATGCAAAACATAAGTGCAGGGGCACCTTCAAGGTTTAAGTGATGACTAGATATAATCATTTCAGAATAAACGATATCACAATCATGCAAAAGACAATGCTACTTTGGGACAATGCACATTACACTCAGAATGACAATCATGCTCTGTGTGGTTGGTGCTTGAAGTGCTAGGGCTTTTTATTTTGAAACATGGAAGCAATTTTGTCAACGATAGTAGTACTTCATATGTGTCATGTATAAAACATCCTATAAGTTGCAAGCCTCATGCATCGAATACTAATAGTGCTCGCTCCTTGTCCTAATTAGCTCGGATCCCCATTTGTTATCATTGCATTGCATATGTTTTAACCAAGTGTCACAAAGGGGTACCTCTATGCCACCTGTACAAAGGTCCAAGGAGATAAATCGCATTTGATTTCTCGTTTTTGATAGATCTCAACTTGAGGACATCCATACCGGGACAACATAGAAAATAGATGATGGACTCCTCTTTAATGCATAAGCATATTCTCATGAGAGATTGAGGATTAAGGTCCAAGCTAAAACTTCCACCATGAAGCATGGCTTTGGTTGGCGGCCCAATGTTCTTCTCTAACAATATGCATATTAATTTAACCCACGGTAAATCACCCTTACTTTAGACAAGACGAACATGCATAGCAACTCACATGATATTCAACAAAAGTGTGATAGTTGATGGCGTCCCCAGAAACATGGTTACCGCTCAGCAAGCAACTCATAAGAAATAAGATACATAGGCAACATATTCTTTACCACAATAGTTTTTAGGCTACTTTCCCATGAGCTATGTATTGCATGGTTAATTTGCTTAGTGCAGGTGGAGGTTAGCAAAAGACTGGGAGCGACCAACTAAGAGAGCAATGACGGTCATAATCATGCAGAGCGACAAAGCAATATTGAATCAGGCATGGTAGTTATATCGCTACTCAGAAATAAAAGATCATCAAGGCTTGACAGACTTTCTTTACAGTCTTGAATATGCGTGAGCATACGCCAAGTCAATCAAAATAAATTCTCGAAGGAAGATATTACCAAACCATACCACATCATAGGCAAACAAACCAAGTTGGTACTCCAATAACACATTGGGAACCCCCCAGCTATTCGAGATTAACCATAATAAAACCTGAACTACTAAGCACCATCATGAAAGTAGCATCTTTATCATAGACACATTAACCAATGCAACGGAAGCAAACTCTCTTAATAAGGTGAGCATGGTAATTAAAGAGAGTTCAAGCAACCAACTAAATAAAAGCTCTTGAAAAGATAAGCATGAATACTAAGAGCAAAGCACGATAGTAGCTATTTAAAAGACAAAGAACACACACAGCATAGATAGACATGAAAAATCTATGTAATGTTCTAGGTAGAGGTGGAGCGTGTTTCTCTCTCACATAAAGGAATGCTGGGTTCCGACTCGTTATGAAAAACTAAAAAGAAAATTAAAAGCAAGACGCTCCAAGCATAGGACATAACACATGAAGTGATAAAAATATAGCGAAACGAAAGACGAACTGATAATGTTGATGGAGAAGGGGATGCACGGGGGCATCCCCAAGCTTAGACGCTTGAGTCTCCTTGAATATTTATTGGGGGTGCACGGGGGCATCCCCAAGCTTGAGCGCTTGACACTCCTGAATCTTTTTATCATCTTCCCTCGCACATTTGAAAACTCCCTTCATACATAACTCATCATAATCTGATTAGCGAGGTTAGTACCCTTAATAAAATAATTATACCTTGCTGGAAATAAAGATATTCTTTAAGTTCTACTGTTTCTCAAGATTGCCAAAAGGTTTTTGCAAAGAAAAAAACAAGTTCTCAATTTGCAAAGTGAAGGTAAGGCAAAACAGGACAGAATCTGTGAAAAACAGAACAGCAGGCAGTAATTGACCTGTTCGTGATACTTCTGCAACTCAAATAAAAAAACTCAGAACTGACGCACAAAAGACAGTTATATAGAGAACGCTGTCCAAAAAATTCAGACAAAAAAGATGATCTGGTGATTTTATACGAATTTTTCTATCCAAGGACAGAATCTGTTTCCTGGACAGCACCTCACAACTTTTGAACTTTCTAGCAATCAGAGGCTATACTTGGCACAAATATGAAAAGCAAAGATACAATGATGATGCTACAGCAGTAAACAACATCAAGACACAACAAAAGCAAAAAATTTATTCATGTGGGCTGCCTCCCAAAAGCGCTTTCTTTTATGCCTTTAAGCTAGGCATAAGACTTTAATGATGCTCTCGTAGGAATAAGAGTTGAAGAACAAAAGAGAGCATCAAGAAGCAAATACCAAACACATTTAAGCCTAACATGCTTCCTATGCATAGGAATATTGCAATAGAATAATTCATTGAAGCACAAAGCAATAAGCATAGGAAGACAAAACAAGTGCAGCTTCAAAACCTTCAACATAAAGAAAGGGAACTTGATATTATTGAAATATCTATAAGCATATGTTCCCTTCTCATAATAATTTTCAGTGGGATCACGAATGTCGGTGTACTAAGGTAGGGGTACCCTAGTACTCCAACTTGTGCACGGGCAGTTGCAGCTTCCCGCGGCAAGGTCTACTGCGGGCTCGCCGGAGACCTTCCTGCTCCTTATTAGACCATTCAAAAACAAAGTATACAAGACATGAGATCGAGACCCCGGCAAGAGGAGCTTGCCGGGAAGGCCGTACCAGGCTCAAGACTGTTCCACTGACACAAGACCCTGGCAAGAGGAGTTCGCCAGGAAGACTAGAATGCAACGCCTCGGCGCTATACGCGCCCCGGCAAGGGGCCCGGGGAGCGGCAAGCTCCCGGGCCCGGCAAGATCGAGGTCCCCGGCAAGGTGCTTGCCGGGGAGGTTGCGCTATGTGCCCGCGCTCCAGCTCATCGGCCCACGCGTCGCCCTGGGGCTTATCCAGGGACGCGTGGCGGATGGCTGTGCAGCCTGGGGTACACGGTGGCACTCCACGGTGATGGATCCGTCGCCGTGGCGGACGGAGACGCTAAGGCGGGAGCTTTTGGGGTCGACGGCGACGGGCATTAAATGCCCTTGTCCCCCACTGTTAAAGTAGGTATAGACCACTGTTCTGTACTGTAGCTCCACTGTTCCCGCACTGTTACAACTACCACCTCTTTTACACTTTTACCCCTTTCTCCTACGTTGACACCTGTCGGTGACCCCTTTACACTATAAAAGGAGGCCCATGCACAACGTGGAGGGGGTTCGGAACTTTGATCACTCTCACGCACGGTGTAGCTGCTTCTTCAAGCTCCCGAGCACTCAACTCAATACACAACCAAGCAGGAGTAGGGTTTTACGCATCCGTGCGGCCCGAACCTGGGTAAAACTGCCCGCGTGTTTGCTTCGATCTGCTCTTTGTTCTCCCTCCGCCCTCGTACCACACAGACAAGGGGCTCCGGTCCCATAGGTGTTCGTGGCGGACAGTTTCCCCCGACATCTTTGGCGCGCCAGGTAGGGGGCGTCGAGGTTGTGCGAACCTGATCCGGCGTTCGCGCGGGCGCATTCTTCATCAACCTCTCCAGCTTCATCAGCAACTTCATCAGCGACAACTCCATGGCCCCGAAGAAGAAGCCTTCGGAGGTCGGAGGCCCGTCTGCGTCTCACCCGCCGCCACCAGAGCCAACGGTGGGCGGGGGAGATGCCGTCGGAAGGGTGGTTGCCGGTGAGGACACTCACGGCGCCACCAGATCCAAGAACCGGACGGACGACCGAACCTCGGTCTCCGTGGACGCGCCGCGTCCATCGCAGCACACAACGACCCAGCAGCGCCATACCACGGGAGGTGGTATCCGCTTGCTGGGACAAGGCCAGACCGGAGGCTCGCGGGACGCCCCGGACCCCCGTCCGGGCACAAGCAAAGCGAAGGCGCCGACACGGGACCCCGCTCCTTCTAACGTTGTTAGAAGTCCGAGCGTATCCCGCTCCTCGCACCGCTCGCCCGCGTTCCCCTCTACTCCAGCAGAAGCGCTCGCAAGGGCGCAGCTGCTCCTCGACTTTCCTCCGGCGGCCGACAAGGCCGAAGAATGGAGGGCCACTATCCGGAGCCTGATAGACTTCGCCAACAACGACTCTCCACAGCAGCCGTCGGCCTCACGACCGCGGCAGGCTGAGAAGACGAAGGCTATCGGCGACAAGACTGCCGGGGGTGCGACAAGCGTGCACTCCCCGCCGCAGAAACGGAAGACGCCGCCCCGCCGGAACAACCCCGACGACGGCTCCACAGCCTCGTCGGACCCGCGGGCCCGTCGGGACCAGCGCCAGGTCCTCGACGACCGGCGAGATGAAGACGCTCGGACCACGATCGAGCGCCGCCGAGAAGCTCGGCGACAATCCGACAAGAGGGCTGGGAACACTGTCGACGCGCACGCGCCCAGTGAACCAGGCGACTTGCCGTACGCGACAGGCTGCCCTGCGTTCACTCGCGAGCTGCGGCGCGTCCAGTGGCCCAGCATGAAGAATTTCAAGCCCGACGTACCGGAGAAGTACGACGGCAAGACGCACCCCTCGGAATTTCTCAGCGTCTACACCATTGCAGTACAAGCTGCCGGGGGGCGCGACGAGAAGATTTTGGCTAACTACTTCCCGCTCGTGCTGAAGCCGAACGTCCGTTCATGGCTCATGCACTTGCCGGAAGGCTCCATTTCTTCTTGGGCCGACCTCTGCCACCAATTTGTCGGCGCCTTCACCGGCGGCCACAAACCCCATGGCCAGGAGAGCGATCTCCACATCTTGGCCCAGAAGGAAGGCGAGCCCCTGCGCAAGTATATCCAACGCTTCAGCCGGGTGCAGCACAACATCCCTGACGTTCACCCTGCCGCGGTTATCAGCGCGTTCCATCAGAACGTGCGTAACCGCCGCATGCGTGAGGAAATGGCGATGACTAAGATTAGGGACGTCAGCGAGCTCTACGCTCTTGCTGACAAGTGCGCACGCGCAGAAGAGGGGAGGAAACTCCCCGGGGAGGATGCTGGCGCGGGAGGAAGCGACAGCGACGACGCCGCCCCGGCAAAGAAGAGCCGGCGGCGGAACAACAGAAAGAAGGGCAAGAAGGAGGTGCTTGCCGTCGAGAAGTCCGACAAGGAGGCCCCCGCCAAGCAAACGCAGGCTGGCGGCTCCGGCAAGGAGCCTGCCCCTGCAGCGGCGGCCGACAAGCCGGGTAGCTCCGACAAGCAATACTGTAAGATCCACCGCACCAAGGGTCACGATCTCTCCAACTGCAAGCGCGTCGAGTACCTCGTCGAGCAGCAAAAAGCTGAGTACGAGAGGCGCGACAAGGAGAAGGCCCAAGGTGGCGGGGAAGAGCCCAGCAAGAAGCGGCCGTTCAACGGCCGGGGAGGACGCCGCGGCAAGGCTAAGCAGTGGCAAGGAGATCGACCTCCCCGGGGCCGCGACAACGACGAAGACGACGATGAAGACATGGAGGACGACGAGAACAGCGAGCAGGAGTTCCAGAAGGCCACGGAGGTCCTGTGCGTCGACGGTGGCGCCTCCCTGCACACCTCCCACCGCCAGCTAAAACAGTGGGTGCGTGAGGTGAACGCAGCGGAGCCGCCCGTGGAGTCGCGCAGGCTCCTCAAATGGTCCAGCACGCCCATCGTTTTTGACCTTGAGGATCACCCTGACCGCACCACGGCGGTCGGGTGCTTGCCGATGCTGGTTTCTCCCACCATCCGCAACCTCAAGGTCACCAAAATGTTGGTTGACGGCGGGGCCGGGCTGAACTTGATCTCCTCCGCTGTGATCAAGAAACTCCAGATTCAAGATGGCGAGCTCGAAGAGACCGGTTCATTCCAAGGAATCAACCCGGGAAGGAGCAAGCCCAAGGGAAAGATCACTCTGCCGGTGACCTTTGGCGGGGAGCTCAACTTCAGGACTGAGCGCATCACCTTTGACGTCGCCGATATTCCATTGCCCTACAATGGAATACTTGGCCGTCCTGCCCTCGCCAAGTTCATGGCAGCTTCCCACTATGCTTACAACGTGCTGAAGATGCCGGGGCCGATAAGCGTCATCACTGTCCACAGCGACAAGAAAGATGCGCTTATTTGCGCCGACAAGATTTACCGGGATGCAGCAGCTGCGGCCGAGAAGGATACTCTTGCCGCTGAAGCTCCCGGGGGGAAGAAGACGAAGACCAAGTCCGGCAAGTGCTCTGGGACCCACTCCGGCAACCGCACCTCTTCGGAGTGCTGCGCTGCCGTCGAGGACGTTCCATCGAGCTCCACCGGCAAGAGCAAGAAAGGAATGGCTGCTCCTCCGGCAACCAAGAAAGTGTCCGCAAAGGAGGATGGCACTGGTGGTACCTTCACCATCAGTGCCACCCTTGACAGCAAATAGGAAAGCGCGCTCGTCGCCTTCCTGCGGGCGAATGTCGATGTGTTTGCTTGGCAACCATCTGACATCCCCGGTGTTCCCAGGAAGGTGATTGAGCACAAGCTTGCTGTCTGTCCTCATGCGCGGCCCATCAAGCAGAAAGTGAGGAAGCAAGCCGTGGAGCGCCAAGAGTTCATCAATGAGGAGATCAAGAAACTAGAGGCAGCAGGCCTAGTTAGAGGTGTGACCCATCCGACGTGGCTGGCAAACCCAGTCGTCGTGCGCAAGGCCAACGGGAAGTGGAGACTGTGTATAGACTTCACCGATGTCAATAAAGCATGTCCCAAGGATCCTTTCCCTTTGCCGCGCATTGACCAGATCGTTGACTCCACTGCCGGATGTGAGCTACTCTGTTTTCTTGATGCATACTCAGGCTATCATCAGATTTTCATGGCCAAGGAAGATGAAGAGAAGACTGCGTTTATCACTCCATGTGGCACATATTGCTTTATCCGCATGCCGTTTGGATTGAAGAATGCAGGCTCAACCTTTGCAAGGGTAGTGTACACTGCTTTTGAGCCACAGATTCACAGGAATGTAGAAGCTTACATGGATGACATCGTGGTGAAGAGCAAGAGCAAAGAAACCCTGATTCAAGACTTGGAAGAAACGTTTCAGAACCTGCGCAGAATACAGCTCAAGCTGAACCCCGAGAAGTGCGTCTTTGGAGTCCCCTCCGGCAAGCTTCTCGGGTTCTTTGTATCACAGAGGGGGATTGAAGCCAACCCCGACAAGATCAAAGCCATCGAGCAGATAGAGGCCCCGAAGCGCGTCAAGGATGTCAGAAGGCTTGCAGGTTGTGTTGCTGCCCTCAGTAGGTTCATTTCAAAATCCGCAGAGCGCGCCCTACCTTTCTTCAAAATCTTGAAGAAGGCAGGTCCCATGAAGTGGACTCCGGAAGCGGAGGCGGCGTTGCAGGATTTGAAACGGTACCTGTCCTCCACTCCTACACTTGTCGCACCTAGACCACAGGAAAAGTTGTTGCTATACTTAGCGGCAACCAACCAGGTGGTTAGTGCTGCGTTAGTGGCGGAGAGGGAGTCCGACGAGGAGTCAGCATCACCGGCAAGCGAATCTAGCGACAAGCAGGGGACTGTCCCGACAAGCTCTGGCCCCGACAAGGAAGACTCTGCGCAGGAACAAGGAGAGGTGCGGAAGAAGATGGTGCAGCGCCCAGTGTATTTTGTAAGTTCCCTTCTCCAGGGAGCTAGATCAAGGTACTCTGGTGTGCAAAAATTGCTTTTCGGCCTCCTCATGGCCTCAAGAAAGCTGCGCCACTACTTCCAAGCCCATGAGATAACAGTGGTCACTCGCTTTCCGTTGAAGAGGATATTGCACAATCCAGAAGCAACAGGCAGGATCGTCGAGTGGGCACTGGAGCTGTCAAGCTTTGGACTCAAGTTTGAAAGTACTTCAACCATACAGAGCCGAGCTTTGGCAGAATTCATCGCTGAGTGGACCCCAACGCCAGAAGAAGAAGTTCAAGAAACGAGTGTACCCGTGCAAGAAGCGACAAGTGAATGGGTAATGTATTTTGACGGTGCCTTCTCGCTGCAAGGCGCCGGTGCCGGCGTGGTACTCATCGCGCCCACCGGAGAACACCTCAAATATGTTATCCAGATGCACTTTCCCAGGGAGCAAGCGACAAACAACACTGCAGAATATGAAGGCTTGCTTGCCGGCCTCAGGATTGCGGCCGAACTTGGGATCAGAAAGCTGATTGTGCGGGGCGATTCTCAGTTGGTGGTCCGACAAGTTAACAAGAGCTATCAGAGCCCTTTGATGGAAGCATATGTCGATGAAGTGAGAAAGCTTGAAGAGCACTTTGAAGGTTTGCAGATGGAGCACGTCCCGAGAGCTCAAAATGAAATTGCAGATGGCCTTTCAAAGTGCGCCGCAATGAAGTTACCTGTGGAACCAGGGACCTTCTTACTCAAGCTGACTCAGCCATCCGTTACACCATCAACTGGGCAGTCCAAGAAGAGAAAGTTGGTCTCCGGCGACTACTTGCCGGCGGATCTTCCTGAAACCGCCGCCAAGGTCCCCAAGATCAACAACCAGAACGCTGAGGAACAGTTTGCTCCTGCAAGCCCTCGGGCTTGTACAGTTGAAGCAAGCTTTCCCGGCAAGCCTCGCCCCGGCGAGCTTGCCGGGGAACCGTCAGCTCCGGCGGAACCAGAGGTCCTTGCCGTAGAAGCTGAGGTTCCCGCAGCGGCCCTCGAGCCTTTAGTCCTTGCCGCCGAGCCTCAGGCTCCGGCATGGGCGCAGCAGATCGTCCGTTTTCTGCAAACTGGAGAACTTCCCGACGACCCTCAAGAGATAGAGAAGATAACCAGGCAGTCAAGTATGTATCAGTTCGTGGATAACGAGCTGTACAGAAGAAGACTCAACGGTGTCAGGTTGAAGTGCATCTCCAGAGAAGATGGACAGAAGCTGTTGGCGGAAATACACGGAGGCATATGCGGCCACCACATTGGCGCAAGGGCGCTTGCCGGGAAAGCTTTCCGGCAAGGGTTCTTTTGGCAAGAAGCCCTCCAAGATGCAACTGCACTAGTAACCAAGTGTGAAGCGTGCCAGTTCCATGCGAAGCAGATCCATCAGCCAGCTCAAGCTCTCCAAACAATCCCTTTGTCATGGCCCTTCTCGGTCTGGGGGCTCGATATCCTCGGCCCTTTCCCTCGCGCTGTCGGGGGCTTTGAGTACTTGTACGTTGCAATCGACAAGTTCACAAAGTGGCCAGAAGTGGAGCCAGTGAGGAAGGTGACAGCACAGTCAGCAGTCAGGTTCTTCAGGTCGATTGTTTGCCGTTTCGGGATCCCGAACAGGATCATCACCGACAACGGTACACAATTCACTAGTCGCACCTTCATGCAGTACGTCCAAGACCTTGGCGCCAAGGTCTGTTTTGCTTCTGTTGCTCACCCGAGGAGCAACGGTCAAGCGGAAAGGGCAAATGCTGAAGTGCTGCGCGGACTCAAGACAAGGACCTTTGACAGGCTGCGCAAGTGTGGAAGAAATTGGATAGAGGAGCTCCCGGCGGCTCTTTGGTCAATCAGAACGACACCAAGTCGAGCCACCGGACAGACACCCTTTGCTCTAGTCTATGGAGCAGAAGCAGTTCTCCCCACGGAACTCGTATACGGATCTCCTCGAGTGCTCGCTTATGATGATCTCGAGCAAGAGCAACTGCGGCAAGATGACGCATTGCTCCTTGAGGAGGGACGTCTCCAGGCTGCTGTACGAGCTGCTCGATACCAGCAAGCTTTGCGCCGCTACCATAGCCGCAAAGTCAAGGCCAGGAGTCTCGAGGAAGGCGACCTTGTTCTTCGGCGCGTTCAGTCCGCCAAGAATTCCAACAAGTTGACGCCGAAGTGGGAAGGCCCTTATCGGGTGAGACAAGTTACGAGGCCCGGCGCTGTCCGCCTCGAGACCGAAGAAGGCTTACCGGTGAGCAACTCCTGGAACATAGAGCATCTTCGCAAGTTTCACCCCTAAGGCGCGGTTGCCGTGATCCGCTCCGGCAACCACATTTTGTACAAGCTTTGCCGCTGTTGCATGTAACCCTTTGTACAAAGCCGGGCGCAGACCCCGTGCATCAGTAAAGTTTTCGTGTTTCTCGCATCGATTGCCTTTTGCATGCCTTTCATTGCTATTTGCATGTTCTATTTGGCGTTTCGATGCAACACTCAAGTGTACGGTAAGCATTAGCACGCCGAAAGGCCATATACTTGTTTCCCTCTCCCTTTTTCTTTCCTCTTAAGCAGAAGGAATGATTCCTCGCGCACAAGTTTGCCGGGGGGGAAGGAGGTGGAGGAGGAACCAAGTGCTGTTCAAGAAAGAGAAGTCTTACCGAAAAGCAAGCAGTATAAGCAAGCAGCATATGAAAGATAAGTTGTTAGAATTTGACCAGTTCAAATTTTAAATTTTAAGTTGTCTTCCTTGAACGATCACATTTTGTATGGAAAACCTGTGCGCGGAGGAACCTACCCGTAGCTTGCCGCACCCTTATCTTGCTTTCGAGTTCACTCAACGATTTAAGTGAGCTGCGACAAGTCTCGCGCCCTTGTTTCGTTTCCGAGTACGCTCAGCAAGCTAAGTGCGTTGCGACTAGCTGCGGCAAGGTTGCTTGCCGGTGAAGACCTTGGCCAGCAGGCTGCTCAGAGTCCAGCACTCAGCGCTCGCGGCAAGGGCCCCTTGCCGGCAAGCTCCCCGGGAGCGTAGGGTGAAAAACATACAAGCTCAAAGATTGAAACAAGGAAGATAACATTGCACCGATTGATCAAAATAGAGTAAATATCTTACAGAGGATAACTTGTCGCAATGGACTAATAGGTTCATGACATAATGTGCAGCAGCAAAAAGATAAAGATAAATGGAGCCCTAATCTACGCGGTCGCCCTCCTTCCTGCCAAGCTTTGCCACCTTGGCGATGATGTGGCCGACCTGCTCCTTCAAGGCCTCCGTGTCCGCATCTGCCGGCAAGCTGCGAAGAACGTTCGTGAGGTTGATTCCCGGGTTGCGGTACACGATCTTCGTCAGCACCCGCTCCAGAGTTCCCGCGCAGAGCCGGCGCGACTCCTCGGCCAGCTGCGCGGGGATGCGGTTCCGGAGACTTGCAAGAGCCGGCGCGACCCCTCTGAAGAAGAGACTGAGCCTGGCGCTGTGCGGGAGATCCGGATCCGGCGAGTAGATAAGATGTTCGACCTTCAACGCCAGCAACTCCTGGTCAATATTGGACGCAGAAGAAACCAGCTCTTCGGTCCACACTTCAATAGTCTGCCGGAAGAGCTCGGACGCCTTGTTGACGTTCTCCACCAAGGTCCGCTCCTTGCGGAGCTCATCCTTCAACTTGGTTTCCTGGGCTCGGGCGGCGTCGAGTGATTCCTTCAGAGTGGTGACCTTCAGCTCCAAGTCCTCGATGGAGTCCTTGGCGGCCTTCAGCTCGTCGCCCCTCTTGGAGAGACTCACCTGAAGCTCGGAGTTTGTGTGAGCATCCTTCTCGCGCTCCAAGATGAGCGCGGCAACCTTCTCGGCGCTCACCTTCATCGCCTTCTCCAGCTGTTCGACCTTGGCGGCGAGCTCTTTCTTGGCGTCCTCCGCGGCAACCGCGGCGGCTTTCGCCTCCTTCAGCTCCCCGCCAAGGGCAGTCTCACGAGCGGCAAGGTCTTCTTCATGAGAGTCCAGCTCGACCTTCCGCTGCGCGAGCTCTCCCTCTCGCCGGGACATCTCCACCCCGGCGAGACGCTGCTGTTCATCGGCTTCGGCCTTCTCGAGTACCCACTCCTGGTACTCGCCGGCGAGACGCTCACGCTCCTCCGCCACCTGGCGGAGGGCAGCCTGATTGGCGGCGCTGAGCTCCGCCGCACGCTTCTCCATTTCTGCCGCGGCCTTGGCGGCAAGAGCCTCCCGGGAGGCGAGCTTTGCCTGCCTGGCCCGGTAAAGGGCCAGGAGTTGGTGGAGCAACCTCTCCTCCTCGGGCCCCTCACCGCCGCCGGGCGCCTGGACGATCTTCAGGCCTGCGGAGGCGAGGACTTCTCCGTCGAATGCCTCGCCCTCCGCAGGAGCTCGCGACGAAGACCCCCACGGCATCTGGATGAAGACGCCATTGGGGGCCTCGAGATAGAACCTCTGCTCCTCGCCGGCGGAGGGACCGGTGGCCGGTGCAGCATCCGATGCTCCCGCCGCCTCCGGGTCGGCGGTGCGGCCACCGTCCCCCTCCCCGGCCGCTGCGTCTGCAGCCGGAGCAGTCTCTTGCGCGGCCGGTTCGGCAGCCTCGGCTATCTCCTCGACGACAGGGGCGTCGCCGCCGCCGCCCTGCGCGCCCTCCTCCTCAAGGTCGATGACCTCCGTCTCCATGGGCGCAGGAGGAGGAAGATCTAAGAAGAAGAAAAAGAAGTTCAAGGCTCAAGCAAATATCCAAAAAAGAGACAGGCCAAGAAAACAAGTCACAAAGCTTACCTTGGCGGACGTCCTCAGCGGCGGGCTCCCTCGCCGGGGAGCTCGGCCTTGTCGGAGTAGTCACCCTCGCCGGGGAGCTTGGCCTTGGCGGGGTGGCCGCCCTCGCCGGGCTGCTCGTCCTTGGCGGGGTACTCTGCCTTGGCGGAGTACCCGCCCTTGACGGAGCACTCTCCCTTGCCGGAGAGTTCTGCCTTGGCGGGGATGGCGGGGCCTGCGGCTCCTCAGCTGTGGTCTCCGGGCGCTCTTCCCGCTGGGGCTCCACCTCTGCACAGAACAAGACAAGAGATGTCAATACGTGAAGACAAAATCAAATCCTCAGGCGTTCCCCAAAGCGAAAAAAGAGAACCCCAGACTTACGCTGGGGGCTGCGCTGCGGGCTGCGCTGGGGGCTGCTCATCGGAGCAGTGCTCGAGCCCGGCAGGCTTGGCTCCGGCACACCCCCTGTTGCCGCCGCTGCTGAGCCTTCCGCGACCTCGGCCTCGGGCGCCTTGGCCTTCTTCGCTGCGCGATGGGCCAGGGTCCTGAAATCAAAACAGTAGACAGAGTCAGCATCAACAGAAAAATCAAGACAGAAATCAAGAAGATATAAAATCTCGGATTCTTACTCCTGGTCCTCCTCGTCGTCCTCGCTCAGGGCGGAGAAGTCATACTCCACCGTGGGCGCGTCGGCGCGAGGAGCGGAGGAAGAAGACTCCCTCGCGCGCTTGGTGTTCACCGGGGCTGGGGGCTGCGAAGACCCAGCCCCTATGGCCGCCGGCGCCCGAGGAGCGGGCGGAGCCGTTGCTCCGCTCCGGGAAGACCCCTACCGGCTCGCTGCCGGCCTACGGGGCGCCTCCGTCGTGGTCCGCGCACGGGCCGCCTCAGCTGCGGCTGGTGCGCCGGACGGCCTTGGCGCGGCTTGACTCCCCCGGGGAGCCGCCCGCCGAGGTGGCTGTTGCCGGGGCGCCTGCGCCCTCTCCCCCGTCGCCGCCTTGCGGAGGCGCTTTGCCGGGGACTGCTTCGGGCTTGCCGGGGGCGGGGAGCTCTCCGACGAGGAGAGGTCGTCGGCGTATAACTCGGTGGATCCGCCGGAGTCTTCGGCCTCCTCCTCCTCCTCCTCCTCTGCCCCGGCCGGCTCGCTGGGCCCAGCGTCCTGCGCTGCGGCCCCCTTTCCTTTGGCGCCTCTGCCCCTCGCGGCGCCTCTGCTCCCTCCGGCGGTGCCCTCCATTGCCGCGGCTTCCGCCGCGATCCCATGGATCCCGGAGTGCCTCAGTGAGGGGACCCCGGCGAGCGCGTCGGGTGGAAGATTCAGCAACCTGCGGATCTCCGCCTCCTCCGCCTGGGTGGACGCCTCCTCGGCCTCCGCCTCCTCCGGCGAGAACCCGAAAACTCCTGCCGCCGCGGCTGCGGCGGCCTCCTCAGCGCGAGAAGCTATATAGGCGATTTCCTGGTCGGTGGTGTCCCGCGTGTGCAGCTTGAGGTCCTCCTTGTTCCTCGCCACCTCGGCAAGGTTGTCGTAGAAGTTGAGGACGTCGATGGGCTTCGGGGCGATCCACGAGCGGTCCAAGCCATGCGAGTCGCACATGGGCATCATGGCGAGGATCCGGTCCCTGGCGGCGTTGTTGCAGAGCGGCACCACTTCCCGGGGAGTCCTGAACCACTCGGGGTGCGTCGGGTCGTACTTGAAGAGTTCCCGTACCATCCCCCGCAGCTCCAGAGTGGTGAAGTTGAAATTGAGCCCGGGGCGCAGCCTCATGATATCTGCCGGGCCGCCGTACTCCCATGCCGGCCTCTTCCGGTCTTGGAGAGGGGCGATGCGCCGGCGGAGGAAATCTGCGCCCACCTCGGCAACAGATAGATTGGCCAACCGAAGACGAAGAATCCGGACAAGGGCGATGTTGAGTTTGACATCGTCGGAGTCCAGGTCACTCCAGTCCCTGCCGCGCACAATGGGCATTGTGCGCGGCGCGGTGAAGGCTTGCGGCTGGTCTTCTACGATCCAGCACCACTCCGCTCGCCATTCCTCCCACTTGCCGCGGAGCTCCCCCGGCAAGTACGCCCCTTTCTTATTCAGACGAAAGATCCAAGAAATTCCTCCGGAGAGGGGGGCATCGGCCTCGGCTCTAGGGGTGAAGAAATGTCTAAAGAGGGCTACATTGGGGTGGACTCCTATGAAGTTTTCGCACATATGTGCGAAAACAGCCATGGTGAGAATGGCGTTGGGGGTGAAGTCAAGCAGATGGAAGCCATATGTGTTCATGACATCACAGAAGAAGTTCGAAAAAGGAGGACAGAGACCACAATGGAAAAAGGCAGCAAAGAAGTGGTACCCGCCGGGATAGGTGTCCTTGGCGGCGGCCGGGTATGCTCGCGTGCGGGGATGCGCATCGGTTCCCTTGGACCAGAACAAGTAATACTTGTTCCAGAGTTCCTGCACGCCGAGCTTCGGCGGGAAGACGACGTGCCTCTTCCGGTATGCGATGAGCTTGGCCGCTTGCTCCGACTTCTCCTTCTTGGCCTTCTCCGCCTTCGCCTTGTCGGTCTTTGGGGCCATGGCGGACGCGGTGGAAGGAGGGGGACGAAGAGCTCGGCGGCGGCAGAGGTGTGGAGGCGGAGCACAAGAAGGAATCTTTTGCAGGTGGAAGACGACGTAATGAGAGCGCAAGGAGGGGAACCGCGCCCGCTACCTCTGCTTTTATGGGGGAGTGGGGGGCGTTTCGCCCTTTCCATTAAGAGATCGTGGGCACGTCCCATCCCACGGCGCCGCAATCGACGCGTGCCGTTACCGTGGGGTGCGGCGGATATGGAAGTGGATTCGGCGCGCCGCGGGCCGCGGGTGCCCGTGCACTGTTCTGGGCCTGGCCCAACAGCGCTCGGCACCGTGTGTGGCCCAGGCCCGGGGGCTCCTGTCGGTGTACTAAGGTAGGGGTACCCTAGTACTCCAACTTGTGCACGGGCAGTTGCAGCTTCCCGCGGCAAGGTCTACTGCGGGCTCACCGGAGACCTTCCTGCTCCTTATTAGACCATTCAAAAACAAAGTATACAAGACATGAGATCGAGACCCCGGCAAGAGGAGCTTGCCGAGAAGGCCGTACCAGGCTCAAGACTGTTCCACTGACACAAGACCCTGGCAAGAGGAGTTCGTCAGGAAGACTAGAATGCAACGCCTCGGCGCTATACGCGCCCCGGCAAGGGGCCCGGGGAGCAGCAAGCTCCCGGGCCCGGCAAGATCGAGGTCCCCGGCAAGGTGCTTGCCGGGGAGGTTGCGCTGTGTGCCCGCGCTCCAGCTCATCGGCCCACGCGTCGCCCTGGGGCTTATCCAGGGACGCGTGGCGGATGGCTGTGCAGCCTGGGGTACACGGTGGCACTCCACGGTGATGGATCCGTCGCCGTGGCGGACGGAGACGCTAAGGCGGGAGCTTTTGGGGTCGACGGCGACGGGCATTAAATGCCCTTGTCCCCCACTGTTAAAGTAGGTATAGACCACTGTTCCCGCACTGTTACAACTACCACCTCTTTTACACTTTTACCCCTTTCTCCTACGTTGACACCTGTCGGTGACCCCTTTACACTATAAAAGGAGGCCCATGCACAACGTGGAGGGGGTTCGGAACTTTGATCACTCTCACGCACGGTGTAGCTGCTTCTTCAAGCTCCCGAGCACTCAACTCAATACACAACCAAGCAGGAGTAGGGTTTTACGCATCCGTGCGGCCCGAACCTGGGTAAAACTGCCCGCGTGTTTGCTTCGATCTGCTCTTTGTGCTCCCTCCGCCCTCGTACCACACAGACAAGGGGCTCCGGTCCCATAGGTGTTCGTGGCGGACAGTTTCCCCCGACAACGAATAAACTCAACAATATAAGCATCACATAAAGCATTGTTACCATGATCCACATGCAAAAAGGTACTCTTACTCTCCACATAAGTATCATGAAGAGGATAAAACTTAGTATAAAAGAGAGACATAAGCTCTTGCCAATCAAGCAAGTGCGAGTTATCGAGAAGCTTATACCAATCTGAAGCCTTATCTATAAGTGATACGGCGAACAATTTCCTCATGACAAACTCCCTTGATACACCTGCAAGCTTAAATAATGAACATAGTTGTGACAGATATAGCAAGTGTTCACTGGGATGTCTGTCTCCTGCATAACGATTAGCCAAAACATAATTGATAATACCAGCTGGTATTTTATAGGGCACAATTTCAGTAGGGGGAGGAGCAACCACCACAGGTGTGGGGCGTCTTCCCGCAAGCAATGATCCAATAGCAAGGTTGTCCATAAGCATAACTAGTGAAATACATAGAGAAAACTAAAAGGTAAACTAACAAGACTAAAAAGCAAAGGTAAAAGATAGCATGCAACTCCCCTATCCTGAAGAGTGGAGTCCCCGGCAACGGCGCCAGAAAATAATCCTTGATGGGCCTCGAACCCCTCGTTGGTTACCCCAAGTGGAAGGTGTAAGATGCAGTAAGTAGAAGTGTTTTCCCCTAGCAAAGATGCCAAGGATCGAATCCCCAGAGACTCCTAGGTTCAACAGGTAGGTGTCAACTGCTAACGGCGCAATTAGCAATCAACGTGGACCTGCACACATATACAAATAACTTTGCTCCCAACGAGTACAGAGAGGTTGTCAATCTCTCCGGCCTTGTAGTTCACAAAGGGTTAAAAGCAATATGATAGTAGTGATAGATAGTGTTTTGCAATAGTAAATAAAATAACGAAAAGTAAATAGTGGATGTGATCAATGATGGTAATATGGACCGGAGTCTCATGATGTTCACTAGTGATGTCTCTCTCCCAAAAGACGATAAAATAGCTATGTGAGGTAAACAAATTACAGCTGGGCAATTGACAGGACCACGAACGCAAACCAATGCTGACTACATTGCAAGAAAGGTTGAGGTTCAAAGCATGGGCGGTACGCCAAAGTAAGTAGACTGAAATCCATCAATATCTACTACTAATCATCCACCTTGAGATATCTATCCAGAACATCTCGCTGGTATTAAGTTGCGAGTCCCACCCATAGTGTAAACTCAATGCAACAGACAACTGCATTAAAAGAACTTTGCGTAAAGTAAACAATCCTTGCACCCGCGGGCACAAGCACCGTTGTTTTCCCCCTTGTGGCAACAGCACATCCCCTAGACTCATGTTTCTGTCACTCAAGCTAGTCATCGAGGGGCATGAACCCACAATCGAGCATAACGTTCCCTCTTGGAGTCACTACCTACTACTTGGCCAAAGCAATAAATAACAACGGAGAACATGCAAGAATTACTTATGAACTAAAATATAAAAGAGGTGAATCAAATATATTACTCAAGATCAATCTGAACATAATCTCATAATCCATCGGATCCCAGCAAACTCAACATAGCAACAGCATAAGGATTACATAGGTGCCTCGATCATGTAGGGCAGCTCACGAGGACTAATTAGTGAAGCACAAGAACGGGAGGAGAACATCACATAGCTACTGGTCATGGACTCATGGTCCAAGGGAGACTACTCACGAGTCATCCGGGAGGCGTCCATGGTGGTGGAGAAGCTCCTAGTGGTGATCCTCCCCTCCGGCAGGGTGCCGGGAAGAGTTCTCCTGGTGCTCCCGATATTGGAAGCGACGGCGGAGGCGGAACAGAGATGGGATCGCGAAAAGAAGTACTGTTCTGAGGGTTTCGGGGAACCCTTTAAATATATGCCAAAGTAGGGCACCGGGGGAGCCTCGGGGGGCCCAGGCGCCCCCCCGGCGCGGCCCAGGGGGGGGGGGGGGCGCACACAGGGCGCCTGGAGCCCCTGTGCCCCCCCCAGGCTGCCCTTCGGACGCAGTGTTGTTTCCGGTTCGCTGATTTTTTATATAATTTTTCTGGATTTTTTTGGGCAGTTCTCGAAACGTGAAAACCTGAAATACAAAAACAGCCGAAAACAGAAACTGGCACTGGGGTGCACTGGATTAGTAAGTTAGTCCAAATATGATCAAAAGTGTATGGAAGTGTATGAATATCATAGCAATATCACCCAAAAGTGGCATGGAGCAAGCAGAAATTATAGATACGTTTTGGACGTATCAATACCCCATTGTCACCACGAGTATTCATAGCAAGACATACATCAAGTATTCTCCAATCCATATAAGTACTCAATCCAAAGAAATCTCAAAGGGAGAACTCAATTCATCACAACAAGATAGAAAGGGGAAAACACCATATGATCCGACTATATTAACAAAGCCCGCGATACATCAAGATCGTGCCATCTGAAGAACGTGCTCGCGGGAGAGAGAGAGAGATTAAACACATAGCTATTGGTACAAACCCTCAGCCCCGAGGGTGGACTATTCCCTCCTCATCATGGTGGCCGCCGAGATGATGAAGATGGCCACCGGTGATGATTTACCCCTCTGGCAAGGTGCCAGAATGGGGTCTAGATTGGTTTTTCGTGGCTATAGAGGCTTGCGGTGGCGGAACTTCTGATTTAGGGTTATTTCTGATGGTTTTTCTATTTATAGGATTTTTGGGCGTTGGTTTCACGCGAAGATGGGCCTCGAGGTGAGCACAACCCACCACGAAATGGGTTGAGCCCCAGGCGCGCCCTGGTGGGTTGTGCCCTCATCGTGGCTCTTCTAGCCGTCCCACGAAGTGTCGGGGGTCTCTTTTGTTACAAAAAAATTCGTCAAAAAGTTTCAACCCATTCCGAGAACTTTTATTTCTGCAGAAAAATAGCACCACGGTAGTTTTGCTGAAAAACAACGTCAGCCAGGGTTAGTTCCATACAAATCATACCAAAACCATATAAAATTGTTGTAAACATGGCATGAATACTTCATAAATTATAGATACGTTGGAGACGTATTACTCCTGCGGCCGCATTCTTCCTCCCCCAACACGCCCCCGCATGGCCCCGCACGCCTAGGCGGCTCCTACCAACCATCGTGCTCCTCCCCGTCTCCTTCCATGCCCCCACGCACGGCTCCGCTTCCCGATGGCCATGGGGTGCATCATTGGCGAGCGCGGTCGCAGCCATGGACGAGCTCGAGCCTGGGCGTGTGGGCGCATTGGTGGCAGCCATGGACGAGCTCGAGCTCCAGGTGCTCCTTCTCCCGCGTCGTCCGGGGGGGCACATCTGTTGCTTGCCCAGCTGCTCCCCCCATGCGAGCTCTTGCATCTGCTCCGTCAGGAGGCGTCGCCATCGACGGCCCTTGCCGCGGTGGCCTATTATTTAGCGGGCATCTCGGACTGCCCCCGGCCCTGACCTAGGGTTGGGTGGGCAAGCTCACTTCCGTCCGACCGAGGTCGTGCTTTCCCCTCCTTCCTCTTTCTCTCTGTGTTTGTGCGTGCTCTTGTGTGACTGATTCCGTTAGCCATTGCCATCTGTTTATTTGTAGGGGGGCTGGATCCCAAGGGGCCGAGTTGCATTCCTCCAGAGGTGTTCGGAAGAACATGGGTAAGCCCTCTTGTGACAGTGTGTAATTGTGTGCATGCCACTGATTTTGGAGACTATTAGAGTATTGAGCTACATCAGTAGTGAACGGACTTGCAAGATTTTCCAGTATCCTGAATCTGAGATTAGAGGTTCATGTCGTACCATTTTTTGGCCTTTATATTGGTGATTTTATTCTATTAGGAGGTCACTACCGAAGGAGTAAATTACTAGCGAAGGAGCAGTTGATATGTGAACATCATTGGCTTCGAGGAGTAAATTATTATGGTTTGCCTGAAATGTCAGTTTATTACTATTACATGAAATCTAGAACCCATGGTAATGTGTGCAATTTGGACAAGGAGGACAAAGACATTTTTTTGGGGGCCTGATTCTTATGTAATTTCTCTCTGTGTTGCAGAAATCTCTACTCACATTTGGTGCACCCCAGTATGTAGTGTCACTGTTTGCAATGCCCCAGGAATATCAAACCATATGTACAGTCAATGATTGCAATGCCTCTAGGGACATCCGAAGAAATATTTATCTATCCATTGCATGTAAATGTATTTTCTAGAGATGTGCATGTGCCTTTCCATTGGGAAACGTTGCATGGAAAACAAAACAAAATCTACGCACATGCAGTGATCTATCCATGGAGAAGCATAGCAACGAGGGAGAGTGTGTCTACATACCCTCGTAGACCGTAAGAGGAAAGTGTTTATTCAAAGTGGTCGATGTAGTCATACACCTTCACGATCCACTCGATCAAGTACTGAACGCACGGCACCTCCGCATTATGCACATGTTCAGCTCGGTGTCGTCTTCGCCGTCTTGATCCAGCAAGCATAGCGAGGTGGTGATGAGTTCTGTCAGCACAACGACATGGTGACGGTGGTGGTGAAGTAATCCTGCAGGGCTTCGCCTAAGCATCACGATGATCTAGAACGAAGGAGTAAACTAGAGACGGAGGGGTGCTGACACACGGCATGGAATCAGCTATATGTTGTGTGGCACCCCTCCTCACATATATATAGGCATGGGGGGGAGGCAGCCCCTAGGGCGCCCCAATTGCTGCGGTGGCAGCCCTTGCTAAATATTGGCACAAGGGGGAAGGAAAGGGGGAGGCGCCCCCTTCTTTCCTTCCTTCCCTCTCCGGGATATGGTAAGAGGAGGTGGTGCCTCCTCCTTCCATCTAATTGGGTGTGGCGCTATACGGGGGGCGCACCAGCCCATGTGGGCTGGTGTGCTACCATCTACTTGGCCCACTAAGGCCCAATACTCTCCCGGTGCTCCGGAACCCCTTCCGGTATTCTGACAACTTTCAAGTGAATTCTGAAACCATTCCGGAGACCAAATAGCATCGTCCTATATATCGATCTTTACCTCTAGACCATTATGGAGCTCCTTGTCATGTGTGTGATCTCATCCGGGACTCCCAACAACATTCGATCACCAAACCACATAACTCATATAATATCAAATCGACACCAAACGTTAAGTGTGCGGACCCTACGGGTTCGAGCACTATGTAGACATGACCAAGACACCTCTCCGGGCAATAACCAATAGCATAACTTAGATGCCCATATTGGCTCCTACATATTCTGCGAAGATCTTTATCGGTCAAACCGTTATGACAACATACGTAATTCCCTTTGTCTGTGGTTATGTTACTTGCCCGAGATTTGATCATCGGTATCTCTATACCTAGTTCAATCTCGTTACTGGCATGTCTATTTACTCGTCCTGTAATACATTATCCCGTTACTAACTCATTAGTCATTTGCTTGCAAGGCTTATTATGATCTGTATTACCGAGAGGGCCCAGAGATACCTCTCCGATACTCAGAGTGAAAAATTCTAATCTCGATTCACGCCAACCCAACAAAACACCTTCGAAGATACCTGTAGACACTACATCAGGATACTACTAACGCGACACTCGGATCAGAGAACCTTTGTCGAAACTGTGTGCGATGCACAAATCGCAAACGGCGGTGTTAAAAAATCATCAAAAATGGTGCAAAAGTTTGCGATAGTGGAGCCATCAAACACGGTACAAATTTTAGTTGCGTGTGTGATATACGGCATACGGTTAATCCATTCAAACTGTTTGCGATGAGGGAGAACAACAGAAACGGGCAGCCATATCAATGTGTGTGCGATGCAGGGCACACGATTAATCCATTCGAACTATTTGCAATGATGTAGAACAACAGAAACGGGCAGCCATATCAATGTGTGTGCGATATGCGGCATACGGTTCACTCGGACGAACTGTTTTCAATTAGGGAACACAACAGAAATGGTTCAACTTAACAAGATGTGTATGATATGCGGCATATAGTTCACCTGGATGAACTGTTTGTGATGAGCCAAAAGAACACAAATGAGTCGTGTAAACAAGATGTGTGTGATACGTGGCAAACAACCGACTCGGAAGAGCAGTTTGCGATGAGAAATTACAACACATACGGTTAATACAGTTAGTTCGTGTGCGATGTTGTGTGTACAAAAAACTTTGAAAAATGCAAACTGGTTGCTTGTGGTGGCTAGGAGTATCGCACACGATGCGTCTGCGAGTACTCGTGTGCGATGATTAGTAAGTTACACATACGTTTCCTTATGTTAACATGTGTGTGAATTTGCAACATGGACAGTTAATATGCAAATGCCTTCTGTACATCGGGCACATGCTTAAACTCAATGAACTGTGTATGATACTGATACTTTCCATGAAAAATTAAGAACTTGGGAAACAACATTTGAGTAACATATATATAGTGGTTACACTATTAGACAAAAGGAGGGTCTTCATAACATGGTTTTGACAACCATATGGTCCATATCTACATACTTAATTAACATGGTAACAACTATCACATTTTAAGAGGCTAAGGGCCAACAACCATATGGTCCATATCTACATACTTAACATAGTAACCGCTAGCCCATTTAAAGAGGCTGAGGGCCAGCAACCACAACTATCCGCTGGAAGCAGCTTGATCACGGTGACTCGACATCTCGTCAATGAAAAGGAAGAGCCCTCCTGTGCCTTGGTAGAGCATGAGTAGAACAGTGTCGCCAATTTTTCAATATGGATGCATTGCCACGACAAGCGAGAACTTGTTAATTTGAATGGTTCCATTTCTGCGGGAAATGCAGTACCTTACAATCACTTTGGCGTTAATTAGCAGGCACAAGTGTAATTCAACCACGCCGGGAAATCGATCCAGGAACTGCTACATCGGGCAATTGCTATTGACATGTAGAATAAAACCCAATTGTAACATATCGTTGAAGATATATATAGTTTACGAGCATCAACATTAAAATAAGACTTTTTACCAGCGTTTTGTGCAAACAATTGGTCTTGTTCAATGTGTGCACTATAGGTCTAATTAATCTCATCCAAAATCCAGCATTCCTATGCTGTGCTTGAAGGAAATATGCCCTAGAGCCAATAATAAAGTTTTTATTTATATTTCTTATATATCATGATAAATGCCTTTTATTCATGATAGAATTGTATTAACCGGAAACTTGATACATGTATGAATACATAGACAAAACAGAGTGTCCCTAGTATGCCTCTACTAGACTAGCTCGTTAATCAAAGATGGTTGGGTTTCCTAACCATAGACATGTGTTGTCATTTGATCAATGGGATCACATCATTAGAAGACTGATGTGATGGACAAGACCCATCCGTTAGCTTAGCATAATGATCGTTCAGTTTTATTGTTATGGCTTTCTTCATGTCAAATAGATATTCGTAAGAAGATCGGGGATTTTTCGGACTACCGGGAGGTCACCAGAACCCCCCCGGGAAAGTTAACGGGCCTATTGGGCCATATTGGAGAGAGGGAGGCTGCCATAGGAAGTGGGGCGCGCCCCCAAGCCCAAACCAAATTGGACTAGGGGTGGCGGCGCAGCCCCCCTTTCCTTCTCCCTCTCCCTCCCTTCCCTTTCCCCTCTCCACAAGATGGAAGGATGGGGGCGGATCCTACTTGGACTAGGAGTCCAAGTAGGACTCCTCCCTTGGCACACCCTCTCCCTAGGCCGGCCTCCTCCCCCTCCTTTATATACATGGGCTGGGGGCACCCCGAAGGAGCACCAAGATTTGTCTTAGCCCTGTGCGGTGCCCCCCTCCACAGTTTGCTCCTCAGGTCATAGCATCGTAGTGCTTAGGTGAAGCCCTGCACGGATCACATTACTAACACCGTCGCCACACCGTCGTGCTGACGGAACTCTCCCTCGACCCTCTACTGGATCAAGAGCTGGAGGGACGTCATCGTGCTGAACATGTGCTGAACACGGAGGTGCCGTACGTTTGATACTTGGATTGGTTGGATTATGAAGACGTTCGACTACATCAAGCACGTTAACATAACGCTTCCGCTTTCAGTCTACATGGGTATGTAGACACACTCTCCCCATCTCATTGCTATGCATCTCCTAGATAGATCTTGTGTGAGCGTAGGAATTTTTTTGAAATTGCATGCTATGTTCCCCTACAGTGCTATCTTTGTCAGATTATCAACAAAGTTTATGACATGCTTCAAGTCCTTCAAGTGAAATTTGGTACACTTAGTAACATACATATTGTTCACTATGCATCCAACATATCCTGCTTAAAAGGTGGAAAGGTCTTATTTATTCAGAACATGGCAGAAGAATATATAGTGCGCATAAATTGGTAAATAGAATTTGTTACTGCCTAGGAACGGAGTTAGAATATGAAATCAGATTTGGTTGCTTAAATAGTGATCAATTAGTCGGAACAAATACCTCAATTTTGCTAGGTAATATGACAACATGGAGAAAGTTGAAAGGACACTAACCTCGATTAGACTTATATCGGTTGATGATGTTGGGGAAGTAAACATCCATGTTAATTAGACCAGGATGTGGTGCACGCACTAGAATTTTATTGCCAGCTTTCAGTTCATAACACTTAGACATTTTTCTCCAAACGTCCGCATTAAAATAGGAGTGACCATCTTTATCAAGTTTTACGCTAACCGTAATTGTAAATCCATGTTGCGTTGTCAATATGACATCCTGGGAGTCATCAACAAAGTAAAGACCAAGATTTGCTTCTACTCCTGTCCTTGTAAAGCAAGGTATGTACTGCTTGAAATGAAAATTAAGATCATAAATTAGATATATTGAAATAACATAGCAAGATGCAAATACGGGAGTAACTGATAGAACATATCAATATATAGATGAAAGCAAAGTACAAAAATATAGAATTAAAAATAGATAATGTAACAAAGATTTGATGGAAATATATAGATAATGTAGCAACAGACGGTGTATGTTCACAAATTTAGGCTATGCCGACCGTGGTAGGTTGAGATTGAACATATCGAGCGCTCCCTGAAGTCATCCGGAAAAGTGAGATAGAACTTCGTTTTCGACTGGCCACGACCACACTTGCCCGATTTGTGCTCGCACTGTGGACACATGAATGAACATGCATGAATCAGCTAGAACAAAAATGATTCCATAGCAATTTCCGCCGGTTGATCAACAATGACGAATGGACTGCGATAAGAGATGAGTGAATATTTCGCTAAGTTCATTACCTTCCCCATGAGAAAAATCCCCAGCCCAATCCCGCAGAAAACCCTAGTCGACCAGAGTCTAGAATGTCGGTGTAGATAGGCGGCGGAAAGCAGTTGGGGTGAAAGCTCGCGCCTTTTGGAGCGCGACCTACGCCCGCTGACAACAACCGTGGAGCTTAGGGTGGCTGCCACGATAGAAGTTGATGAGGTGCAGAATTGTGGAGGAGTTCGCGGCGAGTGGGTGGGGACGAAGTGGGCAAGGGTTTTCTTTTTTCTTTTGCATGTGTGAGTGAACACACACGGTTCGCAGAGGCGACATAGATGAATCGTGTGCGATAGTAAATCACCGAGATTGTATGGGAATCCAAATTTCCTTTGTCCTTCATCCATGAGTTTTTCTCTACGATGAACATAAACCCTGCTAATCACCATGTTCAAATTTGACACTTTTCCGGGTTCATTTACAATATTTGGGGAATTATGTGCATTTTGTAGGCATTAATGCACATAATTCAAATCCAAACAATTGGTTCTTGAAAAGGTGCACAAGAACGGTCTGGAAAAACCATACTTGTGGTATTTAGTAATTTCTCAAGCGTTATACAAGGAATGGGCGGATATTTCAAGGGAATGTGTGGCAATAGTCAACCATAAACGCGTCATTTACTGGGTTATCAACTATAGACCAATGAAATATGTGCCTGAAAAACATGACGCCTGGCATGGTGCCATGGTATGGCCTCACCGTCCTGTGGTTAAAAGCTGAGAAGGTTTGATTTATGTCTTCATGCACGCCCTTCATAAATCGAACCATCATCGAGGAAGTTCAATGCTTTCGAGAGGTAAATCACCAAGACTGGAGGGGAATCCAAATTTCCATCCTAGTTTGTCATTCAGTTTTTTTCCAACGATCAACATACCGCCTCAAATGCAACGTGTTCAAATTTATCATTTTTTCGCGCTCATTTACCATATTTAGGGGATTATGTGTATTTTCTAGGCATTAATTATGCACATAATTCGAATTCGAACAATTGGTGCATGAAAAGGTGTACAAGAATAGTCTGGAAAACCAAGCTCGTGCTATTTAGTAATTATCATGCCTTTTACAAGGAATGGGCAGATATTTCAAGGAAATGTGTGGTAATAGTCAACCATAAACGCGTCGTTTACTGGGTTAACAACTATACAAAAATGAAATACATGCTTGGAAAACATGACGCCTGGTGTGGTGCCATTGTATGGCCACACCGTGCCTTGGTAAAAAATTGAGAATGCTTTTCTTATGTCGTCATGCATGCCTTTCATAAATCGAACCATCACCGAGGAAGTTTCATGGTTTCGAGGGGGAAATCACCAAGATTGAAGGGGGATCCAAATTTCCTTTGTCCTTTGTCCATGAGTTTTTTTCTACGATGAACATACACCCTACAAATCGCCGTGTTCAAATTTGGCACTTTTCCGGGTTCATTTGCCATATTTAGGGGATTATGTGCATTTCCTAGGCATTAATGCACATAATTTAAGTTCAAACAATCGGTGCATGAAAGGGTGCACAAGAATGGCCTGGAAAACCAAGCTTGTGCCATTTAGTAAATTATCATGCCTTTTACAAGGAATGGTCAGATATTTCAATGAAATGTGTGGCAATAGTCAACCACAAATGTTTTTTTTGGGTTTTCAACTATAGAAAAAATGAAATAAATGCTTGAAAAACATGACGCCTGGCATGGTGCCATGGTATGACCTCACCATGCCCTGGTAAAAATTTGACAAGGTTTGGCTTATGTCATCATGCACGCCCTTCATAAATCGAACCATCACTGAGGAAGTTCCATGCTTTCGAGAGGGAAATCACCAAGATTGAAGGGGAATCCAAATTTTCGTCCTAGTTTGTCATTCAGTTTTTTTCCAACGATCAACATACCACCCCAAATGCAACGTGTTCAAATTTGACATTTTTTCGGGCTCATTTACCACATTTATGGGATTATGTGCATTTTCTAGGCATTAATGCACATAATTCAAATTCAAAGAATCGGTACATGAAAAGGTGCACAAGAACGGTATGGGAAACCATGCTCGTGTTATTTAGTACATTCTCATGCCTTTTACAAGGAATGGGCAGACATTTCAAGGAAATGTGTGGCAATAGTCAACCATAAACACGTCGTTTACTGAGTTAACAACTATACAAAAAATGAAATAAATGGATGGAAAACATGACGCCTGGCGTGGTACCATGGTATGGCCTCACCATGCCCTAGTAAAAATTGGAGAATATTTTCCTTATGTCGTGATGCATGCCTTTCATAAATCAAACCATCACCGAGGAAGTTTCATGGTTTCGAGGGGGAAATCACCAAGATTGAAGGGGAATCCAAATTTCCTTTGTCCTTTGTCCATGAGTTTTTTTACAATAAACATACACCTTGCAAATCACTGTGTTCAAATTTGGCAATTTTCCGGGTTCATTTACCATATTTAGGGGATTATGTGCATTTCCTAGGCATTAATGCACATAATTCAAGTTCAAACAATCGGTGCATGAAATGGTGCACAAGAACGGCCTTAAAAACCATGCTTGTGCCATTTAGTTAATTCTCATGCCTTTTACAAGGAATGGACATATATTATGATGAAATGTGTGGCAATAGTCAACAACAAATGTTTGTTTATTGGGTTTCCAACTATAGAAAAAAATGAAATAAATGCTTGAAAAACATGACGCCTGGCATGGTGTGCCATGGTGTGACCTCACCATCCCCTGGTAAAAATTTGAGAAGGTTTGGCTTATGTCGTCATGCACACCCTTCATAAATCGAACCATAACCAGAGAAGTTCCATGCTTTTGAGAGGGAAATCACCGAGATTGAAGGGGAATCCAAATTTTCTTTGTTCTTTGCCCTGGAGTTTTTTTTCTACGACGAACATATATCCTGCAAATCATCGTGTTCAAATTTGGCATTTTTTCAGGCTCATTTACCATATTTAGGGGATTATGTGCATTTTCTAGGCATTTAGCGCATATAAATCCAATCCAGCTACAGCTGCACGGGTGTGATGTGAGGGACGTGGATTGCTGTTCGATCACGGCGCATCCTACGGTGCACACGCACGATCCGCATGGCTGGGGTTCCTGCCAATCATAACGCAACACATAATAGGCTCAATGCACACTATTTCCGGAAGCGACGGAGATGAACTGTGTGTAATAATGAACGAGAAAAATTGTAAGGGAAGCCAAATTTTTGTTGTCGTTTGTCATTGAGCTCTTGAATACCACCGCACTAGACGGCTGCCCTGCCCCTCCATCCCAGCGCTCTCTCCAGGCATCGTCCATGGCACCGCGACGCACAGTAACTGGTAAGGAAGCGATGGCATCCCTCCGCGCCGCGTTCCTTGCCGCCCGCGACCTCACACATGGTAAGGAAGTGATCGCATCTCGCTGCACCGAGTTCATCGCCAGCGGTGGCAACACAGTTACATGGGCGGAATTTGAGGCTGCCATGGCCGAATGGGTGGCGGATCTAGAGGCGGACAAAGGCGCACAGAAGGAGCGGAAAAGGCGGAAAGCAGTCAAGAAAAGAGAGTCCCGCCACCGCAAGAAAGAAGAGGTTGCACGCCGTGGTGAGGAGAGCTTGGCGGAGATCAAAGCATGGTGGGCTGCTGCCTACAAGGTCGGGAAGGAGAACACCGGCGTCTGGCCAGCATGCTCCGATGGCAGCATGTGAGAGGTAGTTTAAGTTTGTAGTATTAGAGCAAATTACCAGTAGTACTTTAAGTTTGTAGTATTAACGTACAATGTCGGTAAGAGCATCCTTTGAGGGCTTTGAGTATTGATTAGCATGTGTGCCCGTGTGCGTTTTTTGCGTTAATCATTAGAAGATCACGAAACACACAGTTTCTATGCCGTACTCGTCTGCATTTTTTTGCTTTAAAGATCCATAAGTCAGCTACCTGTGCGATGTTTCCTAATAAACCAGGCGTACCATTGACTGAAAAAAATCAACTACACGTGTACATTTTTTTGGAGACGGGATCTACCAATTTTTTGTTTTCTCGCACATGAGTATTTTACGCGCTTCGCCTGTGTTGTGTGTTTCCCCCACCCAAGTCTCAAGTTTCGCAGTGAAATTTTCATTAGGCGCGTGATTTCAGAATTATTCCTCCAACCACATCCCCACCCATCAATTTTCCTCAGTATCTCCCCCCTGCACCTCCCCCTACCGGCATCTCAAAATGCCGCCGCCGCAACCACATCTACATTCAGCTCGGACCCAGCCAGGTAACCCACCGATCTCTATCGCGGCCCCTGCCTGATTGCTTAAATGGCACCTGCGAAACATCCTCATGCCTCCAAATCCCCACCGCCAGGAGTTGATGGCGGTCCATGGCACGATGGCTGTTGTGCGTGTTGACCTGGAGGACCACCTCGCCTCCGCCGCCGCCGACATGGTGCAGGCTCTGTCCCAGATGAAGTGCCTCAGCGACTACCCCCAGGACTTAACAGGTAAGATCTAACCAGCTAAATCTTACCAATACGACTTGCAATGGCTATGATTTGTACGATTGATGTATTAAGCATGTTTGTGCCTTTTTTATTTCAGTACTGCACACTGTGTCATGTTAAAATGTAACCGTGTCCAACTCAATTTCACCAATACTAGCAAGAAACTTACAATACATGACTCATGATATCACTAGAGATGCTACCCATTTTCTATTTTTAGTGGATGCTAACCATGTTGTACTTAACATGCTTGTCCATGTACTTACGCAGGTCAGAACAGCCGATGATGTTGTTTGCCGTCGAGGTTAGCTGCATCCCATGTCTTACAGTATTTCACATAATTTGTGCAATTGCAGTTTAACTTCTACCATTTACTGGTTGCCTGTAGGTACACATGTCAGTGGCACTGATCCACACTTCGACCAGGAGGAACAGCTTGCCTCCGCTGCCACTGACTTTGGGCGGGCTCTGGCCAAGATGAAGTGCCCCCAACAACTACCTCTCAGGACTTACCAAGTATGTGCTCACCAGTTCAATCTTACCAATACCAGTTGCAATTAATGGCTCTGTTTTGTACGGTCGATGTATTAAGCATGTTGTAGTAAACATGCCTAACATGTTTTAGCTATTTCCCTACCTTTTTATAGACAATTGGGCCATTATCTGCTCTAGCAGCACCTGCCTTGTGATGTTTAACTCTGCCAATTGCATTTTTATCAGTACCAGTTTCAATGACCATTAAGCCTGTTGCAATTAACAGTTGTACCCATTTTTAAAGAGTTGTATTTCAATGGCTACAAATTTACAAAACATGAATTAGGATGTTGTTAAGCATGTTGCAACTAACATTTGTATCCATTTTTTAATCTGTCCCTTTGCTACCATGCTTCTCTTTCGCAATGAAGATATCACTACAGATGCTACCGTTTTATTACTATTTGCTATTTTTGGTGGATGTTAACCCTGTTGTAGTTAACATTGGCTTTCCATGTACTTACACAGGGCTACAATGGGCGATGCTGTTGTTTGTCGTCGAGGTTAGCTGCATCCCATGTCTTATACACCATCTATTCCTAAATATAATTATTTTTAGATATTCCAATATAGACTATATAAGGAGCAAAATGAGTGAATCTAGATTCTAATCTAAACTATATCTATAATTCTATATACATATGTATGTAGTTCATATTGAAATCTCTAAAAAAATACTTGTACTTAGGAACATAGGTAGTTGTATTTTACATCATTTATGCAATCTCAGTTTAGCTTCTAACATTTACTGGTTACTTGTAGGTACATATATGAGCGGTACTGATCCACGCTTCGAGCCCTTTTGCGTATGGGGCAATGAGATATTCATGAACAAGCGTCAAGTGAGGAAACTAAGAAAGATTGTTAGGCGAAAGAAACTGGAGATTGGAATTAAGCTATTTATTTACACTTTGTCCAAGAAAACAGTGAACTTTAGGATGGTAAGTAATGTGTTGCCTTTCCCCTGCCCACAACCAGTTACTCTATTAGACCTCAATATATGATATTTTTCTCTTTTCAGTGGTTTACGAAGCTATTTACTGATGATTACCTTGCAAACTACATGACCGGAGTGGAGGCAACTAAGGTTAAAGTATATAATTCATGCTACCATGATAATGCTCTAGAAGTCTTCCTGAAGACGTTGAAGGTTGGGTGGGCGATCATCACAAGGGTTTGGACAAAAGTGGTTCGTGCCTATGGCATGCAGGAACGAACATTATGGGCACTCTATTGGGGAACGTACTATTTCAAAAATTTCCTACGATCACACAAGATCTATCTAGGAGAAGCATAGCAACAAGCGGGGAGAGTGTATCCATGTACCCTCGTAGACCGAAAGTAGAAGTGTCTAGTGACGCGGTTGATGTAGTCGAACGTCTTCGCGATCCAACCGATCCAAGCACCGAACGTATGGCACCTCCGCATTCAGCACACGTTCAACTCGATGACGTCCCACGAACTCTTGATCCATTTGAGCGTCGCGGGAGAGTTTTGTCAGCACGACGACATGGTGACGGTGATGATGAAGTTACCGGTGCAGTGCTTCGCCTAAGCACTGCAACGATATGACCGATGTGCGTAACTGTGGAGTGGGGCACCGCACACGGCTTGCAAATCAACTTGTGTGTCTACGGGGTGCCCCTCCCCACATATATAAAGGAGGAAGGGAAGGAGGAGGCGGCCTAGGAGGAGGAGGCGCGCCAAGGGAGGGGCAATCCTACTCCAAGTAGGATTGGCCCTCCTTTCCTATTACTACTAGGAGAGGGAGCGAAAGAGGAAAGGAGAAGAAGGAAAGAGGGGGGCCGACCCCCTAGCCCCAAACCAATTCGGTTTGGGCCTAGGGGGGCACGTCCCACACTTCCCTTGCTGCCCTCTTCCTCCACTAGGGCCCAATAAGGCCCATAGAATCCCTCTGGGGTTCGGTTTGGGGCTAGTGGGCCGGCCCACACTTCCCTTGCTGCCCTCTTCCTTCACTAGGGCCCAATAAGGCCCATAGACTCCCTCCGAGGTTCCGGTAACCTCCATGTACTCCGGTTTTTATCCGGTGACCCCCGGAACACTTTCGGTGTCCGAATATAACCTTCCAATATATCAATCTTTATGTCTCGACCATTTCGAGACTCCTCATCATGTCCATGATCACATCCAGGACTCTGAACTACCTTCGATGCATCAAAACACATAAACTCGTAATACCGATCGTCATCGAACGTTAAGCGTGCGGACCCTACTGGTTCGAGAACTATGTAGACATGACCGAGACTCATCTCCGGTCAATAACCAATAGCGGAACCTGTATGCTCATATTGGTTCCTACATATTCTACAAAGATCTTTATCGGTCAAACCGCACAACAACATATGTTGTTCACTTTGTCATCGGTATGTTACTTGCCCGAGATTCGATCGTCGGTATCATCATACCTAGTTCAATATCATCACCGACAAGTCTCTTTACTCGTTCTGTAATACATCATCTCGTGCCTAACTCATTAGTCGTTTGCTTGCAAGGCTTATGACGATGTGTATTACCGAGAGGGCCCATAGATACCTCTCCGACACTCGGAGTGACAAATCCTATTCTCGATCTATGCCAACACCACAGACACCTTCGGAGACACTTGTAGAGCATCTTTATAATCATCATTTTATGTTGTGATGTTTGATAGCACACAAGTTGTTCCTTCGGTATTCGGGAGTTGCATAATCTCATAGTCATAGGAACATGTATAAGCCATGAAGAACGCAATAGCAGAAAAACTAAACGATAATAGTGCTAAGCTAACGGATGGGTCTTGTCCATCACATCATTCTCCTAATGATGTGATCCTATTGATCAAATGACAACACATGTCTATATTTAGGAAACATAACCCTTTTTGATTGACGAGCTAGTCAAGTAGAGGCATACTCGGGACACTCTGTTTTGTCTATGTATTCACACATGTACTAAGTTTCTGGTTAATACAATTCCAGCATGAATAATAAACATTTACCATGATATAAGGAAATATAAATAACAACTTTATTAATTCCTCTAGGGCATATTTCCTTCACATTCCGCTTCTTCAACACCATCGGCAGCTAAAACGATTTACACTTGTCTCTTCACCTTTGCCACCTTTAAATATTGTGGTTCATCATAGTTAATTGTCGTCTAATCCTGTAATTACTGAACATATTGTACTGGCAATTTTATTTATGGATTCGTTGTTAAACCATTGTGCTGAGAATTTGAATTGCATGTTTCATATTTGAAAATTTCCAATTCAAATAACAAATTACAGGAAAAAAATACAGGAGCTAATAAAATAATGTGCACACGGTTAGAAAGAAAACAACATTTGCGATGTAAAAAGAGAATAGACGGTCATGGAACTTTGCAAATGGTTCTGGCAGTAAAAGCGTTTCTGATGGATAGCCCAATGCCACACAGTTTTCTTCATCAAATCGTGTGTGATGTAGTTGATAAAAGAAAACGGTTAACCAAGGCAGAGCGTGTGTGACAGTTACACCTTTCACACATGAGACTATACATAAAACTGTGTGGGATGTACATACGAACGGAAATGTTTAGCGGGGACTGACTGTGTGGGATGTACCTGCGATAGAAAACAATTTCGCCTATATAATTGTATTTTTTTAGCTCTACTGTATAATTGAGCGCTCGCCCGTCACACACGACCTCATTTTGCTGAGCGTCTGTGCCAGGAGGGCATATGCCCGACTGTTTCTGGGTCCTGTGGGAAGGGCCCCCTATCACCCACACTCACTTGGCGACAGTTCGAAATGCCGTCGTGGAAAGGGGTTAAAAACCATTTGTATAACATCGACGCGTACCAGTGAGAGCATCTTTATAATCACCTAGTTACATTGTGACGTTTGATAGCACACAAGGTATTCCTCCGATATGCGGGAGTTGCATGATCTCATAGTCAAAGGAATATGTATTTGACATCAATAAAGCAATAGCAATAAACCGTACAATCAAATGCTAAGCTAATGGATGGGACTTGTCCATCACATCATTCTCATAATGATGTGATCCCGTTATCAAATGACAACTCATGTCCATGGTTATGAAACCTTAACCATCTTTGATTAACAAGCTAGTCTAGTAGAGGCTTACTAGGGACACGATATTTGTTTATGTATTCACACATGTATTTAGGTTTCCGGTCAATACAATTCTATCATGAATAATAAACCTTTATCATGAATAAGGAAATATAAAATAATAACAACTTTATTATTGCCTCTAGGGCATATTTCCATCAGTCTCCCACTTGCACTAGAGTTAATAATCTACTTCACATTGCCGTATGATTAACACCCAAAGAGTTTACTAGAGTCAATAATCTAGTTCACATAGCCGTGTGATTAAAACTCATAGTTCACATCTCCATGTGATTAACACCCAAAGAGTTTACTAGAGTCAATAATCTAGTTCACATCATTATGTGATTAATACTCTAAGGTATAATCATGTTTTGCTTGCGAGATAGGTTTTAGTCAATGGGTCTGGAACATTCAGATATGTGTGTACTTTTGCGAGAGAGCTACTCTAGCTAATTGCTCCTACGTTCAATACGCATCCAGATTGATACTCAGAGTCATCTTGATTAGTGTCAAAGCTTGCATCAGCGTCCCTTTACGACGAACTCTTTATCACCTCCATAATCGAGAAACATTTCATTTGTCCTCCCGTTACTAAGGATAATTTTGATCGATGTCTGGTGATCCACTCCTGGATCACTCTCGTACCTCCTTTGCCAAACACATGCAAAAACACACATTAGGTTTTGTACACAGCAACAAGGCATATCGTATAGAGCCTATGGCTAAGGCATAGGGATTGACTTTCATTCTTTCTCTATCTTTTGCCGTGGTCGGGCTTTGAGTCTTACTCAACTTCATACCTTACAACTCATGCAAGAACTCCTTCTTTGACTGGTCCATTTTGAACTTCTTCAAACATTTATCAAGGTATGTGTTTTGTGAAAGTCCTATTAATGTCTTGATCTATCCATATAGATCTTGATGCCCAATATATAAGCAGCTTCACCGAGGTCTTTTATTGAAAAACTCCTTTTAAACAATCCTTTATGCTTTCTAGAAAATTCTACATCATTTCTGATCAACAATACGTCATTACTTATCAAAAATGTTGTAGTGCTCCCACTCACTTTCTTGTAAATACAGGCTTCACCGTAAGTTTGTATAAAACCATATACTTTGATGACCTCATCAAAGCGTATATTCCAACTCCGAGATGCTTGCACCAGTCCATACATGGATCGCTGGAGCTTGCACACTTTGTTAGTACCTTTAGAATCAACAAAAACCTTCTGGTTGCATCATATACAACTCTTCTTTTAGAAATCCATTAAGGAATGCAGTTCTCACATCCATTTGCCAGATTTCATAAAATGCGGCAATTGCTAACATGATTGAGACAGACTTAAGCATCGCTACAGGTGATAAAGTCTCATCGTAGTCAACTCCTTGAACTTGTCAAAACCTTTTGCGATGAGTCGAGCTTTTTAGATAGTAACATTACCATCAGCGTCCGCCTTCCTCCTGAAGATCCATTTATTCTCAATGCTTGCCGATCATCAGGCAAGTCCACCAAAGTCCATACTTTGTTCTCATATATGGATCCTATCCCAGATTACATGGCCGCAAGCCATTTTTCGGATTCTGGGCTCATCATAGCTTCTTCATAGTTTGAAGGTTCACTGTTTTCTAACAACATGACTTCCAGGACAGGGTTACCGTACCACTCTGGTGCTGTACGTGTTGTGGTCGACCTTCGAGGTTCGGTAGTAACTTGATCTAGAGTTTCATGATCATTATCTTTAGCTTCTTTTCTAGTTGGTGTAGGCATCACGGGAATGGTTTTCTCTGATGATCTACTTTCCACTTCAAGCGAAAGTACAATTACCTCATCAAGTTCTACTTTCCTCCCACTCACTTCTTTTGAGAGAAACTCCTTCTCTAGAAAGGACCCATTCTTAGCAAAAAAATCTTGCCTTCGGATCTGTGGTAGAAGGTGTACCCAATAGTTTCCTTTGGGTATCATATGAAGAAGCACTTCTCCGATTGGGTTCGGGCTTATCAGGCTGAAGCTTTTTGACATAAGCATCGCAACCCCAAACTTTAAGAAACGACAACTTTGGTTTCTTGCCAAACCATCGTTCATATGGTGTCATCTCAACAAATTTTGATGGTACTCTATTTAATGTGAATGCAGCTGTCTCTAATGCATAACCCCAAAAGGATAAAGGCAAATCAGTAAGAGACATCATAGAACGCACCATATCCAATAGAGTACGGTTACGACGTTTGGACACACCATTGCGCTGTGGTGTTCCAGGTGGCGTGAGTTGTGAAATTATTCCACATTGTTTTAAATGAAGACCAAACTCGTAACTCAAATATTCACCTCCGCGATCAGATCATAGAAACTTTATTTCCTTGTTACGATGATTCTCTACTTCACTCTGAAATTCTTTGAACTTGTCAAATGTTTCATAGACATACCCATATCTACTCAAATCATCTAACGATTTAGCCGTCGTATGCTTCAACACTCATCGGACCGCATACATCGGTATGTATTATTTCCAATAAGTCATCAGCTCGCTCCATTATTCCGGAGAACGGATTTTTAGTCATCTTGCCCATGAGGCATGGTTTGCAACTATCAAATGATTCATAATCAAGTGATTCCAAAAGTCCATCCACATGGTGACCATAGAAGGTTTTATTCACGTAAATAGGACAACAATTATTCTCTGACTTAAATGAATAACCATATTGCAATATACACGATCCAATCTTGTTCATGCTCAACGCAAGCACCAAATAACATTTATTTAGGTTCAACACTAATCCCTAAAGTATAGGGAGTGTGTGAGGATGATCATATCAATCTTGGAACCACTTCCAATACACATCGTCGCCTCGCCCTTAACTAGTCTCGGTTTGTTCTGTAACTCCTGTTTCGAGTTACTAATCTTAGCAACTATGTCGGTGTTCTGGGAACCAGGGTACCCAGACTTGCCTTCTCGCGGTCTGCAACATGGCTCCTTTCCGGGCCTGGTACGGCCCATCTTCAGCATCGACACTCAAGACCCTCACGAGGGGCCAAGCCTCGCGGGGCGAACGACAACAAGACCTTCGGATGGGGCAGCCTCGTCTGGCTGGCTCCTGAGGAGCGGAGAACTCTATGCAACCCCCCACCTTGAGAGGTTTGCATGATGCAAGCCGTGACGACCAAGGCCAGGTGGGCGCCGGGAGGCGGAGTACAGTCGTTTCCTCTTTTGTTCTAAGGAAGCAGGCTCAGACGCGGAGTCCCGAGGAATCTGCCAAAGGTTTCCATTTCCATGCAACAAGACCAAGACCGCCCGGACGGCAGGACGGGGGTCATCACCAAGCCCACCATGGCATTAGGATCAGAGGCTTTGCAGGCGAAGACCACCTATTGTCAGTATAAGATGTACTAGTTGTCTCCCTTCCAAATTGTTCATTGTGGGATCCCTTCCTGCCAAACATTTCGGGGGAAGAGGACCAAGGCCACTATGTAAGTAGGATAGCCACCACCCAGCAGGGGATGGATCATCCAGACCTTCCTCACCACCACAAAGCAAGAACACACATCCAGAGGTTGTTCGCCCATTGTACTAGTTCATCCACAGGCATCTCGAGGCTAATCCACCACACCGCTGGAGTAGGGCCGCTCACCGCTAGGTGGCCCGAACAAGGATAAACTGCCTTGTGTCTCTTTTACATTCCTGTTCGTCAAGCTAGTTCGTGGGATGACGAGTAGGTAGATAGGCGAGGTTGAGTTCTTCGCACGCACCCCGGAGTATGAACCTAGTAGGGTTTTGCGGAGTCCTGAATTCGTCATTTGGCGCGCCAGGTAGGGGTGCGCGTTGAGGATCCACTCTTCCCATCACCGTGCTCCACCCATGCCATACAGCTCCACACATGGCGGACATCGCTCTGCTCGCCAGACCGCACACGACATTCCGGGGCAGAGTGGGCATCCGAGCCCTCTCCCCCGTTTTGCGACAAGTGCAGTGGCCGCCAAAGTTTAGGTCGGTGCTACCACCGCGGTACAACTGCGTGGCCGGCCCCGTCGGCTTCCTCCAAGCCTATGCAGAGGCCGTCCGGGCGGCTGGCGGCAACGACAAGGTGATGGCAAACTGGCTCCCCATGGCCCTCGTGGGGGAGCCACGCGCGTGGTTTCTTAGCTTGTTGTACTCCTCGGTGGCTTCTTGGGAAGAATTGTGTGACCTATTCGTCACGCGCTATACAGCGCATAGACCCAACATGGTCGCAGCGCTTCTCGGAGGTTCACGGGCGCCGGCATTGGACCGACACATCAAGCAGTTCATACGGCAAGCGGGGGTCGCATGCTCGCCCCCAGGCTGGGTGGCTCCCAGGTCCGACCTCACCTTCGACTCGGGTGGACGTGCTCCCCATGCTCTGCACACCCACCATATGCAACGTGGTCATCACCAATACCCTCATCGACAGTGGTGCCGGCCTAAACGTCCTCTCTATAGAGACGTTCAGCCTCCTCCATGTGCCCTGCGAGCAACTCCTCCCCACCAAGCCTTTCTCTGGGGTCGTCGATGGTTCCATCGACCCCATTGGATAGATCCGCCTGCCGGTCACCATCGGCAAGCGCCACAACTACCGCACCGAGCTCATCGACTTCCACATCGCCCGCATCAACTTGTTGTACAATGTCATCCTCGGCTACCCAGCGCTAGCCAAGTTCATGGTGGCAACTCATCCCACATACAATCTCATGAAGATTCCGGGAAGCAGCGGCGTCCTCACCGTGCCAGGAGACACCAAGGACACGCTTCAAGGGCTCGAGCTTGCTTACAGATTCGTGGCGGCTGCACGGGCGCATGACGGAGGGGCACTAGAGGCCCCGGGGGATGCCCCAGCGAAAAAGAAGCAGTTATGTTCTAAAGATCAGGCAGAATGGATGAATGTGACGCACCGAGACCGATGCGCCAGGTGTCAGCCAGTTATTCGTCATCGTTGCCATGTCATTTGCTTGCGTGTTGCACTTTGCCATGTCATCATGTGCATTTCATAGGCATGTTTTCAAAACTTGCATCCGCTCGTAGTTGCCCTGTCCTCTTCGTTGCCCATTCTGAGCCCAGACACACTCGCACGCGCCCGCGGCACCTCCAGATTTTATTTTATAAGTGGCTGGAAAATGTTCTCGGAATGAGTTGAAACTTGACGTGTGGTCTTATTTTAGGGTAGACAGACCGCCTGTCAAATTACGTCACATTCGGAGTCCGTTTGATAGCCCAACTGTTAAACATATAGCGGCACTATAGCTGGTAAAGCGTTGGACGTTCTCAGTGTTCCGGAGACCTATGCCGGGTTGCTTATTCTCTCTCTTCTCGGTCCAACCATGCAGTTGTCCGCGACCGCCTAACATCACTGCACAGCGCATGATACGTCCAAAACGTATCTATAATTTCTGCTTGCTCCATGCCACTTTTGGGTGATATTGCTATGATATTCATACACTTCCATACACTTTTGATCATATTTGGACTAACTTACTAATCCAGTGCACCCCAGTGCCAGTTTCTGTTTTCGGCTGTTTTTGTATTTCAGGTTTTCACGTTTCGAGAACTGCCCAGAAAAATCTAGAAAAATTATATAAAAAATCAGCGAACCGGAAACAACACTGCGTCCGAAGGGCA
>LR738710.1:763463798-763512018 GCA_902687465.1 Secale cereale
AGGCGCCCTGTGGGCGCCCCCCCTGGGCCGCGCCGGGGGGGCGCCTGGGCCCCCCGAGGCTCCCCCGATGCCCTACTTTGGCATATATTTAAAGGGTTCCCCGAAACCCTCAGAATAGGACTTCTTTTCGCGATCCCATCTCTGTTCCGCCGCCGCCGTCGCTTCCAAGATCGGGAGCACCAGGAGAACTCTTCCCGGCACCCTGCCGGAGGGGAGGATCACCACCGGGAGCTTCTCCACCACCATGGACGCCTCCCGGATGACTCGTGAGTAGTCTCCCTTGGACCATGAGTCCATGACCAGTAGCTATGTGATGTTCTCCTCCCGTTCTTGTGCTTCACTAATTAGTCCTCGTGAGCTGCCCTACATGATCGAGGCACCTATGTAATCCTTATGCTGTTGCTATGTTGAGTTTGCTGGGATCCGATGGATTATGAGATTATGTTCAGATTGATCTTGAGTAATATATTTGATTCACCTCTTTTATATTTTAGTTCATAAGTAATTCTTGCATGTTCTCCGTTGTTATTTATTGCTTTGGCCAAGTAGTAGGTAGTGACTCCAAGAGGGAACGTTATGCTTGATTGTGTGTTCATGCCCCTCGATGACTAGCTTGAGTGACAGAAACATGAGTCTAGGGGATGTGCTGTTGCCACAAGGGGGAAAACAACGGTGCTTGTGCCCGCGGGTGCAAGGATTGTTTACTTTACGCAAAGTTCTTTTAATGCAGTTGTCTGTTGCATTGAGTTTACACTATGGGTGGGACTCGCAACTTAATACCAGCGAGATGTTCTGGATAGATATCTCAAGGTGGATGATTAGCAGTAGATATTGATGGATTTCGGTCTACTTACTTTGGCGTACCGCCCATGCTTTGAACCTCAACCTTTCTTGCAATGTAGTCAGCATTGGTTTGCGTTCGTGGTCCTGTCAATTGCCCAGCTGTAATTTGTTTACCTCACATAGCTGTTTTATCGTCTTTTGGGAGAGAGACATCACTAGTGAACATCATGAGACTCCGGTCCATATTACCATCATTGATCACATACACTATTTACTTTCCGCTATTTTATTTACTATTGCAAAACACTATCTATCACTACTATCATATTGCTTTTAACCCTTTGTGAACTGCAAGGCCGGAGAGATTGACAACCTCTCTGTACTCGTTGGGAGCAAAGTTATTTGTATCTGTGTGCAGGTCCACGTTGATTGCTAATTGCGCCGTTAGCAGTTGACACCTACCTGTTGAACCTAGGAGTCTCTGGGGATTCGATCCTTGGCATCTTTGCTAGGGGAAAACACTTCTACTTACTGCATCTTACACCTTCCACTTGGGGTAACCAACGAGGGGTTCGAGGCCCATCAAGGAGTATTTTCTGGCACCGTTGCCGGGGATTCCACTCTTCAGGATAGGGGAGTTGCATGCTATCTTTTACCTTTGCTTTTTAGTCTTGTTAGTTTACCTTTCAGTTTTCTTTATGTATTTCACTAGTTATGCTTATGGACAACCTTGCTATTGGATCGTTGCTTGCGGGAAGACGCCCCGCACCTGTGGTGGTTGCTCCTCCCCCTACTGAAATTGTGCCCTATAAAATACCAGCTGGTATTATCGATTATGTTTTGGCTAATCGTTATGCAGGAGACAGACATCCCGGTGAACACTTGCTATATCTGTCACAACTATGTTCATTATTTAAGCTTGCAGGTGTATCAAGGGAGTTTGTCATGATGAAATTGTTCGCCGTATCACTTATAGATAAAGCTTCAGATTGGTATAAGCTTCTCGATAACTCGCACTTGCTTGATTGGCAAGAGCTTATGTCTCTCTTTTATACTAAGTTTTATCCTCTACATGATGCTTATGTGGAGAGTAAGAGTACCTTTTTGCATGTGGATCATGGTAACAATGCTTTATGTGATGCTTATATTGTTGAGTTCATCCATGATGCCACTGAAATTTATAATGAGAGAGGGAGACTTGGTTCTAAATATCTTAATAATAAGAAGTTTCCTCTCTTTATGTTGAAGGTTTTGAAGTTATGCTTGTTTTGCCTTCCTATGCTAGTTGCTTTGTGCTTCAATGAATTATTCTATTGCAATATTCCTATGCATAGGAAGCATGTTAGGCTTAAATGTGTTTGGTATTTGCTTCTTGATGCTCTCTTTTGTTCTTCAACTCTTATTCCTACGAGAGCATCATTAAAGTCTTATGCCTAGCTTAAAGGCATAAAAGAAAGCGCTTTTGGGAGGCAGCCCACATGAATAAAATTTTTTGCTTTTGTTGTGTCTTGATGTTGTTTACTGCTGTAGCATCATCATTGTATCTTTGCTTTTCATATTTGTGCCAAGTATAGCCTCTGATTGCTAGAAAGTTCAAAAGTTGTGAGGTGCTGTCCAGGAAACAGATTCTGTCCTTGGATAGAAAAATTCGTATAAAATCAGCAGACCATCTTTTTGGTCTGAATTTTTTCTACAGCGTTCTCTATATAATTGTCTTTCGTGCGTCAGTTCTGAGTTTTTTGATTTGAGTTGCAGAAGTATCCCGAACAGGTCAATTACTGCCTGCTGTTCTGTTTTTTACAGATTCTGTCCTGTTTTGCCTTACCTTCACTTTGCAAATTGAGAACTTGCTTTTTCTTTGCAAAAACCTTTTGGCAATCTTGAGAAACAGTAGAACTTCAAGAATATCTTTATTTCCAGCAAGGTATAATTATTTTATTAAGGGTACTAACCTCGCTAATCAGATTATGATGAGTTATGTATGAAGGGAGTTTTCAAGTGTGCGAGGGAAGATGATAAAAAGATTCAGGAGTGTCAAGCGCTCAAGCTTGGGGATGCCCCCGTGCACCCCCAAGAAATATTCAAGGAGACTCAAGCGTCTAAGCTTGGGGATGCCCCCGTGCATCCCCTTCTACATCAACATTATCAGTTCGTCTTTCGTTTCGATATATTTTTATCACTTCATGTGTTATGTGCTATGCTTGGAGCGTCTTGCTTTTAGTTTCTTTTTAGTTTTTCATAACGAGTCGGAACCCAGCATCCCTTTATGTGGGAGAGAAACACGCTCCACCTCTACCTAGAACATTACATAGAATTTTCATGTCTATCTATGCTGTGTGTGTTCTTTGTCTTTTAATAGCTACTATCGTGCTTCGCTCTTTATATTCATGCTTATCTTTTCAAGAGCTTTTATTCAGTTGGTTGCTTGAACTCTCTTTAATTACCATGCTCACCTTATTAAGAGAGTTTGCTTCCGTTGCATGGGTTAATGTGTCTATGATAAAGATGCTACTTTCATGATGGTTCTTAGTAGTTCTGGTTTTCTTTTGGCTAATCTTAAATAGCTGGGGGGTTCCCAATGTGTCATTGGAGTACCAACTTGGTTTGTTTGCCTATGATGTGGTATGGTTTGGTAATATCTTCCTTCAAGAATTTATTTTGATTGACTTGGCGTATGCTCACACATATTCAAGACTGTAAAGAAAGTCTGTCAAGCCTTGATGATCTTTTATTTCTGAGTAGCGATATAACTACCATGCCTGATTCAATATTGCTTTGTCTCTCTGCATGATTATGACCGTCATTGCTCTCTCAGTTGGTCGCTCCCAGTCTTTTGCTAACCTCCACCTGCACTAAGCAAATTAACCATGCAATACATAGCTCATGGGAAAGTAGCCTAAAAACTATTGTGGTAAAGAATATGTTGCCTATGTATCTTATTTCTTATGAGTTGCTTGCTGAGCGGTAACCATGTTTCTGGGGACGCCATCAACTGTCACACTTTTGTTGAATATCATGTGAGTTGCTATGCATGTTCGTCTTGTCTGAAGTAAGGGTGATTTACCGTGGGTTGAATTAATATGCATATTGTTAGAGAAGAACATTGGGCCGCCAACCAAAGCCATGCATCATGGTGGAAGTTTTAGCTTGGACCTTAATCCTCAATCTCTCATGAGAATATGCTTATGCATTAATGAGGAGTCCATCATCTATTTTCTATGTTGTCCCGATATGGATGTCCTCAAGTTGAGATTCATCAAAAACGAGAAATCAAATGCGATCTATCTCCTTGGACCTTTGTACAGGTGGCATAGAGGTACCCCTTTGTGACACTTGGTTAAAACATATGCAATGCAATGATAACCCATGGGGATCCGAGCTAATTAGGAGAAGGAGCGAGCACTATTGGTATTCGATGCATGAGGCTTGCAACTTATAGGATGTTTTATACATGACACATATGAAGTACTACTACCGTTGACACAATTGCTTCCATGTTTCCAAAATAAAAAGCTCTAGCACCTCAAGCACCATAAGTGAAGACTAGTCCGAAGGGAGGGAGTCTAAAAGTAGGAAAATAAAGTCCTTCATGTTATCTTTCACCCTATATTGTAATAAACCAAAGTCTGTCTTAAATCTAACTACCCAAGAGTTGTAAGATGGGTTGATGTTCCTGAAAAGTTTGTTGTTTCTCTCCTTCCAAATGCTCCAAGATGCTTGTAAGAAGGCATCCATGAACATAGGTTTGTTCCAATTCTTCTTGGCTGTTTCCAGCCAGGGTATTCGCGTGTTGTGTTGTTCAGGATCCATTCCAAGCTTGGACCAACAGTACTTGCTAAACGGGCAGTTTAGGATCATGTGGTCCACGTCTTCCTCCGCATGGCGGTAGAGAAGGCAGGTCAGGTCATCTCCCACGTTGTAATGTCGTTGTTTGAGCATGTCCCTTGTATTAAGGTGATCAGAGAGGAGAAGCCAACCGAAGACTTTTATCTTAACTGTAACTTTGGATTTCCAGAGCCAATGATATGTTTTGTGGGCTTTGACATCTCTGAAGTAGAACTTATAGAATCTTCGTGCAATATATTTTGTGGCCCCCCAGGAGTAGGACCAAGTGTCACTTGCGGTCTGGTCATTATCCAATACGACGTGGGCCACAAGGCGCTGGATGTCTCACACTTCTGCATGAGCCTCTGTAGAGAGTGGGAGGTGGAACGCCTCATGTAATGAGGAGACACGTAGGAAATTTTGGATGGAGGCATCTTCATTCTTGGCAAAAGAGAAGGCCCTTGGGTGTGAATCAGCTAGGATCTCTTCCAGCCAAAGGTCTTTCCACATGAGCACATTATTTCCTTGGCTGACTTCCACCTTTGACATGCCATGATAGGTTGGAGTTAGTTTGAGGACATCTCTCCACCAGAAGGAGCCATAGGGGTCAGAAGCATGGGGTATCTTTTCCGTATAGTATGTGGACCAAATCAGATCAACCCATGGGAGGTCATGTTGGTAATAGAATTTGTGCAGATATTTGAGGAGGAGGGCATCACTTTGGATCCTTACATTGATGATCCCAAGGCCTCCACTTTCTTTTGGGCGACAAATCCTATCCCAGGCAGCCAAAGAGTTGCATTTCTCCCCCTGTTCAGTTTTCTTTGTCCAGAGACATTTTCTGCAAATCTTATCCAGTAACTCCAGGATTTTCGATGGGAATTTCAGTGTGCATAGAGGAAATATTATGAGCGAGGTGATGACTGTATTTTACAGCGAAAGTTTAGCTCCGTATGACATCATTGACAAAGTAGAAGTTAGTCTTCATCAAACAAAGCATACCATCGGCATTAGGTCTTGGATTGAGGGTTTACTAGTCCCCAGAGGAAGGCCAAGGTATGTGAACGGCATGGTACCAATCTTGCATTCAAAGATATTAGCAATTTCATCAGTAAGATCTCCCTCGCAGTTCATCGGAATGAGCGTCGATTTATGAAAGTTGATTTTAAGACCAATAGATATGGCAAAGTCATTGAGAAAATTCCTTTCATAGTATGTGCTTGAGTTGGGCACGCTGGCATGATGATGTAGTGTCATCTGCGTATTGAATAACTGGGTAGTCTTGTTGTCGCTGTCTGTCAAACGGTAGATGTATCTCCCCTTGTATGAAAGCCTCATTAATGGACGCTTGTAGGAGGTCCGCTGCAATAACAAAGATAAGAGGGGACAAGGGGTCTCCTTGCCTAATCCCACACTTACATACAAATTGTCTGCCTGGGACTCCATTGAGGAGCACTGAAGATTTATCCAAGGAGAAAATCTATTTGATCCATGAGAGCCACTTGTCATTGAATCCCATATGTTTCATAATCTCAATCATAGCCCCGTCTTCTTTGGTGTCAAAGGCTTTAGCAAAGTCAAGTTTGAGTAGAACAATTTTTTCTTGGAGACTTGGCATTGATGGATATATTCGAAGGCCCAGGCAAGACAGTCTTGTATGGTTCTACGTTTCATGAAACCATATTGGTTACGATGTACAAGTTTGAGAATGACTTTTTGTAGTCGGTTGGCTAGAATCTTGGTGATAATTTTGAGGCAACAGTTTAGTAGTGTGATGGGCCGAAAATCGTTAACTGTCTCTGGTGAGGAAACCTTAGGTATTAATGTGATGAAACCCTTATTGGTGCATTCTAAGTTTAAGGTCCCTTCATGGAACTGATCATAGAGTCTATAGAAATCCTCTTTGATGATGTGCCAGCAGGCTTTAATGAAATGACCCGTAAAGCCAACTGGTCCTGGAGCCCTGTCAGCTGGCATTTCTTTGACAACATCATCTATTTCTTGCTTGGAGAAAGGGATAGTGAGCTGGTCTAGATCTTCCACTTTTTTGATGATATTATAAAGATCAAATTTCATTTGATAGTTACCGGAAGAACCAAGCCTGTCCTTGTAGGTATGATATATGAGGGCCTCTTTTCCAGCATGATCATCCATAGTTGTACCATTATCCAGTCGAAGAGTTGTTATATTATTTCTTCTGTATCTTTCAGAAGCAAGGGCTTTGAGAAATTTTGGATCTTCATCCCCAAATTGAACTCATCGAATGGTACATCTTTTTTTCCAGTATTGCTTCTGATAGTTTAAATGCCGAAGAATGTGCTTCCTTAGGATGGTCCTAAAGTTGCGTTCTGGGATTGATAGAGTTCTTAAGTTTTCACGAGCATCTAGATCTGCCAGTGTGGAGTTTGAATTTTCTATTGCGATAGAGAGTTTGGATATCTGTTTACTCCCGTGTTTGAGTGCATATCGTAACATTTTGAACTTGTGGCAGAGCATAGTGGCAGCATTTGAATAATGGACTGATCTATTCCAAACCTCTGAAACAAGTTCCATAAACCCTGGATGTTGAACCCAAAAAGACTCAAACCTGAACAAATTACTTTTAGGTATTGTAGTTTCAATGGTGACTACACAAGGGATGTGGTCAGAGACTGGTTTCCCAAGAGGTTTTACCATGGTGTTTAGATATGACAATGTCCAATTAGTGGAGGTGAGAAACCAATCAAGTTCCTCTAGCAGGGGTTCTTGCTGCATATTACTCCAAGTAAACGCCCTACCTTTAATTGGTAGTTCAATGAGCCCTTTTGATCGAATGAAATCATTGAATGTAATCATATCATTAAAGTTGCCACCTGGTTTATTGCGATTAATAGGGCTTCGGATGTAATTAAAATCTCCAAGTAGGAGCCAATCTTCATCAGCAGGAATGTTTAGATGAAGGAGACTGTTTGTGTAATCCATTATAGAGTCCCCTTGACAGGGTCCATATACATTAAAAAGAGTCAATTCCCTAGCCGAATGTGAGGATTTGAATTTAATTACCAAAGCGAATTCTTCCTCCATTAAGACCGTACCAGTGAATATAGAGCTATTCCAAATGGTGACAATGCCTCCCGAGGCCCCACGAGAAGGAATATTGGCAAATTTATCAAATCTTTTCGGGCAGCAGGATTTAATGAACATGTTATCAAAAGAGGGTTTTTTGGTTTCTTGCAAGCAAATCACATCACATCCACTAGAGGAGATAGCGTTCGATAAAGCCAAAAGCTTATGGTCTGAGTTCAGGCCCCGCATATTCCAACAAAGTACGTTCCAAATCGAGAGAAAGACCATTAAAATAATTATAGCAAAAGCAAAAGAAAATAACTAGGCGTTGGAGGGACCCTCCTCCTGATCCGCAAGAAGGACTTCTTCAGAGAGTTCTTCAGGAGGAATGGCACACCGCAGGGAGCCGATCTGCTGGATCTCAGTGATTGTCAATGGTGGTGGCACTTCAGCAGTCTGTTCCTCAGACAGGTCAGTGATGACAGCGACAGAGGCCGCATTTGGGATCACCCTTGGTTTGACTCTGGAGATCTCGGCCTTACTGTTAGTGATGAGAGGCACCTTGAAACCATCGTATTTATTGGAGCGATTGCTGCGACGAACCTGTGTGACCGAGATTGGGGCTTTGGATTTGCTACGTCTGTTCTTATGTGGTCCAACCGAAGAGCCCCCAAGTATAGTATCTGTACCAAGGAGTGCGAGGCCATCAGAAGGTGCCGTCTGATTGTCAATGAGTTCAGTTATAGTAGTTGTACGAGCCTGATCAATGGGTGCTTCAGTAGAGGCAATGGTCCAAAGCTGAGTGTAGGAGCTGTAACTACCTGCAGCATCAAAAGAGGTGACAGTAGCAGAAGCATCCAGCTGACCATCTTCTGTAGTGGTCACACCTAACTGAATACTCAGATTTGTCGGCTTGATACCATAACCATGTGCCCAAGGCCCAAAGGTGGTGAAAGTTGGCATGATCTTACTTGAGAGGAAGTTGGTGACATGCACATATGGCAGTGGCTCATTCAGAAGTATTGAGTTGATCATCTCATTGTCAGCAGAGAAACTAATGTTAATACCAGCATTTGGTACCTGAAGGTTGAACTGAAGTTGCAGTTTGGGAGGTGCAGTGTTTGAGGGGATCACTTCAGAGTTGTTCCTGACAACCAAGTCTTGAGTGGAGGTAGAGCCGAAAACAAAGGAGCTGCTTCTCTGCAAGGCCTGCATGATATTAACTGGGACAAGAACCATGGCCTCAGATCCAGAGATAGAAGCAGAGCTGCTCTGGAGAGAAATGGAATCGTTCCATGCAGCAGCAAGGCTGTCTTGTTGATTATCAGGTGGAAGAATGCCATCTTGGACCTGTAGACCCTCATTGGCTAACCATTCTTGCTAGTTGTACAGAACAGGTGGTGCCTGAGGTGGTGGAGCTGGCCATTCCCCCTAGTTTGGCTGAAATTCCACTTCTACATTTTGCAGACCTTCAAAATCATTGCCTGCTGCCACATTATTAGCTGCCCCTTGCTATGCCATCCAATTATTGAGCTGCATTTGATAAAGTTGCTCTGCTGTAAGCTCTTCCCCATAGAGAGGATGTGGAATGCTGATACGTCCAAAACGTATCTATAATTTCTGCTTGCTCCATGCCACTTTTGGGTGATATTGCTATGATATTTATACACTTCCATACAATTTTGATCATATTTGGACTAACCTACTAATCCAGTGCACCCCAATGCCAGTTTCTGTTTTCGGCTGTTTTTGTATTTCAGGTTTTCACATTACGAGAACTGCCAGGAAAAATCCAGAAAAGTTATATAAAAAATCAGCGTTCCAGAACCTACCTTGCGCCCGAAGGACAGCCGGGGGGGGGGGGCACCAGGGCCCCAGGCGCCCTGGCGGCGCGCCCCCCCTGGGCCGCGCCGGGGGGGCGCCTGGGCCCCCCGAGCCCCGTCTGGTGCCCCTCTTTGGCATATATTTAGAGCGTCCTTCGAAACCCTCGGGATGGGAACTCTTTTTCGCGAGCTCATCTCTGTTCCGCAGCCGCCGCCGCTTCCAAGATCGGGAGCACCAGGAGAACTCTTCCCAGCACCCTGCCGGAGGGGAGGATCACCACCGGGAGCCTCTCCACCACCATGGACGCCTCCCGGATGAGTTGTGAGTAGTCTCCCTTGGACCATGAGTCCATGACCAGTAGCTATGTGATGTTCTCCTTCCGTTCTTGTGCTTCACTAATTAGTCCTCGTGAGCTGCCCTACATGATCGAGGCACATATGTAATCCTTATGCTGTTGCTATGTTGAGTTTGCTGGGATCTGATGGATTATGAGATTATGTTCAGATTGTGATTGAGTAATATATTTGATCTACCTCTTTTATATTTATGTTCATAAGTAATTCTTGCATGTTCTCCGTTGTTATTTATTGCTTTGGCCAAGTAATAGGTAGTGACTCCAAGAGGGAATGTTATGCTCGATTGTGGGTTCATGCCCCTCGATGACTAGCTTGAGTGACAGAAACATGAGTCTAGGGGATGTGCTGTTGCCACAAGGGGGGAAACAACGGTGCTTGTGCCCGCGGGTGCAAGGATTGTTTACTTTACGCAAAGTTCTTTTAATGCAGTTGTCTGTTGCTTTGAGTTTACACTATGGGTGGGGCTCGCAACTTAATACCAGCGAGATGTTCTGGATAGATATCTCAAGGTGGATGATTAGTAGTAGATCTTGATGGATTTCGGTCTACTTACTTTGGCGTACCGCCCATGCTTTGAACCTCAACCTTTCTTGCGATGTAGTCAGCATTGGTTTGCGTTCGTGGTCCTGTCAATTGCCCATCTGTAATTCGTTTACCTCACATAGCTGTTTTATCGTCTTTTGGGAGAGAGACATCACTAGTGAACATCATGAGACTCCGGTCCATATTACCATCATTGATCACATCCGCTATTTACTTTTCACTATTATTTACTATTGCAAACATTATCTATCACTACTATCATTTGCATTTAATCCTTTGTGAACTACAAGGCCGGAGGGATTGATAACCTCTCTGTACTCGTTGGGAGCAAAGTTATTTGTATCTGTGTGCAGGTCCATGTTGATTGCTAATATCTGGCGCCGTTAGCAGTTGACACCTACTTGTTGAACCTAGGAGTCTCTGGGGATTCGATCCTTGGCATCTTTGCTAAGGGAAAAACTTCCACAACACTTCATCTCACACCTTCCACTTGGGGTAACCAACGAGGGGTTAGAGGCCCATCAAGGAGTTTTTCTGGCGCCGTTGCCGGGGACTCCACTCTTCAGGATAGGGGAGTTGCACGCTATCTTTTACCTTTGTTTTTAGTCTTGTTAGTTTACCTTTCAGTTTTTGCTTTAGTATCTTTTATCAAAAATCACAAAAAATTATTTACCTTTCTGTTAGTAGTCCTTTCTGTTTAGCCAAACATGTTAGGATTTGGTGCTTTGAGGGAATCAGAAGTTCTAGATTTCCATCAAAGGGATGGAGAAAATATGAAGAAGGCATGGGACAAAATTTCTGATGCACATAGAAGAATTATGCCTTGGATACCTATAAAAATTGTGCTTAGAAATTTTTACCATGGTCTTTTTAAATGGTGTAAACACTCTCTTGATATTATAGCTGAGGGAGATTTCCTAGAATGTGATGAAGTTAGAGCTCTTGAAATTATACATGGTCTATCTAGTTACTTTGTTTATGATCATAACTTTGATACTGTCATAGATAGACTTGCTACTATTGAAAGAGAATGGATGCTCTAGACTTGATGAAGGTAGAGAATCCTAAACCCAATAAGAAAGACATTTTGGAAATAGACAATGATTGGGAGCCTTTTGTTAGGATTAGCATCTCTAATCAAGACTTCCTTGCTTATTGTGATATTGGATCTATGGTTTCTACTATGCCAAAAATTGTTCATGATTCTTTAAAATTTAACGTGGATAGATTACCATCTTATCATGAACACACTAATGGAGATATTTCTGAAATCCAGGGAAGAATAAAAGACGTGCCAGTTAAATTCCTTAAAGGGATTGCAATGATTGATTTCTTCATCATGGAGCCAAACCAAGGAAATATAGTGCTTGTAAGGGACTTCCTCCGAGCAGTTAAAGGCTTCATTGATATAGGTAAGGGACAAATCCGCTTGCGCGGAAAGGCAAAACGTGTGTACCCCTTTCCTAGAAGGAACAAGAATGAACTTGTTGAGGAACCATTTGAAGCAATTTATAGCTCCGATTATTACGATGGTTATTGATTCCTCTATGCATTATGCCTAGCTTAAAGGCACAAAAGAAAGCGCTTTTGGGAGGCAGCCCACATGAATAAAAAATTTATTTTGCTTTTGTTGTGTCTTGATGATTGTTTACTGCTGTAGCATCATCATTGTATCGTTGCTTTTCAATTTTGTGCCAAGTATAGCCTCTGATTGCTAGAAAGTTCAAAAGTTGTGAGGTGCTGTCCAGGAAACAGATTCTATCCTTGGATAGAAAAATTTGTATAAAATCACCAGATCATCTTTTAGGTCTGCATTTTTTCGACAGCGTTCTCTATATAATTGTCTTTCGTGCGTCTGTTCTGAGTATTTCCATTTGAGTTGCAGAAGTACCCCGAACAAATCAATTACTACCTGCTGTTCTGTTTTTCACAGATTCTGTCATGTTTTGCCTTTCCTTCATTTTGCAAATCAAGAGCTTGCTTTTTCTTTGCAAAACCCTTTTGACAATCTTGAGAAACAGTAGAACTTCAAGAATATCTTTATTTCCAGCAAGGAACAATTATTTTATTAAGGGTACTAACCTCGCTAATCAGATTATGATGAGTTATGTATGAAGGGAGTTTTCAAGTGTGCGAGGGAAGATGATAAAAAGATTCAGGAGTGTCAAGCGCTCAAGCTTGGGGATGCCCCCGTGCACCCCCAAGAAATATTCAAGGAGACTCAAGCGTCTAAGCTTGGGGATGCCCCCGTGCATCCCCTTCTCCATCAACATTATCAGTTCGTCTTTCGTTCCACTATATTTTAATCACTTCATGTGTTATGTGTTATGCTTGGAGAGTCTTGCTTTTAGTTTCCTTTTTAGTTTTCCGTAACGAGTCGGAACTCAGCGTTCTTTATGTGGGAGAGAAACACGCTCCACTTCTACCTAGAACATAACATAGAATTTTCATGTCTATCTTTGTTGTGTGTGTTCTTTGTCTTTTAATAGCTACTATCATGCTCATCTCTTAGTATTCATGCTTATCTTTTCAAAGAGCTTTTGTTTAGTTGGTTGCTTGAACTATCTTTAATTATCATGCTTATCTTATTAAGAGAGTTTGCTTCCGTGCATTGGTTGATATGTCTATGATAAAGATGCTACGTGCATGATGGCGCTTAGTAGTTCAGGTTTTCTTATGGTTAGTCTCAAATAGCTGGGGGTTCCCAATCTGTTATTGGAGTACCAACATGATTTGTTTGCCTATGATGTGGTATGGTTTAGTAATATCTTCCTTCAAGAATTTATTTTGATTGACTTGGCGTATGCTCACGCATATTTAAGACTGTAAAGAATGTCTGTCAAGCCTTGATGATCTTTTATTTCTGAGCAGCGATATAACTTCCATGCCTGATTCAATATTGCTTTGTCGCTCTGCATGATTATGACCGTCATTGCTCTCTTAGTTGGTCGCTCCCAGTCTTTTGCTAACCTCCACCTGTACTAAGCGGACTAACTTTGCAATACATTGCTCATGGGAAAGTAGCTTAAAAACTATTGTGGTAAAGAATATGTTGCCTATGTATCTTATTTCTTATAAGTTGCTTGCTGAGCGGTAACCATGTTTCTGGGGACGCTATCAACTGTTACACTTTTGTTGAATATCATGTGAGTTGCTATGCATGTTCGTCTTGTCTGAAGTAAGGGTGATTTGCCATGGGTTGAATGAGTATGCATATTGTTAGAGAAGAACATTGGGCCGCCAACCAAAGCCATGTATCATGGTGGAAGTTTTAGCTTGGACATTAATCCTCAATCTCTTATGAGAAGATGCTTATGCATTGAAGAGGAGTCCATTATCTATTTTCTATGTTGTCCCGGTATGGATGTCCTCAAGTTGAGATCTATCAAAAACGAGAAATCAAATGCGATTTATCTCCTTGGACCTTTGTACAGGTGGCATAGAGGTACCCCTTTGTGACACTTGGTTGAAACATATGTAATGCAATGATAACCCATGGAAATCCGAGCTAATTAGGACAAGGTGCGAGCACTAATGGTATTCGATGCATGAGGCTTGCAACTTATAGGATGTCTTATGCATGACACATATGAAGTACTACTACCGTTGACAAAATTGCTTCTATGTTCTCAAAATAAAAAGCTCTAGCACATGACCATTCTTTTACTTTTATGTTGAGTCTCCACCTTCTTTTAAAGCACCAACTACTGATAGCATGATTGTCATTCTGAGTGTAATGTGCATTGTCCCAAAGTAGCATTGTCTTTTGCATGATTGTGATATCGTTTATTCTGAAATGATTGTATCTAGTCATCACTTAAACCTTGAAGGTGCCCTTGCATTTATGTTTTGCATCACTAAAGGGGGCAAGCTAGATATCACTTTATCATATTTTCACATCATGTTCATGGCAAATCTTTTTGATGTTTCGGTTTCATGTTGTAAAACTTTCAGTCATTTGTGATTTTCTCTTGAGACAACTTAGTTACTTTAGAATCATTGTCTCAGTAAGCTTTTGTCATATGACTATGAGAAAGTCCTATATGGTTAATAGCATGTCACCACAGAAATTATTTTTGTTATCATTTACCTACTCGAGGACGAGCAGGAATTAAGCTTGGGGATGTTGATACGTCCAAAACATATCTATAATTTCTGCTTGCTCCATGCCACTTTTGGGTGATATTGCTATGATATTCATACACTTCCATACACTTTTGATCATATTTGGACTAACTTACTAATCCAGTGCACGCCAGTGCCAGTTTCTGTTTTCGGCTGTTTTTGTATTTCAGGTTTTCACGTTTCGAGAACTGCCCAGAAAAATCCAGAAAAATTATATAAAAAATCAGCGAACCAGAAACAACACTGCGTCCGAAGGGCAGCCTGGGAGGGCCACAGGGGCTCCAGGCGCCCTGTGCCCCCCCCCCGGGGCCGCGCCGGGGGGGCGCCTGGGCCCCCCGAGGCTCCCTCGGTGCCCTACTTTGGCATATATTTAAAGGGTTCCCCGAAACCCTCAGAATAGGACTTCTTTTCGCGATCCCATCTCTGTTCCGCCGCCGCCGTCGCTTCCAAGATCGGGAGCACCAGGAGAACTCTTCCTGGCACCCTGCCGGAGGGGAGGATCACCATCGGGAGCTTCTCCACCACCATGGACGCCACCCGGATGACTCGTGAGTAGTCTCCCTTGGACCATGAGTCCATGACCAGTATCTATGTGATGTTCTCCTCCCGTTCTTGTACTTCACTAATTAGTCCTCGTGAGCTGCCCTACATGATCGAGGCACCTATGTAATCCTTATGCTGTTGCTATGTTGAGTTTGCTGGGATCCGATGGATTATGAGATTATGTTCAGATTGATCTTGAGTAATATATTTGATTCACCTCTTTTATAGTTTAGTTCATAAGTAATTCTTGCATGTTCTCCGTTGTTATTTATTGCTTTGGCCAAGTAGTAGGTAGTGACTCCAAGAGGGAACGTTATGCTCGATTGTGGGTTCATGCCCCTCGATGACTAGCTTGAGTGACAGAAACATGAGTCTAGGGGATGTGCTGTTGCCACAAGGGGGAAAACAACGGTGCTTGTGCCCGCGGGTGCAAGGATTGTTTACTTTACGCAAAGTTCTTTTAATGCAGTTGTTTGTTGCATTGAGTTTACACTATGGGTGGGACTCGCAACTTAATACCAGCGAGATGTTCTGGATAGATATCTCAAGGTGGATGATTAGTAGTAGATATTGATGGATTTCGGTCTACTTACTTTGGCGTACCGCCCATGCTTTGAACCTCAACCTTTCTTGCAATGTAGTCAGCATTGGTTTGCATTCGTGGTCCTGTCAATTGCCCAGCTGTAATTTGTTTACCTCACATAGCTGTTTTATCGTCTTTTGGGAGAGAGACATCACTAGTGAACATCATGAGACTCCGGTCCATATTACCATCGTTGATCACATACACTATTTACTTTCCGCTATTTTATTTACTATTGCAAAACACTATCTATCACTACTATCATATTGCTTTTAACCCTTTGTGAACTGCAAGGCCGGAGAGATTGACAACCTCTCTGTACTCGTTGGGAGCAAAGTTATTTGTATCTTTGTGCAGGTCCACGTTGATTGCTAATTGCGCCGTTAGCAGTTGACACCTACCTGTTGAACCTAGGAGTCTCTGGGGATTCGATCCTTGGCATCTTTGCTAGGGGAAAACACTTCTACTTACTGCATCTTACACCTTCCACTTGGGGTAACCAACGAGGGGTTCGAGGCCCATCAGCGCACAGACCCCATCACGCGCGTTCGAAACCTGCCCGAACCCGAACTGCTCTGTCAGTACCGATGGGTCCGGATCATCCCTAAAACATCACCGTTTTCTTATTTGGACTCTCTAACCTTTTTTATCTCGACCGTCGGTTTTAATCGCTAGGTCTAATAGCCCCTACCCAAAAAATCCTCTTGCAGTATAAACTAGCCAACCCTAAAACCTAGGGATTTGTCCCATCCACTTATCGCCGCCGCCACTCCACCGAATCTGCTCGGGATCTCCTCCCGCAGCAACCATCGCTCCACCTCGTCTTCAGCGCCGGGCCAAGCAGCGCTCGCCACCCACTCTCCCTCGAATTCACCACCGCAGCCGCGCTTCCTGCTCCCCCCTCGATCCAGATCGAGAGGAGCTCGACCCTGAGCCTCCCCACGACCTCACCTCGTCGGAGTCCAGCCGCCGGACCAGCAGGTCGCCGCTTCCCTCTTCTCCCCGTGTCTCTCTTCCTTCCCCAACAACTTCTCTCTCTCACATCTCTCTCTCCCTCTCAGGTAAGCGCCATGGCCGCGCGCCAAGTTCGTTGCCCCACGCGAGGTCAAGGACGACCCGAGCCCCTTCGCCACCGTTTGCCTCCTCTGCCGCCTGGATCCGTGCCCGCCACCTCCGGCCATTCCACAAGAACTGCGCCGGGCTCTGCTTCGTCGAGCCGCCATGGTGCCGCCCTGCCCTCGCGTCTCCCCACTGCCTCCGCCCGCATCTGGCAGGTAACGGGACCCCGGCGAGTTCCCGCGACCAGGTCCGGCCATCCCGACGCCCTGCGCCCTTGGACCCTCGCCGGACCTCCTTCCTCCGTGCAGAGCCGCCGCCGCTCTGCTTCCTGACGAGGGCAGCGACCGCGCCCGTTAAGTGCCGCCTGAACCACATCGCCAGCGCCCCTGTGAGACGTGTCGTGCGAAGGCCCCGCCTCCCCTTGGCCTGTCATCGTGATTCCAGGCCTAGTCGCGCCAGATCCGGCCTGCCCGGCCTCCTCATCCCAAGCTGGGCTAAAGCCCATGGTGAGCCACCCCAAGCCCAGCTCCCCAGCAGATTTTCGGCCCGGTGTTGTTTTTTTTTCAGTCCGGTGAATTTGTCTTTTAATCAGGAAAATACTGTTTACAGATTAGACCCTCTAGATCATGCATTTAATAACTAAATAACCGTGCATCGGATTAAAATGTTGTAAACATGTAAAATGCTTAGAATTTTGTGTATGTTCATAATAACAAACTTTCATGCATGTTTAAAATGTTTAAATTGTTGTTTGCATTAATTTGTATAAATGTCATGTTAAAATGGTTTTATTCATAACTAAATAACCGTAGCTCCAAATTTAATGAACTTTATATGTAAATGGGGTAGAAAAATGTGTAGAATAACATGGTGCACTTTATTTTTCTGTTTAAAAACATTAAAATGGTGTAATAGGCAGAACAGTACCAAAATCAATATATGCATGTGGGGATTTTCCGGAATTGTTGTTTGTTGTTCCGGCCTCATTTAAACTTGTCTAAATAGTTAGTTTACTTTTGCTTCACCTCTTGCCATGTTAGCAACATTTAATCTTGTCTTGTAAATAAACGAGAGTCAACTAAATAAATAGAATGTGGTGTTTTCGTCAATATGCAACTCGTTGCATATTTTTCTGTTTAACACATTAAAATGGTGTAATAGGCAGAACAGTACCAAAATCAATATATGCATGTGGGGATTTTCCGGAATTGTTGTTTGTTGTTCCGGCCTCATTTAAACTTGTCTAAATAGTTAGTTTACTTTTGCTTCACCTCTTGCCATGTTAACAACATTTAATCTTGTCTTGTAAATAAACGAGAGTCAACTAAATAAACAGAATGTGGTGTTTTCGTCAATATGCAACTCGTTGCATATTGAGCTCCACTTAACTTGTAGTTTTGTTTGTGCACCTTGACATGACATGCATATTTAAACCGGACATGCATCATACTTGATTGTGCATCATATGCCATGTTTATGCTTGTGTGTTTACCGTGTTGTTTGCTTCTTTCCGGTATTCTTCTCTCGTTAGCTTCGGGTTCGTTCCAGAGTTGTGAGGAGTTGTTCGACTACTTAATGGACTTGCTCTTCTTCCTTGTGGAATCCTAGGCAAGATGACCTGTCCCAGATATCACTACTATCTTTGCCTATGCTAGATGTCTCGCTCTTTAGCTTATTCCTCTTTGCCTATGCTTGTGGAATCCTACCGTTGTTTGGCTATGTTACCCGCTTGCTTAGCCCCTCTTATAGCGTTGTTAGTTGCAGGTGAAGATGAAGATTGCTCCATGTTGGAACTTTTTGTTGGAATATCACAATATCTCTTAAATATATTAACACACCTATATACTTGGCAATGGGTGGAAGGCTTGGCCTTTTTCTCGGTGTTTTGTTCTACTCATGCCACCTTAGGACCCGATAAACCGGTGTTATGTTCCAAGATTTTGCGTTCCTAACACGGTTGGGGTTTATGGGCCCCCCTTGATAACTCGCTTAGTGCTAAAGCTTTTCCAGCAAGGCCCAACTTTGGTTCTACATTTGCCTAACAACTAAAACTTGCCGAGGGAGTAATTAACCCGAGGATTAATTAATCAACAACCTGGGCCAGTGCTCCTCAGGAGTGTTGGTCCAAACTGGGGGTCCTGCGGGGCCACCTTGGGGAAACCCGAGGGCTGGTTTTACCTATAGCATCGCCCATCCGGTCGTGGCATGAGACGAGATACGCACGGCTACTATCAGGGTGTCGGCACGCCGGGAGGTCTTGCTGGATTAGTTTTACCTTTGTCGGAATATCTTGAGCACGGGATTCCGAGAATACTCGGGTCTTCCCACCTTGGAGTTGCGACTCCGCAGATCATGAGCTTGTGATGGGCTAAGTTGGGACACCCCTGCAGGGTTTTGATCTTTCGAAAGCCGTGCCCGCGGTTATGTGGCAGATGGGAATTTGTTAATATCCGGTTGTAGAAAACATGACACTCTATCCTTAAGAATACACTACCTATGTGAGTTCCGTGATTGTCTCTTCTCGAAGGGGTTTCGAGAAGAAGAACACGGTGGGGTTATGTCTGACGTGAGTAGTTAGGATCACTTTGTGATCACCTGGCGATCGTTGGCACTTGATCTCTTCTCACTCTAAACTCGTAAGCTAGTTGCTTAGTGCTTGCTGCAAACACTTTATTACCCCCTCCTCTCCTAAAGGCTTTGTTAGTTTTGATACCCGGGAACGGGATTGCTGAGTCCTTTGTGGCTCATAGATTACTACACACACCAGATGCAGGTACATCCGAGAACAGTGCCGGAGGTGGATCAGAACTTCAGTGGGAGCTCGATGAAGAGTTTGGCCGTATGTATGTGACATTTTCGACGATCATTAGTGGTTCCTACTAGGGGCGATCGGGACCTTGTGTTGCTTTATTTATGGTATCTTTCATTTGGATCTTCGTCCATAGTCGGACGCTGGTGTTATTCGGATGATGTATGTTAATGTATTTCATTGTGTGAAGTGGCGAGTGTAAGCCAACTACTCTTTTGCAATTTCATCCCTCTTTTACATGAGTCGTGCAAAGATACCATACTTGAGATCATTCTAGTATGAGCTTATACCTTTAAGTCGTGCCTCGACACGTAGGAGGTATAATCTTATACTGGGCATTACAAGTTGGTATTCAGAGCCTTCTCCGACCTAGGAGCCCCCACTGATTGATCGAATCGTTGACGGTTGAGTCTAGGCACACACTTGAAAATGCTTTGAGTCCTATATATATATCGGACAATAGGATTTCTTTTTACTCCTCATCCCTTTATTACTATGGTGAGGACTCCTGACGATTACTTTATCTCTTCTACTCTCAAAAATTCACTAATTTTTTTTAGGATCACGCGGGTATTGTTTGGATTGTTCCGATATCTTTGTGACGAGAACATTGTTATTGATGCCTCCTGTCATTTAGGGGTTGTGGCAGTGTCCCGGGGAGTTGAGCTCCGAGGTGTTGTCGTCACAAATCTGTCGCAGCAGTTCTGGAATACTTAAGACGACCGACATCGAAAACTCTTCTATGCGGTTGGTGGCAAGATAACCCTGACATCACCCAGTACTGGGGAGGTAGTTCGGGAGTATTGCCATAGCTTGTATAGCAGATGCGTTTCAAAGTTTCGAGGTAAACGGTTTCCCGAAATAACTGGTTATGTGTTGAAGGATGGATACAGCTGGATGTAGGATTAGAGTTGAGTGCGCGGTGCTTCCCCTGTATCCCCAACACCTGATTGCATAACTGGAAACTTTCGGAAATTAATAGGTGGGTTCATCTAGTAGCTCGTAGGCATTCTTCCAACGAATGCATGATATGGAGTTCGGGGTTCTACATTGAGTGAAGTGGTTTTATGGGCGTTGTTCCGATCGGGAGTTGCATCTTAAAGGGTCCTTGGCTATGCTGATCCGGGGATTGCAAAACCCTTTCGTAACACGTTCCATGAGCTTTCAGCATGAATATGTGGAATGAAACTTCTATCTTGTATTTTTTTTCTATCTGCTCCTTGTTGTTTTTTATTTACCTTTTGTTCTCCCAAGTGGCTTCTCGACAGGTTGATGTACCTATGGAATTCATTCGTTCAATTCTCTGTTCAGATGATATTGTGAAGATTATGTTCCAACATATCTATCCTTTGGTTTTGTTTTGATTCTGGTATTCGAGTTGCTTCGATGTCAAGTGTTGATTCCATACCTTTCCTAATCGGTGTTCTCATATTTCTATGGGAGTGATAATCCTTCTTGATCATCAAGATTGTCATGTTAAATTCTTCTCAACCGGCGTGCTTCTCTTCAAGTTAACCTGATTCTTTCAATATGTGCCAGATCAAGTCTTGGTTTTTTCTCAACGGTGTCTGTTTCATTCTTCCCAAGTTGTCCTTGTTTTCCCCACCCTCCCACCCTTCTTCTTCTCGGAGCCAGAAGTTCTCAAATGAAATATCCACTTTATTCACATGATGTTTCTTCATTATTTTCCATCAATGTCCCTATACGGTGATTTCTTGTGAAGATGCTCAGGAAGATTTAGTTTATCATTCTCTGCTTCTTGTTTCTTCTCCGATGGATTAATTCAAGCTTCGGCGTTGATCATATCTATTCCTTTTTGTTTCACATGTTTTCACATGTTGAAATTTCTTATCCGAAGTCTCTCTTGCTCATTCAACTCTCTAATTCTTCTCTGGAGTGCTGAAGATAGCTCGGAAGCTTCGTGTCTCACTTCTTAATCCGTTCAAGCTATTTTGAGATTGTTATCTCATTCAAGCCATTTAATTCAACCGGTGCAATATCTCTTAAGCAATCCTTTTCAGCGGTGATTTCTTTAGTGGGCCCTAACCCACATGTCTTTTTCCAGGATCTTACCTGACTCTTCTATTTTTCCGGAGTTATTCAAAAATTCTTTTCAAGTTTGACGTAAGAATGGATTTCTCATCGGTCAAATGTATCCTCGAAGATCGCTTTCAAATTATTTTCATCATTGGTTCAACCTTTAAATTCTCATTACGGAGTGCCTAAACAATTCTTCATGATATTCTTGTCGTTCTTCTCAACATTTGAAGACCAAAGAAGAGTTTCTCTTAAATCTTGGCCCGTTCACTTGAAGATTCGTGGTTCTAGCTTCATGCCATCCTCATTATTGTTCAGATTGTGAGGAATTCTTGTCTACCATCCGAAGCATTTCATAAATTCTTTCCATTGTGATCCTCCGAAGGCCATCATTTCAGAAGATTCTTCGTTCTCAGTTTTCAACTTCGTCCTCCAACTATTCTTAATTGATGTCTCTTCATTCGTCTCCATATTTTTATGGTGGTTCTTTCAAGATTACTCTTCGTTGTTATCGTATCAATTCATTTGTTCTTTTCATAATCCTACCGGTGGTTAGGTGAAGATTTAGCCAAGTTTGTGCGAGATCTCTCTTTAATTCTTTGCAACAAGAATAAGTAGTATGCCAAATCCGTTGATTGTCATCAATTTAATTTGGTGAAGGATAAGCATACAATAAACCTTATTCTTAATCACCCAAAGTGATTATTCTCTTTTCCGGAGCTTGTTCATCATATCATATTCTCGGTTCCAAGTTGTTCATCTTGTTTTCCGGAGCTCCAAGTTATTTCAATTATATCTTTGCATAGCACCATCTAAATCATTGCAAGGCTTCAATCTTATTCTTTTCATCCTTCACTCATCTTCCTTTTGGTTACCGGAGTTCTTCTTGGTTGTTCATCATGATTTAGTTCATCCTCGAAGTCTTCATCGAGATTCTTGATCAATGAGCCTAAGTATTCTTCTTATTGCATTCGAAGTGCAATTCTTTCTACCTTATCGTTCGCGATGCTGGTATGTCATTTTTGACAATTTTCCCTTCATGTTTCATGATTCACAAGTTGTCAGGAATGAGATATTTAAACCCATCATTTTCTTCGTTCAGAAGATCCTTTTAACCCTTCAATTTATTCGTTGGAGTTTTCTTGGGTTATAATTCACCTAAAGCTTTCCCTAAGAATTGTTGCTATTATGGTGCTTATAAATGACCCAAGTTCTTCATTTATCCTCCCGGTGAAATAAGATTTTCATCTCTTTGGTGCTCTCAATCAAATCAATTATTTCCGTTAGTGGCAGAATGTCACCTCATAATTTTGAGATGTTTTCCATAAGCCCACAACAACCTTACTATTTTGTTGTTGATTATTTTTCAACAACTCCGTTCAACCCTTCTTCGTAAGGATGATTTTCAGATTCATTCGTGGGAGAAGTTGTCATTTTCTTCTCCGTTCTTTCTTTCCAACGACCTAGCATATATTCATTCATTCCGGAGGCATTGTGATGTTGCTCTCTCCAAACCATCATCTCGTTTTATCAAGATCATGTTCTTTCCTATGCTTGTCCATTTAACTGGAGTGTTGTGTCCTCGTTCAAGTTCTCTCTTCTTATCAAGTTTTGACTCTCTGTTAACTGGTGTGTTGTGTGAAATCTTTCTCACCCCTTGTGCCATTCTTTCAATTGTTTCAGAGGCAATGTGCTATTGTTTTCTTCAAGTATCATCCAATCTTCTCAAGCTCATGTTAATTCCTTCCATTTTCAGTCGGAGTGCTATCCAAATTCTGTCATTCTTATTCCTTGGCTATACCGTTGCAGTTTCATATTCTTTTGGTTCGTAAGCTCTTGTTTCATGTCTTTCAACCTACAAGGTTCTCATAACGTTCCTTGTTCCTCTTTTCTAACAGAGTGTTTTCATCTTCGTTCATCTCCATTGTATTTTTTTATTCAACTTGTTTAACCTCTCAAGGTTCGTGGTTTCACTCGTTTGTCAAAGAAGCAACTTTGTTTTACCTCTTCTTTTCCGTTTTTATCCGGTGCCATCTCTAGGATCTCGGGTCGAGATCCTCTGTTAGTGTGGGAGAGTTGTGACGCCCCGAGACCGATGCGCCAGGTGTCAGCCAGTTATTCGTCATCGTTGCCATGTCATTTGCTTGCGTGTTGCACTTTGCCATGTCATCATGTGCATTTCATTGGCATGTTTTCAAAACTTGCATCCGTCCGTAGTTGCCCTGTCCTCTTTGTCGCCCGTTCTGAGCCCAGACACACTCGCACGCGCCCGCGGCACCTCCGGATTTTATTTTATAAGTGGCTGGAAAATGTTCTCGGAATGAGTTGAAACTTGACGTGAGGTCTTATTTTTGGGTAGACAGACCGCCTGTCAAATTTCGTCGCATTCGGAGTCCGTTTAATAGCCCAACCATTAAACATATAGCTGCACTATAGCCGGTAAAGCGTCGGACGTTTTCAGTGTTCCGGAGACCTAGGCCGGGTTGCTTCTTCTCTCTCTTCTCGATCCAACCACGCAGTTGTCCGCGACCGCCTAACATCTCTGCACAGCGCACAGACCCCATCGCGCGCGTCCGAAACCTGCCCGAACCCGAACTGCTCTGTCAGTACCGATGGGTCCGGATCATCCCTTTTCTTATTTGGACTCTCTAACCTTTTTTGTGTCGACCGTCGATTTTAATCGCTAGGTCCAATAGCCCCTACCCAAAAATCCTCTTGCTACATAAACTAGCCAACCCTAAAACCTAGGGATTTGTCCCATCCACTTGTCGCCGCCGCCATTCCATCGAATCCGCTCGGGATCTCCTCCCGCAGCAACCATCGCTCCACCTCGTCTTCAACGCCGGGCCAAGCAGCGCTTGCCACCCACTCTCCCTCGAATTCACCATCGCAGCCGCGCTTCCTGCTCCCCCCTCGATCCAGATCGAGAGGAGCTCGACTCTGAGCATCCCCACGACCTCACCTCGTCGGAGTCCAGCCGCCGGACCAGCAGGTCGCCGCTTCCCTCTCCTCCCCCTGTCTCTCTTCCTTCCCCGACAACTTCTCTCTCTCGCATCTCTCTCTCCCTCTCAGGTAAGCGCCATGGCCGCGCGCCAAGTTTGTTGCCCCACGCGAGGTCGAGGACAACCCGAGCCCCGTCGCCACCGTTTGCCTCCTCTGCCGCCTGGATCCGTGCCCGCCACCTCCGGCCATTCCGCAAGAACCGCGCCGGGCTCTGCTTCGTCGAGCCGCCATGGTGCCGCCCTGCCCTCGCGTCTCACCACTCCCTCCGCCCACATCCGGCAGGTAACGGGACCCCGGCGAGTTCCCGCGACCATGTCAGGCCATCCCGACGCCCTGCACCCTTGGACCCCCGCCGGACCTCCTTCCTCCGTGCAGAGCCGCCACTGCTCTGCTTCCTGACGAGGGCGGCGACCGCGCCCGTTAAGTGCCGCCCGAACCGCATCGCCAGCGCCCCTATGAGCCGCGTCGTGCCAAGGCCCCGCCTCCCCTTGTCCTGTCGTCGTGATTCCAGGCCCAGCCGCGCTAGATTCGGCCTGCCCGGCCTCCTCATCCCCAGCTGGGCTAAAGCCCATGGTGAGCCACTCCAAGCCCAGCTCCCCAGCAGATTTTCGGCCCGGCGTTGTTTTTTTTTTTTCAGTTCGGCGAATTTGCCTTTTAATCAAGAAAAAACTGTTTTACAGATTAGACCCTCTAGATCATGCATTTAATAACTAAATAACCGTGCATCGGATCAAAATGTTGTAAACATGTAAAATGCTTAGAATTTTGTGTAGGTTCATAATAACAAACTATCATGCATGTTTAAAATGTTTAAATTGTTGTTTGCATTAATTTGTATAAATGTCATGTTAAAATGGTTTTATTCATAACTAAATGACCGTAGCTCCAAATTTAATAAATTTTATATGTAAATGGGGTAGAAAAATGTGTAGAATAACATGGTGCACTTTATTTTTCTGTTTAACAACATTAAAATGGTGTAATAGGCAGAACAGTACCAAAATCAATATATGCATGTGGGGATTTTCCGGAATTGTTGTTTGTTGTTCCGGCCTCATTTAAACTTGTCTAAATAGTTAGTTTACTTTTGCTTCACCTCTTGTCATGTTAACAACATTTAATCTTGTCTTGTAAATAAACGAGAGTCAACTAAATAAATAGAATGTGGTGTTTTCGTCAATATGCAACTCGTTGCATATTGAGCTCCACTTAACTTGTAGTTTTGTTTGTGCACCTTGCCATGACATGCATATTTAAACCGGACATGCATCATACTTGATTGTGCATCATATGCCATGTTTATGCTTGTGTGTTTACCGTGTTGTTTGCTTCTTTCTAGTATTCTTCTCTCGTTAGCTTCGGGTTCGTTCCGGAGTTGTGAGGAGTTGTTCGACTACTTCATGGACTTGTTCTTCTTCCTTGCGGAATCCCAGGCAAGATGACCTGACCCAGATATCACTACTATCTTTGCCTATTCTAGATGTCTCGCTCTTTAGCTTATTGCCTCGATGCCTATTCCTGTTTGTCAGCCTCCTATTGTTGTCATGAAACCTCTAACCTTTGAAACCTTCCCAGCAAACCGTTGTTTGGCTATGTTACCCGCTTGCTTAGCCCCTCTTATAGCGTTGTTAGTTGCAGGTGAAGATGAAGATTGCTCCATGTTGGAACTTGTTGTTGGAATATCACAATATCTCTTAAATATATTAACACACCTATATACTTGGCAATGGGTGGAAGGCTTGGCCTTTTTCTCGGTGTTTTGTTCCACTCATGCCACCTTAGGACCCGATATACCGGTGTTATGTTCCCGGATTTTGCGTTCCTAACACGGTTGGGGTTTATGGGCCCCCTTGATAACTCGCTTAGTGCTAAAGCTTTTCCAGCAAGGCCCAACTTTGGTTCTACATTTGCCTAACAACTAAAACTTGCCGAGGGAGTAATTAACCCAAGGATTTATTAATCAACAACCCGGGCCAGTGCTCCTCAGGAGTGTTGGTCCAAACTGGGGGTCCTGCGGGGCCACCTTGGGGAAACCCGAGGGGTGGTTTTACCTGTAGCATCGCCCATCCGGTCGTGGCCTGAGACGAGATACGCACGGCTACTATCAGGGTGTCGGCATGCTGGGAGGTCTTGCTGGATTAGTTTTACCTTTGTCGGAATATCTTGAGCACGGGATTCCGAGAATACTCGGGTCTTCCCACCTTGGAGTTGCGACTCCGCATATCGTGAGCTTGTGATGGGCTAAGTTGGGACACCCCTGCAGGGTTTTGATCTTTCGAAAGCCGTGCCCGCGGTTATGTGGAAGATAGGAATTTGTTAATATCCGGTTGTAGAAAACATGAGACTCCATCCTTAAGAATACACTACCCGTGTGAGTTCCGTGATTGTCTCTTCTCGAAGGGGCTTCGAGAAGAAGAACACGGTGGGGTTATGTCTGACGTGAGTAGTTAGGATCACTTCGTGATCACCTGGCGATCGTTGGCACTTGATCTCTTCTCACTCTAAACTCGTAAGCTAGTTGCTTAGTGCTTGCTGCAAACACTTTATTACCCCCTCCTCTCCTAAAGGCTTTGTTAGTTTTGATACCCGGGAATGGGATTGCTGAGTCCTTTGTGGCTCACAGATTACTACACACACCAAATGTAGGTACATCCGAGAGCAGTGCCGGAGGTGGATCAGAACTTCAATGGGAGCTCGATGAAGAGTTTGGCCGTATGTATGTGGCTTTTTCGACGATCATTAGTGGTTCCTACTAGGAGTGATCGGGACCTTGTGTTGCTTTACTTATGGTATCTTTCATTTGGATCTTCGTCCGTAGTCGGACTCTGATGTTATTCGGATGATGTATGTTAATGTATTTCATTGTGTGAAGTGGCGAGCGTAAGCCAACTACTCTTTTGCAATCTCATCCCTCTTTTACATGAGTCGTGCAAAGATACCATACTTGAGATCATTCTAGTATGAGCTTATACCTTTAAGTCGTTCCTCGACACGTAGGAGGTATAATATCATACTTGGCATTACAATGAAGACGGGAAGTCGGACTCCACCTTCACCATAGGGGATGGCCTTCCCGCGTACCAAGAAGAGGCTTTGGTTTGTTTCCTACGCACGAACAAGGATGTGTTTGCGTGGGAGGTGGCGGACCTGGTCGGGGTCCCGCGCGAGGTGATCGAGCACCACTTGACGGTGTGCCCGAACACGCGCCCCGTGAAGTAGAAGGCGCGGCGACAAGCTCAGGAGAAGCAGGCGTTCATCACTCAGGAGGTCCGCAAGTTACTCAAAGCAGGCGTCATCCGAGAAATGCGGCATCCAGAGTGGCTCGCGAACCTGGTTATCATCCCTAAGGAAGGTGGAAAGGAGCGTATGTGCGTTGACTTCACTAACCTCAACAAGGCCTGCCCTCAGGACCCTTTCCCTCTCCCGCGCATTGACTAGATCATCGACTCTACCGCCGAGTGCAATCTGCTGTGTTTCCTGGATGCTTTTTCGGGCTATCATCAAATCAAGATGGAAGTACAAGATGTCGAGAAGACGGCTTTCCTGACCCCTTGCGGGGTGTACTGCTACACCTGCATGTCATTCGGGTTGCGCAATGCAGGAGCAACTTTCCAGCATCTAATGCACATCGCCCTGGGGGAGCAGCTCGGGAGGAACGCAGAAGTATATGTCGATGACATTGTGGTGAAGTCTTAAGAGGCGAGAACCCTCATTGGCGACTTGGAAGAAACCTTCGCCAGCCTGTGCAAGGTGGACCTGCGGCTCAATCCAGAGAAATGTGTGTTTGGCGTCCTGTCAGGCAAGCTCCTGGGTTTCTTGGTGTCACACAGAGGGATAGAAGCCAACCCCGAGAAGGTCAAGGCCATAGAAAATATGAGCCCGCCGAAGACCCTCAAGGAGATGCATAAGCTAGTAGGATGCGTGACGTTGCTCGGACGATTCATCTCCAAGCTAGGGGAACGCACCCTCCCTTTCTTCAAGCTAATAAAGAGAAAAGGCCCGTTCCAATGGAGTCTTGAGGGTGACGCAACTTTCGAGGTGTGATGCCCGGGTAATCAAGCTACAGTAACCCTCTCGTAATGATGCCACATCACCACGATTACTATTGCTAATCTCACATTAGTTTAAAACCGATTCAAATTCAAATTTGAGTTGGTTGCAAACATCAAAAGTTTTCAAATCTCAAAACTAAAATGTTCGGAATGTGATAAAATTAGTGTTACTAAATTAGGTACAACTTTTGTATTTTACAAAACAAAATTAAACTAGAAAATAAAATAAAACATAAAAGAAGAAAATAAATAAAAAGAAAAAAACAAAGAAGAAAACAGAAAAGAAAAAGGGAACACCCCCATCCCCCTGGGCCTTAGGCCACCGGCCGGCCTGCTAGGCCTAGCCCAACCGCCCTCCCTATCTAACCCTAGCCCACACCTCTCGTTCCCCACTCCACCCGTTAGACCCCATCGTCCTCCTCATGCCATCAGGAAGAGAGCAGAGAGGAGCAAGAAACCCCGCGCCAAATCCCGCTCCCATGCGCCCTCCTTGCCCTGCTCCGACCACCTTTGCCATCCTGCCGCTGTTCTAGCTGGCGAGCTCCTCACCTCCGACCCCTCTTACCTCGCCGCCTCCTCCTTCAACCTGCACGGCCGCCGGCCCCGTCCCTGCTGCATACCCCCTGCCGCTGGTGCCGCCCGCGCCCCGCGCCTCCCATGGCCGCACCAGGCCATGGCCAGCGCCTGCCGACGCGCGTGGGCGCTCGCCTGCAGCTCGCCACTGCTCCCCTGTGCGCTCTGTCGATGTTGGTCGCCCCTGCCAGACCACTTCATCACCGGTGGCCCGCGCCTCGTCGACCACCTCTCCGACCCGCCATGGCCTCCCTCGAGCTCGCAGGCCTCCCCTACCACTCGCTGTGAGCCCCCTCGACCCCACTGCTCCCCCTTTCATTCTCCGTCATCGAATTTCGCCGCACCACCGTGTCGAGAACACGTTGGGCGCTCGCGCTCACCACCACCAGCCGCGCCCAAACACGCCCGCGTCGCGCCCGTGCACCACCTCAAAGCAAGCCATGGTTCCACCACCGCGGGACTTGTCGTTGCTGACTATTCCGGCAACTCCAACGCCTGGTGCGAAGCCTCCTAGATGCGCACAACTACGGGGTATCTTCTGTTGCCCTCGTCCGCCGCTCCCGTGGACCCCCGGCGAGTCTCCGCCGCTCGGGAAGGTCGCCGACGGCTAGCCCCGGCCGGTTGTCACGTCCCTGTTTATTTGGGACTAAATGGCTCTGTTGATTAGCCCTTGAGACACTGAGTGGTAGGACCCCTAGGCAATTAATCCATTTAATTAAGTTAACATAATTACAATGTATGACATGTGGGTCCATCTATTAAATTAACTAAAGAACTAAAATCAATTAGACAATGACAGACGGGTCCACTACTAGATATAAATGTTAAATCAATGTTGAAATTACTAGAGAGAATGACTTGCGGGTCCTGCTTGTACTATTCACACCGTTGACGAGTCAATAGTTGACTGGGTCAACTAGGTCCCCTGGCCCCACATGTCATTGACTGTGGCTAGCCCCTGCTGTGTAAAAAAGGGTATATTCTGTTTTTACTACGATTTAATAATAAATCAAATAATTTCAAAGATTGAATAAAACTTTAAAAAATAATATAAAATAAACCGTAGCTCGGATGAAAATACTTTGTACATGAAAGTTGCTCAGAACGACGAGACGAATCCAAATACGCAGTCCGTTTGTTCACCACACGTCCCTAGCATAGCGAGCCTGCAACCGTCCCCCTCCGGTCCGTCTGTCCGAAAACACGAAACACCGGGAATACTTTCCCGGGTGTTTTCCCCCTTCGCCAGTAGCACCACCACTCCGTTAGGTCACCCTAGCACCGCGTATTGCCTTGTTATATTTTTTGATGCTTTGTTTGCTCCGTATTTATTGTTTCTTCCCCCCTCTTCTTCTCCGCTAGACCCCGAGACCGGCGTTGATGCCACTGAGTACAACTACATCACCGACGACCCTTCTTCCTGTGCAACAGAGCTTCAAGGCAAGTCCCCCCCCCTGATCACCAGATATCGCCCATTCTCTTCTCTCTTATTCTTGCATTAGATTTGCTACCGTTGATGATTTGATAGCTCCTATTCTGTTGCATAGCATGTCATTGTTGCTACCACTGTTGATACCTTTACCTACTATCCTAATGCTTTGTATAGGATGCTAGTTTTCCATCAGTGGCCCCACATTCTTGTCCGTCTGCCATGCTATACTATCGGGCCGTGATCACTTTGGGAGGTGATCACATGTATATACTATATTATTACTTACTCATGTTCATGATTCAGAGATGGGGGCTGAAGGGGCAGGTGGTTCCACACAGGTAGTGGTGGGCCTGGGTTCCCGGCAGCCCCCTCATGGTTACTTTGTGGCAGAGCGATAGGGCGGGTTGCGACCACCTAAGAGACAGGTGGGCCTGGCCCTGGTTGTTGTCCGTGGTTATTACATAATAACACGCTTAACGAGATCTTGGTATTTGATCTGAATCTGGCCATTGGCCTATACGCACTAACCAGCTACGTGGGAATAGTTATGGGCACTCGACGTCGTGGTATCACCTGAAGCCTTCTTGACGTCAGCGACTGAGTGGCACGCGCCGGATTGGACTGGAACGCCGCTCTGGTACTAGGATTCAACATCTTATTGATTGTCTTGAAAGGCAACTCGGACTCTGAGCTTACAATCTTACATGTGGTTCCGATAACTTCTCACTTCACCATTCCTTTTGCTTAATGCAGTCGCGGTTCGATTGCTTCTTCATGGAGCCTCTCAACAAAAATTGTCGTGATCATCCTCAACATCTTGACTCCTTTAGGGTATCTATCGAATCCATGATGAGAAATACCATTCTTGCCCCTCGATGAATTGTGTTATCATCAACTTTGTTGCCTTCCCTCCAACACATACATGTTCATGTTTTGTGTTGTACCTTGAGTTCCTTGCTATCCAACTCATGTTATGTTCTACAGTTGAGTATTACCATCTTTTATGTCAAGGGTGTCATGAGGATTGCTCCACCTATTAACTCTTGATATAGTAACACTTCTCGCCATCCCCGTTCATATCTTGGTCCTGGTGTTGTTTCTAACTAGAATACCGACCATTGAACTGTGATGTGTGAATTCCAAAACTTCTGGCAACCCTATTGCTTTGAAGAGAATGGTCCATATTTTTATTCCAACCCTTCTGGTTATTGAATCTCCATTCTAACATTGATCGTGCTACTTGGTCCATATTTCCAGGTGCATTTCGTTCTGTGCTTAATTGTGGGTGTTCTCCACGAACATACTTCATTATAGGCCCTGGTATGTCCAATGCTATCGCCTTACTCACTTAATTGTGAAAATTCATGTTTATGAATATCTCATTGAATTGTTGTTGCACCCATCGGCCACATCCTCATCTTTCCTTGCTGAAATTGTATGACTTATGTTAAGTTGCTTCTAATGGATCCTTTGTGTATCCAAAGTCTGACCTTTACCTAATGACCATGTCAATGTTATCCCAAAGCCTGACTGTGGTACTCAATATCAACAAGAACATTGGAAGTGCAATGCTAAGTGTTTCTTGATCAGTTATCCAAACACCGTTGTACGGGTGCATCTCATGCTTCTTCTTACCCCTTTTACCTAAATGTTCATGTCATTGATCTCATGTCACGTATATTATGCCCTGCTTATCCTTGGCGAGGATATACTCCTACTACTTGTGATCAAACAAATTTCCCTTTCCAGTGGTTTGTTTAAGCTGATAATCACATTTTTCCTTTCCATTGGTTTGTTTAACCTTTCTTATGATCTACATATAATCTAAGTAGTAATAATTTTCTGCTTATGTAAACACCTCGGTGTAAAACGCTGTCGGTAAGACCCTATTACTATGGTTGGTAACATTCCGGTAACCACCAATGGACGAGAACTTTGCCTACTGGTCCGCCTCGTTTCAACGAGCAGGAAAATGGTTCTCTTCGTCCCTCGCCCTTGGTACCGATGTTGTTGTCGACATAACTGACGTGCTATCCTCTGACATGCCTTGCTTACATGATCATGCAAGACATCACCGCCCTTCCTACTGTTAACCCACATGGTGGGCCCATAACCCATAGTTCCACAGGATCAAAACCCGACTCTCATGTACACCCTCGTTTCCAAGGTTATTCCTCACGCTTGGCTTCGTGTGCAATTCGTGAGCCACCATCCTAGTGATCTATTCTGATATCAGACGCAATACTTATTCTCGTTGCTCTGGACCCCTTTCACACCTTGTTTAGGCAATGACGATTATCTATCCGCTTGAAACCTCTTATGATATCTTCTTACTTTGCTCGATGGGCTTTATTTGTTCAACTCGAGAGATACTCATGTGTTCATTCTTGGGATACCCCCAGATGATTTTCCCTTGTAACATTCTATTGTTGTAGAGCTGCCCCATGCCTATTAATAAGTACGATGTAGTTTCCGAAGAAAGGATGACAACTTCATCATGAAGCATTGGAATAAAGAACTGAAGACATCAACAAAAGGGATTAACTTCTTCGAGAAGATCTGTTAGAATATCGTAACCAGACCTTCCCCCTACTCCACCTCTTAAATCTCGGGACGAGATTTCTTGTAGTGGAGGAGAATTGTGACGCCCCGGTAATCAAGCTAAAGTAACCCTCTGGTAATGATGCCACGTCACCACGATTACTACTGCTAATCTCACATTAGTTCAAAACTGATTCAAATTCAAATTTGAGTTGGTTGCAAACATCAAAAGTTTTCAAATCTCAAAACTAAAATGTTCGGAATGTGATAAAATTAGTGTTACTAAATTAGGTACAACTTTTATATTTTACCAAACAAAATTAATCTGGAAAATAAAATAAAACATAGAAGAAGAAAATAAATAAAAAGAAAATAACAAAGAAGAAAACAGAAAATAAAAAGGGAAAAAACCCATCCCCTTGGGCCTCAGGCCACCGGCCGACCTGCTAGGCCTAGCCCAACCGCCCTTCCTATCTAACCCTAGCCCACACCTCTCGTTCCCCACTACACCCGTTAAACCCCATCGTCCTCCTCACGCCGCCAGGAAGAGAGCAGAGAGGAGCAAGAAAACCCGCGCCCAATTACGCTCCCATGCGCCCTCCTTGCCCTGCTCCGACCACCTCTGCCGCCCTGCCGCTGTTCTGGCTGGCGAGCTCCTCACCTCCGAACCCTCTCGCATCGCCGCCTCCTCCTTCAACCTGCACGGCTGCTGGCCCCGTCCCTGTCGCACGCCCCCTGCCGCTGGCGCCGCCCGCACCCCGCGCCTCCCATGGCCGCACCAGGCCGTGGCCAGCGCCTGCCGACACGCATGGGCGCTCGCCCGCAGCTCGCCACTGCTCCCCTGTGCGCTCCGTCGATGTTGGTCACCCCTGCCAGACCACTTCGTCACCGGCGGCTCGCACCTCGTCGGCCACCTCTCCGACCCGCCACGGCCTCCCTCGTGCTCGCAGACCTCCCCTACCGCTCGATTTGAGCCCCCCTCGACCCCACTGCTCCCCCTTTCGTTCTCCGTCGCCGAATTTCGATGCACCGTCGTGTCGAGAACACGTTGGGCGCTCGCGCTCACCGGCACCAGCCGCACCCACACACGCCCGCGTCGCGCCCATGCAACACCTCATAGCAAGCCATTGTTCCACCACCGCGGGACTTGTCGTTCCTGACTATTCCGGCAACTCCAACGCCTCCTGCGAAGCCTCCTAGATGCGCACGACTACGGGGTATCTTTTGTTGCCCTCCTCTGCTGCTCCCATGGACCTCCGGCGAGTCTCCGCCGCTCGGGAAGGTCGCCGATGGCTAGCCCCGGCTGGTTGTCGTGTCCCTGACTATTAGGGACTAAATGGCTCTTTTGATTAGCCCTTGAGACACTGAGTGGTAGGACCCCTAGGCAATTAATCCATTTAATTAAGTTAACAGAATTACAATGTATGACATGTGTTAAATTAACTAAAGAACTAAAATCAATTAGACAATGACAGATGGATCCACTACTAGATATAAGTGTTAAATCAATGTTGAAATTACTAGAGAGAATGACATGCGGGTCCCGCTTGTACTATTCACACCGTTGACTAGTCAATTGTTGACTGGGTCAACTAGGTCCCCTGGCCCCACATGTCATTGATTGTGGCTAGCCCCTACTGTGTAAAAAAGGGTATATTCTGTTTTTAATACGATTTAATAATAATTCAAATAATTTCAAAGATTGAATAAAACTTTAAAAATTAATATAAAATAAACCGTAGCTCGGATGAAAATACTTTGTACATGAAAGTTGCTCGAAACGACGAGACGAATCCGAATACGCAGTCCGCTCGTTCACCACACGTCCCTAGCATAGCGAACCTGCAACCGGCCCCCTCCGGTCCGTTTGTTCGAAAACACGAAGCACCGGGAATACTTGCCCGGGTGTTTTCCCCCTTCGCCAGTAGCACCTACCACTGCGTTAGATCACCCTAGCACCGCGTATTGCCTTGATATATTTTGTGATTCTTTGTTTGCTCCGTATTTACTGTTTCTTCCCCCCTCTTCTTCTTTAGTAGACCCCGAGACCGGCGCTGATGCCACTGAGTCGACTACATCATCGGCGACCCTTCTTCCTGTGCAACAGAGCTTGAAGGCAAGCCCCCCCCTTGATCACCAGATATCGCCCACTCTCTTCTCTCTTATTCTTGCATTAGATTTGGTACCGTTGATGATTTGATAGCTCCTATTCTGTTGCATAGCCTGTCATTGTTACTACCAATGTTGATACCTTTACCTACTATCCTAATGCTTAGTATAGGTTGCTAGTTTTCCATCAGTGGCCCCACATTCTTGTCCGTCTACCATGCTATACTATCGGGCCGTGATCACTTCGGGAGGTGATCACGGGTATATATTATATTATTATATACACATGTTGATGATTTAGAGATGGGGGCTGAAGGGGCAGGTGGTTCCACACAGGTAGTGGTGGGCCTGGGTTCCCGGCAGCCCCTTGATGGTTACTTTGTGGCGGAGCGACAGGGTGGGTTGCGACCACCTAGGAGACATGTGGACCTGGCCCTTATCGTTGTCCGCAGTTATTTCATAATAACACGCTTAACGAGATCTTGGTATTTGATCTGAGTGTGGTGCTACTTCTCGAGCTTGCGTTGTATTCCCTCGAGAGGAAAGGGTGATGCAGCACAGTAGCATAAGTATTTCCCTCAGTTTTTGAGAACCAAGGTATCAATCCAGTAGGAGACCACGCGCGAGTCCCTCGCACCTGCACAAACAAATAAGAACTTCACAGCCAACGCGACAAGGGGTTGTCAATCCCTTTACGGTCACTTACAAAAGTGAGATATGATAGAGATAATAGTTTGATATTTTGGTATTTTTGGATATAAGAACAGAAAGTAAAAACGGAAAAGTAAAGTAGATTATAGATTGATATGTTGAGAATAGACCTGGGGGCCATAGTGTTCTCTAGTGGCTTCGCTCATGATAGCGATATTCCACGGCGGGTAAAAAAATTACTGTCGAGCAATTGATAAAAAAACGAATAATTATGAGACTATCTAGGCATGATCATTATATAAAGGCATCACGTCCGAGACAAGTAGACCGAAATGATTCTTCATCTACTACTATTACTCCACACATCGACCGCTATCCAGCATGCATCTAGAGTATTAAGTTCATTAGAACATAGTAACGCCTTAAACAAGATGACATGATGTAGAGGGATAAACTCAAACATAGTGATATAAACCCCATCTTTTTATCCTCGATGGCAACAATACAATACGTGCCTTGCTTCCCCTACTGTCACTGGGAAAGGACACCACAAGATTGAACCCAAAGCCAAGCACTTCTCCCATTGCAAGAACTATAGATCTAGTAGGCCAAACCAAACCAATAATTCGAAGAGACTTGCAAGGATATTATAATCATACATAAAGAGTTCAGAAAAGAACCAAATATTTCTCATAGATAATCTTGATCATAAACCCACAATTCATCGGATCTCAACAAACACACCGCAAAAAGAGATTACATCGAATAGATCTCCTCGAAGACCGAGGAGAACTTGGTATTGAGATCCAACAAGAGAGAAGAAGCCATCTAGATACTAGCTATGGACCCAAAGGTCTGTGGTAAAATACTAACAACTCGTGGTGAGGCGATGATGATGATGTAGAAGTACTCCATGGAAGATCCCCTCTCCGGCTGAGCTTCGGAACAGGCCCCAAGATGGGATCTCATGGGGACAGAAGATTGTGGCTGTAGAACTAGGGTTTTCTCTGTTGTTCTGATGGTTTCGGGGTACGTAGATATATATAGGAAGAAGGAGGGCACCGGGGGCCAGATGTAGGGCCCATGAGGCAGGGGGTGCGCCCTATAGGGGGGCGCCCCCCACCCTCGTGGACGCCACGTGTGCCCTACTCCGTGGTTCTCAAGTCTCCCGTGCGTATTTTGCTCCAAAAATATCTCTCCCAAAGGTTTCATTCCATTTGGACTCTGTTTGATATTCCTTTTCTATAAAACCCTGAAATAGGCAAAATACAGCAATCTGGACTGGGCCTTTGGGTTAATTGGTTAGTCCCAAAAATAATATAAAAGTGTATAACAAAGCCCATTAAACATCCAAAACATCATAAATAATAGCATGGAACAATAAAAAATTATTGATACGTTGGAGACGTATCATCTGGCCATTGGCCTATACGCACTAACCAACTACGTGGGAATAGTTATGGGCACTCGACGTCGTGGTATCAGCCGAAGCCTTCTTGACGTCAGCGACTGAGCAGCGCGCGCCGAATTGGACTGGAATGCCGCTGTGGTATTAGGTGCGGCTAGGTCTGCTTACCGGCCGCCCTCGCAACATGCAGGTGTGCATTGGGCGATGGGCCCAGACCCCTGTGCGCTCAGGACTTAGACCGAGATGCTGACCTCTCTGCTATGCTTAGGTAAGGCTGCGATGTGTTGATCTTCCGAGGCCGGGCATGACCCCGGAAAGTGTGTCCGACCAAATGGGGTTGAGCGTGCTGGGTAATGTGGTGCACCCCTGCAGGGAAGTTAATCTATTCGAATAGCCGTGTCCCTCGGGAAAAGGACGACCCGGAGTTGTACTCTGACCTCATGACAACTATAACTGGATACTTAATAAAACACACCCAGACAAGTTCCAGATACAACCCGGTGATCGCTTTCCCATAGGGAGACGAGGGGAGGATCGCCGGGTAGGTTTATGCTATATGATGTTACTTGGTGAACTTGCCATCTATTATATTCTACTTCTGCAAGATGGAGCCTGCCAGAAGTGTAGTCTTCGATAAGATTAGCTTTCCCCCTCTTATTCTAGCTTGCTGCAGTTCAGTCCACTAATACTACCCATATCATTGTTACCATTGCATTTGTAGTATAGATCCTTGCTTGCGAGTACTTTGGATGAGTACTCACGGTTGCTTTGATCCACCTTTTCCCCCTTTTTCCTCTCTTCTCGAATGATGCAACCAGATGGTGGAGTCCAGGAGCCAGATGATCCTGAGGATGTTTCTACATGGAGTTTGGCTTCGAGGAATAGTTAGGAGGTCCTGAGCAGGAGGCCTTGCCTTTTCGATCGTTGCTACTTTTGTGCTAGCCTTCTTAAGGCAAAACTTGTTTAACTTATGTATGTACTCAGATATTGTTGCTTCCGTTGACCCTTGTGTTTTTGAGCTTATGTATTCGAGCGCTCGAGGCCCTGGCTTGTAATATAAAGCTTGCATTATTTTAATTTGTGTCTATAGTTGTGTTGTGATATCTTCCAGTGAGTCCCTGATCTTGGTCGTACACATTTGCGTGCATGATTAGTGTACGGTCAAATCGGGGGCGTCACACGAGGGCCTCAAGAGATATCTCACCAGCCCTCCTATGATGGTGGCGTCGCGCCTCCGCGAGCCCTTGGTACTCTATCTGGCCGCCACCCCACATTGAGCCAGCGCCGCACAAGTAGCGATCCGGGAGGGGCGCCAAATTGGTAACCCGAAGAAATAGAGCAGCTCACGCCCAGCTGGGGCATTGCGAGCTCAGGACAGCGCCCCTGGGACCACGGTGGACCTTCAAGATGGCAAGGCTCATGAGGACGATGCACTTGGGGCCCCGGCAGCCTCGATGGGCGACAAGGTTCCCGGAGCCTCTCCGTCTCAGGAACCACAAGACTCTGCCGACACATCCACCCTTGTCAAGCACCCAATATACTTCGTCAGCACAGTACTACATGACGCACGAGCCCGTTACCCCATGCCGCAGAAGATCATGCTAGCGCTCCTTGTAGCCTCCCGGAAGCTGCGTCACTACTTCCAAGGTCACCCGATCAAGGTCGTCTCAGCTTACCCCTTGGAAAGGCTACTCCGGAGCCCCAACACAGCGGGAAGAGTCGCAGAGTGGAACATTGAACTACAAGCGTTTGAATTGGAACTCAACACGACCCGAGTCATCAAAGGAATGGCCCTCGCCGATTTTCTGGCAAAATGGACTGACACCCCGGGCCAGGAGGTGAGCGAAGACCGCTCCCTCACCCATGGAAACGAAGCCTCGGATGGATGGGTCATGTACTTTGATGGAGCCTTCGCGCGGCAGGGCGTGGGGGCTGGAGTTGTGCTCATCTCGCCCACCAAGGATAAGCTCTATTACACCGTGCAACTATGCTTCCAGAATGGCGAAAAGGTCTCCAATAACATCGCAGAGTATGAGGGTCCGATTGCTGGCCTCAAGGCTGCTGCAGCGCTGGGGGTGAGGCGCCTCACCATCAAAGGCGACTCCCATCTCCTAGTCAACTTCTCCAACAAGACATACACACCGAAGGACAAGCACACGGAGGCGTACCTTGAAGAAGTGCGGAAAATCGAGAAGTGATTCCTGGGCTTGGAGTTGCAGCACGTACTGCGTGGCACGAACAAGGAGGCGGACGACATCGCCGAAAGGGCATCCCGGTGCATGCCACAAGACCCTGGCGTGTTCGAGGAGTGACTCTTGAAGCCATTAGTGGCCCCTCCCACCGATGGGCCGGCACGGCCTCACGAAGAGCTCCCGCAAGCACCTGCCTCGGGTGCAACAGCTCGTGGGCTGGCTTCGGGAGCTCGCCTACTCCTCGCGCTGGAGCCTCGGGAGGGGTGCTGGATAGAGGGGTTCAATGCGTACCTTCTCCTGGGGACCCTGCCGGATAAAGAAGAAGAAGCAGAGCGTGTGGTGTGGCAAGCCACCGCGTACTGCATCCAAGACGGCGAGCTCTACCGAAGGCGGCCGAACGACGTGTCCCTGCGGTGCATATCCAAGGAGCAGGGACGCGAGCTGCTGGAAGACATACACGGCGTACATTGCGGACACCACTCATCCTCACGAACCCTCGTGGGAAAGGCATTCCGCAGCGGATTCTACTAGCCCACCGCGCCCAAAAACGCTTCAGAACTGATAAGGTCTTGTGAAGCCTATCAATTCCATGCAAAACAGATCCACCAGCCCGCACAGGGCCTCCAGACCATCCCGCTGTCCTCGCCGTTCGCGGTCTGGGGGCTGGACATCCTGGGCCCGTTCCCCAGGGCGCTCGGGGGCTACAGTTGCCTCTACGCCGCCATTGACAAGTTCACCAAATGGGCGGAGGTGGAAGCCGTCCGCACCATTCCGGACGGCTCGGCAGTCAAATTCATCGAGGGCCTCGTGAGTCGCTATGGGGTCCTGAACCGCATCATCACCGACAACAGCTTGCAGTTCACCAGCAATCTCTTAAAAACGTATTGTGCTAACCTTAGAATGCATATATGCTACGCTTTAGTGGCGCACCCGCGAAGCAATGGCCAGGCCGAGCGCGCCAATGCCGAGGTGTTGAGAGGCCTCAAGACATGGACCTTCAAGAAGAAGCTCGAGGCTTGCGACAGGGGCTGGTTTGACGAACTCCAGTCCGTGCTATGGTCCATCCGCACCACCGCGACCAGGCCAATGGGCGAGACCACGTTCTTCCTTATCTACAGAGTTGAAGCGGTACTCTCGCACGAGGCCAAGCACCACTCTGCGTGGGTCTTGGCGTTTGACGAGGCACGCCAGGACGCCTCACGGGGGATGGACCATGTGCTGGGGGAGGAGCGCCGTCGTCAAGTCTCGCTCCGAGCAGCGAGCTACTAGCAGGCGCTGCGGTGACACCACTACCGCAACATCCGCTTCAAGATGCTCGAGGTAGGCGACCTCGTCCTGAGGCGGGTACTCTCCAGGGAAGGGCTGCATAAGCTCTCGCTATCGGATTACGGGCTCCGCAAACCCAAGAAGTTCGAACACAGGGGCATGAACGAAGATCTCTCCAACTCACATCTACCTAGTGCCTCGCCCTCGTTCAGTGAAGAGATTCAAGCAAGCAACAAGTAAAGCACACACGAATTTACCCAGGTTTAGGCCACTTTGCGGTGTAAAACCCTATGTCCTGCTTTGGTGGATTAGCCTCGGGAGGGCATGAGTATGAACGAGTACAGTTGTTCTTGAGCTTAGGATGGGAGCTCAGGAGGGTCAGGAGGCAAGAGTTCTTGCTCCATGGTGTGAGAGCGGAGTCTCTCTGGATCTGATCCGAATTGCCTCCATAGTGGAGACCCTAGCTACTTATATAGGCGGCTAGGGTCCTCTTCCCCCGAAATGTTTAGGCGGGAAGGGATCCCACAACGGCCATTTTGAGCGGGAACACAAGGACGTTCCTATCCAGACAAAAGCGGTCTTCGCCTGCAAAGGGATCAGGCGGTGACGCGGTGGTGGGCTCGGTGGTGACATCCTCACTGTCTTCCTTGCAGTCTTCGGTCTTGTTGCACCAAATGGGAAACCTTTGTCCCACCCCTTGGGAACCTGCGCCTACGCTGTCTCCTTTGCACCAAAACGGCAACTGCGCCGCTGGCACGCGCTGGCACCCGCTGCCGCGGTGCATCACTGCTCACGTCACTGCCTCCTCCTGAGGCAGGCTTGGCCTTGGATTCTCTGCCCCTCTAGAGCAACCTAGCCGAGGCCGCACCTGAGGGGGTCTTGGTGTCGTTCTCCTGACGAGGTCTAGCCCCCTCGCGAGGGTCTTGAGTAGCTGGTCGATCAGCTGGGCCATACCAGGCCATAGTAGGAGTGCGTCGCGGCCCGCAGACAAGCAAGTCTGGTACCCTGGTTCCCAGGACGCCGACACTTGCCCATGTGGGAGGGCCCGTTCAGGATCTCTTGCATCTCCAGCCCTGGCGCCCTCGCCTGGAGACGCAGGATGGAGTCCCCATCCAGAACGCCTGGAACAGCCAACACCTCCGGAAGTTCTAACCATGAAGCAAGGCCCCATGCCTGTGAAGGTCTCCGCTCGTGAGACTCTCACATAATAATGAGTGGGACTGTACACACCCCGGAGTCTCCTGAGCATCGCCCTGGGGCCTCATGGGGGCTCCCTCCCACGTCTCAGTGGCAACACTTAGCTCCTCACTGGTGAGAAGATGAAGACTAGCCTAGGTGCCGGACGCGGCTATTCTTTTGCTTGCTTTCTATAGCTGGTTTGTTTTTTCTGGAATGAAATTTGGAAGTGTTCGCTTTTTCCCTCGAGAGCTTGATGTTCCCCCTCCTTTCTGGTTTTGCTCACCTCTTTCGTCCTTACCCCAGGAAGACCGGCAGTTGCCCGTCGCTCCTCCCAAGCGTGTCCCGTGCGCAGGGGCTAGGTAGCGGTGTACGCTCGGGCTAGCCTGCAGTCACACCTCGCCAAGCCTGGGTACACCAGCACTTCGGCATCTCTCATCCTCGCGGGACACACTCGAATGGGATTGGGCGCACGCACGCTCTCTCCAAAGTCTGTGAATCCGTGCACCGCGACCAAGAGCCGTCAGCCACAACTAGCTAAGCAAGTAAGGACAAGATGCCTCATAAGATTCCCTAATTTTACAGTAGCACCACGACCCACGTCTCCGGAGGCTCAACAGCATCGAAGCTGGCAAGAAGGGAGCCTCGGGAGAAGACCCACGGAATTCAACGTCTACCACGGGCTCGGCAGGCTAAGTTGTCCTACCCACACTTAGTAGTAGCACAGATATCAAGATGCAACATGAACAGTAGAACATAACATGATATATTGGTGCAGCACCATAGTCCATTACATATCCCAGCGGGACCTATTCTTAGGAAATGCAGGAAAAAACCAAAGGGAGAGGAACGCTCGCGATACCTCCTGAGGCCCGGCATCAGCAACATGGGGGCTCAGTCTGATCCCCCCTCCTGCTTCACCGCGGCGCGACGGTGAGATGCTTCGTTGCCTCCCCCGAATTGCGCTCGGCGGCGCGGCGGCTCATCAGAGCCACTGTTGTCGGCGCTCTTTCCGAAGGAGGAGCTGCCGTCGCTGGAAGAACCGCGGACGTCGTCAAGGGCAGGCTCGCCGTCGTCGCCGTCATCCTCGGGGAAGCACCCCATGCACCGGCCATCTTCTCCAAACACCCTCACGTAGAGGGTCGCGAGGCCGTCGTACTTGAACTGGAGGGTGCACCGCTCGCTCAGGCCCCGGCGCGGGCAAACGTCTGCCAGCTGCGGGTCAAGGACACGCCTCCCACGGTAGCAACCTCGACCCCCACCCACGAGGCCTTGCTGTAGCACCCGTCGGCTTGCAGCCATAGGCCGTCAAGCCTCCTCGGCAGCGACCTCACAAGGAAGCGCGCGAGCGAAAGCCAGGTGCCGGCGGGCCTCTCCGACCACACTACAAACTCTGGATAGGCGTCTATCGAGCGGGAGCGGGGCCGCGAAGGCCGAACATCTACGACGCGCTTCCCCTCGATGTAGAGACCACCCCGCTCATCACGTTCCTCGGCGCATGAGGAAGCGACGCCCGAGCACGAAGAAGCATGCTCGTGTCCTCGGGATGCCACATCCGGGGTCGCAGCGTACTTGTGAGGGCGCCCACGGCCCCTCTTCATTGGCGGAACATCCAGGCCCTCATTGGGGGCCTTGCATTTCTCAGCGGCGGAGAACTTCCTCGGTGGCTCCACGGATGCCTGAAGCGAAGAGGGGCAAGCAGCGAGGAGATGGAGATGAGCGGAGGGGACTCTACCCCTCCCCATTTATAGCAAGAGGAAGGCAAACCGTCAGCCCCCATGATCACACGTAATGATGACCTTTTTTCTGCATACAGCAGGCTCCAGTCAAGTCGAACGGTTGCCGAGGCAACATGGGGAAGTGGAGATGAAACGAATAATCTAGGCGCCACGCGTTGAACAGGCCCGCAGGCGATTGGGACTCGCGGCGCTTCGCCCTTGCCCTTTGGCTTCGCCCCAAAGCCAAGTCCGAGCACGCCTTGGGCCCGGGGGCTACTGTCGGCTTTTTGGGAACCAGGGTAGCCAGACTTGCCTGCCTGCAGCCCGCGACGTGGATCATTTTCAGTCCTAGTACGGCCCATCTTCAACATTGACACTCAAGACCCTCGCGAGGGGCCAAGCCTCGTGGGGCGAACGACACCAACACCTCCGGAAGGGGCAGCCTCGTCTGGCTAGCTCCTGCGGAGCGGAGAACTCTATGCAACCCCCCACCTTGCGAGGTTTGCATGACGCAAGTCATGACGACCAAGGCCATGTGGGTGCCAGCAGGGGCAGTACAACAGTTTCCTCTTTGGTGCTAAGGAAGTGGACTCAGATGCGGAGTCCTGAGGAATCTGCCAAAGGTTTCCATTTCCATGAAACAAGACAAAGACCGCCAGGACGGCAGGACGGAGGTCATCACCGAGCCCACCATGGCGTTAGGATCAGAGGCTTTGCGGGCGAAAACCACCTTTAGTCAGGATAAGATGTACTAGTTGTCTCCCTTCAAAATTGGTCGTTGTGGGATCCCTTCCCGCCAAACATTTCGGGGGAAGAGGACCAAGGCCACTATATAAGTAGGATAGCCACCACCTAGCAGGGAACAGATCATTCAAACCTTCCTCTCCACCACAAAGAAAGAACACACCTCCAGAGGTTGCTCGCCCATTGTACTAGTTCATCCACAGCCCATCTCGAGGCTAATCCACCCCACTGCTGGAGTAGGGCCGCTCACCGCTAGGTGGCCTGAACTAGGGTAAACTGCCTCGTGTCTCTTTTACATTCCTGTTCGTCGAGCTAGTTCGTGGGATGATGAGTAGGTAGATAGGCGAGGTTGAGTTCTTCGCACGCACCCTAGAGTTCAAACCTAGTAGGATTTTGTGGATCCCTAAATCTGACAAACTGAACCGGTATCAAATACGCAGGGGCTACTGCGAATACTCGTAAGGTACACATCTATAACATGTATATCAAATGTATCTTTGTTCACTTTGTCATCCTTCTTATCCGCCAAGTATTTTTGGGGCAGTTCCGCTTCTAGTGACCATTCCATTTGAAGTACAAGCACTCAGATTCACGCTTAGGTCCAGCTTTGGGCTTCTTCACGGGAGTGACAACTTGCTTGCCATTCTTCTTGAAGTTCCCTTTCCTCCCCTTTCCTTTTTTCTTGAAACTAGTGGTCTTGTTAACCATCAACACTTGATGCTCTTTCTTGATTTCTACCTTCGCTGATTCCAGCATCGCGAAGAGCTCGGGAATCGATTTCGAATATCCCTTGCATATTATAGTTCATCACAAAGTTCTAGTAGCTCAGTGATAGTGACTAGAGAACTCTGTCAATCACTATCTTATTTGGAAGATTAACTCCCACTTGATTCAAGTGATTGTAGTACTTATACATTCTGAGCACATGCTCACTAGCTGAGCTATTCTCCTCCATCTTGTAGGCAAAGTACTTGTCAGAGGTCTCATACCTCTTGACATGGGCATGAGTCTGAAACACCAATTCTATCTCTTGAAACATCTCATATGCTTTGTGGCGTTCAAAACGTTTTTGAAGTCCTAGTTCTAAGCCGTAAAGCATGGCGCACTAAACTATTAAGTAGCCATGATATCAAGCTTGCCAAAATGTTCATAAGTCTACATCTGTTCCTGCAATAGGTCTGTCACCTAGCGGTGCATCAATGACATAATACTTCTGTGTAGCAATGAGGATAATCCTCAGATCACAGACCTAATCCGCATTATTGCTACCATCATCTTTCAACTTAGTTTTCTCTAGGACCGTATTAAAATTCAAGGGAACGGTAACATGGGCCATTGATCTACAACATAGATATGTAAATAATATCAGGACTAAGTTCATGATAAATTAAGTTCAATTAATCAAATTACTAATGAACTCCCACTTAAATTAACATCCCTCATGTTAACTAAGTGATACATGATCCAAATCAACTAAACCATGTCTGATCATCACGTGAGATGGAGTAGTCATCAATGGTGAACATCTCTATGTTGATCATATCTATTATACAACTCATGTTTGACTTTTTGGTCTCTAGTGTTCCGAGGCCATGTATGTACATGCTAGGCTCGTCAAGTTTAACCCAAGTATTTTGTGTGAGTAGAACTGTCTTACACCCGTTGTATGTGAACATAGAGTCTATCACACCCAATCATCACGTGGTGTCTTGAAACGACGAACTGTAGCAACGGTGCGTACTCGGGGCGAACACTTGTACCTTGAAATTTTGTAAGGGATCATCTTATAATGCTACTGTCGATCTAAGAAAAATAAGATGCATAAAGGATAAACATCACATGAAAACAAAATATGTGACATGATATGGCCATTGTCATCTTGTGCTTTTGATCTCCATCTCCAAAGCATTGTCATGATCTCCATCGTCATCGGGTTGACACCTTGATTTCCATCGTAGCATCGTGGTCGCCTCGCCAACTATCGCTTCTATGACTATTGCTAACTCATAGCGATAAAGTAAAGCAATTACATGGCGTGTGCATTTCATACAATTGTCGGTTGCCCATAATTTACAAAACATGATCATCGCATACAATAACATATAACTCATCATGTCTTGACCATATCACATCACAACATGCCCTGCAAAAACAAGTTAGATGTCCTCTACTTTGTTGTTGCAAGTTTTACGTGGCTGCTACGGGCTTCTAGTAAGAACCATTCTTACCTACGTCACAAAACAACAATGGTGATTTACCAAGTTTGTTGTTTTAACCTTCAACAAGGACCGGCCGCAGTCAAATTTGATTCAACTAAAGTAGGAGAAACAGACACCCGCCAGCCACCTTTATGCAAAACAAGTTGCATGTCTATCGGTGCAACCGGTCTCATGTACGTGGGCATGTAAGGTTGGTCCGGGCCGCTTCATATTACAATGCTGCTGATGGGCCTCTAACCCCTCGTTGGTTACCCCAAGTGCAAGGTTTGAGATGCAGTGTTGTGGAAGTTTTTCCATTAGCAAAGATGCCAAGGATCGAATCCCCAGAGACTCCTAGGTTCAACAAGTAGGTGTCAACTGCTAACGGCGCCAGATATTAGCAATCAACGTGGACCTGCACACAGATACAAATAACTTTGCTCCCAACGAGTACAGAGAGGTTGTCAATCCCTCCGGCTTTGTAGTTCACAAAGGATTAAACGGAAATGATAGTAGTGATAGATAATGTTTTACATAGTAAATAATAGCGAAAAGTAAATAGCGGATGTGATCAATGATGGTAATATGGACCGGAGTCTCATGATGTTCACTAGTGATGTCTCTCTCCCAAAAGACGATAAAACAGCTATGTGAGGTAAACGAATTACAGCTGGGCAATTGACAGGACCACGAACGCAAACCAATGCTGACTACATTGCAAGAAAGGTTGAGGTTCAAAGCATGGGCGGTACGCCAAAGTAAGTAGACCGAAATCCATCAATATCTACTACTAATCATCCACCTTGAGATATCTATCCAGAACATCTCGCTAGTATTAAGTTGCGAGTCCCACCCATAGTGTAAACTCAATGCAACAGACAACTGCATTAAAAGAACTTTGCGTAAAGTAAACAATCCTTGCACCCGTGGGCACAAGCACCGTTGTTTTCCCCCTTGTGGCAACCGCACATCCCCTAGACTCATGTTTCTGTCACTCAAGCTAGTCATCGAGGGGCATGAACCCACAATCGAGCATAACGTTTCCTCTTGGAGTCACTATGTATTACTTGGCCAAAGCAATAAATAACAATGGAGAACATGCAAGAATTACTTATGAACATAAATATAAAAGAGGTAGATCAAATATATTACTCAATCACAATCTGAACATAATCTCATAATCCATCAGATCCCAGCAAACTCATCATAGCAACAACATAAGGATTACATATGTGCCCCGATCATGTAGGGCAGCTCACGAGGACTAATTAGTGAAGCACAAGAACGGGAGGAGAACATCACATAGCTACTGGTCATGGACTCATGGTCCAAGGGAGACTACTCACAACTCATCCGGGAGGCGTCCATGGTGGTGGAGAGGCTCCCGATGGTGATCCTCCCCTCCGGCAGGGTGCCGGGAAGAGTTCTCCTGGTGCTCCCGATCTTGGAAGCGGCGGCGGCGGCGGAACAGAGATGAGATCGCGAAAAAGAGTTCCCGTCCCGAGGGTTTCAAAGGACGCTCTAAATATATGCCAAAGGGGGGCACCAGACGGGGCTCGGGGGGCCCAGGCGCCCCCCCCCCTCGGCGCGGCCCGGGGGGGCGCGCCGCCAGGGCGCCTGGGGCC
>LR738710.1:763518454-763704594 GCA_902687465.1 Secale cereale
CCCCCCCGGCTGTACTTCGGGCACAAGGTAGGTTCTGGAACGCTGATTTTTTATATAATTTTTCTGGATTTTTCCTGACAGTTCTCGTAATGTGAAAACCTGAAATACAAAAACAGCCGAAAACAGAAACTGGCACTGGGGTGCACTGGATTAGTAGGTTAGTCCAAATATGATCAAAAGTGTATGGAAGTGTATAAATATCATAGCAATATCACCCAAAAGTGGCATGGATCAAGCAGAAATTATATATACGTTTTGGACGTATCAGCCGCCGAATCAAAATAAGACATTGGTGGTAAGCAGTATGACAATAACGGCCCACAACTCTTTGTGTTCTACTCATGCAACATCTACGCATAGACCTGGTTCATGATGCCCCTGTTGGGAAATGTTGCATGGAAAAAAATACACACACGCAATGATCTATCCATGGAGATGCATAGCAACAAGGGGGGAGGGGACAGTGTCTACATATCCTCATAGACCGTAAGAGGAAGTCTTTATTCAACATGGTTGGTGTAGTCATATACCTTCACGATCCACCGGATGAAGTACCGAACGTACGACACCTCCGCGTTCTGCACACGTTCAGCTCGGTGTCGTCCTCGCCGTCTTGATCCAGCAAGCATAGCGAGGTGGTGATGATTTCTGTCAGCACAAAAGCGTAGTGACGGTGGTGGTGAAGTAATCCTACAGGGCTTCTCCTAAGCACTGCGACGATCTAGAGCGGAGGAGTAAACTAGAGACGGAGGGGTGCTGCCACACGGCGCGGAATCATTTATATGTTGTGTGGCACCCCTCCTCATATATATATAGGTGTGGGAGGGGAGGAGGCAGCCCCTAGGGCGCCCCAAGTGGGGTGGCAGCAGCCCTAGGGCTCCTCCCTTAGGTGCGCCCCCTGCCAAATATTGGCACAAGGGGGGAGGGGCAGCACCCCCTTCTTTCCTTCCTCCCCTCTCTGGGATATGGTAAGAGGAGATGGCGCCTCCCCCTTTCATCTAATTGGGTGTTGCTGCCATAGGGAGGCGCACCAGCCCATGTGGGCCGGTGTGCGACCCTCTACTTGGCCCACTAAGGCCCAATACTTTCCCGGTGCTCCGGAACCCCTTCCGGTATTCCGATAACTTTTAGGTGCATTCCGAAACCACACCAAATAGCATCGTCCTGTCGGGGAATGTTGCATGGAAAACAAAAAAATATCTACGCACACACAATGATCTATCCATGGAGATGCATATCAACGAGGGGGATACTGTGTCTACGTACCCCTCATAGACCATAAGCAAAAGTGTTTCACAACGCGATTGATGTAGTCGAACTTTTTAGCACTTCAACCGATCAAGTACCGAACGCACTGCACCTCCGCGTTCTGCACACCTTCAACTCAGTGACGTCCCTCGCCTTCTTGATCCAACAAGATGTTGAGGCAGTAGATGAGTTCCGTCAGCATGAACGCGTGGTGATGGTGATGGTGAAGCGATCTCCGTAGGGCTTCGCCTAAGCACTACAAAAATATGAGCGGGGGAGTAAACGGTGGACGGTGGCGCCGCACACGGCTAAGGCAATGTTATGTGTGCTTGTGAGGCTCCCCTCCCCACATATATATTGGTGGGAGGGGAGGGGAGGCATCCAGGGCGCGCCCTAGGGCTGGATGTCGGCCCCCTAGTGCCCTGCCTTGCCCTGCGCCCCCCTTCCTTGTATAAACAAGGGGGAAGGAAAGATGGGAGAGATGGAAGGAAGGGGGAGTCCTACTCCACAGTTTCCTTTCCCTTACCCTCTTTCCATATCCTCCTCCTATGGCCAGCCCTATAGGGCACACCATCCCCTTGTGGGCTGGTGTATTCCTTCACATGGCCCATAAGACCCATAGGATTGCCGGGGGTACCCGAAACACCTTCCGGTGACCTGATATGTACCCGATACCCTCCGGAACACTTCCGATGTCCGAATACTATCGTCATATATATCAATCTTTACCTCTCGGCCATTTTGAGACCCTTCATCATTTCCGTAATCTCACCTGGGACTCCGAACAACATTAGGCCACCAAATCACATAACTCATATAACATTATATCGTCAACGAACATTAAGCGTGCGAACCCGGGTTCGAGATGAAGGAAATATGCCCTAGAGGTAATAATAAAGTTGTTATTCATATTTCCTTATATCATGATAAATGTTTATTATTCATGCTAGAATTGTATTAACCGAAAACTTAGTACATGTGTGAATACATAGACAAAACAGAGTGTCCCTAGTATGCCTCTACTAGACTAGCTCATTGATCAAAGATGGTTATGTTTCCTAACCATAGACATGAGTTGTCATTTGATCAATGGGATCACATCATTAGGAGAATGCTGTGATGGACAAGACCCATATGTTAGCTTAGCAACTTGATCGTTTAGTTTTATTGCTATTGCTTTCTTCATGACATATACATGTTCCTATGACTATGAGATTATGCAACTCCCGAATACCGGAGGAACACCTTGTGTGCTATCAAACATCACAACGTAACTGGGTGATTATAAAGGTGCTCTACATGTGTCTCTGAAGGTGTTCGTGGTGTTGGCATATATCAAGAATAGGATTTGTCACTCCGAGTGTCGGAGAGGTATCTCTGGGCCCTCTCGGTAATGCACATTGTAATAAGCCTTGCAAGCAAATGACTAATGAGTTAGTCAGGAGATAATGTATTATGGAACGAGTAAAGAGACTTGTTGGTAACGAGATTGAACTAGGTATGATGATACCGACGATCGAATCTCGGGCAAGTAACATACCGATGACAAAGGGAACAACGTATGTTGTTATGCGGTTCGACCGATAAAGATCTTCGTAGAATATGTAGGAGCCAATATGGGCATCCAGGTTCCGCTATTGTTATTGACCAGAGAAGTGTCTCGGTCATGTCTACATAGTTCTCGAACCCGTAGGGTCCGCACGCTTAACATTTCGTTGATGATATAGTATTGAATGAGTTATGTATGTTGGTGACCGAATGTTGTTCGGATTCCTGGATGAGATCACGGACATGACGAGGAGCTCCGGAATGGTCCGGAGGTAAAATTTGATATATAGGATGATATGGTTAGGCCAAGGGGTCAAGCCCACAGGGCATTAAGTCGGTGCAAAAGGTGTTTTGCGGAGGCCAGGGGGCCAAACGCCGGAGACCCCGGCATCTGGCCCTGGGCCAGACGCCGAGGCCCATGGCGTCTAGGCCAAGCGCCAAGGATTGTGGCGTTTGGTCCTGGAGTCCGAGTGGGACTCTTGCCTTTCGGGCAAAACCGACTTTGAGGAGGCTTTTGCTCCAAGTTTTGACCCCAGGGCTCAACATATAAATAGAGGGGCGGGGCTAGCACCTGGAACACATCAAGATACACCAAGCCGTGTGCCGGCAACCCCGACCCTCTACTTTATCCTCCGTCTAGTTTCTGTAGTGCTTGGCGAAGCCCTACAGAGATTGTTCTTCATCAACAACCGTCACCACGCCGTCGTGCTGCCGAAACTCATATACTACTTCACCCGTCTTGCTGGATCAAGAAGGCGAGGACGTCATCGAGCTGAACGTGTGCTGAACGCGAAGGTGCCGTACGTTCGGTACTAGATCGGGACGGATCGTGAAGGTGCACAACTACATCAACCGCGTTGATAAACGCTTCTGCTTTCGGTCTACGACGGTATGTAGACACACTCTCCGCTCTCGTTGCTATGCATCTAGTAGATAGATCTTGCGTGATCGTAGGAGAATTTTTGAAATACTACCTTCCCCAACAGTAGCATCATGAGCCAGGTCTATGCGTAGATGATATGCACAAGTAGAACACAAAAAGTTGTGGGCGATACTAGTCATACTGCTTACCAGCATGTCATACTTTGCTTCGACGGTATTGTGAGATGAAGTGGCCCGGACCGACATTACGCGTACGCTTACGCGAGACTGGTTTCACCGTTATGAGCACTCGTTGCTTAAAGGTGACTGGCGGGTGTCTGTCTCTCTCACTTTAGCTGAATCGAGTGTGCCTGCGCCCGGTCCTTGTGAAGGTTAAAACAGCACATACTTGACGAAACATCGTTGTGGTTTCGTATGCGTAGGTAAGAACGGTTCTTGCTAAAGCCCGTAGCAGCCACGTAAAACTTGCAATAACAAAGTAGAGGACGTCTAACTTGTTTTTGCAGGGCTTGTTGTGATGTGATATGGTCAAGACATGATGAGTTACACGTTTTTGTATGAGATGATCATGTTTTGTAAAGTTATCGGCAACTGGCAGGAGCCATATGGTTGTCGCTTTATTGTATGAAATGCAATCGCCATGTAATTGCTTTACTTTATCACTAAGCGGTAGCGATAGTCGTAGAAGCAATAGTTGGCGAGACGACAACGATGCTACAATGGAGATCAAGGTGTCGCGCCGGTACCGAAGGTGATCATGACGGTGCTTTGGAGATGGAGATCAAAAGCACAAGATGATGATGGCCATATCATGTCACATATTTTGATTTGCATGTGATGTTTATCTTATTATGCTTCTTATTTTTCTTAGTACGATGGTAGCATTATAAGATGATCCCTTACAAAATTTCAAGGTACAAGTGTTCTCCCTGAGTATGCACCGTTGCGAAAGTTCTTCATGCCGAGACACCATGTGATGATCGGGCGTGATAAGCTCTACGTTCAAATACAACGGGTGTAAGACAGTTTTGCACACGCAGAATACTCGGGTTAAGCTTGACGAGCCTAGCATATGCAGATATGGCCTCGGAACACTGGAGACTGAAAGGTCGAGCGTGAATCATATAGTAGATATGATCAACATAAAGATGTTCACCATTGAAACTACTCCATCTCACGTGATGATCGGACATGGTTTAGTTGATTTGGATCACGTGATCATTTAGATGACTAGAGGGATGTCTATCTAAGTGGGAGTTCTAAAGTAATATGATTAAATTGAACTTTAATTTATCATGAACTTAGTCCTCGTAGTATTAGCATATCTATGTTGTAGATCAATAGCTCACGATGTTGCTCCCCGTTTATTTTTTATATGTTCCTAGAGAAAAATAAGTTAAAATATGTTAGTAGTAATGATGCGGAATTATTCCGTGATCTGAGGATTATCCTCATTGCTGCACAGAAGAATTATGTCCTTGATGCACCGCTAGGTGCAGACCTATTGCATGAGCAGATGTAGACGTTATGAACGTTTTGACAAAAGCTCGGTATGATGACTACTTGATAGTTTAAGTGCACCATGCTTTACGGCTTAGAACCGGGACTTCAAAAACTTTTTGAATGCCACGGAGCATATAAGATGTTCCAAGAGTTGAAATTAGTATTTCATACTCATGCCCGTGTCGAGAGGTATAAGACCTCTGACAGTACTTTGCCTACAAGATAGAGGAGAATAGCTCAACCAGTGAGCATGTGCTCAGATTGTCTGGGTACTACAATTACTTGAATCAAGTGGGAGTTAATCTTCCAGATAAGATAGTAATTGACAAAGTTCTCTAGTCACTATCACCAAGTTAGTAGAACTTCGTGATGAACTATAATATGCAAGGGATGACGGAGGTAATTCCCGAGCTCTTCACGATCCTAAAATCGGCGAAGGTAGAAATCAAGAAAGAGCATCAAGTATTGATGGTTAATAAGACCACTTGTTTCAAGTAAAGGGCAAAGGGATAGAAGAGGAACTTCAAGAAGAATGACAAGCAAGTTGTCACTCCCATGAAGAAACCCAAAGCTAAACTCAAGCCTGAAACTAAGTGCTTCTACTACAAAGAAATGGTCACTGAAGTAGAACTGCCCTAGATATTTGGCGGATAAGAAGGATGGCAAAGTGAACAAAGGTATATTTGATATACAGATTATTGATGTGTATTTTACTAGTGTTCATAGAAACCCCTCGGTATTTGATACTGGTTCAGTTGCTAAAGAGTAGTAACTCGAAATGGGAGTTGCATAATGAACAGAAACTAGTTAAAGGATGAAGTGACGATATGTATTTGTGACGCCCGAAGACCGACGTCCCAGAAGATTCCAGAAGATTCCAGATGTTCCGGGTTGCCCGTGTGTTCTTTGCGCTTGTGTTATTTATTTTTGCATTGCATCATGTCATCATGCCATCATGTCATATTTTATTTTTGCATCTCAACCTAAATAAATTGTGTGGACCTTCGGTCCATTTAAATCGAGGGAAGAATGTCTTCTCTTTATAACATATAAAGCCTCTCAATATTATTAGGGAGCTATATTAATTATTCCATTTGTTTGGAATTACCCGCAACACACTTGCATAATTTTCCCCATGCCTCTCAATTCAAGTTTCACCGTCAAAACCTTGCCAATAATTCTTTCCGTTGTTTCGAGGTTCCTCCAAAATTTGAACATTTTTGGACACTTCAATAATCACGTCTTAGTTCAAACCTATTTGAATTAAATTCAAATATGTTTGAATTATTTTTCCGATCTGGCCTTTTGTATTTTTCTCCGGTCGTGCTCATTTTTATGAGCCCGAGAAAAATCCTCCCATGTGTTATCTTTTCCCTAACCTCCCTCCTCATCCTCTTCTTCTCTCTATTGTTTTTTCTGCTAAAAATCAAATAAAAGAGAGAGAGGGTGAGCAGCCTCTTGGGCCTCCTCCTCCCTCTTGGCCGAGCCGGCCCAGCCATCTTCCCTCCTTTAGCCCAGCAGCTTAGGCCCATTTGGCCCGATCTCCCCTAACCCTAGCGCTCAGCCGAGCCATCCCTCGCTCTCCCTCTCTCCCGCACGACCGCCGCCACCCTCTCGTTCCCCCCGCATCCCTCGCTCGTTTCCCTCGCTGCGTACCTCCCATTGCCCCAATTCCCCTCGCGCTCCCCTCGAGCCTTCCCTCTCCCCTTCCCTCGTCGCCCCCTCGTTCCCACGACAACAAGGCAGCAGCCGCGCCCCGAGCTCTCCAAGTCGCCCGAAGCCCCGCGACCTCCACCTTCTGCGCCCGGAGCCGCCTCCCTCCCTTCTCCAGCGACGGGCCGTCCAGCAGCGCGATGACCGCCTCCATCCCCAGCACCCCGACCGGCCGCCGTGCCCGTTCCCGCCCTGCAGCGCCGGGGATGACCGCGCCGTCCGCAGCGCCTAGGCCGCCGCGCCTCAGGCCTCCAGCCACCTCTCCTGCGCGTCCCTCTGTCACCGTCCAGCAGCGCGCGGCCTTTTTCCCTCCTCGACGGATCCCGCGCCCAGGTTTTTCCTCCATCTCCAGCGACCGGGTTCCGTGCCTTCAGCGCCATGGCTCCGTCCTCCAGCCTCGGCCAGGCAGCACCTCCGTCGCCAGGGCTTGCAGCCCCTCGAGCAGCTCGTTGCCGTGACCGTGCCGTTTGTGTTTGTGTTTGTGTTTGTTGCTGTTGTTTATCTCAAGTTCCACGACGAACCGCCAAGACCTCGGGTATCGACTAAATGGCGATGCGACAAGTACCACTACATACGTGAACAACTACCGCCGTCGTGGAACCGCCAAGACGAATGGAACAACTACTTCCCACTACGAACGTGTACCCCTACATCGACGACGATCCTGACAAGTACCACTACCGTCGACATGTACATCTACGAGAACGTCTACTTCCACTACCGTCGCCCCGTGTACGACTACAAACGAGAACGACTTCTTCCTCTTCGGACACGGGAACGCCTTCTTCCTCTACGTCTCTCGACTTTCTCGAACGGCCCCGAAACGCACGCTTCAAAGGTATAACGGGACGACCCCGTGGATGACCCGTGTGATGCTTGTTGTGTGTATGAAATGTTTCCCGTGTGTGCTCCGTGCCCGTTTCACCTTTTGTCTTGTTCCTCGGTTGCCTCGTCACCGACCCGTGGGAACCCGGTGATGCGATCGCCCCACCTTTCATCTCGTTGACCCGCTCACGCCATCTTTCCTTTTGCACCGGACTCTCAACGAGTTACCGGAACCGATATGTTGCGTTGCATCATTTTCGGATCGTTGCCGTGGCACCCTTTTCTTCCACCACGGTGACAAATGCTTCTTATCTTCTTCATGTCAACTTCTAATAATAATTGCATAAAACTTGTTCATGTCATCCGCATCATGTTAACAACATTGATATGTTAAATTGTTGTTGCTTTATAATTATTAAACATGCTCATGAGGATTTTCCGGATATGTTGTTGTTATTCTCCGGCCTCATTTAAATTGTCTAAATAGTGTAGTTTATTTTGCTTCACCTCTTGCCATGTTAACAAACACTTTAATCTTGTCTTGTAAATAATGAGAGTCAACTAAATAATTAAATGTGGTGTTTCGTCAATATGCAACTTGTTGCATATTGAGCTCCACTTAACTTGTAGTTTTGTTTGTGCACTTTGCCATGCCATGCATAATTAAACCGGTCATGCATCATACTTGTTCGTGCATCGTATGCCATGTTTATGCTTGTGTGTTTACCGTGTTGTTTCTTTCTTTCCGGTTTACTTCTCTTGATAGCTTCGGTTTCGTTCCGGAGTTGCGAGGTTTCTCTCGTCTGTGTTGCTCCGCCTACTTCTTGGATCCGTTCTTCTTCCTTGTGGAATCCCAGGCAAGATGACCGAACCCGGATACCATTACTATCTTTGCCTATTGCTAGAGTATCGCTCTATAGTTTTGCCTCGATGCCCATGTTTTCTTGTCAGCCTCCTACTTGTAACCATCACCATGTTTAACCACCCTACCTATGCAAACCGTTGAATGGCTAAGTACGCTTCGCTCAGCCCTTCTTATAGCATTGCTAGTTGCAGGTGAAGATTGAAGATGCTTGCTTCATGTTGAAGTTTGGTTGGGTTATATCACACTATATAATGCTTAAATGAAATCATCTATATATTGGCAAGGGTGGAAGGCTAAGCCTTTTGCTTGGTGTTTTGTTCCACTCATGCCATTAGGAACTGTATAAACCGGTGTTATGTTCCTTAATTATGCGTTCCTAACACGGTTGGGGTGTATGGGACCCCCTTGATAAACCGCTAAGTGCTAAGTCTTTTCCAGCAAGTCCCAACATTGGTACTATTTGCCTAATAACTAATAAAACTTGCATGTGGACTACCTATCCCTTTTATTTTAATTCAACCCCCCCCGGGCCAGTGCTCCACATGAGTGTTGGTCCGAAACGAGCGGACTGCGGGGCCGCCTTGGGGCAACCTGAGGTATCTGGCATACACCTGTAGGACGTCTCATCCGGTCGTGTCCTGAGACTTAGATACGCGCGGCTACTATCAGGGTGTCGACACGCCGGGAGGATTTGCTGGATTAGCCTTACCTTAGTTCGGTTTAACTTGAGCACGGGATTCCGAGAATACTCGGGTCTTCCCACTTTTGGAGTTGCGACTCCGCGGATCGTGGGCTTGTAATGGGTCAAGTTGGAACACCCCTGCAGGGTTTGAACTTTCGAAAGCCGTGCCCGCGGTTATGTGGCAGATGGGAGCTTGTTAATATCCGGTTGTAGAAAACTTGACACAATGTTTCTAATACACTACCAGCGTGTGTACCGTGACTGTCAATTTCCGAATAGGGATTCGGGAGTTGAACACGGTGGGGTTATGTTTGACTGGATTTAGTTAGGATCAGTTCGTGATCATCTCTCGACCGAGGCACTTCTCTTCTCGCTCTCTATTACGTAAGTTAGTGTTAGTTGCTGCTGCAGACTCTTGTTGTTCCTTCACCTCTCGTTCTTTCTTCAGCCTTGTCCTCACCCAAGGCTTAAATAGTCTTGTTACCTGGGAACGGGATTGCTGAGTCCTCTGTGGCTCACAGTTACTTCACCACACCAGATGCAGGTTCAGCCGAGTTTGATGCAGGAGTTGGATCAGTTCTTCACTGGGAGCTCGATGAAGAGCGTGGCCGTTTGCTTGTGATGTTTCGACGATCAGTAGTGGTTTCTACTAGGATTCGATCCTGACCTGTGGCTTTATGTTGTTTTGGTATCTTTCTTTTGATCTTCGCCCGTAGTCGGGTTGTGATGTTTTGAATGATGTTATGCTTATGTAATGTATTGTGTGAAGTGGCGAGTGTAAGCCAACTATCTCCTTTTGCAATTTAATCCCTCTTTTACATGAGTCGTGCAAAGATACCAAACTTGAGATCATTCTAGGATGGGCTTATACCTTTAAGTCGTGCCTCGACACGTAGGAGGTATAGTCCCATCCTGGGCATTACAAGTTGGTATTCAGAGCCTTCTCCGACCTAGAAGCCCCCACTGATTGATCGAATCGTTGACGGTTGAGTCTAGGCACACACTGAAAATATTTTGAGTCCTATATATTATATCGGAGAGTAGGATTTCTTTGCTTCTCATCCCCTTTCTCTCTGGTGAGGACTCCTGACGACTACTCTTGTCTCTTCTACTTTCAAAATTGCACCAAATTTTTTTTAGGATCCCGCGAGTATTCTGGGATTGTTTCGATGTTCTTGTGAAGAGGATATTGTTCTCGATGCCTCCTGTTCCCGGGGAGTTGAGCTTCGGGGTATTGTCGTCACAAGCATATCGCGGCAGTACTAAATACTTAAGACTGCCGACATCGAAAAACTCTCCTATACGGTTAGTGGCAAGATAACCCTGACATCACCCAGTACTGGGGAGGTAGCTCGAGAGTATTGCCATAGCTTGTATAGTGGATGCGTTTTGAAGGTCCGAGGTAAATAGTTTCCGAGAAAGACTGGTTATGTGTTGAAGGATGGATACACCTGGATGTAGGTTTAGAGTTGATTGCGCGGTGCTTCCCGTGTATCCCCAACACCTGATTGCATAACTGGAAACTTTCGGAAATCTATAGGTGGGTTCATCAAGTAGTTCTAGGCATTCTTCCAACGAGTACATGATATGAAGTTCGGGGTTCTACATTGAGTGAAGTGGTTTTATGGACTTGTTCTGATCGGGAGTTGCATCTTAAAGGGTCCTTGGCTATGCTGATCTGGGGATTGCAAAACCCTTTTGTAACACGTTCCATGAGCTTTCAGCACGAAGATGTGGAATGAAGCTTCTATCTTGTATTTGTTCTATCTGTTCCTTGTTCCTTTTTTATTTAACTTTTCTTCTTCCAAGTGGCTTCTCGACTAGTTGATGTACCTGCGGAATTCATTCGTTCAATCCTTTGTTTTGTTTTGATTCTGGTATTCGAGTTGCTTCGATGTCAAATGTTGATTCCATACCTTCCTAATCGATGTTCTCATATTTCTATGGGAGTGCTAATTCTTCTTGACCATTGAGAGTTTCATGTTAATCCTTTTCAACCGGTGTGCCTTCTCTTCAAGTTATTCCATACGGACGTCGTTGAGAAATCTGACGATTTGTCTGTTTCATTCATCCCAAGTTGTCTTTGTTTTACCCACCCTCCCACCCTTTTTTTTCTTGGAGCTGGAAATTCTCAAATGAAATATCCATTTTATTCATGTGATATTTCTTCATTCATTTTCCTTCAATGTTCTTATCCGGTGTTTTATCACGAAGTTGCTCAAGAGCTTCAAGTTCATCATTCTTTTGTTCTCGAATTCTGCCGGTGGATGTAATTCAAGATTTCGGTGTTGATCTTATCCTTTTCCTCTTTTCACAATGCTTTCTTATTCCGGTACACCAATTAATCATGCTCCTCTTGCTATTCATTCCGGAGTATCTCAGAAGATTCATAATTCCATTCTTAATCCGTTCAAATTATTTTTGAGGATTGTTATCTTATTCAAGCCTTTTTAATTCAACCGGTGCAATATCTTTTAAGCAATCTTTTCAACGGTGATTTCTTTGAGTGGGCCCTAACCCACAGGTCTTTTTCCAGGATCTTACCTGACTCTTCTATTTTCCGGAGTTATACTCAAACTCTTTTCAAAGTGTGACGTAAGAATGGATTACATCAGTCACATGCCTTCTCCAAGATCGCTTTCAAATTCTTTTCACCATTGTTTCAACCTTTTTAATTCTTCATTCCGGAGTGCTCAACAATTCTTATGGCATTTCTCGTCTTCATTCTCAACATTTGGAGACCGGAGAAGTGTTCTCTTAAATATTGGCCCGTCTTCTTGAAGATTCGTGGTTCTAGCTTCTTGCCATCCTCATTATTGTTCCGATTGTGAGTAATTCTTTTCATACCCGTTCGAAGCATTTCATGAATTCTTTTCTTTGTGATCCTCCGAAGGCCATCATTTCAGAATATTTCTTCGTTCTCTGTTTTCAACTTCGTCCTCCAAATATGCTTCATTGATGTCTCTTCGTTCGTCTCCTTATTCTCACGGTGGTTCTTTCAAGTTTTCTCTTCCTTTGTTATCATTTTAATTCATTTGCTCTTTTACAATCCTACCGGTGGTTCGTTGAAGATTTACCCAAGCTTGTGCTAGATCTCTCTTTAATTCTTTGCAACGAGAATAAGTAGTATGCCAAATCCATTGCTTGTCGTCAATTTATATTGGTGAAGGATATGCATAACATAAATCTTATTCTAGTTTCTTCCAAGAGGTTAATCCCTTCCTTCAGAGCTTGTTCATCATATCATATTCTCGGTTCTAAGTTGTTCATCTTGTTTTCCGGAGTTCCAAGTTATTTCAATTATATCATTTCAAAGCTGCATCTAATTCATCGCAGGCCTTGAATCTTATTCTTTTCATCTTTTGCTTCTCATGCTTTCATTACCGGAGTTCTCATGGTGGTTCATCATTTAATTCATCCTCGAAGTCTTCATCAAGATTCTTGTTGGTGCTCAAGCATTCTTCATCATGCTTTCCAATTGCAATCCTTTCTGCCTTATCTTTTCAGATGGTGTTATGTCATTTTTGATAATTTTCCTCCATGTTTTATGATTCACGAGTTATCAAGAATGGGATATTTAAAACCATCATTTTCCTTGTTCAGGAGATCTTTTCAGCCCTTCAATTTATTCATTGGAGTTATCTTGGGTTGTATTTCACCAAAAAGCTTTCCCTAAGGATTGTTGCTATTATGGTGCTTATAAATGACCCAAGTTCTTCATTTATCATTCCGGTGATATAAGTTTATCGCCTCCTTGTTGATCTCAATCCAATCAATTGTTTTTCATTAGTGGCTGGTTGTCACCTCTTAATTTTGAGATGTTTTCCATAAGCCCACATCAAGCTTATTCTTTCGTTGTTGAATTTCCAACAACTCCGTTCAACCCTTCTTCGTAAGGATGCTCTTTCAAATTCAATTTTGTGGGAGAAGTTGTCATTTTCTTCTTCGTTCTTTTCTTCCCAACGACCTATGCTATTCTTTCATTCCGGAGGCTTTGTAATATTTCTCTCTTTGACCATCATCTCGTTTTTTTATCAAGATCATGTTTTTTCCCTTGCTTATCATTTAACTGGAGATTGTATTCTTCATTCTAGTTCCGTCATCTTATCTAGTTTTTCCTATCTTTTCAACCGGAGTGCTGTCCGAATCTTCTTAACCCCTTGTGCCATTCTTTCAATGTTCTGGAGGCTGTGTGTTGTTGTGTTCATCAAGTGTCATCCCTTCTCCTCAAGTTTTTGTTCATTTCCTTCCATTTTCAGACGGAGTGCTGTCCAAATTTTGTCATTCTTATTCCTTGGCTATACCATTGCAGTTTCTTATTCTTTTGGTCCGTGAGCTCTTGTTTCTTGTCTTTCATCCTACAAGGTTCTTGTTATGTTCCTTGTTCCTCTTTTCTAACGGAGTTTTCATCTTCGTTCATCTCCGTTGCATTCTTTCTTTCAAGTTTGTTCAACCTCTCAAGGTTCTTTGGTTTCACTCGTCTGTCAAAGAAGCAACTTTGTTTTACCTCTTCCTCTTCCGTTTTTACCCGGTGCTATCTCTAGGATCTCGGGTCGAGATCCTCTGTTAGTGTGGGAGAGTTGTGACGCCCGAAGACCGACGTCCCAGAAGATTCCAGAAGATTCCAGATGTTCCGGGTTGCCCGTGTGTTCTTTGTGCTTCTGTTATTTATTTTTGCATTGCATCATGTCATCATGCCATCATGTCATATTTTATTTTTGCATCTCAACCTAAATAAATTGTGTGGACCTTCTGTCCATTTAAATCGAGGGAAGAATGTCTTCTCTTTATAACATATAAAGCCTCTCAATATTATTAGGGAGCTATATTAATTATTCCATTTGTTTGGAATTACCCGCAACACACTTGCATAATTTTCCCCATGCCTCTCAATTCAAGTTTCACCATCAAAACCTTGCCAATAATTCTTTCCGTTGTTTCGAGGTTCCTCCAAAATTTGAACATTTTTGGACACTTCAATAATCACGTCTTAGTTCAAACCTATTTGAATTAAATTCAAATATGTTTGAATTATTTTTCCGATCTGGCCTTTTGTATTTTTCTCCGGTCGTGCTCATTTTTATGAGCCCGAGAAAAATCCTCCCATGTGTTATCTTTTCCCTAACCTCCCTCCTCATCCTCTTCTTCTCTCTATTGTTGGACACTTCTCCAAAATTTGAACATTTTTGGACACTTCAATAATCACGTCTTAGTTCAAACCTATTTGAATTAAATTCAAATATGTTTGAATTATTTTTCCGATCTGGCCTTTTGTATTTTTCTCCGGTCGTGCTCATTTTTATGAGCCCGAGAAAAATCCTCCCATGTGTTATCTTTTCCCTAACCTCCCTCCTCATCCTCTTCTTCTCTCTATTGTTTTTTCTGCTGAAAAAATCAAATAAAAGAGAGAGAGGGTGAGCAGCCTCTTGGGCCTCCTCCTCCCTCTTGGCCGAGCCGGCCCAGCCATCTTCCCTCCTTTAGCCCAGCAGCTTAGGCCCATTTGGCTCGATCTCCCCTAACCCTAGCGCTCAGCCGAGCCATCCCTCGCTCTCCCTCTCTCCCGCACGACCGCCGCCACCCTCTCGTTCCCCCCGCATCCCTCGCTCGTTTCCCTCGCTGCGGACCTCCCATCGCCCTGATTCCCCTCGCGCTCCCCTCGAGCCTTCCCTCTCCCCTTCCCTCGTCGCCCCCTCGTTCCCACGACAACAAGGCAGCAGCCGCGCCCCGAGCTCTCCAAGTCGCCCGAAGCCCCGCGACCTCCACCTTCTGCGCCCGGAGCCGCCTCCCTCCCTTCTCCAGCGACGGGCCGGCCAGCAGCGCGACGACCGCCTCCATCCCCAGCACCCCGACCGGCCGCCGTGCCCGTTCCCGCCCTGCAGCGCCGGGGATGACCGCGCCGTCTGCAGCGCCTAGGCCGCCGCGCCTCGGGCCTCCAGCCACCTCTCCTGCGCGTCCCTCCGTCACCGTCCAGCAGCGCGCGGCCTTTTTCCCTCCTCGACGGATCCCGCGCCCAGGTTTTTCCTCCATCTCCAGCGACCGGGTTCCGTGCCTTCAGCGCCATGGCTCCGTCCTCCAGCCTCGGCCAGGCAGCACCTCCGTCACCAGGGCTTGCAGCCCCTCGAGCAGCTCGTTGCCGTGACCGTGCCGTTTGTGTTTGTGTTTGTGTTTGTTGCTGTTGTTTATCTCAAGTTCCACGACGAACCGCCAAGACCTCGGGTATCGACTAAATGGCGATGCGACAAGTACCACTACATACATGAACAACTACCGCCGTCGTGGAACCGCCAAGACGAACGGAACAACTACTTCCCACTACGAACGTGTACCCCTACGTCGACGACGATCCCGACAAGTACCACTACCGTCGACATGTACATCTACGAGAACGTCTACTTCCACTACCGTCGCCCCGTGTACGACTACAAACGAGAACGACTTCTTCCTCTTCGGACACGTGAACGCCTTCTTCCTCTACGTCTCTCGACTTTCTCGAACCGCCCCGAAACGCACGCTTCAAAGGTATAACGAGACGACCCCGTGGATGACCCGTGTGATGCTTGTTGTGTGTATGAAATGTTTCCCGTGTGTGCTCCGTGCCCGTTTCACCTTTTGTCTTGTTCCTCGGTTGCCTCGTCACCGACCCGTGGGAACCCGGTGACGGATCGCCCCACCTTTCATCTCGTTGACCCGCTCACGCCATCTTTCCTTTTGCACCGGACTCTCAACGAGTTACCGGAACCGATATGTTGCGTTGCATCATTTTCGGATCGTTGCCGTGGCACCCTTTTCTTCCACCACGGTGACAAATGCTTCTTATCTTCTTCATGTCAACTTCTAATAATAATTGCATAAAACTTGTTCATGTCATCCGCATCATGTTAACAACATTGATATGTTAAATTGTTGTTGCTTTATAATTATTAAACATGCTCATGAGGATTTTCCGGATATGTTGTTGTTATTCTCCGGCCTCATTTAAATTGTCTAAATAGTGTAGTTTATTTTGCTTCACCTCTTGCCATGTTAACAAACACTTTAATCTTGTCTTGTAAATAATGAGAGTCAACTAAATAATTAAATGTGGTGTTTCGTCAATATGCAACTCGTTGCATATTGAGCTCCACTTAACTTGTAGTTTTGTTTGTGCACTTTGCCATGCCATGCATAATTAAACCGCTCATGCATCATACTTGTTTGTGCATCGTATGCCATGTTTATGCTTGTGTGTTTACCGTGTTGTTTCTTTCTTTCCGGTTTGCTTCTCTTGATAGCTTCGGTTTCGTTCCGGAGTTGTGAGGTTTCTCTCGTCTGTGTTGCTCCGCCCACTTCTTGGATCCGTTCTTCTTCCTTGTGGAATCCCAGGCAAGATGACCGAACCCGGATACCATTACTATCTTTGCCTATTGCTAGAGTATCGCTCTATAGTTTTGCCTCGATGCCCATGTTTTCTTGTCAGCCTCCTACTTGTAACCATCACCATGTTTAACCACCCTACCTATGCAAACCGTTGAATGGCTAAGTACGCTTCGCTGAGCCCTTCTTATAGCATTGCTAGTTGCAGGTGAAGATTGAAGATGCTTGCTTCATGTTGAAGTTTGGTTGGGTTATATCACACTATATAATGCTTAAATGAAATCATCTATATATTGGCAAGGGTGGAAGGCTAAGCCTTTTGCTTGGTGTTTTGTTCCACTCATGCCGTTAGGAACCGTATAAACCGGTGTTATGTTCCTTGATTATGCGTTCCTAACACGGTTGGGGTGTATGGGACCCCCTTGATAAACCGCTAAGTGCTAAGTCTTTTCCAGCAAGTCCCAACATTGGTACTATTTGCCTAATAACTAATAAAACTTGCATGTGGACTAGCTATCCCTTTTATTTTAATTCAACCCCCCCGGGCCAGTGCTCCACATGAGTGTTGGTCCGAAACGAGCGGACTGCGGGGCCGCCTTGGGGAAACCTGAGGTATCTGGCATACACCTGTAGGACGTCTCATCCGGTCGTGTCCTGAGACATAGATACGCGCGGCTACTATCAGGGTGTCGACACGCCGGGAGGATTTGCTGGATTAGCCTTACCTTAGTTCGGTTTAACTTGAGCACAGGATTCCGAGAATACTCGGGTCTTCCCACTTTTGGAGTTGCGACTCCGCGGATCGTGGGCTTGTAATGGGTCAAGTTGGAACACCCCTGCAGGGTTTGAACTTTCGAAAGCCGTGCCCGCGGTTATGTGGCAGATGGGAGCTTGTTAATATCCGGTTGTAGAAAACTTGACACAATGTTTATAATACACTACCAGCGTGTGTACCGTGACTGTCAATTTCCGAATAGGGATTCGGGAGTTGAACACGGTGGGGTTATGTTTGACTGGATTTAGTTAGGATCACTTCTTGATCATCTCTCGACCGAGGCACTTCTCTTCTCGCTCTCTATTACGTAAGTTAGTGTTAGTTGCTATTGCAGACTCTTGTCGTTCCTTCACCTCTCGTTCTTTCTTCAGCCTTATCCTCACCCATGGCTTAAATAGTCTTGTTACCCGGGAACGGGATTGCGGAGTCCTCTGTGGCTCACAGTTACTTCACCACACCAGATGCAGGTTCAGCCGAGTTTGATGCAGGAGTTGGATCAGTTCTTCACTGGGAGCTCGATGAAGAGCGTGGCCGTTTGCTTGTGATGTTTCGACGATCAGTAGTGGTTTCTACTAGGATTCGATCCTGACCTGTGGCTTTATGTTGTTTTGGTATCTTTCTTTTGATCTTCGCCCGTAGTCGGGTTGTGATGTTTTGAATGATGTTATGCTTATGTAATGTATTGTGTGAAGTGGCGAGTGTAAGCCAACTATCTCCTTTTGCAATTTAATCCCTCTTTTACATGAGTCGTGCAAAGATACAAAACTTGAGATCATTCTAGGATGGGCTTATACCTTTAAGTCGTGCCTCGACACGTAGGAGGTATAGTCCCATCCTGGGCATTACAGTATTGGAAGTAGTTCCAAGATTGATATGATCATCATCGCACACTCCCTATACTTTCGGGATTAGTGTTGAAACTAAATAAGTGTTATTTGGTGTTTGTGTTGAGCATGAATATGATTTGATCATGTTTATTGCAATACGGTTATTCATGTAAGTTAAAGAATAATTGTTGTTCTGTTTACATGAATAAAACCTTCTCTGGTCATACACCCAATGAAAATGGTTTGTTGGATCTCGATCGTGTGATACACATATTCATAATATTGAAGCCAAAAGATGCAAGGTTAATAATGATAGTGCAACTTATTTGTGGCACTGCCGTTTAGGTCATATTGGTGTAAAGCGCATGAAGAAACTCCATAGTGATGGACTTTTGGAATCACTTGATTATGAATCACTTGGTGCTTGCGAACCATGCCTCATGGGCAAGATGACTAAAACTCCGTTCTCCGGAACTGTGGAGCGAGCAACAGAGATGTTGGAAATCATACATACTGATGTATGCGGACCAATGAGTGTTGAAGCTCGCGGCGGGTATCGTTATTTTCTGACCTTCACTGATGATTTGAGCAGATATGGGTATATCTACTTAATGAAGCACAAATCTGAAACATTTGAAAAGTTCAAAGAATTTTAGAGTGAAGTGGAGAATCATCGTAACAAGAAAATAAGAGTTTCTACAATATGATCATAGAGGTAAAATACTTGAATTAGCGAGTTTGGCCTTCAGTAAAAACAATGTGAAATAGTTTCACTACTCACGCCACCTGGAACACCACGGTGTAATGGTGTGTCCGAACGTCATAACCATACTTTATTAGATATGGTGCGATCGATGATGTCTCTTACCGATCTACCACTATCGCTTTTGGGGTTATGCATTAGAGACAGCTACATTCACGTTAAATAGGGCACCATCTAAATCCATGGAGATGACACCGTATGAACTGTGGTTTGACGAGAAACCTAAGCTGTCATTTCTTTAAGTTTGGGACTGCAATGCTTATGTGAAACATGATAAGCTCGAACCCAAATCGGAGAAGTAAATCTTCATAGGATACCCAAAAGAAACTGTTGGGTACACCTTCTATCACAGATCCGAAGGCAAGGTCTTTGTTGCTAAGAGTGGATCCTTTCTAGAGAAGGAGTTTCTCTCGAAAGAAGTGAGTGGGAGGAAAGTAGAACTTGATGAGGTAATTGTACCTTCTCCCGAATTGGAAAGTGGAACATCACCGAAACTAGTTCCAGTGATTCCTACACCAATTAGTGAGGAAGCTAATGATGATGATCATGAAACTTCAGATCAAGTTTCTGCTGAACGTCGTAGATCAACCAGAGTATGTTCCGCACCAGAGTGGTACGGCAACCCAGTTCTGGAAGTCATGTTACTAGACCATGATGAACCTGTGAACTATGAGGAAGCGATGATGAGCCCAGATTCCGCAAAATGGCTTGAGCCATGAAATCTGAGATGGGATCCATGTATGAGAACAAAGTGCAGACTTTGGTTGACTTGCCCGATGATCGGCAAGCCATCGAAAATAAATGGATCTTCAAGAGGAAGACTGACGCTTACGGTAATGTTACTGTTTACAAAGCTCGACTTGTTGCGAAAGGTTTTTGACAAGTTCAAGGAGTTGACTACGATGAGACTTTCTCACCCGTAGCGATGCTTAAGTCTGTTCGAATCATGTTAGCAATTGCCGCATTTTATGAAATCTGGCAAATGGATAACAAAACTGCATTCTTTAATGGATTTATTAAAGAAGAATTGTATATGATGCAACCAAAAGGTTTTGTCAATCCTAAAGGTGCTAACAAAATTCGCAAGCTCCAGTGATCCATCTATGGACTGGTGCAAGCATCTCGGAGTTGGAATATACGCTTTGATAAGTTGATCAAAGCATATAGATTTATACAGACTTGTGGTGAAGCCTGTATTTACAAGAAAGTGAGTGGGAGCACTACAACCTTTTTGATAAGTATATGTGAATGACATATTGTCGATCAGAAATGATGTAGAATTTTCTAGAAAGCATAAAGGAGTGTTTGAAAGGAGTTTTTCAAAGAAAGACCTTGGTGAAGCTGCTTACAAATTGATCATCAAGATCTATAGAGATAGATCAAGACGCTTGATAAGACTTTCGATGAGTACATACCTTGATAAGATTTTGAAGTAGTTCAAAATGGATCAGTCAAAGAAGGAGTTCTTGCCTGACTTGTAAGGTGTGAAGTTGAGTAAGACTCAAAGCCAGACCACGGCAAAAAAATATAGAGAGAATGAAAGTCATTCACTATGCCTCAGCCATAGGTTCTATAAAGTATGTCATGCTGTGTACCAAACATGTTGTGTACCTTGCCATGAGTTTGACAAGGAGGTACAGTAGTGATCCAGGAGTAGATCACTGTACAGCGGTCAAAATTATCCTTAGTAACTGGATGACTAAGGAAATGTTTCTCGGTTATGGAGGTGATAAAGAGTTCGTCGTAAAGGGTTACGCCGATGCAAGCTTTGACACTAAATCCAGATGACTCTAAGTATCAATCTGGATGTGTATTGAAAGTGGGAGCAATTAGCTAGAGTAGCTCCATGCAAAGCATTGTAGACACATAGAAATTTGCGAAATACATACGGATCTGAATGTGACAGACCCGTCGACTAAACTTCTCTCACGAAGCAAAACATGATCACACCTTAGTACTCTTTGGGTGTTAATCACATAGCGATATGAACTAGATTATTGACTCTAGTAAACCCTTTGGGTGTTGGTCACATGGCGATGTGAACTATGGGTGTTATTCACATAACAATGTGAACTATCGGTATTAAATCACATGGCGATGTGAGCTAGATTATTGACTCTAGTGCAAGTGGGAGACTGAAGTAAATATGCCCTAGAGGCAATAATAAAGTTGTTATTTATATTTCCTTATATCATGATAAATGTTTATTATTCATGCTAGAATTGCATTAACCGGAAACTTAGTACATGTGTGAATACATAGACAAAACAGAGTGTCCCTAGTATGCCTCTACTAGACTAGCTCATTGATCAAAGATGGTTATGTTTCCTAACCATAGACATGAGTTGTCATTTGATCGATGGGATCACATCATTAGGAGAATGATGTGATGGACAAGACCCATCCGTTAGCTTAGCAACTTGATCGTTTAGTTTTATTGCTATTGCTTTCTTCATGACTTATACATGTTCCTATGACTATGAGATTATGCAACTCCCGAATACCGGAGGAACACCTTGTGTCAGGGATATTACTAGCAGGTATAAACCGGCCAGGAAGATCCGGATTACACTAACATAGTTGTATTATCATAAGTCCAGTAGAGTATGAACCAGAGGTTACGGCCCATAGAGGCTCAGGGCCCATGAGTAAAGCTTACGGTTTGTAAACTGTCATATCATGTAACTTGAGGTGTAAGATAGAAAGAGTAGAGACCGAGGCGGACACGATTATGAACCGGCCTCGGGACTCTGTAAACCGGACCGGGCGTCGCCTCCTATATAAAGGGACGACCCGGCGACGGTTCAAGGACAAGCAACAACACGTCGAGACACAAGCAAGAGATCCGCTCCCTGTTCATCGACGCCCAAGCAATACCACACCAAATTAGACGTAGGCTTTTACCTTCATCGAAGGGGCCGAACTAGTATAAACCTTCTGTGCCCTTTGTGTGCTTTTAACCCCTTCAACCTAACCCGCGCGATGGCCTCACACCTAAGTCCTCTAAAGCGGACATCTACCGTGCCAATTCCATGACAGTTGGCGCCCACCGAGGGGCTATCGCACGATGGTTTCGAGTTCTTGAAGGGAAGCTTTGAAGGAATCAAGGGTTAATCGGTTGGCCGGATGACCAAGAGTCGCTGCGGCCGGATCTACATCGACGACGCAGGCTGGGGCCCCAAGGCCGATTAAATTGAATACGGGTACCGGGTCCCCTTCGGTGGCATCCACGTCTTCATCGGCAAGATTGGTGAACCGGGACCTGAGCCGGACATCTTCCCCAACATCATCGAGCCGGCTCAGCGTGCGAGATCGGCCCGGATTCAGCCCGCCGTGAAACGTGTCTTCGTTGGAGCAGTACATGGAGTCCAAGCCGAGGAAGGATCGGATTCTGGTGGCGAGACAGTTGTCTATTCTGACGACGAATCTTCATCCGGGGAGACCAAATATTTGTATCTGTTGCAGGACGGCCAATCCGAGGGTATATCCGATGGTGACAGTATTCCGGACTCCTTTGATCCGCCAAACCGAGTGGCTGTCTTCATGGCCGGATCACAGTCTATGCAGCAGCCCTCGGTGACCGGGGCGTTCACCTCAGAGGTGGCTAGTGCGGGGGCGGGCAGCCAAGCCCCCTCACCCTCTGACGTTCTATCCACCTTGGTCGAGGAGTTGACAGCACGCGCAACAGCAGAAGTAGCTCCTGCCAACAAGGCGCAACATGATGCGAAGATCCTTCAGCTGAAGGGCCGGATTGAGCAGGCTAAACGGGATCTAGACGCAGAGAAAGCCATGATAGCTACGAGGCAAGCAGAGCTAGACTCCCAAGCTTTCCGGCTCAGGGTGGATCAGACCTCTGCGCAGGAGGTAATGTACAGAAGACAGCAAACTCATCTACCGTCGGTTTACGAGGCGAGGAATCTTTTTGGCACACCAGGGGCGGGAACCAGTAACCGCCCAGAGGTAAATCGGGGAGGAGCCCCAGGGACTGGCACATCAGTTCAGCCGCCGGCCACCGAGCGAAATCGTCAAGTTGTGCCCACGCCGCACATCCCCACACCTCCTGGCCATTATTCTAACCCGTTGGACAACATTGTCGCCGCTGCTTCACGACTGGCCGCTTTACCCATTGAGGGGACATCCCCGTGGCGATGGAAGCGCGCCGGGCTAAGGAATTGCTGGACACGACGCTGACACAGAAACAAGCGTACTCTTATAGCAGGGAGAGGATTCATTCAACCCCCCGCAAAAGCCGGAGTTACACTAGGCACTGGGATGAACCGGCCGTGTCTAGCAGCGAGCGGAGACGTCACCACCACAGGCAGGATAATTTGGCAGGAGCAGAAGCACATGCCCAAGAGGCGGTAGACCAGGCCAGACATACCGCCCGCGAGGATACCCGTCAAATGACGCTGGTTCACCCAACCACAGCAGAAACGGGAGTCACGGCGAGTTCCTTTGGAGTACAGTGTCTTGTCCCCGCTTTACGACGCGTAAAATTACCCAAAGACTTCAAAGGTCCGCGCAAGGTGCCCAACTACACGGCAAACCTGGCTCCAGAGGCGTGGGTTGAGAGCTATGAGATGGCTATGGAGATGCTAGATGTGGATGAAGCGGCATGCGCCAAATACTTCACCATGATGCTGGAAGGCATAGCCCGGACATGGTTAAAGGGCTTACCACCTAACTCCATCGGATCATGAGGAGAACTGCGTCGCCAATTTATCAAAAATTTCAAAGACACGTGCAAGCAGCCAATGTCAGTGGTAGATTTATCGGCATGTGTTCAAGGAGAGCAGGAGCCCACTAGCAGCTGGGTGCGGCGAGTATCAGAAATCCTACACTCTTCCAATAGTATCAACCCTAGTACGGCGATAGTGACATTGGAAAACAATTGCCGGTTTGAGTCTCTGAAGCTGAAGTTGGGACAGCTCAAGCGGGATTGTAATGACATGGGGACACTCATGAGCGCTCTGGTGAAATATGGGGATTCTGATAACACTAAGTACCCAGAGGTAGATGGAGACAAGTCCAAAAAAGCAAACAAGGCCGGTAAACCGGCGCAAGCTAATCCGGCAGGAACGAGTTACAATGGTAAGCGAAAAGTAGAGGGTGGTTCTGATTTTGTGGCTAATACCAACGTTCAGGGAAACGGGCAGCGCTGCAAGGGTAGACCACCTCCTTGTGGTGAAGGGCAATTCCTCAGTCTAGAACAACAGTTAGACGCGCCTTGCCCTAAACACAGCAAAGAGGGAATCCCGTCTAAACATTCATGGAGGGAATGCCCGATCATGATAGAGGCCATGAGACAAGCCAAATATAACCACGGACCCCCGGGCGGCGGCTCGAGTTCCGGTTTTCAGGGTCCGGGTCACCAGGGTAATGGTTCCGGGTCAGGATATCACGGAGGTAACAACAACTATCCCAGCAACAACAGTAACGGTCAGCATCAACAGAACCAACAGCATGGTCAGGGTGGTTACAATAACCAAGGCAATCAGCAGCGTCAACAGCAGCAGCAATCCGGATATCAGAGTAATCCGAAGGAGCTAAGCAGTGGACAGTATCATGTTTTCACCACAAGTTTGTGCAAACGAGATCAAAAGGTTCTGAAACGGGCAGTGCACGCAGTTGAACCGGCAACGCCACGTTTTCTACGTTGGTCGGGACAACCTATTGTGTGGAGCAGAGAAGATCACCCACCACGGGTTGATAATCCGGGCCAGTTGGCCCTAGTGGTAGCACCACAGGTGGGTGGCTACAAGTTCACTAAGGTACTCATGGACGGCAGCAGCAGTATCAACATCTTGTACTACGAGACTTTCCGGTGTATGGGGTTGACAGATAAGAAGTTGAGACAGTCCAACACAGTATTCCATGGAGTGGTGCCAGGTAAATCGGCTTACCTAGTTGGGAAAATTGATCTGGAAGTCACCTTTGGGGATGAGCAGGATTCTAGGTCAGAGACAGTGACTTTTGAGGTTGTAAAGATCAGGAGCCCATATCATGCTCTGTTCGGGAGACCGGTTTACGCCAAGTTCATGGCTAGACCGTGTTATGTTTATCTACAGCTCAAGATGCCGGGTCACAAGGGAACCATCACGGTTCACGGAAGTCTCAAGATTGCATTGGAGTGCGAGGAAGGAGACGTAGCCTATGCAGAGGCAGTGTGTGCTACGGAGGAGTTGAAGTTCTACAAAGACAACATTGATCCGGCAGATATGTCCCCGTTAAAAAGCCAACTACAGAGCATGATCTGGCATTGAAGTTTAAATCGGCAGAGGACACCAAGCAAGTTGACTTTGTGCCAGGCAACTCATCCAAGCAGTTCACAATCAGCGCTAACCTAGACCCCAAATAGGAAAGCATGCTCATCGAGTTCATCCGTGAGAATCGGGATATCTTTGCCTGGAAACCTTCTGACATGCCGGGTATACCGAGGGAACTCGCTGAGCACAGTCTTAACATTGATCCAAAGTTCAAACTGGTCAAGCAGTACCTGCGCCGCTTAAATGAGGAGAGGCGCAAGTCTATAGGTGAGGAAGTGGCCAGGCTTTTGGCCGCAGGATTCATAGTTGAGGTGTTCCATCCGGAGTGATTGGCTAATCCGGTTCTGGTGTTAAAGAAAAATAGAACGTGGAGGATGTGTGTGGATTACACAGACCTGAACAAGGCCTGTCCAACTGATCCTTTTGCTCTCCCCCGTATTGATCAGATCATTGATGCTACGGCAGGATGTGAGCGGCTAAGTTTTTTTGATGCATATTCAGGGTATCATCAAATCAAGATGGCAGTTAAGGACCAGGAAAAGACAGCCTTCATAACTCCCTTTGGAGCTATCTGCTATGTATCTATGCCCTTTGGGCTCAAGAGTGCCCAAGCAACTTACTAGCGTTGCGTACAGAATCGTCTCAAGGGGCAGATCGGAAAAAATGTCCATGCCTATGTTGATGACATTGTGGTAAAGTCAAGGAAGGAGGAGACGCTGATAGAAGACCTAAAGGAAACCTTTGACAACCTCCGAGTTTATAAGATGATGCTTAATCCGGAGAAGTGTGTTTTTGGTGTTCCGGCAGGCAAGCTCCTTGGATTCTTAGTATCAAACAGGGGAATAGAGGCCAATCTGAAGAAGATCAAAGCGATCACATCCTTGGCTAAACCGGCTTGTATCAATGATGTCCAGCGCATAGCAGGCCAGATTACAGCATTAAGCCGATTCATCAGCCGTTTGGGAGAGAAGGCAATTCCACTCTATCAGATGCTAAAAAAGACAGATCAATTTATATGGAGCGATGCTGCGAACGCGGCGTTCGAGGACTTGAAGCGGCAATTAGCAGAACCGCCAGTTCTTGCTGCCCCTGTTGACAACAAGCCGCTGTTGTAACGTAGCTGCCAATGCTCACGCAGTTAGCGTGGCGATTGTGGTGGAACGCAAGGAAGCAGGCAAAGAATATCCGGTTCAGCACCCGGTTTACTACGTCAGTGAGGTTCTCATTGAGTCGAAGCAAAGGTATCCACACTGGCAAAAGCTGGTATATGGCGTGTTCATGGCAAACCGGAAGCTAAAGCACTATTTCCAGGGCCACCCCATCACTGTCGTCAGCTCAGCTCCATTGGGGGGTATAATCCAGAACAGAGAAGCTACTGGTAGAGTGGCAAAGTGGGCCATTGATCTTAGCCCACATGGATTGAAGTATGTACCCCGTACTGCAATCAAATCCCAAGCACTGGTAGATTTCATCAATGATTGGACAGAATTGCAAGCACCAGAGGAGAAGCCAGATCATACATACTGGACTATTCACTTCGACGGTTCAAGGCAATTAGAAGGCTCGGGGGCTGGAGTCGTGTTAACTTCCCCACGAGGTGACAAGTTTTGTTATGTCCTCCGACTAATGTTCCCTTGCACTAACAATGCTGCTGAGTATGAAGCTCTCCTTCACGGGCTACGGATGGCTAAGGAGATGAACTTGAGCCGGGTCAAGTGTTTTGGTGATTCAGATCTGGTGGCGCAACAAGTGTCTGGCAAGTGGGACTCTAAAGATCCGCTCATGGCAGCCTACAGGCGGGAAGTTGAAGTGGTTGCAGGATATTTCAAAGGATACCAGGTGGATCACATAGACCGGCAGAAAAATGAAGCGGCCAATGCTCTAAGCCGGCTGGGCTCTCAACGTAAACCGGTGCCACCAAATACTTTCTTGGATGAGTTACACAGTCCATCAGTTCAGGTACCATCGGAGGAGGATTTGGCTATTCCTGATCCGGAAGCACAGCTGGTTGCAGCGCTTCATGTTATTCCGGATTGGACATTCCCTTACTTGGCGTACCTGAGCCGAGGAGAGTTGCCAGATGATGAGGTTGAAGCCAGGCAGATAATCCAGCGATCCAAATCTATGACCATCGTTAACGGAGAACTTCATCACTGCAACATTTCTGGGGCATTTCAGTGATGTGTATCATCGGAAGAAGGCAATGATATTCTTCGAGAGATACACTAAGGAGATTGTGGTCATCACGCCGGTTCAAAATCATTGGTAGCCAAGGCTTTTCGTCACGGGTTTTACTGGTTAACGGCCCATGCTGATGCGGAGGATCTAGTCCGGAGATGCGACGCTTGTCAGAAATTTTCATGGCGTGCTCTTGTTCCGGCACAGGAGCTACAGATGATTCCAATTACTTGGCCGTTTGTGACTTGGGGGCTTGATATGGTTGGACCTTTTAAACGATCCCAAGATCAGAAAACCCACCTGTTGGTGGCAGTGGACAAGTTTACAAAGTGGATTGAGGCAGAGCCTGCCAGTAAGTGTGATGCGGCAACAGCGGTTAAATTCATCAAAAAGGTAATTTACCGGTTTGGCTTTCCACGCAGCATTATTACTGATAATGGCACCAATCTATCTAAAGGAGAGATGGAAGAGTTTTGCCAAAGGGAGCATATTCGCCTGGATGTATCTTCAGTAGCTCACCCTCAATCCAATGGTCAAGCTGAAAGGGCCAACCAAGAGATCTTGCGAGGCATTAAGCCCCGGCTTATGACTCCCTTGCAAAGAACACCAGGGTGCTAGGTTGAGGAGTTATCTTCTGTCCTCTGGAGCATCAACACTATGCCTAACAGGTCTACAGGCTATACGCCCTTTTTCATGGTGTATGGTGCTGAAGCAGTTCTCCCTAGTGATATCCGGCACGACTCACCACGGGTGGCGGCATATGTTGAAGCGGCCAATGAGCAAGCAAGACAGGACAGCTTAGACCGGCTGGATGAGGAACGTGACATAGCAAAGGCACGATCTGCAATTTATCAGCAAGACCTGCGCACATATCACAGCCGCCGGGTTAAGACAAGGACGTTCCAGGAGGGGGACCTGGTGCTCCGGCTCATCCAAGACCAGACATATATGCACAAGTTATCCCTACCTTGGGAAGGGCCCTTTGTGGTCAGCAAGAATCTACACAACGGTTCATATTACCTGGTGGACGTTCGAGAACATAAAGATTCACGGACAGCAGAGGAAGAGATGAAGAGGCCGTGGAACATTGCTCTTTTGCGGTCGTACTACACTTGATCCACGGCTCCGCTTCATGTATCCTGTATATATTATGATTAATAAATAAACCGGCACCCCCGGTAAACCGGGGGATCAGCCATCTTCTTCCAATATAAGTGTCTTATGGGAATTCACTCAGATGATATCCATCTAAAGTTTATTTCTCTTGATATATATTATTTTTCAAGAAAACAAGATGCTTTGATCAATCTATTTTGATATGCAGGTGAAAGCACATTTGCTCCCTGGGTGGTTTTGGTAATTAATGACAACATACTTTGTGGTTGGACTAATGCTTTTATCAAGTACGTTTCAGGAAATTCAATCACATTGGCATGGCTAAAGGACTGAAGAAGTGGACCCCTCAAAATGCTAAGGCAAGCATTGGCAAAAGCTCAAGACTCCATTTTTGGTTTAGTGATCCAAGATCACATTGAGTCCATAGGAAAAGCCAATACTATTAAAAGGGGATGAGGTTGTGTTGATGATCTGGTTGCTTAAGTGCTTAGTGATATATCTCCTTTAACTATCAGCAACTTTCACTACCAAACACACTCATAAGTAATCTCGGACCAACCGATTTTCCAAACTCAGTCCCACCGAGATGAACCACCTCAGCCATAAGCCAAACCCTAGAAAAATCGGTCAATCCGAGTTTGAGTTCGGTCTCACCGAAATATGGGCTGTCAAGCTTCTGTAACCGTTTGTCCTCAAATCGGAATAACCGAGTTGATGATTTCGGTCTCACCGAAACTGGCAAGTTCATATCTTTACTCAAATCGGACAAACCGAGATGGTATTTTCGGTCCCACCGAAAACCCCAACGTTCACTATATTTGAACTTTCGGTCTGACCGAGTTGTCAACTTCGATCTCACCGAGATTGCTCAATTATGTGTGTAACGGTTGGATTTTGTGTGGAGGCTATATATACCCCTCCACCCCCTCTTCATTCGTGGAGAGAGCCATCAGAAAGAACTACCACTCCTACCTTACACTTTCTGAGAAGAGAACTACCTACCCTTGTGTTGAGATCAAGTTGCTCCATTCCTACCATATGAAACTTGATTTCTAACCTTCCCAAGTTGCTTTCCACTCAATCCTTTCTTCCACCACAGCCATATCAGTGAGGAGAGTTGAGTGTTGGGGAGATTATCATTTGAAGCACAAGAGCAAGGAGTTCATCATCATCTACAACATCTATTACCTTTTGGAGGGTGGTGCCTCCTAGATTGGTTAGGTGTCGCTTGGGAGCCTCCGTCATCGAGATGTGGAGTTGAACCAAGAAGTTTGTAAGGGCAAGGAGATCGCCTACTTCGTGAAGATCTACCCCGAGTAAGGCTAGCCCTCCGTGGGCGTAGGCCATGATGGAATAGACAAGGTTGCTTCTTCGTGGACCCTTCGTGGGTGGAGCCCTCCGTGGACTCGCGCAGCCGTTACCCTCCGTGGGTTGAAGTCTCCATCAACGTGGATGTACGATAGCACCACCTATCGGAACCACGGGAAAAATCATTGCGTCTCCAAATTGCGTTTGATCTCCTCCACCTCTCTTTACTACTTGTGCAATTTACTTTCCGCTGCCCATACTCTAGAATTGCATGTGTAGTGTGCTACTTGACTTGTGTGCCATGCAAAATCTGCCGAAATCTGTTCTTGATAAAAGACAGAATTTTTATCTTGTCGAGTAGTCTAATCACCCCCCCTCTAGACACTCTCACCTTCTTCGATCCCACAATTGGTATCAGAGCTTTGGTCTCCATTGCTTTGGTTTACACACCATTGGAGGAAGATGGACGTGTCTACGTTTGGGAGTGTTAGCCATAAAGTGCCTATTCTTAATGGAGAGTCATATAACTCATGGAGGTCTGAAATGCTTAATATCTTTAAGATGTACAATTTGTGCAAATATGTTGAGACCCCCTATGTGCCTCCTTTTGACACCTTGCACCCTACCATGGATGAAGAGCTTGATTTGCTTCGTAACCTTAGAACTGTAAATCTTATCATTAAAGGGTTACCCGATGATTTGCTTAAGCTTGTTACAAACTTTGAGTGTGCCTATGCTATATGGAAGTTCTTGGAAGAACTTTATCCGGACTACTCTATGAGAGGTCTTGATGAAATTCTATACAAGACTATTGAATTTGATAAGATGCACCCCAATGATCCCAACTTTGATAAATGCTTCTTTGAGCTTCGTGATCTTATGAAAAAGAAGGGTGATCCCGCTCTCATCAATGTTTTAATTAGAAATGCTCTTGCATTGCATTCCGAAGATTATTGTCACATTGACCAAACTAATGCAAGTACTTATCAAATTGACCTAGGTGTTGATGATGAACAATCTATGGGTAAATATGATGATGAGCATGAGCAAGATGATGATTACTCCGATTCGGACACCGAGCTAGACAAGGTCATGAAGAGTCTCAATCTTATGGCAAATCTGAGAGACTACATGTCCGGCGGAAAAGAGTGGATTCTTGATAGTGGATGCACCGACCACATGACCGGAGACAAAGACATGTTTCGAGAGCTTGCAAAGAACGATGGTCCACGCAAGTATGTGACTTTTGGAGACAACTCCAAGGGTAAGGTACTTGGCCTTGGTAAGGTGGTCATATCTCATGATAGCTCTATTCAAAATGTCATGCTTGTAGAATCTCTTGGATACAATTTACTTTCCGTGTCTAGATTAGCTGACTTTGGATTCAATGTGCTATTCACCAAAGTAGATTGCCAAGTCTTTCGTCGTGACAATCAAAACATGGCATTTACCGGTATCCGTAGAGGTGATCTATATATTGTTTATTTCACTAAGAAAGCCCAACCTAGAGCTTGTTTCATTGCTAAATCCTCTAAAGGTTGGTTATGGCATAGAAGGCTAGGACATGTTGGTATGCGTAATCTAGACAAGCTGATCAAAGGTGATCATATTCTTGGTGTTAAAGATGTTCTCTTTGACAAAGATAGACTTTGCAGTGCTTGTCAAGCAGGAAAACAAGTTGGTGGAAGTCATCCCGTGAAAAACATCATGACCACAAGGAGACCGCTTGAGCTTCTTCATATGGATCTCTTCGGTCCCAATGCTTACAAAAGCCTTGGTGGTAACTCCTTTGGTCTAGTTATAGTTGATGATTATTCCAGATTTACGTGGGTATTTTTCCTTGATGATAAATCGCAGGTTCAGAGAATCTTCAAGACCTTTGCCAAAAAGGCCTAAAATCAATTTGAGGTGAAGATCAAGAAAGTTCGGAGTGACAATGGAACGGAGTTCAAGAACGCCAATGTAGACTCTTTTCTCGATGAGGAAGGGATTCTACATGAGTTCTCGGCTACGTACACTCCTCAACAAAATGGAGTTGTTGAGAGGAAGAACCGAACGCTCATAGAGATGGCAAGAACGATGCTTGATGAATACAAGACACCGAAGCATTTTTGGGGAGAAGCGGTCGAGACAGCTTGTCATGCTATCAACAGGCTTTATCTTCATAAGCTTCTCGGCAAGACATCATACGAGCTTCTCACCGGTAACAAACCCCAAGTGGGATACTTTCGTGTCTTTGGTTCAAAATGCTATATCCTTGATAAGCATCATCGGTCTAAATTTGCTCCTAAATCTCATGAAGGCTTTCTCCTTGGTTATGGATCAAACTCCCACACCTACCGTGTCTACAACAATTTCACCCGAAAGGTTGAAGAGACGGTAGATGTGAAGTTTGATGAATCTAATGGCTCGCAAGTAGAGCAAATGCCTATTGATGTAGGAGACAAGGACCCATCGGAAGCTATCCAAGATTTATCTATTGGAAAGATCCGTCCCATGGAAGTGAAGGAGAGTACCTCATCTACATATGTGGAGCCACCTACCTCACGGAGAGATGAACCTCAAGGCAACAGGGAGGCCTCCACAAGTGGAACTCACCAAGATGAGGAAGTGCAACAAGAAGATCCACCACAACCTCCTTCTCCACCACCTCAAGACAACACCAACAACAATGAAGAAGAAGAAGAGGAAGATGAAGATGATGAGGAAGCTCAGCCACAACATCAACAAAAGCTATCCCGAGTTCGAGCAAGAGTCAAGAAAAATCATCCCGTGGAACAAATGATGAACGACATCAACTCCGGGAGAATTACTCGCTCTAAAACTCGCTTAGCTAACTTTTGTGAGCATTACTCATTTATCTCTAGTATTGAACCTATGAAGGTAGAAGAAGCACTTGAAGACCCGGATTGGGTGAACGCTATGCACGAAGAACTACACAACTTCGAGAGGAACAAGGTATGGACTTTGGTAGAGAAGCCCAAGGATGATCAAAACATCATTGGAACCAAATGGGTGTTTCGGAACAAGCAAGATGAAGATGGACAAGTCATCCGCAACAAGGCTCGTCTCGTAGCTCAAGGTTACACACAAGTCGAAGGTATGGACTATGGTGAGACCTATGCCCCCGTTGCTAGACTTGAGTCCATTCGCATTCTTCTTGCTTATGCCAATCACCATGATATTACTCTCTATCAAATGGAAATCAAAAGTGCTTTCCTAAATGGTGAAATTGAGGAAGAAGTATTTGTGAAACAACCTCCCGGATTTGTGAATCCCAAAAAGCCTAATCATGTTTACAAGCTGCACAAAGCTCTTTATGGTCTTAAACAAGCTCCTAGAGCTTGGTACAAATGCTTGACTAGTTTTCTTCTTGAAAAAGGCTTTGAGATTAGAAAGATAGACTCAACGCTGTTCACAAAAAGGGTTAATGGTGAACTATTTGTATGCCAAATATATGTTGATGATATTATCTTTGGTTCAACTAACCCTCATTTTAGCAAGAAGTTTGGACAGCTCATGTCGAAGAAGTATGAGATGTCCATGATGAGTGAACTCAAATTCTTCCTTGGGTTGCAAATCAAGCAATCTAAGGAGGGTACTTTTGTCTCACAAACAAAGTACACCAAGGATCTCTTCAAGAAGTTCAACATGCAAGAAAGCAAAGGTATGAGTACCCCCATGCCTACTAGTGGACATAATGACTTGACAAAAGATGGAGAACCCGTTGATCAAAGGGTTTACCGATCTATGATTGGTTCTCTACTATATCTTTGTGCTTCTCGTCCTGACATAATGTTGAGTGTATGCATGTGTGCGCGATATCAAGCAGCCCCTAAAGAATGTCATCTTAAAGCTGTTAAAAGGATAGTGAGATATTTGATACACACACCAAACTTTGGCATTTGGTATCCTAAGAGGGCCTCTTTCGACCTTGTTGGCTATTCCGACTCGGACTATGCCGGTGACAAGGTTGATAGAAAGTCAACTTCGGGTACGTGTCAATTCCTTGGTCGATCCCTTGTATCTTGGTCCTCCAAGAAACAAAATTCGGTATCATTATCCACTGCCGAAGCGGAATATATTGCTGCTGGTTCGTGTTGTGCTCAATTACTATGGATGACACAAACGCTTAAGGATTATGGGATACATGTGAGACATGTTCCTTTGCTTTGTGACAATGAGAGTGCAACTAAAATTGGACACAATCCAGTGCAACACTCTCGAACAAAGCATATTGAAGTTCGTCACCATTTTATTCGTGATCATATTGCCAAGGGTGACATTAATCTTAAGCATGTTCGTACTGACAAACAACTTGCTGATATCTTTACAGAACCTCTTGATGAGAAAGTGTTTTGTCGCTTAAGGAGTGAGTTGAACATCATTGATGCTTCAAACTTGGAGTGATGACTCCATTGATGCATGCAAGGCATGAGCCCTTTTGACTAATCCTTGATATTTCTCTTATGATGGTGATCATATGTCTTGGACACATTTGCCTCCTTGTATTGCATCTAACTCCTTGCAGGTACTTGGATGATCTACATTCCACAAGATTACCACACACTCAAATCATGAGTAATCTTGTAATTAACCAAGTATCTAGCCCTTTGGGATGTTGAGCTCAAGGAACAAATTCTCACATATCCTTTTTGACATCTTATACATCTAGTATTTCACTCTTGTCATCTTGGATATCCTCGAGTATTTCCTTGCTTGCCTAACCCATGTAGGAAGATGAACTACACAAGTGGAAATGGCGCTCCAACCTCACATTCAATGAGCACCTACATCAAGTTCACCTACATGAGCAAAGCAACAACAAGCCCAAGGTATGTTGTTCACATCTTTAAGGAGCTTTGCTCAAAGTCATGAGTACAAGCAGCTTCATAAGATGTGATCACATCAAATGCTTAATCAAAAATGGCAACCCCATTTTGAGCTTAAATGATGAGTATGACCTATGATCAAATGTCCTCATTTGACTCCTAAGTCAATATACTCAAACATAGGTGACATTGTCGCCGACCTTTATCTAGATGAAGTACATATGTTTTGGAGTCTTTCTATTTTCTCTTATGTTCTCTCATTGAGTTTTCTTCACACACACAAAAAAAACTTCATCTAGGAATCTTTTCTTTTTTATTTCTATGTTTTTTTGTATATCCTTCTGGCTCTGATCAATTCCCCGAAAATCTTTCACAAATTCATTGCAAATCCTTTGAAACATTCCTTGCAAGTGAGCTGAATTTTTTCTGTATTTCCTTGGAATTAAACTCGGCGTCACCGATTTAAATATTTCGGTCTAACCGAAAAGGATCTACCCTAACTCAATTCGGTGTCACCGATTCTTCCAGGATATCATCTTCTGCAGCTCCACTCATTATTTCTCTATGCATGTTCTTATTTGCCCTGTTGTGATTCTTAAGGATCCCACCTCTTTCCTTCCATCCTTCCTAACCTTCCTAGTTTGCTGTCCTTTTCGGCACTTGATGTCAAAGGGGGAGAAGACTTAGGAGGAGTAGGGGGAGAAGAGAAGACTTAGGGGGAGAAGAAAAGCAATCTTATCTTAAGGGGGAGAGAATCACATCAAAGCTTTGCCGTATTTTACATTTGGACATCATTCTCAATTGGCATCATTCTTTTGATTTTGCTCTTTCCATCAAAACCCCTTGTTCTGAGAGAACTCAAAGGGAGAGGAATCTTCACAATTGATATCTTATGGAAAGCAAAATCTCTCAGAGTTCATTGAAAATCTTTTAGTTTCGGAGACATGTTTGCTGATTCAAGCTTGTGCTCAATATGAGACACTCTTTATACATGTCCTCCCTGGCTTGGTACTCTTGATGTCCTTGCAGTTGGTTGAAGGAATACTCTTGTGTTATCTAACCTTGTTTTCCCAAGTTTATCCCTTCAGGTACAATGCCAAGGAACCTCAAGGTAAGTATATGCACCTTGCAGAATGTGCATGATGGTGACTTGCTTGTAAATACTTGTTTGCAAGAAATCACCATGCACATATGCATTATCACTCACTTCCCTTTCATCTGCTCTGATGCATATAGCCAAGCTGCATGTAGCACATCTTGCTTATCTCTCTTGTGTGCTTGTGGTAGTCCAAAACCATAATCTATGAAAATCTTGCACACTTGTAGGGGGAGCCTGTGTACTACATGCGTGTCAAAGCTTTCGTGATAATTCTGTCTTTCTTTCAATAAGCTTTGATGTCTTGTTTAGTGTGTTTTTAGTGTGTTGCCATCAATTACCAAAAAGGGGGAGATTGAAAGCACATTTGCTCCCTGGGTGGTTTTGGTAATTAATGACAACATACTTTGTGGTTGGACTAATGCTTTTATCAAGTATGTTTCAGGAAATTCAATCACATTGGCATGGCTAAAGGACTGAAGAAGTGGACCCCTCAAAATGCTAAGGCAAGCACTCAAGGCTCCATTTTTGGTTTAGTGATCCAAGATCACATTGAGTCCATAGGAAAAGCCAATACTATTAAAAGGGGATGAGGTTGTGTTGATGATCTGGTTGCTCAAGTGCTTAGTGATATATCTCCTTTAACTATCAGCAACTTTCACTACCAAACACACTCATAAGTAATCTCGGACCAACCGATTTTCCAAACTCAGTCCCACCGAGATGAACCACCTCAGCCATAAGCCAAACCCTAGAAAAATCGGTCAATCCGAGTTTGAGTTCGGTCTCACCGAAATATGGGTTGTCAAGCTTCTGTAACCATTTGTCCTCAAATCGGAATAACCGAGTTGATGATTTCGGTCTCACCGAAACTGGCAAGTTCCTATCTTTACTCAAATCGGACAAACCGAGATGGTATTTTCGGTCCCACCGAAAACCCCAACGTTCACTATATTTGAACTTTCGGTCTGACCGAGTTGTCAACTTCGGTCTCACCGAGATTGCTCAATTATGTGTGTAACGGTTGGATTTTGTGTGGAGGCTATATATACCCCTCCACCCCCTCTTCATTCGTGGAGAGAGCCATCAGAAAGAACTACCACTCCTACCTTACACTTTCTGAGAAGAGAACTACCTACCCTTGTGTTGAGATCAAGTTGCTCCATTCCTACCATATGAAACTTGATTTCTAACCTTCCCAAGTTGCTTTCCACTCAATCCTTTCTTCCACCACAGCCATATCAGTGAGGAGAGTTGAGTGTTTGGGAGATTATCATTTGAAGCACAAGAGCAAGGAGTTCATCATCATCTACAACATCTATTACCTTTTGGAGGGTGGTGCCTCCTAGATTGGTTAGGTGTCGCTTGGGAGCCTCCGTCATCGAGATGTGGAGTTGAACCAAGAAGTTTGTAAGGGCAAGGAGATCGCCTACTTCGTGAAGATCTACCCCGAGTAAGGCTAGCCCTCCGTGGGCGTAGGCCATGATGGAATAGACAAGGTTGCTTCTTCGTGGACCCTTCGTGGGTGGAGCCCTCCGTGGACTCGCGCAGCCGTTACCCTCCGTGGGTTGAAGTCTCCATCAACGTGGATGTACGATAGCACCACCTATCGGAACCACGGGAAAAATCATTGCGTCTCCAAATTGCGTTTGATCTTCTCCACCTCTCTTTACTACTTGTGCAATTTACTTTCCGCTGCCCATACTCTAGAATTGCATGTGTAGTGTGCTACTTGACTTGTGTGCCATGCAAAATCTGCCGAAATCTGTTCTTGATAAAAGACAGAATTTTTATCTTGTCGAGTAGTCTAATCACCCCCCCTCTAGACACTCTCACCTTCTTCGATCCCACGGCAGGACAATTATATAAGGGACCAAAGAGGGTTTGCCACACAAGCGCAACCCCCATATAGGTATCCTGCCTCTATGGTCACCAGGGGGCTTCCTGTTCAAACATAGGTCGTATTCGAACCAAAGAGAACATAGCCAAACTCACTAGGGGGCTACGTGATCGCATTTGAATCCTAGCTCAACCCCTTTGGTCCGGTATATATGATCGCATTCGAATCATAGCTTAAACCCCGTTTGGGTCCGCCTTGGATCGCATTCGAATCCACTGATCGGCCAAATTTCAAGGCCACTGGGGGCTACGGATCGCATTCGCATCCTAGCTCAACCCCTTTTGGTCCAGTATATATGATCGCATTCGAATCATAGCTTAAACCCCATTTGGGTCCGCCTTGGATCGCATTCGAATCCACTGATCGGCAAAATCTCAAGGCCACCGGGGGCTACGGATCGCATTCGAATCCTAGCTCAACCCCTTTGGTCCGGTTTAATCATCGCATTCGAATCAGAAGCCTCATAAAAAATTCTCAAGGCCACTGGGGGCTACATGGTCGCATACGAATCCTAGCTCAACCCCTTTGGTCCAGTTTACTGATCGCATTCAAATCAGAAGCCTCGATTTCGAGCCTGGCAGCTCACAAAAAGCCTCGATTTGGAGCCTGGCAGCTCGTAAAAAGCCTGGACTACATGGTCTTATTTGCCAAAAACATGCTTTGCTTCTGCAATTTTACAAGTTTTTGTGGTTAACCAAATTTATTGATCCGGAGTTGGGAAACTTCATGGTTGACCACGTATCTACAAAGTTAAAAGTCTGGGTCATGAATACCAGCATGAGTTTAAAGTCTGGGTCATAAACACCAGCACGATTTAAACTGGCGTTTATCATAACCCGAAACAGTCATCAGGCAAACGTCAAGAGAGCCAAGAGCCTCATCAGAATCTACACATTCAATTATGCCTATCGGATTAAGGATGTCAGGCACACTTAATCAAAGGTATGAAGTATTTTTGGGTATAAAACAGATACTCTTTCAATATATGTCTATGGGAGCAATATAATAGGTCCGGTGGTAAACTGCCAGGACATCTTTTTAGCATTGTTTATGCAGATGCAGATGTAAGGGCATCTCCTGCCTGAGGTTTTGGTGATGATGACAATCCTTCTGTGGACTAATCGTGTGTCAATATTACTCAGGCTGATAACATGTGGCACAAGACGGTTAGGCCTTCCCTCTTTAAGGAAAAGATCAAAGACGGAGGTTCCGATGCCTTTTTGTTTCTTTTGGTCATAGGAAATCTATACTATTAAGAGGGAACCCACATCGGAAGGTAATGGGTGAATCAAGTCACGTACACAGATACTTTGCACCCACTATATTGCCTCTGTTCGTGGAGAGAGAGGTCCCATTTCTCCTTTTTGTGTAGACTCATCCACAGCGGTAGTACTGCCCTAGTTGGCGGTTTTACCGGTGGCCGGTAGTTCTGGTCAAACCACCGCCCCAAGTACCGCTCAGGGGCGATACCTTCTGCACTGCGTGCGGTGGTAGACCGGTGGTGGCCCGGAAGTACCGGTGTTCTTCTCACAAGACCGGTACTACCAGTGTTCCGAGTGGTAGTACCGCTCTGACTGCCACCACGCAGAAACTATCTGCCTGGCGGTAGTTCCGGCCCAACCATCGTCTCAACTACCGCCCCTGCTTGAAACCTTCTGGTTTCCAAGCGGTAGTTGACCGGAGGTGGGGCGGTAGTTCCGGTTTTCTCCGGAAGACCTGTACTACCGGGTGAGCCATCGGAAGTACCGCCTTAGTGGCAAGGGCGCAGGTTTCTTCACTCACCGGTACTACCAGTTGGGCTAGCGGAACTACCGGTCCTATGTAAATCTGCACATAACGGTTGGATTGGTGGAGACCCTATTTAAGGAGCCCCTTCTCCCACCTCCTTCTTATCTCTTGCCTCTCTCTCTCCACCATTAATGCCATTGAAGCTTTCTTGCCCGATCTCTCTCCCTAGCCAACCAAACTTGTTGATTTGCTAGGGTTTGAAGGAGGAGACCTAGATCTACACTTCCACCAAAGGAAACTTGATTCCCCCATACTTTCTTGTGTGGATTTTGTTACTCTTGGGTGTTTGAGCACTTTAGACGGAAGAGGTCACTTCGGAGCCACAATCCATTGTGGTGAAGCTCCGGGGTTTCGTTGGGAGCCTCCAATTAAGTTGTGGAGAGAGCCCCAACCTTGTTTGTAAAGGTTCGGTTGCCGCCTTCAAGGGCACCACTAGTGGATTCATGGCACCTTGCATTGTGTGAGGGCGTGAGGAGAATATGGTGGCCCTAGTGGCTTCTTGGGGAGCATTGTGCCTCCAAACCGCTCCAACGGAGACGTACTTCCCCTCAAAGGGAAGGAACTTAGATATCACATCCTCGTCTTCACCGTCTCCACTTGTGGTTATTTCTTACCTTTACTTGTGCTAGCATTACTTGTTTCTCTCCTATAGTGTGCTTGTATAGTTGTTACCTTTACTTTCGGTTAGTTGTCATCTTAGTACCTTATCTAGACAACTTACTTTGACGCTTATTTTAAAGTGGTTAAGAAAAGCTAAAAATTGTTAGTTGCCTATTCACCCCCCCCCCCTCTACTCAACCATATCGATTCTTTCAATTGGTATGAAAGCCTCGTCTCTTTTTAAGGACTTTACCGTCCAAAGAGTATGGGTGACAACGTAGTCGAGACGGAGGACCATTCCGGTGGAACTATGTCCTTGCCTACGTCAGATGGGGGAGCCTCGGTCACTCGTGAGGAGTTCAATGTGGCTTTGACCACATTGAAAGAGTAACTAGCGAGCGAGGTCAAAGGCATGTTTAAAGATTTGCTTGAAGGGCTTAAAGTATCCACCGCACCGTTAGAAGTGGTTCGTCCCGCTACTAACTTGTCGGAGGCTAATCCCGACAAGGGAGAAGCTAGTAGTGAACAAGCCCCTGTTACTAAGAATGGGAGTGGAATATTTGCCCACTCCGCTCCTCCTACTCACTATGGAGGACCCGTTCCTACACCGCATTTAAATTCCGTTGGGCCACCTCCCAAGTTTATAAAAAATTCTGATTTTGCTACTTGGGTGTTTTGCTTCAAACGTCATATAAAGCATTGTTCTACTAATCTTTGGAGAATCATTGAGCAAGGTTTTTATCCGCATGATCCCGACAACATGACTCCAAGAGAAACTGCGGATCATCAGTTCAACGAGTCCGCTCTCTGCATTCTTCAAGATGTTATTCCTCCAGAAGACATTGCACATCTTCGACCCTTCACTGTGGCCAAGGAAGCTTGGGAACATGTTGGCACTATGTACAAGGGAAGCACTAGCATTCAATGCTCTAACTATGAAGTTGTGCAAGATGAAGCCGATGGGTTTGCTATGATCGAAGAAGAAGATCCTCGTGAACTTTATCGGAGATTAACCACCCTTGCGGTCTCTCTTCGAGATCATGGCAGTAAGGACACGGATGACAACTGGATCAAGCGCAAGTTCCTCAAGGCCATGATGCCCTATCATAAGGCCATGTCCTCTGTCATTCGTCAGAGACCGGATTTCCACCACTTGTCATCTCATGAAGTGTTGGATGAGTTCGTTGCCATGAGGATCTTGGACATGACCGCCGACAATGCGGTCTTAAGAGGTCAACGATCAAAGAAGCCTAATCTTGCCCTGAAGGCCAAGGCTTGTGTGGAAGAAGAGGAGGTGGAAGATGATGATGAGTGTAGCCCCGAGGACACCAAATATGCCTATCATGAGCACATGGCTCTTGCTTCAAGGCAATTCTGGGGCAAGAAGAACACAAGACCCAACTTCAACAGGAACAACTCAAGTGGAAACAAGGGCAAGCAACGAGTAAGGACATGCTTCAACTGTGGCAATGTAAGCCACTTCGTTGCAGATTGCCCATATGAGAAGAGAGAAGACTTTGGAGGCAAGCTTATCCGGAAGGACAAGTCGAAGTCCTATCCCAACAAGAACAACTTCAACAAGAAGACTCCTCCTAAAGGGTTGGTGGCCCAAGAAGAATATGTTGAGGATGATGATAATGATGAAGATGATGAGATGGTCACCATGGCCACAATTGCAATTGCTACTACTCCGCACTCATCTCTCTTCAACGCACCAAATGAGAACATCACCGCCAAGTGTCTCATGGCCAAGGCCACCAACAAGGTAACCCCAAACATCAATACTACTATCTCTTCTAATCCTTCATTGACGAATTGTATTGATGAGAGTGAGGGTGCTAAGGAGGGAGAGAATGAATTTGAGTTGTTCATGAAAAATCTCAAGGGTAAACCCAAGAAACATTTTGTTACTCTCTTGGAACAACTCGGAGAGGCCAACGACATGATCGAGGCTCACGAGGAAACCATTACTAAAATGGAAGGACATAGTCGAGACTATGCCGATGAGATATCGGATCTCTCTAACGCCCTAGAGGAAGAGTGTGGTCTTTGTTTGGCTCTTGAGGAGTCACACAACGATGGTCATGCTAAATTAAAGAAAGATCTTGATCATGCTTTAGTTGTCTCTCGTGTGCTTAATTCCGAGAAGGCAAAACTGGAGGTTGACCATGAGAAACTCAAAGAAGAGTTTGCCATACTTGACAAGGCTCACATGGCCTTGAAAGGTATGCATGCTACTCTCAAGGAGTCTCATGATCAACTCCAAGTTTTGCTAACTAAAGAAAAGGCTATCTTTCCTCGCATGGTATTAATTGATAATGCAAATGCTACTAACCCGTGTTGCGAGCATGTGCATCTTGTTGAAGAGAATGCCGAGTTGAAGAAGCAACTTGAGAAAGGCCTTGTGACATGCATACAAGGTGAGAAGAACCTCAACAACCTTTTGAGCAATCAAAAGGAGGTTGTGGCAAAGGAAGATATTGGGTTTGTTCCTAAGCCCAAGAAGAAGAAGAATGACAAGACCAAGCAACCACCCCCTCTCCGACAATCTTTTGTGAAAGAAGGAGAGGGCACATCAAAGAAGAAGAAAGTGGTGAAAAGTGGTGGTGTCAAGAAAAACTCCACCATACCATCAAACATGGTCGGCGACTTTATCCTTCATATGTTTTACGTCATGCTAGTAATGGTCATGTGTTTGCTAAATTTGTTGGTTCTTCTTATGAGTACATTGAATGGTCCATTTGGGTTCCTAAGACCCTTGTTACTAACCTCAAAGGACCCATTACCAAATGGGTACCTAAATCCAAGCATTGATCTCTTGTAGGAGTTTGCTTCCGGTGGGGAATCATGGTTGCTCGATAGCGGAGCCACAAATCATATGACCGGAAGCAAAGACTTGGTGGTGGACGTGCATCTAGGTTCATCTATGGCCACCAACGTTGAATGGGGTGATGCTTCATCTTCTAAGGTATTGGGGCTTGGCAAGGTTGTTGTCTCTCATGATCTCATGATCGAGAAAGTCATGCTTGTTGAGTCCCTTGCATACAATTTACTTTCTGTTCGCCAACTTGCACTCATGGGCTTTGCTACATTCTTTGATATTGATATCGTGGCCCTCTTGTGGAGCAAGACTCTTAAAGTAGCCTATGTTGGGCATGTCGAGAACGACCTTTATGTGGTTAACTTCTCGAAGCAACCCACTAAGGTCGTGACATGCTTAATGGCTAAAGTTGATGTGGGATGGCTTTGGCATCGCCATTTGGCCCACATCAATATGAGATCTTTGCAAAGTCTTCTCAAGGGGGACCATGTCCGTGGACTAACAAATGTTAGCTTTGCCAAAGATCGTGCTTGCAGGGCTTGCATTGAAGGAAAGTTACATGAGACGGCTCACCCTCCCACGACTATCATTTATTCAAAGAGACCCCTAGAGCTCCTTCACATGGACCTCTTTGGGCCTCCATCTTTTGATAGTCTTGGGGGTAGAAAGTACTGCTTGGTGATTGTGGATGATTACTCAAGATACACCTGGGTATACTTCTTCAAGAAGAAGAGTGAGACCCAACAAACCGTCATCAACTTTGCAAATGAAGCTCAACGACAACATGAAGCAAAGATTTTGATGATCAGGAGTGACAACGGCACCGAGTTCAAGAACTACACCCTGGATGAGTTTCTCAGTGATGAGGGGATCAAACATCAATATGCAGCCCCATATACCCCTCAATAAAATGGTGTAGCGGAGAGAAAGAACCGAACTCTGATGGATGCGGCAAGAACCATGATGGCGGAATTCAAATCTCCATACAACTTTTGGGCCGAAGCCATCAACACCGCTTGCCATGCATCAAATCGGCTCTATCTCCGCAAAGGCTTGAACAAAACTCCATATGAGATACTTACCGGTAACAAGCCCAATCTCAAGTACTTCCGGGTATTCGGGTGTAAGTGTTTCATTCTCAAGAAAGGTGTTCGCTTGTCTAAATTTGAATCTAGAGCTCACGAGGGCATATTTGTTGGTTATGCTACAAACTCTCATGCTTACCGTGTCCTCAACAAGTCCAATGGACTCATTGAGGAGACGAGTAACGTAGAGTTCGATGAAAATAACGGCTCCCAAGTGGAGCAAAGTGGTACTTGTGATGTAGGTGATGAAATTCCTCCTCAAGCCATAAGAAGAATGGGTGTTGGATATATCCTACCCATTGAGGAACCCCTTGCGGCCGAAGGAGAAGTACAATGTTCCACTCAAGTGGAACCATCACCAACCCAAGACCCACACGCTTCCGAAGAACAAAGTGAAGGCCCTCAACCTGACGAACAAGGCCAAGTGAAAGATCAATCACAAGATGGTGGAGAGCCACCAAATGATGCACAAGGCCAAGTTCTATCCTCCGAGCAAGATCAAGATCAAGAGGAAGCTCAAGATCAAGATCTAGCTCCTGACGACGCTCAAGATGATCAACTCAATGCTCCTCAGTTAACTCTTGAAGAGCAATTAGAGCGTCGTGCTGCAAAAGTTGCCTCCAGGCTTGCTTCCAACGAACATCACATGGAGAACATTCTAGGAAGCATCAAAAGGGGGGTAAGCACTCGTAGAAAATTAGCAAACTATTGTGCTCATCAAGCTTTTGTCTCCTGTGTTGAACCTCAGAAGGTTTATGAGGCGCTCGAAGACCCTGATTGGCTCAATGCCATGCATGAAGAACTCCATAACTTCGAGCGCAACAAGGTGTGGCATCTGGTGCCAAGACCAAAGGAGAACCATAATGTCATTGGAACCAAGTGGATCTTTGAGAACAAACAAGATGCTCATGGCATTGTCATCCGCAACAAGGCGCGTCTGGTGGCTCAAGGCTACTCCCAAGTTGAGGGTATCGACTACGGTGAAACCTTTGCCCCCGTTGCTCGTCTTGAATCCATTTGTTTGTTGCTTGCATATGCTTCCCATCATAACTTTAAATTGCAACAAATGGATGTGAAAAGTGCATTTCTTAATGGTCCTATTAATGAGTTGGTGTATGTTAAACAACCCCCGGGGTTTGAGGATCCTAAGCTCCCCAATCATGTGTACCAACTCGATAAGGCACTCTATGGCCTTAAACAAGCCCCACGTGCGTGGTATGAGCATCTTACCGAGTTGTTACAAGATCGTGGGTTTGAAATTGGGAAAATCGACCCCACTCTTTTTACAAAGAAGGTCAAAGGGGAGTTGTTTGTATGCCAACTATATGTTGATGATATTATCTTTGGTTCTCCTAACAAAGCTTTCAATGATGAGTTCGCCGCACTCATGACCACGCATTTTGAGATGTCCATGATGGGAGAGTTCAAGTATTTCCTTGGGTTTGAGATCAAACAAAGAAGAGAAGGCATCTTCATCAAACAATCCAAGTATACTCAAGACATGCTCAAGAGGTTCAATCTAAGTGATGTCAAGCCGGCTACTACTCCAATGCCAACCAAATGCCAACTTGACATTGATCCCAATGGTAAAGCGGTGGATCAAAAGGTATATCGCTCTATGATTGGTTCCTTGCTTTACCTTTGTGCATCTAGACCGGATATTATGTTGAGTGTAGGAATTTGTGCACGGTTTCAAGCCTCACCTAAGGAAAGTCACTTTGTGGTTGTCAAGCAAATCTTTCGATATTTGGCTCATACCCCAAACTTTGGCTTATGGTACCCGAGAGGAGCAAACTTCAACCTTGTAGGTTTCTCGGACTCTGACTGGGCGGGAGACAAAGTGGATAGGAAGTCCACTTCTGGAGGGTGCCAATTTCTTGGTTGCTCTCTTGTTAGTTGGTCTTCCAAAAAGCAAAGTTGTGTGTCTCTCTCATCCACCGAAGCAGAGTATGTGGTTGCTGGCAGTTGTTGTGCTCAACTCTTATGGATGAGGCAAACTTTAAAGGATTACGGTGTCACTTGTGACAAAGTGCCTCTTTGGTGTGACAATGAAAGTGCCATCAAGATTTCTCTCAACCCGGTGCAACACTTCAAGACGAAGCATATAGAGATTCGGTATCACTTCATCCGGGATCACATAAGGCAAGGAGAGATCGAGCTTCACTACGTCAACACTCATGATAACCTTGCAGATATCTTCACGAAGCCATTGGATGAAGCAAGATTTCGCGAGTTAAGGCATGAGCTAAATATCATCGATTTGAGCAATGTGGCTTGAGTCTTTGCACACACTCCTCACACTCAACATATTGTCTAGTCTAGGTGTAGGCATGGAAATAGGGGGAGTGGTGTTCTCTCAATGAACTCATCCTCCCCCCATTATGCATAAATTGATATGCTTTTCACATTCGTCATTTGTGATGACACGTGTGTTTCAAAGACGAGTTTTGGTTATGGGCCCAAGGATAATTCTTCGCGGTGCCATGCCGATTGACTCGAACATTGGTGGCTCCGGCCACCGCCCTCCGGTTTGGTTGGTTTCTGGCTTTCGTGTTTTTCTCGTACTACAGTGACTTGCTCCATCCTAAGCCATCTCATCCAAGCCATCTACTCCAAATGCACACAAGCTTGTTATCATGGAGTGAGTGGGCACTCCCAGGCGGTACAACTGGTAGTTCAAGCGGTTCTACCGCTTGATCACCTGGTTACAGCCCAGCGGTTGTACTGGTCTAGAGCAGGCGGTTCTACCGCTGGTGCTCTGACCTGTGCCCCGGACCGGTACTACCGGTGCTGATCTGGGCGGATATATAAGGCACGGGCTGAAGAGGTTTTCCCCTTCACCCGTTCATTCTTTCGCCCTAGCCGTCGGTTGCTCCGCTCACTGCCCCGTAGCGCCCTCCGGCTCTACGGATCCGTCGGCCCTTCACCGGATCTGCTCCATGGAGGCCGCCTCTTCCTCGATCTCCTCCCATGGATACCGATATTGTCCTACTTCTTCTTTTGTTAGGGTTCTTCTTGAATCCTTCTTCTAGGCAATGCGTGTACTCCCTCATTTTTGGCTAAATGTTTTGAGGGAGAGGTCCGTATAGATTCTTATTCTCTTGTGCGTAGTTAGAAATAGACATCGTGCATGTAGTTTTGAGATCGGGTAGTTCCCCTCCTCTTGGCAGATCCGCTCTCAGCGGTACCACCGGTCGCACGACCGGTACTACCACCGGTCCGGAACTACCGGTGCTGATATCGGAACTACCGGTTGCTCTGAATGTATATGCATTGTTTCTATTCTCCTTACGTACTTGTGAATTATTCTTCTGCTCTTGTGTACATTCCTCTCATCTTTTCTGGGTTGCTATGTGTTCTCCGTGTGCGTTTGCAGGTGGCTCTAGCTCTCGCTCTGGTCAGTTTGCCAAAAGGAAGGCCCGTAGGGGCAAGAGGCCAGCAGATGATGAAGATGTTCCCGAGGTTGTGATTCCCTCCAAAACAAATCGCCGGGAAAAGTCAGTGGTAGCCAAGCAGCGTGTAGCGCTTCCTATGTACAAATGGAAGCTTTCGGACTGGGAGAAGTTTCGGTTTCAAGACCCCTACACCGCACCACCTCCTCCACATTGGAATAATCCTCAGTTCCGCAATGAGATGCAGTTGAGGATTGTGGATGAAATCTTCGAGCACCACAAGAACAAGTTCACCCATATGTGGTCCATTGACCTTGCCAAGTGGAGAAGCAGCCCCAATTACTTTGGAGAGGCTCTGGAAGTCTGTGAGGAGTTTGATTTGGTCAAGCTCATGGAGCTGCGATGTGACTTTGATGTGGAACTCATCCATCAGTTATATGCTACTGTCCACTTCGGCAGTGACGATCAGCGTCACCTTTCATTATGTGCCGGGATGAGTTCTTCCGTGTTCCCTGGAGTGCCTTCTGCAATGCTTTGGGCTATGCTGACACTGGCTTGGAAGGCCAAGGTGGTCTCCGTCCTCACGACCGAGCCAATCCCATGGACAAAGTGAAGCTAGCACCTCTGTATATCCCTGGTCATGGCATAATAGGTAAATCCAATGACCTTCTGCCAGTTTATGACATTCTTCACCGTGTGTTCCGGTGTGTGCTGTTGCCCAAAGTTGGGAACTAGGATGATATCTATGGTTATCTGGTAGATCTGCTTGTGGCAATGAAGACCAAGCGAGGCAAGAGCATCACTTTTGATGTGTCCAAATGGATGTGGGAGGAGATGTACAACTGTGTTTGGTACCGCAAGGTACCAATCTACGCTCCCTTTGTGATGCGCTTCCTTTACTCGGTTTGGGAAGTTCGGAGGCCTGGAGAGCCTCTTTCTTCTCCGGATAGGCTCACGGTGCATGAGGTCAAGGTGCTGAGACACAAGAAGCATAAATCTTCTAGATTCGCCGTGGGAAATGAGGAAGATGTCTTTGCCACCTCGGATGATGATGACTTTGAGTTAGAGGCTGGGGCCAAGCCCTCTTGGGTGGAGAAGCTTACTGCCAAGGTCAAGAAGACCTTCTTCCTGCAGACCCACGTCCAGAAGAAGCTCTACAAGGCTCATGTGAATGAGAAGATGGCGCGTCGCCGGCAGATCCAGTTGATGAAGCACCTCAATGTGCCTGATGTGAAGAGTGGCTCCGAGAAGAGCATCACTCCTGAGGATAAGTGGTGTCTGGCCAACTGCCAGTGGTCTGATGATGAGCCTACTACCTCCACTACTCGAGCCACTGTGGATGCGATGGAGACTGAGGCTGAGGCTGCTGAGGACGATGAGGACACGGAGGACTCTGACGATGGTGACTCGGATGATTCTCTGGCGACAGGCGAGGAGCTGTACTGAGCCCTGGGGCGTTAGTCTCGCTCTTTTCCTTTTTGGTGCTTCATGCCAAAGGGGGAGAGTTGAGTATTGCTATCGGTCACGGGAGTTGCATGGGTGTTTCTGGGTGTTCTTTTTCTTCTCTGTGAACATCCGTAGCATGGTGTAAGACATGTTATCCAAGTTTTCTATGCTCTATCTTAGCTCTATGAATTTTGTTCCTGTGAACTTCAGTTGCATGGTGTAAGACATGTGCCCTTATCTTAGTTATCCATGCACTTTCATTTTTAAGCTCTATGCAATCATATGCTCTGTTGTTATTTGTTTTGTTTTTGGTCGCTGGTTGGTTTATAAAACCTAGGGGGAGCATAGATCCTAGTGTGAGCATTTTTGCATTCCAAAAGCAAACTTTAATAAGTGCTCACACTCAGAGGGAGCTCTACCTTCATTCTATAGACCCCCGTGATTGTCTCATGGTTGTCATCATTCACCAAAAAGGGGGAGATTGTAAGGGCATCTCCTGCCTGAGGTTTTGGTGATGATGACAATCCTTGTGTGGACTAATCGTGTGTCAATATTACTCAGGCTGATAACATGTGGCACAAGACGGTTAGGCCTTCCCTCTTTAAGGAAAAGATCAAAGACGGAGGTTCCGATGCCTTTTTGTTTCTTTTGGTCATAGGAAATCTATACTATTAAGAGGGAACCCACATCGGAAGGTAATGGGTGAATCAAGTCACGTACACAGATACTTTGCACCCACTATATTGCCTCTGTTCGTGGAGAGAGAGGTCCCATTTCTCCTTTTTGTGTAGACTCATCCACAGCGGTAGTACTGCCCTAGTTGGCGGTTTTACCGGTGGCCGGTAGTTCTGGTCAAACCACCGCCCCAAGTACCGCTCAGGGGCGATACCTTCTGCACTGCGTGCGGTGGTAGACCGGTGGTGGCCCGGAAGTACCAGTGTTCTTCTCACAAGACCGGTACTACCGGTGTTCCGAGTGGTAGTACCGCTCTGACTGCCACCACGCAGAAACTATCTGCCTGGCGGTAGTTCCGGCCCAACCACCGTCTCAACTACCGCCCCTGCTTGAAACCTTTTGGTTTCCAAGCGGTAGTTGACCGGAGGTGGGGCGGTAGTTCCGGTTTTCTCCTGAAGACCTGTACTACCGGGTGAGCCACCGGAAGTACCGCCTTAGTGGCAAGGGCGCAGGTTTCTTCACTCACCGGTACTACCGGTTGGGCTAGCGGAACTACCGGTCCTATGTAAATCTGCACATAACGGTTGGATTGGTGGAGACCCTATTTAAGGAGCCCCTTCTCCCACCTCCTTCTTATCTCTTGCCTCTCTCCCTCCACCATTAATGCCATTGAAGCTTTCTTGCCCGATCTCTCTCCCTAGCCAACCAAACTTGTTGATTTGCTAGGGTTTGAAGGAGGAGACCTAGATCTACACTTCCACCAAAGGAAACTTGATTCCCCCATACTTTCTTGTGTGGATTTTGTTACTCTTGGGTGTTTGAGCACTCTAGACGGAAGAGGTCCCTTCGGAGCCACAATCCATTGTGGTGAAGCTCCGGGGTTTCGTTGGGAGCCTCCAATTAAGTTGTGGAGAGAGCCCCAACCTTGTTTGTAAAGGTTCGGTTGCCACCTTCAAGGGCACCACTAGTGGATTCACGGCACCTTGTATTGTGTGAGGGCGTGAGGAGAATACGGTGGCCCTAGTGGCTTCTTGGGGAGCATTGTGCCTCCACACCGCTCCAACGGAGACGTACTTCCCCTCAAAGGGAAGGAACTTCGATATCACATCCTCATCTTCACCGTCTCCACTTGTGGTTATTTCTTACCTTTACTTGTGCTAGCATTACTTGTTTCTTTCCTATAGTGTGCTTGTGTAGTTGTTACCTTTACTTTTGGTTAGTTGTCATCTTAGTAGCTTATCTAGACAATTTACTTTGACGCTTATTTTAAAGTGGTTAAGAAAAGCTAAAAATTGTTAGTTGCCTATTCACCCCCCCCCCCCTCTAGTCAACCATATCGATCCTTTCAGCAGATAACATAGACGGATCAACCATAGCAGACAAGGGATTAAAATTGGCAGACGCCAAGTCAAGCTGTGACATCCGAATTGAGACAAAGACAATGTTTCGAACTATCCTATTACAAGGCACTTGCAGGCCCGAACGGATTAAAGTTTTTTGCAAAAGTGTTCGGCAGCTATGAATTAAACTGGACGGTTTATGATTCCTCTTCACGCTGTGAAGGCTGAGGGTCGGCTTGTTCCGGATCTTCTTCATCTTCAGGAAGTGGCTGGAAATCAGGAACGCGCCAGTCAATCTTGGAGAGTGCACGGAAGTACATTTCCTCAGTAATAAGATTAGACGGATCAATATCTGGAGCGAAAGTATGGCCACGCACTGGCGGGATCAGATTCTCGGTGTCATAAACCGGCCGCTCCACCCGTTCATTTTCTAAGTCATAGGCCGGATGATACCTGGTCAGATCCGCTTCATCGGCAAGTTTGCTGGCGAGTGGGCGCATCTCTCTGGTTAAGGCACGGAGGTCTTCGGCAGAGAAGGTGGATCCATCTTCCTTATTACTGGGATATCCGTTCATAGCCTCTTCCGGATCAAAGTCCAGAACCCATGCCTTGGCCCGGGTCAGTGCTATAAGAAAGCCAGCCCGTGCAGCAGATTTCTTTACTTCCACCAGGTGCACAGGCAGGACAGATAGCTTCTCCAAAGTACCTTGGATAGTAGTTGGGGCCGGTTTCTGATGGGACATTGCACTTATAACCCTTTGAGCGCCGGAATACAGCTGCTCCACCAGGGTATAAGAGGCATTGAGCTTCTTCCGGACATCATCTCCAAGATGAGTTATGAGTCGCCCTAAATATGTTTGTCAAAGTTAAACCGGAGTGGATCAAGGATTGCAGAGATGAAAAGCATATACGGTTGAGTGCTCACCAAAGATAGCAGAGGGCATAAGTTCTATTTGTTGCCTTAAACCGGTCAACTCCTGTGTAACTGGATTAAGGGCGGCTTCAGCATCCTTTGCTCTTTGCTCAAGAGCATTTCTCTGCACCTCCCAGGAAGACCACTCCGCTTCAAAGTCCTTTTTCAATTTTTCCATGTTGGTTAAGTTCAGCGCAAGCCCTTCCTTGGCTTTGGCAGAAGCAGTTTCAGTAACAGCCAACCTATCCCGGAGTTCAGTTACCTCTGCAGCCCTCCGGGTCAAGTCAGCCTACAAGGAAATCAAATGGATTAGAAAAGAGAATTTTAGACAAGTCTCAAGCATATAAACAAGTTATCCACTTGACACTTGGGGGCTAATGTGCAGTTGAAGTACCAAAAGAGAATTTCAGACAAGTCTCAAGCATATAAACAAGTTATCCACTTGACACTTGGGGGCTAATGTGCAATTGAAGTACTGAAAGAAAATTTCAGACAAGTCCCAAGTGCATAAAACAAGTTATACCCCTGGCACTTGGGGGCTAATGTAAGTTCATTTTCGGATACACTAGAAGTCCCGGTTCATCTACAACGAAGCTAAACCGACACTTGGGGGATACTATGGCCTAAAGACAGGATTGCAAAGAACACAAAGCAGAGACAAGTGAAAGGAAAGGAAATTACCTCGTATTTATCTTTCATCGGATTAACCAACCCGGCTTCATACACACGGCTGGTAAAGAGCCGGTTTAGATACCCGGAATGAAGTTCTTGGGCACTCAACTCGGTGTAGCTGGATAAATCCGTGCTCCACTTGCCTTTTTCTTGTTGAAGCTTTTCTTCCTTGGCAGTATGTCTGGCCAAGATGACGGTTTCGTTGGGAGCGGTGAAGCCTAATCCGGTTATCTCACAATCCGCGGATGAAGCAACAGACGGCTGGATAGGAGCAGTAGGCACCGGGCTAGTAGGAGCCGGGCTAGCCTGAGGAGGGCTAACCCGGACAGGACTCGTCGGTTCAATTACATTCTCCATGTTAATATCCTCCGGAGCAGCAATGTCGTCACGATCCATGGGAATAGGGTCATCAAACGGAGCTGCAGGATTATCGTCTGGAGGGATAACTTCTTCCGGATCAGCGGCCTGTTCAACGGTAGCAGTTTTGGCAGCCACTTTGGTTGCTTTCTCCCTCTTGCTAGGCTTCGGCTTGCTGGAAAAAAATCAAAGGAACGATGAGAATCATAAAGGTACAAATGTAAAGATAAATCGGATGTTGAAAAGGACTTACCCAGGCACGGTCTTCAGCACAGGGACCTGTGTAGCAGTCGACTCGCCGGAAGAGGACAAAGGAGCCTCCTGATAGTTAGGATCAGACGGTTTAAGCGGTTTACGTATGAGCCCAGCCTTTGGATGAAGAAGAGTTGGAGAAAGTAAAACCTCGGAGCGGTGCCTGCGAGCCGGAGTAAGAGGTATTCCGGATGATTCCACTACGTGGCCACTATGGCGCGTGGTCCGGCGTGCTTCATGCTCCTGCTTCTTCAAAAGAAATTTGGGGTCCAATTGAGCGTAAGGATGAGAAAAAGGGTATTTCCGGGACACTCGGCGAATTTTGGGGGGGCAGCGGTTCTGAGTCTGAAGAGAGAGAGATTACCTCAACTTCCGCCGCTTTACTTCCTTCAGCCAGATCCTGCGGAAAGGCATTGTTAACATAAATTTGGGTAAAGGGAGATTGAAACATATCAAGATCAACTCATACCTCGGAATCCGGATCATCTTCCTCAGGATGTGAACCGGAGATAGCAACTGCCTTCTTCTTCTTGACAGCATACGTCTTCCGGTGTGGTTGTTTGGCCGATTTATCTTGAGGTTTCCTCTTCCAGAAGGGGTCGTTGGCCTGTGCAAAAGATAGGAAATAAATGGAAGACAATTGATATGTCCGGATCAGAACAGACAGAAAAAATCAGAAAGAACTTACTGCTGGCGGTTTATTGTTTTCATAGAATGGAGCTAAACCGGTCCGGCTGCACTCTTCCAGAGAGATGTTGAGCATTTTCTTTGCGGATTCAGCGACTTCTTTCTCAGGAAGTATTATGTCAATATGGCGCTGAGGATCATCCGGTTTTCCGGTATACTCGCACATCAGGCCTGAACGCCGGCTCAGTGGAAGAATGCTCCAGGCAAGCCAACAGCGAACAAAGTCTACTCCGGTTAAGCCGTTGGCCGTAAAGGCCCTAAACTTAGAAAGTTGAGGGGCAAACCGGGCACGGTCTGGGGCACTGAGGCGCTGCGGCAGGGGATGATCCTCAGGTAGGCGATATGCACGGTAACCCGGCAGTGGGTTTTCTCCTTCAGGCAAAGTATCTATGCAATAGAACCACGACTGATTCCATTCCTTGGGGTGCGTGTGAAGGGCAGCGTGAGGGAAAGCTCACATCCTTTCTCTTTTGAATGCTGACGCCGCCCAGTTCTTGATGCGGCCTGTCAGAAAACTCTGTCCGCCGGTTTAAATGGAAAAAGTCTCTGAACAGATCTACTGACGGTTCTTCTTGAAGATATGCTTCTGAGAAGACTTGAAAATTGCAGACATTTGATATAGAGTTCGGACCTACGTCTTGAGGATGGAGTTGAAAAGCAACTAGCACATCCCGGAAGAATTTTGAACCGGAAGGGCTAAAACCCCGGGCCAGGTGATCAAAGAAAACAATGACCTCTCCTTCCTTAGGAGTAGGTGGACACTCATCTCCTGGGGCCCGCCAGTTCAGAACCTCCTTAGGGCCCAGAATACCAATTGAAGCGGTGTTCGTTAAATCATCCTCAGTAATGCGGGAACGAGCCCAGTTGCAAGCAACAAACTGCTTGGCCATCGTTCGGAATAAAGAAATGCTGAAAAGTATAGTACAAAATCCGGTTTACCAATTGCTGAAGCATAAAACCGGAGCATGGTATGAAATTATGGATCTAATTGGCGGTTTAGACAAGGGACTAATGGCATTGGCAATCCGGAAACAGATGTGAGGCGAACAATTACCGGTTTATCATAGAGAAAGATGAAGCTAAACCGTCAATTACATATAGCGGCTTACTTCTAACCCGTTAAAGAAAACGTACGATTGATTAAACCGGAGAAGTCAGGCTAAAGATCTATAGCGTGAAAAAACAGTTTCCACAGAAGGCTGAAGTAAAAATGGATCTGAGGCATAAGAAAAAGATGAAATATATGCAAGTCATATGCAGGAAGAACCACGAAGGTTTTCTACAGATCAAATCTAAGCTCGTAAACTAGAGGAACTAAAGACATTAGCGCGGAGCAGGAGCGCATTCAAGACAAATTTAAATAAGGTTCGAATCTACAGCAAGGTCAAACCTACAGGGATGAACAGCAAAGCTTCAAGGTTTTTCATGGTGGAGCTACGGATGAAACCCTAGATCGAGATTTGGAGGGAAAAGGAAAGAGTACCTGACGAAGCAGACGACGACGGTGAAGTGTTCTGGTCACGTTCAGGGTGATGCAGCGGCCTTAGCTCGAGGACGACGAGGAGCTCGAAGAGCGGCGGCGGAGCTTCGAGCGACGGAGATAGAGGAAGACGAAGGCAGAAGGGGAAAAAAGAGGCAGACCCCAGCGGTATGAATAAGCCGAAGAGGTGAAATGGTAAGTGCAGGAATCGAGGAGGTCAGAGATTGGATAAATATTGCGCTATCGCCTCGATTTTCAGGATGGCATTTAACAAAGGTAACAGACAGAGGTGAGCAATAAATGCGGAGGTGATGTCACGACGGATTAAGGTGATTCCCGGAGATGACGTCATAGCCGGTTTACGAAGCAGATAAATTGCAGAGAAGAGAGTTATGCAAGATTTAGAAGACTGACATGAACAAGTTCAAATCAATCTAGGGCCTAATGTCAGGGATATTACTAGCAGGTATAAACCGGCCAGGAAGATCCGGATTACACTAACATAGTTGTATTATCGTAAGCCCAGTAGAGTATGAACCAGAGGTTACGGCCCATAGAGGCTCAGGGCCCATGTGTAAAGCTTACGGTTTGTAAACCGTCATATCATGTAACTTGAGGTGTAAGATAGAAAGAGTAGAGACCGAGGCGGACACGATTATGAACCGGCCTCGAGACTCTGTAAACCGGACCGGGCGTCGCCTCCTATATAAAGGGACGACCCGGCGACGGTTCAAGGACAAGCAACAACAGGTCGAGACACAGGCAAGCGATCCGCTCCCTATTCATCGACGCCCAAGCAATACCACACCAAACTAGACGTAGGCTTTTACCTTCATCGAAGGGGCCGAACTAGTATAAACCTTATGTGTCCTTTGTGTGCTTTTAACCCCTTCAAGCTAACCCGCGCGATGGCCTCACACCTAAGTCCTCTAAACCGGACATCTGCTGTGCCAATTCCACGACACCTTGTGTGCTATCAAACATCACAACGTAACTGGGTGATTATAAAGATGCTCTACAGGTGTCTCCGAAGGTGTTCGTGGTGTTGGCATAGAGCAAGAATAGGATTTGTCACTCCGAGTGTCGGAGAGGTATCTCTGGGCCCTCTCGGTAATGCACATCGTAATAAGCCTTGCAAGAAAACGACTAATGAGTTAGTCGGGAGATAATGTCTTACGGAACGAGTAAAGAGACTTGCCGATAACGAGATTGAACTAGGTATGATGATACCGACGATCGAATCTCGGGAAAGTAACATACCGATGACAAAGGGAACAACGTATGTTGTTATGCGGTTTGACTGATAAAGATCTTCGTAGAATATGTAGGAGCCAATATGGGCATCCAGGTTCCGCTATTGGTTATTGACCAGAGAAGTGTCTCGGTCATGTCTACATAGTTCTCGAACCCATAAGGTCCGCACGCTTAACGTTTCGTTGACGATATATAGTATTGAATGAGTTATGTATGTTGGTGATCGAATGTTGTTCGGAGTCCCGGATGAGATCACGGACATGACGAGGAGCTCCGGAATGGTTCGGAGGTAAAATTTGATATATAGGATGATATGGTTAGGCCAAGGGGTCAAGCCCACAGGGCATTAAGTCGGCGCAAAAGGTGTTTTGCGGAGGCCACGGGGCCAAACGCCGGAGACCCTGGCGTCTGGCCCTGGGCCAAACGCCGAGACCCATGGCGTCTAGGCCAGACGCCAAGGATTGTGGCATTTGGTCCTGGAGTCCGAGTGGGACTCTTGCCTTTCGGGCAAAACCGACTTTGAGGAGGCTTTTGCTCCAAGTTTCGACCCCAGGGCTCAACATATAAATAGAGGGGCGGGGCTAGCACCTGGAACACATCAAGATACACCAAGCCGTGTGCCGGCAACCCCGACCTCTAGTTTATCCTCCGTCTAGTTTCTGTAGTGCTTGGCGAAGCCCTGCGGAGATTGTTCTTCATCAACAACCGTCACCACGTCGTCGTGCTGCCGGAACTCATATACTACTTCGCCCGTCTTGCTGGATCAAGAAGGCGAGGACGTCATCGAGCTGAACGTGTGCTGAACGCGGAGGTGCCGTACGTTCGGTACTAGATCGGGACGGATCGTGAAGGTGCACGACTACATCAACCGCGATGATAAACGCTTCCGCTTTCGGTCTGCGAGGGTATGTAGACACACTCTCCCCTCTCGTTGCTATGCATCTAGTAGATAGATCATGCGTGATCGTAGGAGAACTTTTGAAATACTACGTTCCCCAACAAGAGAACTATGTAGAGATGACTGAGACACATCTCCGGTCAATAACCAATAGCAGAACCTGGATGCCCATATTGGCTCCTACATATTCTACGACGATCTTTATCGGTCAAACCGTTATGACAACATACACAATTCCCTTTGTCCGTCGGTATGTTACTTGCCCGAGATTCGATCGTCGGTATCTCTATACCTAGTTCAATCTTGTTACCGGCAAGTCACTTTACTCGTTCCGTAATACATCATCCCATGACTAACTCATTAGCCATTTGCTTGCAAGGCTTATTATGATGTGTATTACCAAGAGGGACCAGAGATACCTCTCCAATACTCAAAGTGACAAATACTAATCTCGATTCACGCCAACCCAACAAGACACCTTCAGAGATACCTATAGAGCATCTTTATGATCACCCAGTTACGTTGTGATGTTTGATAGCACACAAGGCATTCCTCCGGTATCTGGGAGTTGCATGATCTCATAGTGAAAGGAATATGTATTTGACATACATGAAAGCAATAGCAATAAACTGTACGATCAAATGCTAAGCTAACGAATGGGTCTTGTCCATCACATCATTCTTATAATGATATGATCCCGTTATCAAATGGCAACTCATGTCCATGGTTATGAAACGTTAACCATCTCTGATTAACGAGCTAGTCTATTAGAGGCTTAATAGGGACACGGTATTTGTTTATGTATTCACACATGTATTTAGGTTTCCGGTCAATACAGTTCTGGCATGAATAATAAACCTTTATCATGAATAAGGAAATATAAAATAATAACAACTTTATTATTGCCTCTAGGGCATATTTCCATCACGTCCTATATATCAATCTTTACCTCCAGACCATTCCGGAGCTCCTCGTCATGTATGTGATCTCTTCCGGGACTCCGAACGACATTCGGTCACCAAACCACATAACTCATATAATACCAAATCGACACCAAAATTTAACCGTGCGGACCCTACTGGTTCGAGAACTATGTAGACATGACCGAGACACCTCTCCGGTCAATACGCAATAGCGGAACTTGGATGCCCATATTGGCTCCTACATATTTTACGAAGATCTTTATCGGTCGAACTGTTATGACAACATACGTAATTCCCTTTGTCCGTTGGTATGTTACTTGCCCGAGATTTGATCGTCGGTATCTGTATACCTAGTTCAATCTCGTTACCGACGAGTCTCTTTACTTGTTCCGTAATACATCATCCCATGACTAACTCGTTAGTCATTTTCTTGCAAGACTTATTATGATGTGTATTACCAAGAGGGCCCAGAGATACCTCTCCGATACTCAGAGTGACAAATCTTAATCTCGATTCATGCCAACCCAACAAAACACATTCGGAGATACTTGTAGAGCATCTTTATAATCACCTAGTTACCTTGTGACATTTGATAGCACACAAGGTATTCCTCCGATATCCGAGAGTTGCATGATTGCATAGTCAAAGGAATATGTATTTGACATCAAGAAATCAATAGCAATAAACTGTACAATCAAATGCTAAGCTAGCAGATGGGTCTTGTCCATCACATCATTCTCATAATGATGTGATCCCGTTATCAAATGACAACTCATGTCCATGGTTATGAAACCTTAACCATCTTTGATTAACGAGCTAGTCTAGTAAAGGCTTACTAGGGACACGATATTTGTTTATGTATTCACACATGTATTTAGGTTTCTGGTCAATACAATTCTAACATGAATAATAGATCTTTATCATGAATAAGGAAATATAAATAATAACAACTTTATTATTGCATATAGGCATGTTTCCATAACTTTCATCATCGATTTTGTGTGAATATCCTTAGTTAGCAATTTATGTTTTAGTTGTAACTTCTCAGAACAAGTTTGGGCCAATCAAGGCCAGTGTTCTCTGAAATCTTGTGTTGACTTTTAGGCATGATCTTACTGCTGCATCTTTTATTATCATGATGATGATGAATTACCTTGATGACAAGGTGAAGTTGATAACATATTATTTTCCTCTTTGACTAATGCAGCTAAATCTCTTAAGCTATTATATGTACCTTTTCGAACTGGATGAATTTTTCTCTCTTCATCATTTCCACTTTATGTTGGTTTTCTAGGTATCTCCCAAGATAGGTTGTGACTAAAACTTATTTGATTTCCAAATTATCCTATGATGATATTATACTAATTTGAAGAAACGAGTTGATCTTATTATAGCCTGGTCTATATCGTCTTTTCTTATTGGTTGTTTAGTATACAGACATGTCATTCTATTAGATTTTCATTGCTATCGATATGCTTTTGTAGGTGGGTTAGCTGATGCCTTGCAACTGCTGACTTGCTTAGGTGCTACTAATGATTTTTTTTCTGTATACATAGATAGTTATCTCGCTGTTGGTTTCACCGAAGAGGCCCAACATCCTATATTTGATGAGTTTCTGATCAAATCCGCATGATTAACCTGTCATCTCTATGGCAAGGTGAGCTTACCCATTTACTTTGTTTAATCCAAGGTCATGATTCATCTCCCCTTCGTTATTGTTCCCTTTCTATTCAAATATTCCGTTGATCTGTGGCGTAGGCATCATTGTTTTGAACATGTATATTTTTCTAATGATTACAACTACTTACATCTGAACACACCTGCCCATTTCACTAATGAAATTCCTGCTCTGCTTAAGTAAAACTAATGTCAATTACATTTCTGCCAACTCTAATTATAGCATAGCATTCTTAGTTTCTATTGGTGGACATGGTACACCCGTGTACCATTTTGTGTTTTAAGATCCCAATTTGCAAGATGGTTAAACGTAGCTACCATTAACAAGCATGTTTGTCAAAATGATTATTCATAAGAAGATTTTTTTTAATAGCTTCGTTTGATGTAGTTATTGTATTACCCTCTCTTGTGATGCACTTCCCCGCTTTTACGCATGCCACTACAAGCGCTCTCCATACACACTCTTGCCCCTTCACTGAGACCTAATTTGTTTATTATTTTTTGCTCTGAGACAAAGTTCTATGTTTTTCGGTGATTCACATTGAACAATACATATGATGGAGGATGGGAGGTGTTTAGATGCGACTGCGTGGAACAATCATTTTTTTGTTAGGAACTACACCAGCTTAGTATTTAATGTCAGTATAGTCCAAAAACAATGTTAGGGGTTGCGGTTGCCAGCTAGCCCCCTTGGTTCAGTCTTGGTGCTTATAACCTACTACATCTTAGGGAAACCGCTTTGGTCTTGTCCCTCCATAAACTGACCAAGTAGTTTCGTAATGGCGTTGTTTTTCGGTGTGGATCAAGCATCAAGAATAGCAATGATGGCGATTTAATATTGCATTTCTTTTTTGTTTTTCAATGTGGATCGTTGTAGTTATCATGGAGATAAAGAAGTTGCTGGTTTCAACAATGTGAATTTTTGTACTTATTACTGAATTGGCAAGGTATAATAGTAATTCTTCTACATCCAAGTTATTGGAATGGATATAGTAGTCCTGCTATGCAGAATGACATTGTTTCCTACCTTTGTTTTCTCCTGTTTTGCTTGCCTCACTATGTTCCTCTTTCCCTGCATACGAACAGTAAGCAAAGTTGAATCATTGGGGTGCTACCAAAGATTGTGTAATATTCTGCTTTATAGATCCTCAGTTGGTTGACTCGGTTAATTTTATATCCATGTTTCCTTCAAAAATCAAGAAATAGTCTTGTATTTTAAAAATTGGTACATTGCAATACACATAGGTATTCACCTGCGAGACATCCAAAGTTACACCCACATTTTTTTACTAAAAGACACCAGTACTAATAATGTCCATACTGACCATTATGAGGATTATTATCACAGTTATATTTTGCCTCTTGATAACTCTATTAACTCTGAACTTGGAACTCTGTTAATCGCGCTTCTGGTCTTTTTAATTTCAAACATATCTATCATTCACTTAGGTGCTTGACTACTTTCATGATGATCTTATAACATTAGGCCTTTAGCTACACTTCATGTTTTTTTGATAAATTATTTCATGTATAGAATAATTAGTATGTCGCGGAATTTTGTTTTGAATGTATGTATTTCCTGGTAAGCTCAAGATTTATTTGGTTAAGCATATACCCCTCCCTTACTTGAAGTTAAATACCTCTTTGCTCTTGGAAATGGGATAGATATTTTTGTGTTCTTTGTATTATAAGTTGTTGTCGTACTTAATATTATCTTTTACCTTATCTAAATGACCCTTTAGCCTGTTGTGGTTGGTGCCGCTGAAAGAGGATGCCTGAATAAGTGTGAGTAATGGCAAATGGTAAATATATTTGTTTCATTTTGTGACCCCACTGATCATGTTAAGCTATGTACCTACAACGACCATCGTATGTGATGCATCTTTTTTTGAACCATGCATGTTCTATTTGTTAGGCTTGATACCTATAATGACCACCATATGTAATGACAGAAGGGTTAATTTTACAGAACATATAAGTTACCGCTGTTTTGTTAGTTCATTGTGTTGGAGATCGTTGCAGAAATTCAAAAAAATTCTACGCATCACCAAGATCTATCTATGGAGTTTACTAGCAACGAGAGGGGAGTGCATCTTCATACCTTTGAAGATCGTGATGCGGAAGCATTGCAAGAACGCGGTCGGTGGAGTCGTACACGAAGCGATTCTGATCGTGGCCGAATCCGATCTAAGCACCGAATAACGGTGCCTCCGCGTTCAACACACGTGCAGCCCGGTGACATCTCCCGTGCCTTGATCCAGCAAGGGAAGAGGGAGAGGTTGGGGAAGACTCCGTCCAGCAGCAGCACGATGGCGTGGTGGTGGTGGAGGAGCGTGGCACTCCAGCAGGACTTCACTAAGCACTGCGAGAGACGAGGAGGGAGAGGGGTAGGGATGCGCCAAGAGAGAGGAAGAGTCTCGTGTTGTGGCAGCCCAAAACCTCCACTATATATAGGGGGAGGGGAGGGGTTGCGCCCCCATCTAGGGTTCCCCCCTAGGGGTGGCGGCCAACCCTAGATTGATCTAGGGGGTGGCCAGAGGGGGAGAGGGGAGCGCGCCCTAGGTGGGCCTTAGGCCCATCTGAGGCTAGGGTTTCCCCCCCTTCTCCTCCACCTGCGCCTTCGGCCCTTTGTGGGAGGCGCACCAGCCCACATAGGGGCTGGTCCCTTCCCACTCTTGGCCCACGCAGGCCTCCGGGGCTGGTGGCCCCTCCCGGTGGACCCCTTGAACCCTTCCGGTGGTCCCGGTACGTTACCGATAATGCCCAGAACACTTCCGGTGACCAAAATAGGCCTTCCCATATATAAATCTTTACCTCCGGACCATTCCGGAACTCACGTCCGGGAACTCATCCGGGACTCCGAACAACATTTGGTAACCACGCACATACATTCCCTATTACCCTAGCGTCATCGAACCTTAAGTGTGTAGACCCTACGGGTTCGGGAACCATGCAGATATGATCGAGACATCTCTCCGGCCAATAACCACCAACGGGATCTGGATACCCATGTTGGCTCCCACATGTTCCACGATCATCTCATCGGATGAACCACGATGTCAAGGATTCAATCAATCTCGTATACGATTCCCTTTGTCTCCCAGTATAGTACTTGCTCGAGATTCGATCGTCGGTATACCGATACCTTGTTCAATCTCGTTACCGGCAAGTCTCTTTACTCGTTCCGTAACACGTCATCATGTGAACAACTCCTTAGTCACATAGAGCTCATTACGATGATGTCTTACCGAGTGGGCCCAGAGATACCTCTCCGTCATACGGAGTGACAAATCCTAGTTTTGATTCATGCCAACCCAACAGATAATTTCGGGGATACCCATAGTGTACCTTTATAGCCACCCAGTTACGTTGTGACGTTTGGCACACCCAAAGTCCTATGGTATCCAGGAGTTGCACAATCTCATGGTCTAAGGAACAAATACTTGACATTGGAAAAAGCTTTAGCATATGAACTATACGATCTTGTGCTAGGCTTTGGATTGGGTCTTGTCCATCACATCATTCTCCTAATGATGTGATCCCGTTATCAACGACATCCAATGTCCATGGTCAGGAAACCATAACCATCTATTGATCAACGAGCTAGTCAACTAGAGGCTCACTAGGGACATGTTGTGGTCTATGTATTCACACATGCATTATGATTTTCGGATAATACAATTACAGCATGAACACTAGACAATTATCATGAACAAGGAAATATAATAATAACCGTTTTATTATTGCCTCTAGGGCATATTTCCAACAGTCTCCCACTTGCACTAGAGTCAATAATCTAGTTACATTGTGATGAATCGAACACCCATAGAGTTCAGGTGTTGATCATGTTTTGCTCGTGGAAGAGGTTTAGTCAGCGGATCTGCCACATTCAGATCCGTATGCACTTTACAAATATCTATGTCTCCATCTTGAATATAACTTTGAATGGAATTGAAGCGGCGCTTGATGTGCTTGGTCTTCTTGTGAAACCTGGGCTCCTTTGCAATGGAAATAGCCCCAGTGTTGTCTCAGAAGTGAGTCATCGGGCCCGACGTGCTTGGAATAACTCATAGGTCGGTGATGAACTCCTTCATCCAGACTCCTTCCTGCGCTGCTTCGGAAACAACTATGTACTCCGCTTCACATGTAGATGCCGCCACGACGCTTTGCTTGCAACTACACCAGCTGACTGTCCCACCATTCGAAATATACACGTATCCGGTTTGTGACTTGGAGTCATCCGGATCTGTGTCGAAGCTAGCATCAACGTAACCCTTTAGGACGAGCTCTTCGTCACCTCCATAAATGAGAAACATATCCTTAGTCCTTTTCAGGTACTTCAGGATGTTCTTGACCGTTGTCCAGTGTTCCATTCCGGGATCACTCTGGTACCTCCCCACCAAACTTATGGCAAGGTTCACATCAGGTCTGGTACACAGCATGGCATACATGATAGAACCTATGGCCGAGGCATAGGGGACGACACTCATCTTTTCTTTATCTTCTGCCGAGGTCGGGCATTGAGCTGTGCTCAATCTCATATCTTGCAATACAGGCAAGAACCCTTTCTTGGACTGATCCATATTGAACTTCTTCAATATCTTGTCGAGGTATGTGCTTTGTGAAAGACCAATGAGGCGTCTCGATCTATCTCTATAGATCTTGATGCCTAATATGTAAGCAGCTTCTCCAAGGTCCTTCATTGAAAAACACTTATTCAAGTAGGCCTTTATGCTTTCCAAGAGTTCTACATCATTTCCCGTCAGCAATATGTCATCCACATATAATATGAGAAATGCTACAGAGCTCCCACTCACTTTCTTGTAAATATAGGCTTCTCCATAAGTTTGTATGAACCCAACGCTTTGATCACCTCATCAAAGTAAATGTTCCAACTCCGAGATGCTTGCACCATCCCATAGATGGAGCGCTGGAGCTTGCATACCTTGTTAGCATTCTTAGGATCAACAAAACCTTCCGGTTGCATCATATACAGTTCTTCCTTAAGGAAGCCGTTAAGGAATGCCTTTTTGACGTCCATTTGCCATATCTCATAATCATAGAATGCGGCAATTGCTAACATGATTCGGATGGACTTCAGCATCGCTACGGGAGAGTAAGTCTCATCGTAGTCAATCCCTTGAACTTGTCGATAACCCTTAGCGACAAGCTGAACCTTATAGATGGTCACATTTCCATCCGAGTCAGTCTTCTTCTTAAAGATCCATTTATTTTCTATGGCTCGCCGATCATCGGGCAAGTCAACCAAAGTCCATACTTTGTTATACATGGATCCTATCTTGGATTTCATGGCTTCAAGCCATTTGTTGGAATCCGGGCCCGCCATCGCTTCTTCATAGTTCGAAGGTTCACCGTTGTCTAACAACATGATTTTTAGGACAGGGTTGCCGTACCACTCTGGTGGGGAACGTGTCCTCGTGGACCTACGAAGTTCAGCAGTGACTTGGTCCGAAGTTTCATGATCATTATCATTAACTTCCTCTCTAGTCGGTGCAGGCACCACAGAAACATCTTCCTGCACTGCGCTACTTTCCGGTTCGAGAGGGGTGACAATCACCTCATCAAGTTCCACTTTCCTCCCACTTACTTCTTTTGAGAGAAACTCTTTCTCCAGAAAGGATCCATTCTTGGCAACAAAGACCTTGCCTTTAGATTTGAGGTAGAAGGTATACCCAATAGTTTCCTTAGTGTACCCTATGAAGACGCATTTTTCCAATTTGGGTTCGAGCTTTTCAGGTTGAAGTTTCTTGACATAAGCATCGCATCCCCAAACTTTTATAAACGACAACTTAGGTTTCTTCCCAAACCATAGTTCATACGATGTCGTCTCAACGGATTTAGACGGTTCCCTATTTAAAGTGAATGCGGCAGTCTCTAAAGCATAACCCCAAAATGATAGCGGTAAGTCGGTAAGAGACATCACAGATCTCACCATGTCCAACAGAGTACGATTACGATGTTCGGACACACCGTTACGTTGAGGTGTTCCAGGCGGCGTCAGTTGTGAAACAATTCCACATTTCCTTAGGCGCGTGCCAAATTCGTGACTTAAATATTCTCCTCCACGATCTAATCGTAAAAACTTTATTTTTCTGTCACGTTGATTCTCAACCTCATTATGAAATTCCTTGAAATTTTCAAAGGTCTCAGACTTGTGTTTCATTAGGTAGACATACCCATATCTACTTAAGTCATCAGTGAGGGTGAGAACATAACGATAGCGACCGCAAGCTTCAACACTCATTGGACCGCACACATCAGTATGTATGATTTCCAACAAGTTGATTGATCGCTCCATTGTTCCGGAGAACGGAGTCTTGGTCATCTTGCCCAAAAGGCATGGTTCGCATGTGTCAAATGATTCATAATCAAGAGAATCCAAAAGTCCATCTGCATGGAGCTTCTTCATACGTTTGACACCAATATGACCAAGGTGGCAGTGCCACAAGTATGTGGGACTATCATTATCAACCTTACATCTTTTGGCACTCACACTATGAATATGTGTAAAATCACGTTCGAGATTCAATAAGAATAAACCATTGAACAGCGAGGCATGACCATAAAACATTTCTCTCATATAAATAGAACAACCATTATTCTCAGATTTAAATGAGTAGCCATCTCGCATTAAACGAGATCCAGATACAATGTTCATGCTCAAAGCTGGTACTAAATAACAATTATTGAGGTTCAAAACTAATCCCGAAGGTAGATGCAGAGGTAGCGTGCCGACGGCGATCACATCGACCTTGGAACCATTCCCGGCGCGCATCGTCACCTTGTACTTCGCCAGTCTCCGCTTACTCCGCAGCTCCTGCTTTGAGTTACAAATGTGAGCAAATGCACCGGTATCAAATACCCAGGAGCTACTACGAGTGCTGGTAAGGTACACATCAATAACATGTATATCACATATACCTTTGATGTTGACGTCCTTCTTATCCGCTAAGTATTTGGGGCAATTCCGCTTCCAGTGACCCGTTCCCTTGCAATAAAAGCACTCAGTCTCAGGCTTGGGTCCATTCTTCGGCTTCTTCCTGGCAACTGGCTTACCGGGTGCGGCAACTCCCTTCCCATCCTTCTTGAAGTTCTTCTTACCCTTGCCTTTCTTGAACTTAGTGGTTTTATTCACCAACAACACTTGATGTTCTTTCTTGATTTCCACCTTCGCTGATTTCAGCATTGAATATACCTCGAGAATGGACTTCTCCATCCCTTGCATATTGAAATTCAGCACAAAGCTCTTGTAGCTAGGTGGGAGCGACTAAAGGATTCTGTCAACGACCGCATCATCTGGGAGATTAACTCCCAGCTGATACAAGCGATTGTGCAACCCAGACATTTTCAGTATATGCTCGTTGATGGAACTATTCTCGTCCATCTTACAACTGTAGAACTTGTCGGAGACTTCATATCTCTCGACTCGGGCATGAGCTTGGAAAACCATTTTCAGCTCTTGGAACATCTCATATGCTCTGTGTTGCTCAAAACACTTTTGGAGCCCCGATTCTAAGATGTAAAGCATGCCGCACTGAACCAGGGAGTAATCATCACTACGCGACTGCCAAGCGTTCATAACGTCTTGAGTTGCTGGGAAAACGGGTGTGTCACCTAGCGGTGCTTCAAGGACATATGCTTTCTTGGCAGGTATGAGGATGATCCTCAAGTTATGGACCCAATCCGTATAGTTGCTACCATCGTCTTTCAGCATGGTTTTCTCTAGGAACGCGTTGAAGTTGAGGGCAACATTAGTGTGGGCCATTGGATCTACAAGACATATTGTAAAGATTTTAGACTATGTTCATGATAATTAAGTTCATCTAATCAAATTTAATGAAATCCCACTCAGATAGACATCCCTCTAGTCATCTAAGTGATACATGATCCGAATCGACTGGGCCGTGTCCGATTCTCATAAGAGACGGACTAGTCATCAACGGTGAACATCTTCATGTTGATCGTATCTTCTATACGACTCATGTTCGACCTTTCGGTCTTCCGTGTTCCGAGGCCATGTCTGTACATGCTAGGCTCGTCGAGTCAACCCTAAGTGTATTGCATGTGTAAATCTGGCTTACACACGTTGTATGCGAACGTTAGAGCCTATCACACCCGATCATCACGTGGTGCTTCGGAACAACGAACCTTAGCAACGGTGCACAGATAGGGGGAACACAATTCTTGAAATTTTAGTGAGAGATCATCTTATTTACTACCTTCGTTATAAGCAAATAAGATGTAAAACATGATAAACATCACATGCAATCAAATAGTGACATGATATGGCAAATAACATTTTTCTCCTTTTGATCTCCATCTTCGGGGCTCCATGATCATCATCGTCACCGGCATGACACCATGATCTCCATCATCATGATCTCCATCATTGTGTCTTCATGAAGTTGTCCCACCAAATGTTACTTCTACAACTATGGCTAACGGTTAGCAATAAAGTAAAGTAATTACATGGCATTTTCAATGACACGCAGGTCATACAATAAAAATAAGACAACTCCTATGGCTCCTGCCGGTTGTCATACTCACCGACATGCAAGTCGTGATTCCTATTACAAGAACATGATCAATCTCATACATCGCATATATATCATTCATCACATCCTTTTGGCCATATCACATCACACGGCACATGCTGCAAGAACAAGTTAGACGTCCTCTAATTGTTGTTGCAAGTTTTTACGTGGCTGTTATAGGTTTCTAGCAAGAACGTTTCTTACCTATGCCAAAACCACAACGTGATATGCCAATTACTATTTACCCTTCATAAGGACCCTTTTCATCGAATCCGATCCGACTAAAGTGGGAGAGACAGACATCCGCTAGCCACCTTATGCAACTAGTGCATGTCAGTCGATGGAACCTGTCTCACGTAAGCGTACGTGTAAGGTCGGTCCGGACCGCTTCATCCCACGATGCCGCCAAATCAAGATAAGACTAGTAGCGGCAAGTAAATTGACAAAATCTATGCCCACAACATCTTGTGTTCTACTCGTGCATAGTAACTACGCATAGACCTAGCTCAGATACCACTGTTGGGGATCGTTGCAGAAATTCAAAAAAATTCTACGCATCACCAAGATCTATCTATGGAGTTTACTAGCACCGCGAGGGGAGTGCATCTTCATACCTTTGAAGATCGTGATGCGGAAGCGTTGCAAGAACGTGGTTGGTGGAGTCATACACGAAGCAATTCAGATCGCGGCTGAATCCGATCTAAGCACCAAACAACGGTGCCTCCGCGTTCAACACACATGCAGCCCGGTGACATCTCCCGTGCCTTGATCCAGCAAGGGGAGAGGGAGAGGTTGGGGAAGACTCAGTCCAGCAGCAGCACGATGGCGTGGTGGTGGTGGAGGAGCATGGCTCTCCAGCAGGGCTCGCCAAGCACTGCGAGAGACGAGGAGGGAGAGGGGTAGGGCTGCGCCAATAGAGAGGGAGAGTATCGTGTTGTGGCAGCCCAAAACCCCCACTATATATAGGGGGAGGGGAGGGGCTGCGACCCCATCTAGGGTTCCCCCCATAGGGTGGCGGCCAACCCTAGATTGATCTAGGGGGGCGGCCAGAGGGGGAGAGAGGGGGCGCGCCCTAGGTGAGCCTTAGGCTCATCTGAGGCTAGGGTTTCCCCCCTTCTCCTCCACCCGCGCCTTGGCCCCTTTGTGGGAGGCACACCAGCCCACCTAGGGGCTGGTCTCTTCCCACTCTTGGCCCACGCAGGCCTTCGGGGCTGGTGGCCCCTCCCGGTGGACCCCCGGAACCCTTCTGGTGGTCTCGGTACGTTACCGATAATGCACAAAACACTTCCGGTGACCAAAACAGGCCTTCCCATATATAAATATTTACCTCCGGACCATTCCGGAACCCCTCGTGACGTCCGAGATCTCATCCGGGACTCCGAACAACATTCGGTAACCACGTACATACATTCCCTATAACCCTAGCATCATCGAACCTTAAGTGTGTAGACCCTACGGGTTCGGGAACCATGCAGACATGACCGAGACATCTCTCCGGCCAATAACCACCAGCGGGATCTGGATACCCATGTTGGCTCCCACATGTTCCACGATGATCTCATCGGATGAACCACGATGTCAAGGATTCAATCAATCCCGTATATGATTCCCTTTGTCTACCAGTATAGTACTTGCCCGATATTCGATCGTCGGTATACCGATACCTTGTTCAATCTCGTTACCGGCAAGTCTCTTTACTCGTTCCGTAACACATCATCACGTGACCAACTCCTTAGTCACATAGAGCTCATTACGATGATGTCTTATTGAGTGGGCCCAGAGATACCTCTCCATCATACGGAGTGACAAATCCTAGTCTTGATTCATGCCAACCCAACAGATACTTTCGGGGATACCCATAGTGTACCTTTATAGCCACCCAGTTACGTTGTGACGTTTCGCACACCCAAATTACTCCTACGGTATCCGGGAGTTGCACAATCTCATGGTCTAAGGAACAGATACTTGACATTGGAAAAAGCTTTAGCATACGAACTATACGATCTTGTGCTAGGCTTTGGATTGGGTCTTGTCCATCACATCACTCTCCTAATGATGTGATCCCGTTATCAATGACATCCAATGTCCATGGTGAGGAAGCCATAACCATCTAGTGATCAACGAGCTAGTCAACTAGAGGCTCACTAGGGACATGATGTGGTCTATGTATTCACACATGCATTACGATTTTCGGATAATACAATTATAGCATGAACACTAGACAATTATCATGAACAAGGAAATATAATAATAACCATTTTATTATTTCCTCTAGGGCATATTTCTAACACATTGATGGTCAAACATACTATTTTAATATCGTTGATGACCCACAAGTGTAGGGGATCTATCTTAGTCCTTTCTATAAGTAAGAGTGTCGAACCGAACAAGGAGCAGAAGGAAATGATTGGCAGTTTTCAGTAAGGTATTTTCTGCAAGCACTGAAATTATAGGTAATAGATAGTTTTGTGATAAGGTAATTGGTAGCAAGTGACAAAAGGTAAAAGTAAATAAGGTGCAACAAGATGGCCCAATCATTTTTGTAGCAAAGGACAAGCGTGGACAAACTCTTATATGGAGGAAAGCGCTCCCGAGGACACATGGGAATTATCGTCAAGCTAGTTTTCATCACGATCATCTGATTCGCGTTCGGTACTTTGATAATTTGGTATGTGGGTGGACCGGTGCTTGGGTGTTGTCGTTTCTTGGACAAGCCTCCCACTTATGATTAACCTCTAATGCAAGCATCCGCAACTACAAAAGAAGTATTAAGGTAAACCTAACCATAGCATGAAACAAGTGGATCCAAATGAGCCCCTTACGAAGCAACGCATAAACTAGGGTTTAAGCTTCTGTCACTCTAGCAACCCATCATCTACTTATTACTTCCCAATGCCTTCCTCTATGCCCAAATAATGGTGAAGTGTCATGTAGTCGACGTTCACATGACACCACTAGAGGAGAGACAACATACATCTCATCAAAATATCAAACGAATACCAAATTCACATGACTACTTATAGCAAGAATTCTCCCATGTCCTCAGGAACAAAAGTAACTACTCATAATACATAATATGGTTCATGATCAGAGGGGTATTAATATGCATAATAGATCTGAACATATGATCTTCCACCAAGTAAACCAACTAGCATCAACTACAAGGAGTAATCAACACTACTAGCAACCCACAGGTACCAATCTGAGGTTTGGGTACAAAGATTGGATACAAGAGACGAACTAGGGTTTGAGAGGAGATGGTGCTGGTGAAGATGTTGATGAAGATAACCCTCCCCGAGATGGGAGAGTGGTTGGTGATGACGGCGGTGATGATTTCCCCCTCCCGGAGGGAAGTATCCCCGGTAGAACGGCTCTGCCGGAGCCCTAGATTGGTTTCCGCCAAGGTTCCGCCTCGAGACGGCGGCGTCAGGTCCCGAAAGCCTCCTTATGATTTTTTTTCCAGGTCAAAACACCTCATATAGGAGAAGATGGGCATCAGGGGGCCATAAGGGGGCCCACGAGGCAGGGGGCGCGCCCCCCACCCTCGTGGACAGGTGGTGGACCCCTGGTGATCTTCTTTTGCAAGATATTTTTTATATTTTCTGAAACAGTGTCCTGTGGAGTTTCGGAGCTTTTTGAGTTGTGCAGAATAGGTTTCCAGGGTTTGCTTCTTTTCCAGCCCAGAATTCCAGCTGCCGACATTCTCCCTCTTCATGTACCTTGTAAAATAAGAGAGAAAAGGCATAAGTATTGTGACATAACGTGTAATAACAGCCCATAATGCAATAAATATCAACATAAAAGCATGATGCAAAATGGACGTATCAATCATCCTATAAGTGCCACAACAACTATGCAGGTGATCATAGCATGTTGCCATTGGATTAAAAATATATTTAGAATGTGGTCTTTATATGCTCATTGTATGCATTTATAATGGCTTCTCGTGGTTTAATATGCCCAAGGTTGTTACAGAACATGTAGATACCACTTTTTATTTTGATGATCAAACATGCTATGTTAATATCTTCCTATAAGTGCCTATAAAATTATGCAGGTGATATGTGATCATATCAAGTTGTCATTGGATTAAAAAATGATGTATTCTAGAGTGTCGTATTTATATGCTTATTGTACTAATTACGAATGGCTTCTTGTGGCTTAACATGCCCAAGGTTGTTATAGAGCATATAGATACCACTCTTTTATTTTCATGGTCAGATATACTACTTTAATATCTTTCTATAACTACGACAAAAAAATTCAGGTGGTACTGTTATCATTGGAATAAAGGAGAATCTATTTGAGAGTGTGGTCCACAAAAAAATATGCAGATTATCACTGCAAGTAGTACCCTACTGGTCCAACTCCATTCGTGCATCTTATCTATAGATGCTTATTTAGTTAATCATCTTTGGATTATTTGACTAACAGATAGTTAAATTTTTACTTGGATGCATGAATGTAGAGTATCTCAGTAAGACGGTAAAGACATATATGTAACACATTTTAAGTTGTCAAATAGTCTTGTTCTTCTAGCTGTAATCTTTTGTTGTTTTTTCCAAGATTATTAATGCACACTCATCTGTTTAACTCTCAGCTGGATGGCCTAATTATGATTTTGTTTCTTTGCATTATGTAATTCAGGTTCATGTATATTGGAGGTGGAGGAGCACAATATGAAGCGTTGACATCCCTGTCACATCAATCGCAAGCCGGGGGGGAGGACCGGAAGATGTTGTCCGTGGAGCAGCTCATGCTCGACCTCTGCGACCCGACAGGGAGGGTGTGTAAAATTTGTGAAATCCTGTCCTAACTCCTAATGATGACTTTGCAAACCTATCAGGAGGTGGTTTTAAGAAATCTAAACAGTTTATGAACTATATAGGAAGACATTTATAGGTTAGAGATAGTATGTTCTACTTCTCCAGATTATCGAGATAATTGATGAAGTTTAGCTAGTATTTTTTCTATCACCTCTTTATCTATCAAAAGTGTGAACCCACGGTATGAGCCACTAATGCAAGAACCATCATTCTTCTCTTAGCGAAACATCAAATTTCCAAAGACAGTATCCCAAACTGGACAGTTGATACATGGAACTGTTTTACTTCAACATTTATAGTATGGCTGCAAATCTGTGATGCAGGAGGTGAAAATTCATTGTCTAATATGTTTCCCAGTTTTCCTCTTTCATAAGTGAGAGATTTGTCAAGATCTTGCTCCACTGTTGTGGCACTCCTTTGGCACCATTGCTGCACTGCTCCAGGTAGGTTACAATTTTTCCACGGTTCTAAATTCAGTTGCAATGGCAATAGTAAATATGTACTTGTGCAGTTCTAGTTATTTAAGTTAGGGTGGTTGTGCATGTGTATTGAGTCTTTCAATATGAAATTTATTGATGGTTCTGCGCATTTTCCTTATTCAGTCTGTCTTGCTATTTAGAAAATGTATGTAGGAGATTGTGTCAATCTACCCTTCACTTTCACCTCCTACTTTGTCACCAGTTGCATCAAACCGCATCTGCAGTGCACTTGCACTTCTTTAGGTATGCTCTTACATGAGAAAGAAAGGAAACCCTCACTCCTGGTGGTGGGCCTTGTGGTGGATTGAGAATAATACTACTTTATATCATGCTTGCTTGCCATTTGCCCCTCAATTTCATTTTACTTCTTTTTTTAATTGCAGTGTGTTGCTTCACACCCTGAGACCAGAATCCCGTTCTTGAATGGTACTGAGCGCTACTGTTTCTATGCCTAGTCTTAAATATTTCCATTGTTTATAATTAAAAAGCTTTCCTCATTTTGGTGACTTTACAGAATAAGTAAATCTTAACTACGAGTGGTTAATAATTGAGTCTTCTTCTTTTTCCTTTGCATCTCACATCCCACTGTACCTGTCCTGAATACTACCAGCAAGACCAGACCTTTTGAGTACTTGAGGCTTACCAGGTTGGGTGTTATTGGTGCCCTTGTGAAGGTAATTCAAAACTAGATGCTTATGCAAACTAGGAATGAATGGTCCATATAGATTTTTGCTTTAAATGGTGAGGGTCGAACCAGGGGGGAAACGGTCATGGGGATTGGTTGTGTTCTTTTTTTGTAGACTATATCTTGTTCTTTTGGTATTCTCATTCCAGTAATCCAGTCATTTTAATCAAATGGACTGGTTGGGATTGGATCCCAAGAATCCCAACAAGAACTGTTATTTTTGAACCAAATAGGCTAATGATTTGTTAGAAATTATATTGTTTCTTCTTATGGATATCTGATTTGTATACCATAAGAGTATTTTTGTTGCTTTATTTTTTATATATGCAGGTTGACGATTCTGAAGTTATTGGGTTTTTGCTTCAAACTGAAGTAACCCCTCTGTGTCTGCGTACTATGGAGATGTATAGTGAACTTTCCAAAACAGTATGAACTCAACCCCTTTTATAAATCTAAGTCTATATGTTTTGTAGCCTTTGCCAGTGTATCAACATGATTAATTAATCTTATGTGAAATTTGCATGGTGCAACACTGAAATCATGATGCAACCTAATTTGGTCATGGTATGAATTGTTGTGATTATCTGTGGTAATTGCCTTCTGTAGGTGGCTTCATTCATCCTTTTCATCTTATCTTACTAGAATATTTTATATTTTAATAATTATTTAAATCACCCTGTTGGTAGCTAATAAATAATGATGTGGATGACAAGAAGAAACTCAAGACTGGTCGTTGAGCCATGATGTACTTAAAGCTTGCACAGATAGCTTTTCAGTAGATTGTTGGGATCTCTTTACTGGCTGGCTCCCAACGGTTTAAGCAAGGGACAGAGGAAGAGGGAGAGAGGCGGCATCATGCAGCAAGGGAGAGAGGGCGAGGGAGAGATGCGGCATGAGGATGAAACCTAGATTTTTCTATCAACTGTGCACCATACGAAAGCTTTAGTAAGAGAATAGGAAGATGGGCCTATGGTTTAATGGGCTAGACCAGCCCATCTAGCCTATTCCTTCATGCTATTGTATAAACACCTAATTTCGCCTAACCACCCCTAAGCTTATAAAAGCGCAAGTAGGTGGCCAAATGCATAATTAACGCCTAGCAGTTTTTTGAACTTTGATTCACGGTACCTTTGAATTATTATGTTTGATTACTCCAAACATGTTTGATATCAACAAATGTTTGATACAGTAGTATGTAGTTCCATCATCTCATGATTCTGCTCATGGTTTCCTTTTACTGCCATGAATGTATTTTTAGTACATCAACTGAATTTTAATTCAGTTCACAATGCACAAAATTTTGGTGACTCTTGCCTGTTCAAGCTTTGCATTGTTTGGACGTGTGCCCGTTCGTTCATAGATTCATCCTGGTTCATGGGGTGGAGGCATCTAGCGGCGGAACACGGCCTTGCGGTTCTTGGAGCCTAGGGAGGCCGTGCGAGGAACCTAGGGCGGCAAGGTGCTGCCCCTTGCTACTACTCCCCATGCTTTGAGCTTGCTAGGAGGAGCAGAGGCTTGCGCGCTCCCTGGGGCAATGCCTGGGGCGATCTGCAAGGAGGAGCAGAGACTTGGATCTGCGGGGAGGAGAAGAGGCCTGGAGCTGGCGGTGAGCTGTGGACGCGACGACGCGAGGGAGAGGGAGGAGCGGATCGCCAACTTTTGAATTGTATAAAGATGTAATTGAAAATGGTTTTAGTTCAAAATTTTCGTCCCTTGCGACAGATATTTCGGGACAGATGGAGTACTATTGACATAGATACACTTTATTTGTCAAGGATTTTTTTAGATCATATTATCAAGGGAAAAATGATCTATGTATGCACTTCTTATGGTCATGTACAGCTCAGAGCCACCGATATTCATCAAACACATAATTTACATAGAGCTTGTGAAAAAAATTGCTCATAGAAATAATCACTTTGGATTGGTAGTGTCAAAAGGATGAAGAACATTTGTAACATTTCTTCTCGTATTCATGAGACTTTCACTCTGTTATTGCATTAGTCAAGTTTAATTTCATTACATATGTGTGCATGTATCAGTTTTCATATTTAAACTGATATATTTAAGAATTATGAGAAATTTTGCCAAATTTGATGGGCACAAAATAGAGGCATCTGGAAGCAAGACAAACGTTGCTGATATTTTGTTGGTCATTTTTGGCGTCGCGTCTCAAATGGAATGGCACTCATGTATGCAAATGAACCAAGCTATCTGTTGTATGCCTAACTATGGCTTTGTAGTTTTATCGGCTCCATTGCCACTGTTGGCTTTTGCTCTCTTATGTTCTTGCTTGTATTACTGAACTTAATGTTAGTTAATTAGCTTTTGTAATCATATGACAATGCTGAATTGGATGTTGCCTTACTTTTGAGAAGGGTTAGTTTTTATGATCTCACGACCGTGTTGAACTCGATGATGCTACTCTTTGGGTACAGAGTGAATGTTTCTTCTTACCCCTGAACTCGATAAGCAGTTGTCCTGTTACATGTGCTAAACTTGCCTTCATACAAATGCATTGTACCGTTTGATCTTCCACCGCTTGACCATATCGTTGGGACCGGCACCCTCGCGCCAAGGCGCGTTGTCGATCCTGTATATGAACATTGCATCCTTCAAATGTGTTGTACTATCGTTCTCGTGGCTATGAAGATGTGTTGTACTACAGTTTTGGTATCAATCGATGGTGTCTTACTCCTATTACATGTGAATGTTTCTTCCTTCTTTTATTTTGTAATCTTGATTGAATATGTACGTTAAGCATGGCTTTCTACTAACTTGACCATTACTTGCTTGGCCACATCGTTGGGACCGGCACCCTCGCGCCAAGGCGTGATCCCAATCTAGTACGAGTATTTGGTTACCACAGGGGCTCAAAGATCGTCTTCACAATGGCATTCACTGAGAATACATACTATCGGCAAGATAGTACTGTGGTGTGGGTGTGCTCATTGATGGTGTAGTTGCATACCGCACTAGTAGGTTGATTATTCAGGGCTTCATCTCAGTTAATCTGCTCTCAACTGCTCCCGGACCATGAATATTAATCGGGGTGTGTTGAGGAAGCACTGAGTTTTCTTCCTGGCCGTGCTGTCCGAGCAAGACAGGGACACGTGAAAGAAGTAATCGTCCCGGCCACACATCAAGCAGGCTGTCCTAGGACAGTTGGACTCAGTAGCGACAAATTGTACTAGCAATTTTGTGAAGTTACTTGTAGCAATTTTGTAGGGCAGATTGATAGCAGAATCAGTGATGAGTTTCCCTAGTTTTTCAGCGCTCTTTTCAGCACTACTTATAGCCTTCGATTCGGCAAGAGCAGTACGCAAGCCATCAGCGTCTGACCATATATGTTGGTGCAGCGGCGCAGGGCAACGACCGGGCAGAGGTCAGAGGCGAGAATAGCCAAACCCGAGCAGCAGTCCGATGGAGTCAGAATGTCAGATCTTGTAGATAAATGTTGGGTGGCCCAACGCCTCCAACCCATCACGAAACCAGGTGCGGCCGCCACGCCAGCGTAGGTACGTGCAGGCTGCTTGACCAAAGCTCGCAGCCGCTGGCCAGTTTCACCCATGCATCTACCTGCATTAGCTTTGCCTGACCTGATACTAATGCCGTTTTGGCACCAACCTCTCTTCCCTCACACGTCCCCCTCATCTGGCGGTACCTTCCCACCAAATCAAGGCTACGTCCGTCCCTCCGTCCTCCCTGCCTGTTGCATGCACGCACACGCATGTTTCACTGTTTCCTCAAGCTACCCTGGGAGCTGCGAACCTGCATGCTCCGATCCTGTGTAAGTAAAATAAAGTCGATCAAGCATGGTTCACCTAGCTAAGCCAGGCAAAGCTGGGCGTACGTACCGTGTAGTAGAGTGGTACGTGCTACTCCCTCCCTTCCGAAATATTTGTCTTTCTAGAGATTTCAACAAGTGACTACATACGAAGCAAAATGAGCGAATCTACACTCTAAAATATGTCTACATACATCTGTATGTTGTAACCATTTGAAATGTCTAGAAAGACAAATATTTAGGAACGGAGGGAGTAGTAATCGGTGTGTGCCGCGCGGTGTAGGGCGTACCACGGTCGGGCGCATGCGCCGTGCGCATTCAAAGCCCGCGCATTGAATACCTCCCCGGCCCCCATTGTTAGGTGCGAGGCCGCGAGCGGCACCCGGCGCGCTCCCGCGCGCATGCGCCTGGGCATGCATGCATGCATGCAGAGCCGGTGCCACTGACGCGCCGCTGGTTCGGTTCGCCCGCGCGCCGGCCCAACGGCTCCGGGCGGCGATTAATGGCCTGACCCGGACGTTCCCCCCACGGACGAGAGCCCATCGGTCCGGTGGTGACCTGCACGTCAAACCTTCTTCACTGCCCCGCCTCCATATATCCCGCGCACACGCAGGGCGGATGGGGTACGGACCGCGCCCGGGCCACTGCCTTGGCCTACTCCAGCTGCAGTGATCACTGGCCGCCTTCCGAGTCGCTCCCAAGTCGTCGCGACAGCGGCAAGCCAATTCATTGCCAACCATCTTGCTCGCTCGCCCCGGCCGGCAGCTTCTATATAGTTACGTCCTGCCGATCACATTCCATATTGCAGCGTCTCTCCTGTCCTCGGCTCTCACTGCGCTCCGGCGATCGGGCTCGGTTAGCTTGGCGATGGAGGCTGGGACGTGGGCGGTGGTGGTGGCGGCGCTGGCCGCGTACCTGGCCTGGTTCTGGCGGATGTCGCGCGGGCTCAGCGGCCCCAGGGTGTGGCCGCTGGTGGGCAGCCTGCCGGGGCTCCTGCAGCACGCGGAGGACATGCACGAGTGGATCGTCGGCAACCTGCGCCGCACCGGCGGCACCTACCAGACCTGCATCTTCGCGGTGCCGGGCGTGGCCCGCCGTGGCGGGCTGGTCACGGTCACCTGCGACCCCAGGAACCTGGAGCACGTCCTCAAGGCGCGCTTCGACAACTACCCCAAGGGCCCCTTCTGGCACGGCGTGTTCAGCGACCTGCTCGGCGATGGCATCTTCAACTCCGACGGGGACACCTGGGTGGCGCAGCGCAAGACGGCCGCGCTCGAGTTCACCACGCGCACGCTCCGCACCGCCATGTCCCGCTGGGTCTCCCGCTCCATCCACCACCGCATGCTCCCCATCCTGTCCGACGCGGCCGCCGCGGGCGCGCACGTCGACCTGCAGGACCTCCTCCTCCGCCTCACATTCGACAACATCTGCGGCCTCGCCTTCGGCAAGGACCCGGAGACGCTCGCCCGTGGCCTCCCCGAGAACGCCTTCGCCACCTCCTTCGACCGCGCCACCGAGGCCACGCTCAACCGCTTCATCTTCCCGGAGTGCGTGTGGCGGTGCAAGAAGTGGCTGGGCCTCGGCATGGAGACCACGCTGGCGCGCAGCGTCGCGCACGTCGACCGGTACCTCTCCGCCGTCATCAAGACACGCAAGCTCGAGCTCGCCGGCAAGAGCGACGGGTCGGGCGCGACCACGCCGCACGACGACCTCCTGTCGCGCTTCATGCGCAAGGGGACCTACTCCGACGATTCCCTGCAGCACGTCGCGCTCAACTTCATCCTCGCCGGCCGCGACACCTCCTCGGTGGCGCTCTCCTGGTTTTTCTGGCTGGTCTCCACCCACCCCGGCGTGGAGCGCAAGATCGTGCGCGAGCTCTGCGCCGTCCTGGCCGCGTCCCGCGGCGCAGACGACCCGGCATTGTGGCTCGCCGCCCCGTTCGACTACGAGGAGCTGGACCGCCTCGTGTACCTCAAGGCGGCGCTCTCGGAGACGCTCCGGCTGTACCCGTCCGTGCCGGAGGACTCGAAGCACGTGGTGGCCGACGACTACCTCCCCGACGGCACGTTCGTGCCGGCCGGGTCGTCGGTGACGTACTCCATCTACTCGGCCGGGCGCATGAAGACGGTGTGGGGGGAGGACTGCCTGGAGTTCCGGCCGGAGCGGTGGCTGTCGGCCGACGGCACCAAGTTCGAGCCGCACGACGCGTACAGGTTCGTGGCGTTCAACGCCGGGCCGCGCATATGCCTGGGCAAGGACCTGGCGTACCTGCAGATGAAGAACATCGCCGGGAGCATCCTCCTCCGGCACCGCCTGGCCGTGGCGCCGGGGCACCGCGTGGAGCAGAAGATGTCGCTGACGCTGTTCATGAAGCACGGGCTCCGGATGGTGGTGCGCCCGCGCGACCTCGCCCCGGCCCTCGACGAGCTCCGCGCCGCGGCGCCCGCCGTCGCGGCCTGCGCGTAGAAGATCAATGGGCCTCCCCCGGTGCCGTGCATGCATGCTCCACGTACGGCTCGTGCCATATGGGGAAGGTCCGGAGGACAAAGTTGGAAATGGCAAGAAAATTGTGTAGATACACGAGTCCAACACACCAACAGGTACCACTTAGTAGGTGAGTATATCTCCATCTGGATAAAGGGATCTGTCTAAAAATATCCAAATCACAAAGAAAGGGAAAACACAGGGGCAACAAGCAATAATGCTCCTCTCCTGTACTGTACTGAACTATTACGTGACACATTAGAAGTGTATACGCTCCAAATTCGTCTGGGCGGTTTGTGTTAATGCGCCGCCGATTGTTGTTGTTGTTGTTGTGTGCAAATGCGAGGTGAAACATACTACTCGATCGAATGATTATTTTCTGGATGGACCCGGTGGTCCGGGCTTATTAGTTCCCCTTTCTATTTTTGGCGTCTTGATTGCCGGTAGCTAGCTATACTGATGGCACGAGGTCGACATGGAGATCAATGGACATCGCTGTTTCTATCTTAAGGTTGTTTGAGGCTTGTGCACGAGACCCAGAGGGCGACACTACTTTTCCCCCCTTGAAGGTGAGACTTCCTTTGTCGAGGTGATACATCATACTATGTTCTTCACAACAGTGCATCAAGGAGGCAATACAAACTGATAAAGAGTTCCGACACGCCTCTTCATTCCCATTTGATGGTTTTCCGGTTGAAATTTTGTGTTCATGAGTTGGGAGGGCCTATGGACCAGGCACCCGAACGCTAGAGCCGAGCCACCCCTTCCCCTCCTACCGCCACCCGCCACTCCGGCGGCGGCGGCCACTCCATCGGCCTCCTGTCGGCGGCCACTCCGGCTCCGGTGACCAACGTGAACAGAGCGGACCTGGTTGCTTCGAGGCGTACCTGTGGACCGATGGTCCTTCTAGGATCCCTAGAGAGAAGCTCATTCTTGTGGAAGAGCCGGATGCAGCTATGAAGGTTGAGATCGCCGACGGCCTAGTCCTGCCGGCCGACGCGCTAGTTCCCTTGGAGAAGAGCATGCTGGAATGCAAGGTGATCATCCATCTGGTTCACATTGAGGACACAGAGCAGGGATATGGCCCCTCCTCCGGCGACGACGATCGGGATGACGAGTTCGACTACCCGGAGGCTAACCCTAGCGGTCCCTGCGGAGCGCACAACACTCACCGCCGACTCGCTCACTCTCGTGTGGTGGTCGATGGTGATGGCCACCGGAGGCAGGCGACGCGCAAGCGGGGCGACAGGTCCGGGCACAGGGGCGATTGATCTGCCTAGTTCCACTGAGCCTTGGAGCAGGCAGTCGGATGATGCGGCGGTTCTGCGGGCTCCGGCGGCCGCAGCCGCTTCTGTGATCTTGCTGCAGTACATGACAAGGAATGTGGGCCCGCTCGGGCTAAGGCAGTGACAACATGTGATGACGTCGAAAGGGTGGTGGCGCTGGAGGACCCTGCCGAACCTCTTTTGACCCAGGCAGTTGAGGATTGGCAGGATCCAAGGCTTCCAGACGGCAGCTCGGCCAACACTGTTTGACACATGTCCCCTTTGGGCTGAGGCGTGCTTTGGATTGGGACGGACGAAGACTTTGGATGACGCCACCACATTCGCTTGGTAGCGGGAACCAGATGCTGCCGGGTCTAGATGAGGCGGGTTGTTTTCTAATTCAAGCTAATCTTCCTCATCATTTTACTCCTGGAGTAGTGATCGGCCGGTTGTGATAGGGAACGAAGCATGAAAATAAAAAAATTCCTATGGAACACCCAAGATCCAATCTAGGAGATGCAAAATAATGAGAGGGGAGTGTGTCTACATAACCTTATAAACTAAAAGCATTAGCGTCGTAACACGGTTGATATAGTCGTACTCTTCACGATCCAATCCGATCTAGTGTCGAACGGACGACACCTCCAAGATTAGCACACGTACGAATCGGCGGCGTCCTCTTGTTCTTGATCCAGCAAGTGAGGGAGAGGGGGTAGATGAGATCTGAACCAACACGATGACATGATGGTGGTAGTGTTGGTAGCGGAATTCCCGTAGGGCTTCGTCAAGCGCTCACAAAACGTGGAGGAGTAACGGGAGGGAGATGGGGCAAGCGTGGAAGCGTTCTCTGCCCCCTGCGCCTCCCCACTATATATAGGGGTGAGGGAGGTGCATGCCAGACCTAGCCACCCTCCCAAGGCAAGGGGTGGCGGCCAAGGGGGGAGGAGTGCACTCCAAGCCAAGTGGGGGACCCTCCCCATTAGGGTTTCCCTTCCCCATGCGCATGGGCCTTGTAAGGGTTGGCGCGCCTAGCTCAACAAGGCCAGGGTGCCCCCTACAGCTCATGCTACTATGTGGGACATGGTGGAACCATTTACGGATTTTCGTACCCCTCCGGAATCCTACGGAACCTTCTGGAAGCTTCCCAGTACAACATCGAAAAAAACCGAACTTTTTCCGGAACCCCAACAATAACTTTCCATATATAAAGCTTTACATATGGACCATTATGGAGCTCCTCATGATGTCTCGAATCCCATCCGAGACTCCCAAAAACCTTAAGACTTTCCACTATTAATATCTCGATACTACCCTAGCGCTATCGAACGTTAAGCGTGTGACCTTACGGGTTCGAGAATCACGTAGACATGACCGAGACTCCTCTCTGATCAATAATAAATAGCGGGACCTGGATGCCCATATTGATTCCCACATATTTAACGAAGATCTTTATCGGTTGAACCACAATGTCAAGGATTTAGTTAATCTCGCATGCAATTCCCTTTGTCCAGCGATATGTTACTTGCCCGAGATTCGATCGTTGGTATCTCCATACCTAGTTCAATCTCGTTACCGGAAAGTCTCTTTACTCACTTCGTAATACAAGATCCCGTGACTAAACTCATTAGTCATATGCTTGAAAGCTTCTTGTGATGTTGTATTACCGAGAGGACCCGGAGATATCTCTTCGTCACACGGAGTGACAAATCCCAGTCTCGATCCATGCAACCCAAAAAACACCTTCAGAAATACCTGTAGAGCACCTCTATGATCACCCAGTTACAAAGTGATGTTTGATAGCACACAAACTATCCCTCCAGTATCCGGGAGTGGCATGATCTCATGGTCTAAGGAACTGATACTTGACATGAAGAAAGTTGTAGCAAATAACTAAATGATCTGATGCTATGCATACGGTTGGGTCTGTCCATATCATCTATTTCTCCTAATGATGTGATCATGTTATCAAATGACAATTCGTGTCTATGGTTCGGAAACCTTAACCGTCTTTGATCAACGAGCTGGTCTAGTAGAGGCTTACTAGGGACACGGTGTAGTTTATGTATTCACACATGTATTTAAGTTTCCGGACAATACAATTCTAGCATGAATAATAAACATTTACCATGAACGGGAAATATGATAATAAACATTTTATTATTGCCTCTAAGGCATATTTCCAACAGTCTCCCACTTGCACTAGAGTCAATAATCTAGTTCATATCGCCATGTGATTTAACACCCAACGAGTTCTGGGGTTTGATCGTGTTTTGCTTGTGAGAGAGGTTTTAGTAAACGGGCATGCTACATTCAGATCTGTGTGTACTTTGTAAATCTCTATGTCATACTATAGATGTTGCTACCACGCTCCACTTGGAGCTATTTCGAATGACTGCTCAACTATACGTGTCTGGTTTATGACTCAGAGTTATCCAGATCAGTGTCAAAGCTTGCATCGATGTAACCCTTTATGACGAACTCTTTATCACCTCCATAAACAAGAAACAATTCCTTAGTCCTCTTTAGGTTCTTAAGGATAATTTTGACCGATGTCCAGTGATCTTGAAAGCGCATGTTTACTCCTAGAGGGGTTAAATGGGAGATTTTTAGAAATTCGTCAAACTCTGATGGATTTGATGAAGAACAGAGTGAATAAATAGAAACACGAGGAAACTAAATCAACACAGAAATAAAAAGCATGCATACAAGATACATATAGGTGAAGAACATGCAATCATACGAGCATACAAGCATGAAGAAGATGAACTGAAGAAATGAAAAACAACATGATGAATGTGTTTAGTTCAAATTCGTCAGAAGGTAGATCACAAATTCTTCGACAGTGGAATAACTCAAAGGTAAGGGTCGAGGAATTTGAAACCAGGTAGGCTCGGTGAAGACACAACGATTTGGTAGACCAGTTCCAGTTGATGTATCAATTGTTTGTCTGGTTGAGGTGGCTGAGATGAACTCAGAGGACACACATTCCTCAACGTATTCCTCTTTATCTAAGCTCACATAGACATCGCCCAATCACTCGTGGTAAGTCTTGAAGGTAGAATTCTAAAACTTTCATAGACTTGTTCACCAGCGCACCACAATGACTCTTGGGTGCTCAGAACATGACGCCTAACCGTCTGGAAGAATGACAATCTTCAAAGGTAACATGCGTCAGATCACACATATCAATCTCTTTAGTGATTCTCAATCACTTTGGCTCTGGTGAGTTTTTGCCTCACTTAGGATTCTCTCAAAGTCGTCAGAGAATGGGTTGCTTTCAAATGACAAGTGTGAAGTTCTCTCTAGAGCAGCCAACCAACAAGTGGTTGGGGGGCTAATTATAGCCGGGCAACCCAACATGAATTGTCATAAATGCCTTTATCTGATAAGACTGTTGTTAGGATAGATCCACTCAATAGCTACCTCGCGACACAACAACGGCCGGAAATTGAACTCTCAATTTCGCCGGGGCACTCAATTTCCTCACGATAGGGATATAACTACTAGGTATAAACCGCCCAGGGAGGGGCCGGTTTATGCCTATAAAGGATTACTACTATTGAAGCCCAGCGAGACATGGAGCATGGCGCTTTATTATAGAAGACTAGAAATTCAAGGCCCAAGAGGTGTTAGGGCCCATAAGTGTAAACCGCCATATGGCGGATAACTTGTATTGTAAGATAGGAAAGATAGAGACCAAGCCGGGCATGTTTATGAGCCGGCCTCGGGATTCTGTAAACCGGCCTGGGCGTCACCCTGTGTATATAAAGGGACGACCCAGCGACGGTTCAAGGACAGAGAACGACAACTCGAGACACGGGCAAAGCGGATTCGCTCCCTGGTCACCGAAACCCAAACAATACTCCACCAAACTAGACATAGGCTTTTACCTTCAGCGAAGGGGCCAAACTAGTATAAAAATCCCTTGCGTCCTTGTCTGCTTTAACCCCTTTAAGCTAACCCGTAGCGATGGCTCCACGACTAAGTCCTTTTGCTAGGACATCTGCCTGAAGGAAATATGCCCTAGAGGCAATAATAAAGATGTTATTTGTATTTCCTTATATCATGATAAATGTCTTTTATTCATGCTAGAATTGTATTAACCGGAAACTTAGTACATGTGTGAATACATAGACAAAAAACAGTATGTCCCTAGTATGCCTCTACTAGACTAGCTCATTGATCAAAGATGGTTATGTTTCCTAGCCATAGACATGAGTTGTCATTTGATCAATGGGATCACATCATTAGGAGAATGATGTTATGGACAAGACCCATCCGTTAGCTTCGCACTATGATCGTTTAGTTTTACTGCTATTGCTTTCTTCATGACTTATACATGTTCCTATGACTATGAGATTATGCAACTCCCGAATACCGGAGGAATACCTTGTGTGCTATCAAACGTCACAACATAACTGGGTGATTATAAAGATACTCTACAGGTGTCTCCGAAGGTGTTCGTGGTGTTGGCATAGATCAAGAATATGATTTGTCACTCCGAGTGTCGGAGAGGTATCTCTGGGCCCTCTCGGTAATGCACATCATAAGAAGCCTTGCAAGCAAATGACTAATGAGTTAGTCACAAGATGATGTATTACGGAATGAGTAAAGAGACTTGCCGGTAACGAGATTGAACTAGGTATTGAGATACCGACGATCGAATCTCGGGCAAGTAACATACCGATGACAAAGGGAACAATGTATGTTGTTATGCGGTTCGACCGACAAAGATCTTCGTAGAATATGTAGGAGCCAATATGGGCATCCAGGTTCCGCTATTGGTTATTGACCGGAGAGATGTCTCGGTCATGTCTACATAGTTCTTGAACCCGTAGGGTCCGCACGCTTAAACGTTCGTTGACGATATAGTATTTAATGAGTTATGTATGTTGGTGACCGAATGTTATTCGGAGTCCCGGATGTGATCACGGACATGACGAGGAACTCAGAAATGGTTCGGAGATAAAGATTAATATATGGGATAATAGTGTTTGACCTCCGAAAGGGTTCCGGAATTCACCGGAAGGGGTTCCGGATGTTTCCCGAAATGTTTGGGTACGAGAACACTTTATCTAGGCCAAAAGGGAAAGCACACAAGGTTTTTGGAAGACGCAAAAGGAAGTTTTGCGGAGTCCAGAGGCTAGACGCCAAGGTCCCTGGCGTCTGTGTCCAGACGCCGGAACCCTGGCGTCTGGCCCTGGAGTCCGAGAAGGACTCTTGCCTTTTGGGTGAAACCGACTTTGTGAAGGCTTTTACTCCAAGTTTCGACCCCAAGGCTCAACATATAAATAGAGGGGTAGGGCTAGCACCCAAGACACATCAAGATACACCAAGCCGTGTGCCGGCAACCCCGACCCTCTAGTTTATCCTTCGTCTAGTTTCTGTAGTGCTTGGCGAAGCCCTGCAGAGATTGTTCTTCATCAACAACAATCACCACGCCGTCGTGCTGCCGGAACTCATCTACTACTTCGCCCGTCTTGCTGGATCAAGAAGACGAGGACGTCATCGAGCTGAATGTGTGCTGAACGCGGAGGTGCCGTACGTTCGGTACTAGATCAGGACGGATCGTGAAGGTGTACGACTGCATCAACCGCGTTGATAAACGCTTCCGCTTTCGGTCTACGAGGGTACGTAGACACACTCTCCCCTCTCGTTGCTATGCATCTAGTAGATAGATCTTGCGTGATCGTAGGAAAATTTTAAAATACTACGTTCCCCAACAGTGGCATCATGAGCCAAGTCTATGCGTAGATGATATGCATGAGTAGAACACAAGTGAGTTGTGGACGATACTAGTCATACTGCTTACCAGAATGTCATACTTTGCTTTGGCGGTATTGTGAGATGAAGCGGCCTGGACCGACATTACGCGTACGCTTACGCGAGACTGGTTTCACTGTTATGAGAACTTGTTGCTTAAAGGTGACTGGCGGGTGTCTGTCTCTCTCACTTTAGCTGAATCGAGTGTGACTACGCCCGGTCCTTGTGAAGGTTAAAACAGCACATACTTGACGAAACATCGTTGTGGTTTTGTATGCGTAGGTAAGAACGGTTCTTGTTAAGCCCGTAGCAGCCACGTAAAACTTGCAACAACAAAGTAGAGGACGTCTAACTTGTTTCTGCAGGGCATGTTGTGATGTGATATGGTCAAGACATGATGAGTGATACGGTTTTGTATGAGACGATCATGTTTTGTAATGTTATCGGCACCTGGCAGGAGCCATATGGTTGTCGCTTTATTGTATGAAATGCAATCGCCATGTAATTGCTTTACTTTATCACTAAGCGGCAGTGATAGTCGTAGAAGCAATGGTTGGCGAGACGACAACGATGCTACAATGGAGATCAAGGTGTCACGCCGGTGACGAAGGTGATCATGACGGTGCTTTCAAGATGGAGATCAAAAGCACAAGATGATGATGGCCATATCATGTCACATATTTTGATTGCATGTGATGTTTATCTTATTATGCTTCTTATTTTGCTTAGTACGACGGTAGCATTATAAGATGATCCCTTACAAATTTTCAAGGTACAAGTGTTCTCCCTGAGTATGCACCGTTGCGAAAGTTCTTCGTGCTGAGACACCATGTGATGATCGGGTGTGTAAGCTCTACGTTGAAATACAACGGGTGTAAGCCAGTTTTGCACAAGCAGAATACTCGGGTTAAACTTGACGAGCCTAGCATATGCAGATATGGCCTCGGAAAACTGGAGACCGAAAGGTCGAGCGTGAATCATATAGTAGATATGATCAACATAAGATGTTCACCATTGAAACTACTCCATCTCACATGATGATCGGACATGGTTTAGTTGATTTGGATCACATGATCATTTAGATGACCGGAGGGATGTCTATCTAAGTGAGAGTTCTTTAGTAATATGATTAACTAAACTTTAATTTATCATGAACTTAGTCCTGATAGATTTTGCATATCTATGTTGTTGTAGATCAATGGCCCGTGCTACCATTCCTTTGAATTTTAATGCATTCCTAGAGAAATCTAAGTTGAAAGATGATGGTAGCAATTACACGGACTGGGTCCGTAACTTGAGGATTATCCTCATTGCTGCACAGAAGAATTATGCCCTTGAAGCACCGCTAGGTGACAAGCCCCCTCCCGCTAATGTAGACGCTTTGAACGTCTGGTAGACGCGGTCTGATGACTACACGATAGTTCAGTGTGCCATGCTCTACGGCTTAGAACCGGGACTTCAACGATGTTTTGAACGTCATGGACCATATGAGATGTTCCAGGAGTTGAAGTTAATATTTCAAGCAAATGCCCGGATTGAGAAATATGAGATTTCCAATAAGTTCTATAGCTGCAAGATGGAGGAGAATAGTTCTATCAGTGAACACTTGCTCAGAATGTCTGGGTACTACAATCATATGACTCAACTTGGTTGCAAAGTTGACGAGGATAGTGTTATTGATAGAGTTCTTCAATCACTGCCACCAAGCTATAAAGGCTTCATGATGAACTATAATATGCAAGGATGCAAAAGACAACTCCCGAGCTCTTCGCTATGCTCAAGGCTGCGTAGGTAGAAATCAAAAAGGAGCATCAAGTGTTGATGGTTAACAAGACCACTAGTTTCAAGAAAAAGGGCAAGGGAAAGAAGGGGAACTTCAAGAATAATAGCAAGACAGTTGCTACTCCCGCGAAGAAACCCAAGTCTGGAGCCAAGCCTGAAACTGAGTGCTTCTACTACAAAGGGACTGGACACTGGAAGCGGAACTGCCCCAAGTATTTGGTGGATAAGAAGGATGGCAAGGTGAACAAAGGTATATGTGATATACATATTATTGATGTGTACCTTACTAATGCTCATAGTAGTACCTGGGTATTTGATACCGGTTTGGTTGCTAATATTTGTAACTCGAAACAGGGACTATAGATTAAACGAAGATTAGCTAAGGACGAGGTGACGATGCGCGTGGGAAATGGTTCCAAAGTCGATGTGATCGCCGTCGGCACGCTACCTCTACATCTACCTTCGGGATTAGTTTTAGACCTGAATAATTGTTATTTGGTGCCAGCGTTAAGCATGGACATTATATCTGGATCTTGTTTGTTGCGAGACGGTTATTCATTTAAATCAGAGAATAAAGGTTGTTCTATTTTTATGAATAATATCTTTTATGGTCATGCACCCTTGAAGAGTGGTCTATTCTTGTTGGATCTCGATTGTAGTGATACACATATTCATAATATTGAAGCCAAAAGATGCAAGGTTAATAATGATAGTGCAACTTATTTGTGGCACTGCCGTTTAGGTCATATTGGTGTAAAGCGCATGAAGAAACTCCATAGTGATGGACTTTTGGAATCACTTGATTATGAATCACTTGGTGCTTGCGAACCATGCCTCATGGGCAAGATGACTAAAACTCCGTTCTCCGGAACAATGGAGCGAGCAACATATTTGTTGGAGATCATACATACCGATGTATGTGGACCAATGAGTGTTGAAGCTCGTGGCGGGTATCGTTATTTTCTGACCTTCACTGATGATTTGAGCAGATATGGGTATATCTACTTAATGACACAAGTCTGAAACATTTGAAAAGTTCAAAGAATTTCAGAGTGAAGTAGAGAATCGTCGTAACAAGAAAATAAAGTTTCTACGATCTCATCGTGGAGGTGAATATTTGAGTTACGAGTTTGGTCTTCATTTGAAACAATGTGGAATAGTTTCACAACTCACGCCACCCGGAACACCACAGCGTAATGGTGTGTCCGAACGTTGTAACCGTACTTTATTGGATATGGTGCGGTCTATGATGTCTCTTACCGATTTACCACTATCGTTTTGGGGTTATGCTTTAGAGACAGCTGCATTCACGTTAAATAGGGCACCATCTAAATCCGTTGAGACGGAGCCTTATGAACTATGGTTTGGCAATAAACCAAAGTTGTCATTTCTTAAAGTTTGGGGCTGTGATGCTTATGTGAAAAAGCTTCAACCTGATAAGCTCGAATGTAATGCCCAGGATGGGATTATACCTCCTACGTGTCGAGGCACGACTTAAAGGTATAAGCCCATTCTAGAATGATCTCAAGTTTGGTATCTTTGCACGACTCATGTAAAAATAGGGATGAAATTGCAAAAAGGATAGTTGGCTTACACTCGCCACGTCACACAATACATTACATAAGCAAATCATCATCCAAAACATCACAACCCGACTACGGGCGAAGATCCAAAAGAAAGATACCAAAAACATAAAGCCACAGGTCCGAATCGTCCCTAGTAGAAACCACTACTAATCGTCGAAAACACGTCACCTACATACGGCCACTCTCTTCATCGAGCTCCCAGTGAAGTACTTGAACCAGCTCCTGCATCATTCTCGGCTGAACCTGCATCTGGTGTTGTAGTAACTGTGAGCCATGAGGACTCAGCAATCCCATAACCATGGGTATCAAGACTAGCAAAGCTTTATGGGTATGGAGAAGGGTAGTGGTGAGGTTGCAGCAGCGGCTAAGCATAATATGGTGGCTAGCTTACGAGTACAAGAATAAGATGAGCATCTACGCAAACGGTCGCAAGCTAGTAGTGATCGCTAAAGATCCTGAACTACCTACGTGTCAAACATAACCCCACCGTGTTCTCTTCTCAAAGTGAAAAGAGACAGTCACGGTTACTCACACAGTTGTGTGTTTTACTTCGGATCCTCTGTCAAGTTTTCTACAACCAGACATAAACAAATTCCAATCTGCCACATAACCGTGGGCACGGCTTTCGAAAGATCATAACCCTGCAGGGGTGTCCCAACTTAGCCCATCACAAGCTCTCATGATCAGCTGAAGTGATAAATATAATATCATCACCCCTTATCTTAGGGAAATCCGATCAGGCTCGGCATCCCGGTGCACAAGACATTTCGACAATGGTAAAACAAGTCCAGCAAGACCTCCCGGCGTGCCGACACCCTGATAGTAGCCGCGCGTATCTCGTCTCAGGCCACGTCCGGATGGGTGAAGCTACAGGTAAAACCAGCCCTCGGGTTTCCCCAAGGTGGCCCCGCAGGCTCCCCGTTTGGGACCAACACCATCAGCACTGGCCCCCTGCTATGTAGAAAAGAATACCGAGGGCGCGACCCCCTATGCAAATTTAATTATTTAATTAAGTTGTTATTATGAGGCAAATTAAAACCAATGTTGGGCCTTGCTGAAGGAGTTTTATTCAAAGACGAACTGTCAAGGGGTCCCCATATACCCAACCGTGTAAGGAACGCAAAATCAAGGAACATAATGCCGGTTTATCGGCGCCTAAGGTGGCATGAGTGGAACAAAACACCGAGCAAAAGGCCAAGCCTTCCACCCATGCCCAGTATATAGGTGTGTTAGTAATAATAATAGATATTGTGATATTCCAACAACAAGTTCCCACCTGGAACGATCTTCATCTTCACCTGCAACTAACAACGTTATAAGAGGGGTTGAGCAAGCGGGTAACATAGCCAAACAATGGTTTGCTAGGAAGGTGTCAAAGGTTAAAGGTTTCATGGCAACAAGGAGAGGCTGACATAAATGATGGGTAGCGCGACATATAACGATAGCATCGAGACAACTAAGCATGGCAATGGTAGTAAAGGTACCCAAGGGGATGGTCATCTTGCCTGGGATCCTACAAGGAAGAAGAACAAATCCATGAAGAAGACGAAGAAGAAGCCTTGAAGAAGAACCACGGGTAGACGAACGAATCCTCACGAACGCAACGGAACAAGCACTAACGAGAAGAAGCAAGCAACAAGGTAAACACACCACATGAGACATGACAATATGCTCAACCAAGTATGATGCAAGACAGTTCTATATAGGATGCACTACAAGTCTATACAGGAAGCAAAACATGGCAAGGTAGGAAGCACAGAAAAACAACACAAGTCTATATATGATGCAATACATGGCAAGGTATGATGCAAGACATGTCTATACAGGAAGCAAAACATGGCAAGGTAGGAAGCACAAACAAGTATGATGCATGTCCGGTTAAAATATGCATGGCATGGTAAAGTGCACAAACAAGTACTACAAGTTAAGTGGAGCTCAATATGCAACAAGTTGCATATTGACGAAACACCACATTTTATTTATTTAATTGACTGTCGTTTATTTACAAGGCAAGATTAAATGTTTTTATTAACATGGCAAGAGGTGAAGCATAAGTAAAACTACACTATCTAGACAATTTAAATGAGGCCGGAAATAACAACAACAATTCCGGAAACTCCTCATGACCAATTTAGCAATTATTAAAGCAACAACAATCATTTAAACATTTCAATGTTGTTATCATGATGCGGATGACAAATACAAGGTTTATGCAATTTTAGCAAAAGTGAACATGAAGAGATATGAAGTATTTGTCACCGTAGTGGAAAGAAAGGGGCCACAGCGACGAATCCGAAAATGATGCCACGCAACATATCGGTACCGGTAACTCGTGGAGAGACCGGTGCAAAAGAAAGGTGTCGTGAGCGTGAATGCAAAGACGATGGGGTGCTCCCGGTTACCCGGTTCCCACTTGACAACGACAGGGCAAACGAGGGTCACAACGGACACGATGCAAACATCCGATTCATCTCATACAACACATGCAGTCCACGGGTCATCGTCTCGGGGTTATACCTTCGGAACGTTCGTTTCGGGGCGGTTCGAGGTCGTAGAGGAAGTAGTGGTACTCGCGGGTCATGATACACATTTTGTAGCCGTTCACGCTATCGTGTCGTGGTACTTGCCGCATTCTGGACTGAAGGGGTACGTGGCGCAACCACGGGTCTTCGAGGGTAGTCGTACATTTCCGAAGAGGAACTTGGGGCAACGTTTGTAGTCGTTCGGTCATGGTACTTGGGTCTTCGGACTTGCCGGTCTCGGGTCTTGGCGACGGTAGTCGAACTTGGCGAGTGATGGTCGCTGTCTCGTGTAGTCGTTCTCGTTCGGAGAGGTACACGCGGTCTTCGGCGACGGTAGTGGCACTCATTTTGTAGATGTACTTAGCAGTTCCGAGTGCTCCGGCCATCGTGGTACTTGGCGCAATGGTCATCGTGGTACTTGGGGTCTCGGGTCTTGGCGACGGTAGTTGTACACGACGAGGAACTTGACGAGTTACCCGGGCACGGTAGTGCTCGGACTTGGGTCTCCCTGCCTGGAGATGGTCTTGTCCTTGGCAGAGATTCGAAAAGGGGCCTTGCAAACATAACCCGTAGGCAAGCTACAGTCGAAGGTTGCGGTTCTTGCCTGCAAGGAAGAAACACAGGGCGACTACAGTGGTTGCGACCAAGCAACACAGCAAGCAAGGCCAAAGAGGCCATGGCGCAGCTGGTGAAGCAACGCATGCAGGGTGCTCGCGGATCAAGTGAGCGGCAAGGGAATCTCCACGAGGCCGCGGAGGAAGTCACGGCGCTGGATGGAGATGGCGCGGCACTGCGGCGGTGGCTGTGGACTTGGCGAGGCCGAGGTGGCGGAGGTCGCAGAGACGGCGCGTCGGCAGCAGCTCCGGTGGCCGCCGCGGAGCTTCGCCCCGGTGGTGCCATGAAGGAGGCCAAGGAGGAGAGGGGGGCCGTGGAGGAGGTGAGGTGGAGCCGGTGGCTCGGCGGTGAGCGCTCGTGGAGGCACGGGACGACGAGGAGGAGACGGCGACATGGGGCGGCGGAGCAGGCTATTTGGATGGGGCGACGCGGTCGTCCATGGCAGTGGCAGCGCGAGCCAGGGAGATGGGCGGGGATCTTGCCCTCTCTGGCGGCGTTGGAGAATAAAACAAGGAGGAGGGGTTGAGCAGGGGGGAGGCGGGGTCAAGGGAGGAGAAGAAGAGCGCTGGGTGAGCGACCTCATGGCGATGCGGGAGGAGGACGAAGGGGGGGTCGAGAGGGAGATCGAAGGAAGGAGAGAGAGCGGTCGGGCCAGAGGAGAAGGGACGAGGGTGCGGCGGCTGCGTGGGAGGACGAGGGGAATCGGGATCCTGGCGCTAGGGTTAGAAGGGGGCGCGGCTGGGCCTAGCAGCTGGAGGAGCGGCTGGGCCTAGCTGGGCTGCCCACTGCGGTCGGGCCACGAGGCAAATGGGCCTCCTACAGATAAGAGGGCTCTACTCTCTAATAAAAAAAACAGAAAAAGAGAAAGAAAAGAAGGGGATGTCTAGGAAGGAATTGCACAAGAGGTTATTTTTCTCGGGCTCATTAAAATGAGCGTAATCCAAGAAAAATAGAAATGGCCCGATCGAGATATAATTCAAACATATTTGAATTTACTTCAAATGGGTTTGAACTAAGACTTGATTTTTGAAGTGTTCAAAAATGTTGAGGTTTTTGGAGGAACCTCGATAAACGGGAAAAGAAATATAGAGAAGGTTTCGACGGTGAAACTTGAAGCAAAAGAGGCCTGGAGAAATTTGCAAGTGTGTTTCGGTGATCCCAAACTGATGGGATATTTATTTATAATAGCTCCATAATTTAGGAGGATATGTTATAAAGAGAAGTCACTCTTCCCTCGATTTAAATGGACCGAAGGTCCACACGATTTATTTAGTTGAAAAGCAAAAGAATTATTACATGATGGCATGATGCTATGATGCAATGCAAAAATAAATAGAGCAAGCACAACTGAAACACGCGGGAAAACCCGGAACATCTGGAATCTTCTGGAGCGTCGGTCTTCGGGCGTCACAACTCTCCCACACTAACAGAGGATCTCGACCCGAGATCCTAGAGATGGCACCAGATAAAAACGGAAGAGGAAGAGGTAAAACAAAGTTGCTTCTTCGACAAACGAGTGAAACCACGAACCTTGAGAGGTTGAACAATCTTGAAAGAAAGAATACAACGGAGATGAACGAAGTTAAGAGCACTCCGGTAAAAGGAGGAACAAGGGACACCACGAGAATTTGAAGGTTGCAAGGACATGAACGAAGAGCTCAAGGATGACGAACAAAATTTCAAAACCACTCCAGTTAAAACAAGATGGAGAAGGAATAAGAACGAAATAATTTGGACAGCATTCCGACTGTAAATGGAGGAATTGAACATGAACTTGAGAAGATTGGCTGATAGTTGATGAAATCAACAACACACTGCCTCCAGAACAATTGAAAGAATGGCACGAGGGGTAAGAAAGATTCCAGACAGCACTCCAGTTGAAAAGAGAGGCAAACTTGATAAGATGAGAAAAATTGAATGGAGGACACAACACTCCTGTTGAATGGATAAGTAAAGGAAAGAACATGATCTCGATAAAACGAGATGATGGTTTGGAGAGAGCAACATCACAATGCCTCCGGAATGAAACAATATATGCCAGGTCGTTGAAAAGAAAAAGAACGGGGAAGAAAAAAGACAACTTCTCTGACAAATGAATATGAAAATCATCCTTACGAAGAAGGGTTGAACGGAGTTGTTGAAAATAATCAACAACAAAAGAATAAGCTTGTTGTGGCCTTATGGAAAACATCTCAAAACTATAAGGTGACAACCGGCCACTGACAAAAACATTTAATTGGATTGAGATCAACAAGGAGACGAAAAACTTATTTCACCGGAATGACAAATGAAGGACTTGGGTCATTTATAAGCACCATAATAGCGACAATTCTCAGGGAAAGCTTTTAGGTGAATTATAACCCAAGATAACTCCAACGAATAATTGAAGGGTTGAAAAGATCTCCTGAACAAGGAAAATGATGGTTTTAAATATCTCATTCTTGATAACTCGTGAATCATAATTCATGAAGGAATTGTGAAGAATGACATAACACCATCTGAAAGATAAGGTAGAAAGGATTGCAATTGGAATGCATGATGAAGAATGTTTGAGCTCCAACAAGAATCTTGATGAAGACTTCGAGGAAGAATTAAATCTTGATGAACCACCATGAAAACTCCGGTAATGAAAAGCATGAGAAGCGAAAGATGAAAAGAATAAGATTCAAGGCATACAATGATTCAGATAGAGCTCCGTGACAAGATAATTGAGAGAGTTTGGAACTCCGGAAGAAAAGATGAACAACCAATAATTTGATATCATGAACGAACTCCAGACAAAGGAATTAAACACTTGAAGGAACAAGAATAAGAATTATGTTATGAGTATCCTTCACCAATTTAAATTGATGACAACCAAAGGATTTGGCATACTACTTATTCTTGTTGCAAAGAATTCAAGAGAGATCTCGCACAAACTTGGGTAAATCTTCAACGAACCACCGGTAGGATTGTGGAAAGAACGAGTGAAATGACATGATAACACAGAGAAGAATGTTTAACGAACCACCGTACAAATTGAAATGGAGTGATGACAAAGAATAATCCACCGTAAGGAATTGAAATTGAGTGAATATAAAAGAATGAATCACCAGGAAGAATATGGAGACGCACGAAGGGGCATCAATTAAGAATAGTTGGAGGACGAAGTTGAAAACTGAGAACGAAGAAATCTTCTGAAATGATGGCCTTCAGAGGATCACAATGGCCAGAATTCATGAAAACAATTCCCACAATCGAAACAATTATGAGGATGACATGAAGCTAGAACCACGAATCTTTAGAAGACCGGGTAAGGATTCAAGAGGAACTCGTCTTCGGGTCTTCAAAATCTGAGAAGACGATGAGATACACCACCATGAATTGTATAGGCAGTCCGTAATGAAGAATTAAAAGGTTGAACCAATGATGAAAAAGAATTTGAAAGCGGTCCTGGAGAAGGACTGTGACCGATGGGATTCATACTTACGTCACACTTTGAAAAGAATTTTAGAATAACTCCGGAAAATAGAAGAGTCAGGTAAGATCCTGGGAAAAGACCTGTGGGTTAGGGCCCACTCAAAAGAAATCACCGTTGAAAAAGATTGCTTAAGAGATATTGCACCGGTTGAATTAAATGGCTTGGATGAGATAACAATCTCAAAATATAATGAACAGGTTGAAAATGGAAACACGGGTCCTCTGTGATCTCTTGTACACTCCGGATAAGAATTAGGGAGAGTTGAATAAACAAGAGAGACTTCGAATAAGAAATTCAACATGGGAAAAAAACATGTGAAACAAGAGGAAGGATATGATCAACACCAAGGCTTGAATTAAATCCACCGAAGAAGAAACGCGAATGGAACAACGATAAACTTGAAGCTCGTGAGCATCTTCCTGAGAGATCACCGGATAATGAAATTGAACGAAAGAATGAAGAAACATGATAAAATAGATATTTCATTACGGACTCTGGCTCCAAGAAGAAAAAAGGTGGGAGGGCGGGGAAAAACAAAGACAACTTGAGACGAACAAAATGGACACCGGTTGAAAAAGAATTTAACATGACCATCTTGATGATTTAGAAGGACTAGCACTCTCATAGAAATATGAGAACACCGCTTAGGAAAGGTATGGAATCAACATTTAACATCGAAGCAACTCGAATACCATAATCAAAACAAAAACAAAGGATAGATATGTTGCACCATAATCTTCACAATATCATATGAACAGAGAATTGAACGAATGAATTCGGTAGGTACATCAGCTTGTCAAGAAGCCACTTGGGAGAACGAAAGGTAAATAAGACAACAAGGAGCAGATAGAACAAATACAAGATAGAAGTTTCGTTCCACATGTCCGTGCTGAAAGCTCATGGAACGTGTTACAAAAGGGTTTTGCAATCCCCGGATCAGCATAGCCAAGGACCCTTTAAGATGCAACTCCTGATCGGAACAAGCCCATAAAACTACTTCACTCAATGTAGAACCCCGAACTCCATATCGTGCATTCGTTGGAAGAATGCTTACGAACTACTAGATGAACCCACCTATTAATTTCCGAAAGTTCCCAATTATGCAATCAGGTGTTGGGGATACGGGGAAAGCACCGCACACTCAACTCTAATCCTACATCCAGCTGTATCCATCCTTCAACACATAACCAGTTATTTTCGGAAAATGTTTACCTCGGACCTTCGAAACGCATCTTCTATACAAGCTATGGCAATACTCCCGAACTACCTCCCCAGTACTGGGTGATGTCGGGGTTATCTTGCCACTAACCGCATAGGAGAGTTTTCGATGTCGGCCGTCTTAAGTATTCCAGAACTGATGCGATATATTTGTGATGACAACACCTCGGAGCTCAACTCCCCGGGACACCGCCACAACCCCTAATGACAGGAGGCATCGAGAACAATGTTCTCGTCACAAAGACATCGGAACAATCCAAACAATACTCGCGTGATCCTAAAAAAAATTGTGAAATTTTGTGAGTAGAAGAGACAAGTAATCGTCAGGAGTCCTCACCAGAGTGAAAAGGGAAGAGGAGTAAAAATAAATCCTACTCTCCGATATATATATGACTCAAAAAAATTTCATGTGTGTGCCTAGACTCAACCGTCAACGATTCGATCAATCAGTGGGGGCTCCTAGGTCGGAGAAGGCTCTGAATACCAACTTGTAATGCCCAGGATGGAATTATACCTCCTACGTGTCGAGGCATGACTTAAAGGTATAAGCCCATTCTAGAATGACCTCTAGTTTGGTATCTTTGCACGACTCATGTAAAAATAGGGATGAAATTGCAAAAAGGATAGTTGGCTTACACTCGCCACGTCACACAATACATTACATAAGCAAATCATCATCCAAAACATCACAACCCTACTACGGGCGAAGATCCAAAAGAAAGATACCAAAAACATAAAGCCACAGGCCCGAATCGCCCCTAGTAGAAACCACTACTGATCATCGAAAACACGTCACCTACATACGGCCACTCTCTTCACCGAGCTCCCAGTGAAGTACTTGAACCAGCTCCTGCATCATTCTCGGCTGAACCTGCATCTGGTGTTGTAGTAATTGTGAGCCACGAGGACTCAGCAATCCCATAACCATGGGTATCAAGACTAGCAAAGCTTTATGGGTATGGAGAAGGATAGTGGTGAGGTTGCAGCAGCGGCTAAGCATAATATGGTGGCTAGCTTACGAGTACAAGAATAAGATGAGCATCTACGCAAACGGTCGCAAGCTAGTAGTGATCGCTAAAGATCCTGAACTACCTACATGTCAAACATAACCCCACCGTGTTCTATTCTCAAAGTGAAAAGAGACAGTCACAATTACTCACACAGTTTTGTGTTTTACTTCGGATCCTCTATCAAGTTTTCTACAACCAGACATTAACAAATTCCAATCTGCCACATAACCGCGGGCACGGCTTTCGAAAGATCATAACCCTGCTGGGGTGTCCCAACTTAGCCCGCCACAAGCTCTCACGATCAGCTGAAGTGATAAATATAATATCATCACCCCTTATCTTAGGGAAATCCGATCAGGCTCGGCATCCCGGTGCACAAGACATTTCGACAATGGTAAAACAAGTCCAGCAAGACGTCCCGGTGGGTGAAGCTACAGGTAAAACCAGCCATCGGGTTTCCCCAAGGTGGCCCTGCAGGCTCCCCGTTTGGGACCAACACCATCAGCACTGCCCCCTTGCTATGTAGAAAAGAATCCCGAGGGCGCGACCCCCTATGCAAATTTAATTATTTAATTAAGTTGTTATTATGAGGCAAATTAAAACCAATGTTGGGCTTTACTGGAGGAGTTTTATTCAAAGACGAACTGTCAAGGGGTCCCCATATACCCAACCGTGTAAGGAACGCAAAATCAAGGAACATAATGCCGGTTTATCGGTGCCTAAGGTGGCATGAGTGGAACAAAACACCGAGCAAAAGGCCAAGCCTTGCACCCATGCCCAGTATATAGGTGTGTTAATAATAATAATAGATATTGTGATATTCCAACAACAAGTTCCCACCTGGAACGATCTTCATCTTCACCTGCAACTAACAACACAATAAGAGGGGCTGAGCGAGCGGGTAACATAGCCAAACAATGGTTTGCTAGGAAGGTGTCAAAGGTTAAAGGTATCATGGCAACAAGGAGAGGCTGACATAAATGATGGGTAGCGCGACATATAACGATAGCATCGAGACAACTAAGCATGGCAATGGTAGTAAAGGTATCCAAGGGGATGGTCATCTTGCCTGGAATCCCGCAAGGAAGAAGAACGGATCCATGAAGAAGACGAAGAAGAAGCCTTGAAGAAGAACCACGGGTAGACGAACGAATCCTCACGAACGCAACGGAACAAGCACTAACGAGAAGAAGCAAGCAACACAGTAAACACACCACACGAGACATGACAATATGCTCAACCAAGTATGATGCAAGACAATTCTATATAGGATGCAGTACAAGTCTATACAGGAAGCAAAACATGGCAAGGTAGGAAGCACAGAAAAACAACACAAGTCTATATATGATGCAATACATGGCAAGGTATGATGCAAGACATGTCTATACAGGAAGCAAAACATGGCAAGGTAGGAAGCACAAACAAGTATGATGCATGTCCGGTTAAAATATGCACGGCATGGCAAAGTGCACAAACAAGTACTACAAGTTAAGTGGAGCTCAATATGCAACGAGTTGCATATTGACGAAACACCACATTTTATTTATTTAATTGACTCTCGTTTATTTACAAGGCAAGATTAAATGTTTTTATTAACATGGCAAGAGGTGAAGCATAAGTAAAACTACACTATCTAGACAATTTAAATGAGTCCGGAAATAACAACAACAATTCCGGAAACTCCTCATGACCAATTTAGCAATTATTAAAGCAACAACAATCATTTAAACATTTCAATGTTGTTATCATGATGCGGATGACAAATGCAAGGTTTATGCAATTTTAGCAAAAGTGAACATGAAGAGATATGAAGTATTTGTCACCGTGGTGGAAAGAAAGGGGCCACGGCGACGAATCCGAAAATGATGCCACGCAACATATCGGTACTGGTAACTCGTGGAGAGACTGGTGCAAAAGAAAGGTGTCATGAGCGTGAATGCAAAGACGGTGGGGTGCTCCCGGTTACCCGGTTCCCACTTGACAACGACAGGGCAAACGAGGGTCACAACGGACACGACGCAAACATCCGATTCATCTCATACAACACATGCAGTCCACGGGTCATCGTCTCGGGGTTATACCTTCGGAACGTTCATTTCGGGGCGGTTCGAGGTCGTAGAGGAAGTAGTGGTACTCGCGGGTCGTGATACACGTTTTGTAGCCGTTCACGTTATCGTGTCGTGGTACTTGCCGCGTTCCGGACCGAACGGGTACTTGGCGCAACCACGGGTCTTCGAGGGTAGTCGTACATTTCCGAAGAGGAACTTGGGGCAACGTTTGTTGTCGTTCGGTTGTGGTACTTGGGTCTTCGGACTTGCCGGTCTCGGGTCTTGGCGACGGTAGTCGAACTTGGCGAGTGATGGTCGGTGTCTCGTGTAGTCGTTCTCATTCGGAGAGGTACATGCGGTCTTCGGCGACGGTAGTGGCACTCGTTTTGTAGATGTACTTAGCGGTTCCGAGTGCTCCGGCCATCGTGGTACTTGGCGCAATGGTCGTCGTGGTACTTGGGGTCTCGGGTCTTGGCGACGGTAGTTGTACACGGTGAGGAACTTGACGAGTTACCCGGCCACGGTAGTGCTCGGACTTGGGTCTCCATGCCTGGAGATGGTCTTGTCCTTGGCAGAGATTCGAAAAGGGGCCTTGCAAAGATAACCCGTAGGCAAGCTACGGTCGAAGGTTGCGGTTCTTGCCTGCAAGGAAGAAACACAGGGCGACTGCGGTGGTTGCGACCAAGCAACACAGCAAGCAAGGCCAAAGAGGCCATGGCGCAGCTGGTGAAGCAACGCATGCAGGGTGGTCGCGGATCAAGTGAGCGGCGAGGGAATCTCCACGAGGCCGCGGAGGAAGTCGCGGCGCTGGACGGAGATGGCGCAGCACTGCGGCCGTGGCTGTGGACTTGGCGAGGCCGAGGTGGCGGAGGTCGCAGAGACAGCGCGTCGGCAGCAGCTCTGGTGGCCGCCGCCGAGCTTCGCCTTGGCGGTGCCATGAAGGAGGCCAGGGAGGAGAGGGGGGCCGCGGAGGAGGTGAGGTGGAGCTGGTGGCTCGGCGGTGAGCGCTCGTGGAGGCACGGGACGACGAGGAGGAGACCGCGACATGGGGCGACGGAGCAGGCTATTTGGATGGGGCGGCGCGGTCGTCCATGGCAGTGGCAGCGCGAGCGAGGGAGATCTGCGGGGATCTCGCCCTCTCTGGCGGCGCTGGAGAATAAAACAAGGAGGAGGGGTCGAGTAGGGGGAGGCGCGGTCGAGGGAGGAGAAGAAGAGCGCTGGGTGAGCGACCTCACGGCGATGCGGGAGGAGGACGAAGGGGGGGTCGAGAGGGAGATCGAAGGAAGGAGAGAGAGCGGTCGGGCCAGAGGAGAAGGGACGAGGGTGCGGCGGCTGCGTGGGATGACGAGGGGAATCGGGCTCCTAGCACTAGGGTTAGAAGGGGGCGCGGCTGGGCCTAGCAGCTGGAGGAGCGGCTGGGCCTAGCTGGGCTGCCCACTGCGGTCGGGCCACGAGGCAAAAGGGCCTCCTGCAGATAAGAGGGCTCTACTCTCAAATAAAAAAAACAGAAAAAGAGAAAGAAAAGAAGGGGAGGTCTAGGAAGGAATTGCACAAGAGGTTATTTTTCTCGGGCTCATAAAAATGAGCGTAATCCAAGAAAAATAGAAATGGCCCGATCGAGATATAATTCAAACATATTTGAATTTACTTGAAATGGGGTTGAACTAAGACTTGATTTTTGAAGTGTTCAAAAATGTTGAGGTTTTTGGAGGAACCTCGATAAACGGGAAAAGAAATATAGAGAAGGTTTCGACGGTGAAACTTGAAGCAAAAGAGGCCTGGAGAAATTTGCAAGTGTGTTTCAGTGATCCCAAACTAATGGGATATTTATTTATAATAGCTCCATAATTTAGGAGGATATGTTATAAAGAGAAGTCACTCTTCCCTCGATTTAAATGGACCGAAGGTCCACACGACTTATTTAGTTGAAAAGAAAAAGAATTATGACATGATGGCATGATGCTATGATGCAATGCAAAAATAAATAGAGCAATCACAACTGAAACGCGCGGGAAAACCCGGAACATCTGGAATCTTCTGGAGCGTCGGTCTTCGGGCGTCACATCGAACCCAAGTCGGAGAAATGTGTCTTCATAGGATACCCAAAGGAGACAGTTGGGTACACCTTCTATCACAGATCCGAAGGCAAGATATTCGTTGCTAAGAATGGATCCTTTCTAGAGAAGGAGTTTCTCTCGAAAGAAGTGAGTGGGAGGAAAGTAGAACTTGATGAGGAAATTGTACCTTCTCCCGAATTGGAAAGTAGTACATCGCAAAAAATAGTTCCAGTGATTCCTACACCAATTAGTGAGGAAGCTAATGATGATGATCATGAAACTTCAGATCAAGTTTCTGCTCAACTTTGTAGATCAACCAGAGTTCGTTCCGCGCCAGAGTGGTACGGCAACCCAGTTCTGGAAGTCATGTTACTAGACCATGATGAACCTATGAACTATGAGGAAGCGATGATGAGCCTAGATTCCACGAAATGGCTTGAGGCCATGAAATCTGAGATGGGATCCATGTATGAGAACAAAGTGCGGACTTTGGTTGACTTGCCCGGTGATCGGCAAGTCATCGAAAATAAATGGATCTTCAAGAGGAAGACCGACGCAGACGGTAATGTTACTGTTTACAAAGCTCGACTTGTTGCGAAAGGTTTTCGACAAATTCAAGGAGTTGACTACGATGAGACTTTCTCACCCATAGCGATGCTTAAGTCTGTCCGAATCATGTTAGCAATTGCCACATTTTATGATTATGAAATCTGGCAAATGGATGTCAAAACTGCATTCCTGAATGGATATCTCAAAGAAGAGTTGTATATGATGCAACCAGAAGGTTTTGTCGATCCTAAAAGTGCTAACAAAGTGTGCAAGCTCCAGCGATCCATCTATGGACTGGTGCAAGCATCTCGGAGTTGGAATATACGCTTTGATGAGGTGATCAAAGCATATGGTTTTATACAGACTTTTTGAGAAGCATGTATTTACAAGAAAGTGAGTGGGAACTCTGTAGCATTTCTGATATTATGTGTGGATGACATATTGTTGATTGGAAATGATATAGAATTTCTGGATAGCATAAAAGGATACTTGAATAAGAATTTTTCAATGAAAGACCTCGGCGAAGCTGCTTACATATTAGGCATCAAGATCTATAGAGATAGATCAAGACGCTTAATTGGACTTTCACAAAGCACATACCTTGATAAAGTTTTGAAGAAGTTCAAAATGGATCAGTCAAAGAAAGGGTTCTTGCCTGTGTTACAAGGTGTGAAGTTGAGTATGACTCAATGCCCGACCACTGCAGAAGCTAGAGAGAAAATGAAAGTCATTCCCTATGCCTCGGCCATAGGATCTATCATGTATGCAATGTTGTGTACCAGACCTGATGTGTGCCTTGCTATAAGTCTAGCAGGGAGGTACCAAAGTAATCCAGGAGTGGATCCCTGGACAACAGTCAAGAACATCCTGAAGTACCTGAAAAGGACAAAGGATATGTTTCTCGTGTATGGAGGTGACAAAGAGCTCGTCGTAAACGGTTACGTCGATTCAAGCTTTGACACTGATCCGGATGACTCAAAATCACAAACCGGATATGTATTTTTATTGAACGGTGGAGCTGTCAGTTGGTGCAGTTCCAAGCAAAGCGTCGTGGCAGGATCTACGTGTGAAGCGGAATACATAGCTGCTTCGGAAGCAGCAAATGAAGGAGTCTGGATGAAGGAGTTCATATCCGATCTAGGTGTAATACCTAGTGCATCGGGTCCAATGAAAATCTTTTGTGACAACACTGGAGCAATAGCCTTGGCGAAGGAATCCAGGTTTCACAAGATAACAAAGCACATCAAAAGACGCTTCAATTCCATCCACGATCTAGTCAAGGAGGGAGACATATAGATTTGCAAGATACATACGGATCTGAATGTTGCAGACCCATTGACTAAGCCTCTTCCACGGGCAAAACATGATCAGCACCAGGACTCCATGGGTGTTAGGATCATTACTTTGTAATCTAGATTATTGATTCTAGTTCAAGTGGGAGACTGAAGGAAATATGCCCTAGAGGCAATAATAAAGATGTTATTTGTATTTCCTTATATCATGATTAATGTCTTTTATTCATCCTAGAATTGTATTAACCGGAAACTTTGTACATGTGTGAATACATAGACAAAAAACAGTATGTCCCTAGTATGCCTCTACTGGACTAGCTCATTGATCAAAGATGGTTATGTTTCCTAGCCATAGACATGAGTTGTCATTTGATCAACGGGATCACATCATTAGGAGAATGATGTGATGGACAAGACCCATCCGTTAGCTTAGCACTATGATCGTTTAGTTTTACTGCTATTGCTTTCTTCATGACTTATACATGTTCCTATGACTATGAGATTATGCAACTCCCGAATACCGGAGGAACACCTTGTGTGCTATCAAACGTCACAACGTAACTGGGTGATTATAAAGATACTCTACAGGTGTCTCCGAAGGTGTTCGTGGTGTTGGCATAGATCAAGAATAGGATTTGTCACTCCGAGTGTCGGAGAGGTATCTCTGGGCCCTCTCGGTAATGCACATTATAATAAGCCTTGCAAGCAAATGACTAATGAGTTAGTAACAAGATGATGTATTACGGAACGAGTAAAGAGACTTGTCGGTAATGAGATTGAACTAGGTATTGAGATACCGACGATCGAATCTCGGGCAAGTAACATACCGATGACAAAGGGAACAACGTATGTTGTCATGCAGTTCAACCGATAAAGATCTTCGTAGAATATGTAGGAGCCAATATGGGCATCCAGGTTCCGCTATTGGTTATTGACCGGAGAGATGTCTCGGTCATGTCTACATAGTTCTCGAACCCGTAGGGTCCGCACGCTTAAACGTTCGTTGACGATATAGTATTTAATGAGTTATGTATGTTGGTGACCGAATGTTATTCGGAGTCCCGGATGTGATCACGGACATGATGAGGAACTCCGGAATGGTCCGGAGATAAAGATTAATATATGGGATAATAGTGTTTGACCTCCGGAAGGGTTCCGGAATGCACCGGAAGGGGTTCCGGATGTTTCCCGAAATGTTTGGGTACGAGAACACTTTATTTGGGCCAAAAGGGAAATAACACAAGGTTTTTGGAAGGCGCAAAAGGAAGTTTTGCGGAGTCCAGAGGCCAGACGCCAGGGTCCCTGGTGTCTGGGTCCAGACGCCGGGAACCCTGGCGTCTGGCCCTGGAGTCCGAGAAGGACTCTTGCCTTTCGGGTGAAACCGACTTTGTGAAGGCTTTTACTCCAAGTTTCGACCCCAAGGCTCAACATATAAATAGAGGGGTAGGGATAGCACCCAAGACACATCAAGATACACCAAGCCATGTGCCGGCAACCCCGACCCTCTAGTTTATCCTCCGTCTAGTTTCTGTAGTGCTTGGCGAAGCCCTGCAGAGATTGTTCTTCATCAACAACCGTCAGCACGCCGTCGTGCTGCCGGAACTCATCTACTACTTCGCCCGTCTTGCTGGATCAAGAAGGTGAGGACGTCATCGAGCTGAACGTGTGCTGAACGCGGAGGTGCCGTAAGTTCGGTACTAGATCGGGACGGATCGTGAAGGTGTACGACTGCATCAACCGCGTTGATAAACGCTTCCTCTTTCGGTCTACGAGGGTACGTAGACACACTCTCCCCTCTCGTTGCTATGCATCTAGTAGATAGATCTTGCGTGATCGTAGGAAAATTTTAAAATACTACGTTCCCCAACACTGCCGTGACAAAACCACGACAGTTGGCGTCCACCGTGGGGCTATCGCACAATGGTTTCGAGTTCTTGAAGGGCAGCTTTAAAGGACTCAAGGGCTACACAGTGGGCCGGATGACTAAGAGTCATCGCAGCAAGATCTACATCGATGACGCAGGCTGGGGTCCCGAGGCCGACTCGATCGAGTACGAGTACCGGGTCCCCTTTGGCGGCATCCACGTCTTCATTGGCAAGATCGGTGAACCGGGCCCTGAGACGAACATCTTCCCCAACATCGTCGAGTCGGCTCAGCGTGCAAGACCTGCCCGGATTCGGCCCGCCATGAAGTGTGTCTTCGTGGGAGCGGTTCACGGGGCACAAGCTGAGGATGGATAGAAATCCGGCGGCAAGACCGTCGTTTATTCCAGCGACGAGTCATCCACTGGAGAAATCGAGTCTTTATATCTACTGCAGGATGGCCGGCCTGGGGGCTGTTCCGATGGTGACAGTATTCTGGACGCCCTTGATCCGCCAAGCCGGGTCGTCGTCTTCATGGCCGGTTCACAATCTGTGCAACAATCTTCGACTGCGGCGGCATTGACGTCCGACGCGGCGGCGGCAGCGGCAGCAAGGGCACGAGGCCCGGTTCAGCCACCGGCTCAAATTCTGCCCGCTTTAGTTGATACTTTGACAGCGCTGCTAACCGCGGAGGTTGGCCAGGCCGAGAAGGAACAACACGACGCGGAAGTTGCTAAAGTAAGGGGTCAAATAGATCAAGCTAAATTGGACCTGGCTGCTGAGAATACTAGGATGATCGCAAGGCAGGCCGAGCTAGATGCTCAGGCCTATCGGCTCTTGTTGGATCAGACTGCGTCAAACGACGTAATGAGGAGAAGGCGCCAATCTCGCCTGCCGCCGGTTTACAAAGCGAGGAACCTCTTTAGTACGCCAGGAGAGGGAACCAGCAACCAGGCGGGGATAAACCGGGGAGAAGTGCCTGGCACAGGGGCATCGATCCAGCCACAGGCCGCGGATCCAATCCGCCAGGTCGTTCCGTCACAGCATGCGTCCACACCTCGGTCCCCTATAGCAGTGGAAGCACGACGAGCTAGGGAGTTTCTGGAGACGGCTTTAACTCAACAGCGGGCTTATTCCCACAGCCGCGAGAGGATTCATTCCACCCCCCATCCAAGCTGGAGCTACAGCAGACACCTGGAAGAACCGGCCGTGTTGAGTAGCACGCGGAATCGTAACCCGCCGCGGAAGGAGGTGTAAACGCGCAAGATGTGGTGGATCAGGGCAGACAGCGCCGAGAGGCTGAATTAGCAGCCCAGTATGAAGCCCGTCAGCCTACGCCGGTTCGTCCATCTACCACGATCGAGCCAGGGGTTACTTCCAGCTCCTTGGGGTTACCATGTCTCACGCCCGCTTTACGCAATGTAAGACTGCCTAAGGACTTCAAAGGACCGCGCAAGGTGCCCAACTATACCGCGGATCTGTCCCCCGAAGCCTGGGTTGAAAGCTACAAGATGGCAATGGAGATGCTGGATGTGGACGATGCAGCGTGCGCGAAGTACTTCACCATGATGCTGGAGGGCACAGCTCGCACATGGCTAAAAGGGTTACCGCAGAACTCCATCGGATCATGGGCCGAGTTACGACGCCGGTTTATCAATAACTTCAAGGATACATGCAAGCAGCCCATGTCCATTGTAGACTTGGCGGCTTGCGTTCAAGGGGAAAACGAATCAACAAGTCAGTGGGTGCGCCGGGTGTCAGAAATCTTGCATTCCTCAGACCGCATTAATCCGGACACGGCAGTGGTAATGTTGGAAGGCAACTGCCGGTTTGAACCTCTGAAGTTGAAGTTGGGACGGCTCAAGCGTCACTGTCATGACATGGGAACACTCATGGGGGGCCCTGGTGAAGTATGCAGATTCGGATAGTGCTAAATATCCTGAGTCTGATGATGAGAAGTCAGGAAAAGGAAAAAAGATGGTAAAGCGCCGCAGTCTAATCCGGCGAATTAGGGTTACATCGGTAAGCGTAAAGTAGATAACAGTTCAGATTTCGTAGCTAACACCAATGTACAGGAGGATGGCCAGCGACATAAGGGTAGACCGCCCCTACGGGGCGGAGGATAAAATATCAATTTGGAACGCCAGATGAATGTGCCTTGTCCCAGGCACGACACGAAGGAAAAGCGAGCCACACACCTTTGGAAGGACTGCTTCATAATGAGGGAGTTCAGAAACCGGTTCCAATATGATCACGGATCGTCCGGTGGTTCAGGCCCTGGTTTTCAGGGTCCCGGTTATCAAGGTGGTGGTTCCGGTCCAGGGTTCCAAAATAACTAGGGCGGCCACAACAATCAGAACGGACACAACCAGCAGAGCGGCCAGGGTGGTTATAATAATCTGGGCAATCATCAGCAACAACAACAATCAGGCTATCAGAGCAACCCGAAGCAGCTGAGTAGTGGGCAATATCACGTCTTCACCACAAGTTTATGTAAGCACGATCAGAAGGTTTATAAGAGGGCAGTGCACTCCGTTGAACCGGGGGTGCCTCGTTATTTATGCTGGTCGGAACAACCCATTGTGTGGAGTCGAGAGGATCATCCGCCCCGGGTTGATAATCCGGGTCAACTGGCTCTGGTGGTGGCGCCTCAGGTTGGGGGCTATAAGTTCACCAAGGTGCTCATGGACGGAGGAAACAACATCAATATCTTGTATTTGAGACCTTTTGTCGCATGGGGTTGATAGACAAGAAGCTCAGACAATCCAACACTGTTTTTCATGGCGTGGTACCTGGTAAATCGGCGTATCCGGTCGGTAAGATAGATCTAGAGGTCACTTTTGGAGATGAGCATGATTCAAGGTCAGAAACTTTGACCTTGGAAGTGGTAAAGATCAAGAGCCCATATCACGCCTTGTTCGGGCGGCCGGCTTATGCTAAGTTCATGGCGAGGCCTTGTTATGTTTATCTGCAACTCAAGATGCCAGGTCATAAGGGAACTATTACGGTCCATGGGAGCCGTAAGATTGCTTTGGAGTGCGAGGAAGGAGATGCAGCCTATGCTGAGGCGGTTTTTGCAACTGAGGAATTGAAATTCTACAAGGATAATGTTGACCCGGCAGACATGTCTCCGTTGAAGAAGCCAACTACAAAGCATGATCCGGCCTTGAAGTTCAAATCAGCTGATGAGACCAAGCAGGTTGACTTTGTTCCTGGCGATTCATCCAAGCAGTTTATCATCAGTGCTAACCTGGATCCGAAATAGGAAAGCGCGCTCATTGAGTTCATCCATGGGAATCGGGACATCTTTGCATGGAAACCGTCTGACATGCCAGGTGTACCGAGGCAACTCGCTGAACACACTCTTAATGTCGATCCCAAGTTTAAACCAGTTAAATAGTTTCTTCGTCGCTTCAATGAAGAGAGACGCAAGGCTATTGGTGAAGAGGTGGCCAGGCTCTTGGCAGTAGGTTTTATAGTGGAGGTGTTGCACCCTGAGTGGTTGGCTAATCCGGTGCTGGTGCTTAAAAAGAACGACACTTGGCGAATGTGTGTTGATTACATAGATCTGAATAAGGCTTGCCTAGCTGATCCCTTTGCCCTCCCCCGTATTGATCAAATTATTGATGCTGCGGCGGGTTGTGAGCGCTTAAGTTTTCTGGATGCATATTCCGGTTATCATCAGATCAAGATGGCAGTTAAGGACCAGGAGAAAACAACCTTTATAACTCCCTTTGGAGCCTTCTGCTATGTATCCATGCCTTTTGGGCTCAAGAGTGCCCAGGCGACCTATCAGCGTTGTGTGCAGAATTATCTTCATGGACAGATTGGGTGGAACGTTCATGCATATGTGGATGACATTGTGGTAAAATCCAGGAAGGAAGAGACATTGATAACAGACTTGAAGGAAACCTTTGATAATCTTCGGGTTTATAAGATGATGCTTAATCCGGTCAGGTGCGTTTTTGGTGTGCCAGCAGGCAAGCTCCTGTGGGTCTTGGTGTCAAACAGGGGAATTGAAGCTAATCCGGAGAAGATCAAGGCTATTACATCCTTGGCAAAACTGCCATGCATCAACGATGTCCAACGCTTGGCGGGCCGTATTGCGGCACTAAGCCGGTTTATCAGCCGTTTGGGAGAGAAGGCCATCCCTCTTTATCAGATGATGAAAAAGACAGACTGCTTTGTCTGGAGTGATGCTGTTGATGCTGCGTTCGAGGACTTAAAGAAGCAGTTAGCAGAGCCGCCCATCCTTGCTGCACCAGTTGATAATGAGCCGCTATTGTTATACGTGGCTGCTAATGCCCGAGCAGTAAGTGTTGCCATTGTGGTACAACGCAAGGAGGCAGGAAAGGAATACCCGGTTCAACGGCCGGTTTACTATATCAGCGAGGTGCTCATCGAGTCGAAGCAGAGATACCCGCATTGGCAGAAACTGGTATATGGAGTCTTCATGGCAAACCGGAAGCTTAAGCAATATTTTCAGGGCCATCCGATCACTATGGTCAGTTCAGCCCCTCTGGGAGATATAATCCAGAACAGAGAAGCAACTGGCCGGGTTGCGAAGTGGGCCATTGAACTTAGTCCCCACGGGTTAAAATATGTTCCTCGTACTGCAATCAAATCTCAGGCACTGGTGGACTTCATCAATGATTGGACGGAGTTGCACGCGCCAGAAGAAAAGTCGGATCACACGTACTGGACTATTCACTTTGATGGATCCAGGCAATTGGAGGGCTCGGGGGCTGGAGTTGTGTTAACTTCCCCACGAGGTGATAAATCCTTCTTGATCCAGTAAGGAGGGAGGAGAGGTCGTCGGAGATCCAGCAGCACGACGGCGTGGTGATGGATGCAACGGGAATTCCTGCAGGGCTTCGCCGACGCCCTGCGGAGGAGGAGGAAGGTGTGACGGGAGGGGGAGAGGCGCCAGAGACTTGGGTGCGGCTGCCCTCTCCCCCCCACATATATATAGGGGGCTAGGGGGGTGCGCCAAGCCCTGCAGATGGGATCTGCAGGGGGGCGGCGGCCTGGGGGGGAGACTTGCCCCCCAAGGCATAGGGGGCGCCTCCCTCCCTTAGGGTTCCAACCCTAGGCGCATGAGGGAGGGCCCAGTAGGGTGCGCCAGCCCACCAGGGGCTGGCCCCCTTCCCCTTGCGGCCTAGGGGCCCCACCGGGATGGGTGGCCCCACCCGGTGGACCCCCGGGACCCCTTCGGTGGTCCCGAGACACTCCCGGTGACCCCCGGAGATCACCCGATGGCCGAAACTGGACTTCCTATATATCATTCTTTACCTCCGGACCATTCCGGAACTCCTCGTGACGTCCGGGATCTCATCCGGGACTCCGAACAACTTTCGGGTTTCCACGTGCATGTATCTCTATGACCCTAGCATTACTGAACCTTAAGTGTGTAGACCCTACGGGTTCGGGAGACACGTAGACATGACCGAGACCACTCTCCGGTCAATAACCAACAGCGGGATCTGGATACCCATGTTGGTTCCCACGTGTTCCTCGATGATCTTCATCGGATGAACCACTGTGTCAAGGATTCACTCAATCCCGTAGTTATTCCCTTTGTCCATTGGTACGGTACTTGCCCGAGATTTGATCGTCGGTATTCCCGATACCTTGTTCAATCTCGTCATGGCAAGTCTCTTTACTCGATCCGTAATCCATCATTCCGTGACTAACTCCTTAGTCACCTTGAGCTCATTATGATGATGTCTTACCGAGTGGGCCCAGAGGTACCTCTCCGTCATACGGAGTGACAACATCCCAGTCTTGGTTCGTACCAACTCAACAGACACTTTCGGAGATACCCGATGCGTACCTTTATAGCCACCCAGTTACGTTGTGACGTTTGGCACACCCAAAGTATTCCTACGGTATCCGGGAGTTGTACAACCTCATGGTCTAAGGAATAAATACTTGACACCGAAAAGCTTATGCATTACGAACTATACGATCTCGTGCTATGCTCAGGATTGGGTCTTGTCCATCACATCATTCTCCTAATGATGTGATCCCCTTATCACTGACATCCCATGTCTATGATCAGGAAACCGTGACCATATGTTGATCAACGAGCTGGTAACTAGAGGCTTACCAGGGACTCATTGTGGTCTATATATTCACACATGTATCGCTGTTTCCGTACAATACAATTCAAGCATGAATAACAGACAATGATCATGAACAAGGAAATATAATAATAATACTTTTATTATTGCCTCTAGGGCATATTTCCAACAGTCTCCCACTTGCACTAGAGTCAATAATCTAGTTACATCGTGATGAATCGAACACCCATAGAGTTCTGGTGTTGATCATGTTTTGCCCGTGGAAGGGGTTTAGTCAACGGGTCTGCAACATTCAGATCCGTATGCACTTTACAAATATCTATATCTCCATCTTGAACATAATTCCGGATGGAGTTGAAACGGCGCTTGATGTGCTTGGTCTTCTTGTGAAACCTGGGCTCTTTGGTAATGGCAATGGCACCAGTGTTGTCACAGAAGAGAGTCATCGGGCTTGACGCGCTTGGAATGACTCCTAGGTCGGTGATGAACTCCTTCATCCAGACTCCTTCCTGCGCTGCTTCGGAAGCAGATATGTACTCCGCTTCACATGTAGATGCCGCCACGACGCTTTGCTTGCAACTGCACCAGCTGACTGCCCCACCATTCAAAATATACACGTATCTGGTTTGTGACTTGGAGTCATCCAGATCTGTGTCGAAGCTAGCATCGACGTAACCCTTTACGACGAGCTCTTCGTCACCTCCATAAACGAGAAACATATCCTTAGTCCTTTTCAGGTACTTTAGGATGTTCTTGACCGCTGTCCATGGTTCCATACCGGGATCACTTTGGTACCTCCATACCAAACTTATGGCAAGGTTCACATCAGGTCTGGTACACAGCATGGCATACATGATAGAACCTATGGCCGAGGCATAGGGTATGACACTCATCTTTTCTCTATCTTCTGTCGTGGTCGGCGACTGAGCCTTGCTCAATCTCATACCTTGCAAAACAGGCAAGAATCCCTTCTTGGACTGATCCATATTGAACTTTTTCAATATCTTGTCAAGGTATGTACTTTGTGAAAGACCAATGAGGCGTCTTGATCTATCTCTATAGATTTTGATGCCTAATATGTAAGCAGCTTCTCCAAGGTCCTTCATTGAAAAACTCTTATTCAAGTAGGCCTTTACATTTTCCAAGAATTCGATATCATTTCCCATCAGCAATATGTCATCCACATATAATATGAGAAATGCCACAGAGCTCCCACTCACTTTCTTGTAGATACATGCTTCTCCATAAGTCTGTATAAAGCCAAACGCTTTGATCACATCATTAAAGCAAATATTCCAACTCCGAGATGCTTGCACTAGCCCGTAAATCGAGCGCTGGAGCTTGCATACCTTGTTAGCGTTCTCTGGATCGACAAAACCTTCCGGCTGCATCATATACAACTCTTCCTTGAGGAAGCCATTAAGGAATGCCGTTTTGACGTCCATTTGCCATATCTCATAATCATAGAATGCGGCAATAGCTAACATGATTCTGACTGACTTCAGCATCGCTACGGGAGAGAAAGTCTCGTCGTAGTCAATCCCTTGAACTTGTCGATAACCCTTAGCGACAAGCTGAGCCTTATAGATGGTCACATTACCATCCGCGTCTGTCTTCTTCTTAAATATCCATTTGTTTTCTATGGCATGCCTGTCATCAGGCAAGTCCACCAAAGTCCATACTTTGTTTTCATACATGGATTCTATCTCGGAATTCATGGCTCCAAGCCATTTATTGGAATCCGGGCCCGCCATCGCTTCTTCATAGTTCGAAGGTTCACCGTTGTCTAACAACATGATTTCCATGACAGGGTTGCCGTACCACTCTGGTGCGGAACGGGCCCTTGTGGACCTTCGAAGTTCAGTAGTAACTTGATCTGTTTCTTCATGATCATCATCATTAACTTCCTCCCTTGTCGGTGCAGGCACCTCAGGAACAATTTCCTGCGCTGCGCTACTTTCCGGTTCGGGAGGGGTGACTGTCACCTCATCAAGTTCTACTTTCCTCCCACTCACTTCTTTCGAGAGAAACTCTTTCTCCAGAAAGGATCCATTCTTGGCAACAAAGACTTTGCCTTCGGATCTGTGGTAGAAGGTGTACCCAATCGTTTCCTTTGGGTATCCTATGAAGACGCATTTTTCCGATTTGGGTTCGAGCTTTTCAGGTTGAAGTTTCTTGACATAGGCATCGCAACCCCAAACTTTCAGAAACGACAACTTAGGTTTCTTGCCAAACCAAAGTTCATACGGTGTCGTCTCAACGGATTTCGACGGAGCCCTATTTAAAGTGAATGCGGCAGTCTCTAAAGCATAACCCCAGAAAGATAGCGGTAAATCGGTGAGGGACATCATAGATCGCACCATGTCCAACAGAGTACGATTTCGACGTTCGGACACACCGTTACGTTGAGGTGTTCCGGGTGGTGTCAATTGTGAAACAATTCCACAGTTCCTAAGGTGCGTGCCAAATTCATGACTTAAATATTCACCCCCACGTTCTGATCGTAAGAACTTTATTTTTCTGTCACGTTGATTCTCAACCTCATTCTGAAATTCCTTGAACTTTTCAAAGGTCTCAGACTTGTGTTTCATCAAATAGATATACCCATATCTACTCAAGTCATCTGTGAGGGTGAGAACATAATGATAGCCTCCGAGAGCCTCAACACTCATTGGACCGCACACATCGGTATGTATGATTTCCAACAAGTTGGTTGCTCGCTCCATTGTTCCGGAGAACGGAGTCTTGGTCATCTTTCCCAAGAGGCATGGTTCGCACGTGTCAAATGATTCATAATCAAGAGACTCTAGAAGTCCATCTGAATGGATCTTCTTCATACGTTTGACACCAATATGATCAAGGCGGCAATGCCACAAGTATGTGGGACTATCATTATCAACTTTACATCTTTTGGCATCTACACTATGAATATGTGTATCATCACGTTCGAGATTCATCAAAAATAAACCATTGACCAGCGAGGCATGACCATAAAACATATCTCTCAAATAAATAGAACAACCATTATTCTCCGATTTAAATGAGTAGCCATCTCGCATAAGACGAGATCCAGATACAATGTTCATGCTCAAAGCTGGTACTAAATAACAACTATTGAGGTTTAAAACTAATCCCGAGGGTAGATGTAGAGGCAGCGTGCCGACGGCGATCACATCGACCTTGGAACCATTCCCGACGCGCATCGTCACCTCGTCCTTCGCTAGTCTCCGCTTATTCCGCAACTCCTGCTTAGAGTTACAAATATGAGCAACTGCACCGGTATCGAATACCTAGGAGCTACTACGAGCGCTGGTAAGGTACACATCAATAACATGTATATCACATATACCTTTGACGTTGCCGGCCTTCTTGTCCGCTAAGTATTTGGGGCAGTTCCGCTTCCAGTGACCCGTTCCCTTGCAATAAAAGCACTCTGTCTTAGGCTTGGGTCCATACTTTGGCTTCTTCCCGGCAACTGGCTTACCGGGCGCGACAACTCCTTTGCCGTCCTTCTTGAAGTTCTTCTTACCCTTGCCTTTCTTGAACTTAGTGGTTTTATTGACCATCAACACTTAATGTTCTTTCTTGATATCCACCTCCGCTGATTTCAGCATCGAATACACCTCGGGAATGGACTTCTCCATCCCCTGCATATTGAAGTTTAACACGAAGCTCTTGAAGCTTGGTGGGAGCGACTGGAGGATTCTGTCAACGATCGCTTCATCTGGGAGATTCATTCCCAGCTGAGACAAGCGGTTGTGCAATCCAGAAATCTTGAGGATGTGCTCACTGACAGAACTGTTTTCCTCCATCTTACAGCTGTAGAATGCGTCGGAGACATCATATCTCTCGACTCGGGCATGAGCTTGGAAAACCATTTTCAGCTATTCGAACATCTCATATGCTCCGTGATTCTCAAAACGCTTTTGGAGCCCCGACTCTAAGCTGTAAAGCATGACGCTCTGAACCACGGAGTAATCATCACTACGCGACTGCCAGGCGTTCATAACGTCTTGGGTCGCCGGGGGAACGGGTGCATCACCTAGCGGTGCTTCAAGGACATATGATCTCTTGGCAGCTATGAGGATAATCCTCAGGTTACGGACTCAATCCGTATAGTTGCTACCATCGTCTTTCAGCTTGGTTTTCTCTAGGAACGCGTTGAAGTTGAGGGAAACTTGAGCGTGGGCCATTTGATCTACAAAAGATATTGTAAAGAATTTAGACTAAGTTCATGATAATTAAGTTCATCTTAATCAAATTTTAATGAACTCCCACTCAGAATGACATCTCTCTAGTCATCTAAGTGATACACAATCCGAATCGACTAGCCCGTGTCCGATCATCACGTGAGACGGACTAGTCATCAAGGGTGAACATCTTCATGTTGATTGTATCTTCTATACGACTCGTGTTCGACCTTTCGGTCTTCCGTGTTCCGAGGCCATGTCTGTACATGCTAGGCTCGTCAAGTAAACCCTAAGTGTATTGCTTGTGTAAATCTGGCTTACACCCGTCGTATGCGAACGTTAGAACCTATCACACCCGATCATCACGTGGTGCTTCGGAACAACGATCCTTAGCAACGGTGCACAGTTAGGGGGAACACAATTCTAGAAATTTTAGTGAGAGATCATCTTATTTACTATCGTGGTTCTAAGTAAACAAGATGCATAAACATGATAAACATCACATGCAATCAATTAAAGTGACATGATATGGCCAATATCATCTTGCTCCTTCGATCTCCATCTTCGGGGCACCATGATCATCTTGTCACCGGCTCGACACCATGATCTCCATCATCATGATCTTCATCATCGTGTCTTGAAGAAGTCGTCACGCCAACTATTACTTCTACTACTATGGCTAACGTTTAGCGATAAAGTAAAGTAATTACATGGCGTTTATTCAGTGACACGTAGGTCATACAATAATTAAGACAACTCATATGGCTCATGCCGGTTGTCAAGTTCATCGACATGCAAGTCGTGATTCCCTATTACAAGAACATGATCAATCTCATACATCACATATATCATTCATCACATCTTCTTTGGCCATACCACGTCACATAGCATATGCTGCAAAAACAAGTTAGACGTCCTCTAATTGTTGTTGCAAGTTTTTACGTGGCTTCTATAGGTTTTCTAGCAAGAATGTTTCTTACCTACGCCAAAAACCACAATGTGATTTTTCAATTTCTATTTACCCTTCATAAGGACCCTGTTCATCGTATCCGATCCGACTAAAGTAGGAGAGACAGACACCCGCCAGCCACCTTATGCATCTAGTGCATGTCTGTCGGAGGAACCAGTCTCACATAAGCGTACGTGTAAAGTCGGTCCGGGCCGCTTCATCCCACAATACCGCCGAATCAAGACTAGACTAGTAACGACAAGAAAATTGAGCAAACTCAAACGCCCACAACTGCTTTGTGTTCTACTCGTGCAAGATTCTACGCATAAGACCTAGCTCAGATGCCACTGTTGGGGAACGTAGCAGAATTCAAAAAATTTCTACGCTTTCACCAAGATCCATCTAAGGAGACATCTAGCAACAAGCATATGAGAGTGCATCTACATACCGTTTTGTAGATCGCGAGCGGAAGCTTTCGAAGAAGCGTGGATGAAGTAGTTGTACTCTTCGCGTTCTTCGTCACCGATGATCTAGCGCCGAACGGACGGCACCTTCGTGTTCAACACACGTCCGGTACAGCAACGTCACCTCCTTCTTGATCCAGCAAGGGGGGAGGAGAGGTCGTCGGAGATCCAGCAGCACGACGGCGTGGTGATGGATGCAACGGGAATTCCTGCAGGCCTTCGTCGGCGCCCTGCGGAGGAGGAGGAAGGTGTGACGGGAGGGGGAGAGACGCCAGAGACTTGGGTGCGGCTGCCCTCTCCCCCCCACATATATATAGGGGGCCAAGGGGGTGCGCCAAGCCCTGCAGATGGGATCTGCAGGGGGGCGGCGGCCTGGGGGGGAGACTTGCCCCCCAAGGCATAGGGGGCGCCTCCCTCCCCTAGGGTTCCAACCCTAGGCGCATGAGGGAGGGCCCAGTAGGGTGCGCCAGCCCACCAGGGGCTGGCCCCCTTCCCCTTGCGGCCTAGGGGCCCCACCGGGATGGGTGGCCCCACCCGGTGGACCCCCGGGACCCCTCCGGTGGTCCCGGGACACTCCCGGTGACCCCCGGAGATCACCCGATGGCCGAAACTGGACTTCCTATATATCATTCTTTACCTCCGGACCATTCCGGAACTCCTCGTGACGTCCGGGATCTCATCCGGGACTCCGAACAACTTTCGGGTTTCCACGTGCATGTATCTCTATGACCCTAGCGTTACCGAACCTTAAGTGTGTAGACCCTACGGGTTCGGGAGACATGTAGACATGACCGAGACCACTCTCCGGTCAATAACCAACAGCGGGATCTAGATACCCATGTTGGTTCCCACGTGTTCCTCGATGATCTTCATCGGATGAACCACTGTGTCAAGGATTCACTCAATCCCGTAGTTATTCCCTTTGTCCATCGGTACGGTACTTGCCCGAGATTCGATCGTCGGTATTCCCGATACCTTGTTCAATCTCGTCATGGCAAGTCTCTTTACTCGATCCGTAATCCATCATTCCGTGACGAACTCCTTAGTCACCTTGAGCTCATTATGATGATGTCTTACCGAGTGGGCCCAGAGGTACCTCTCCGTCATACGGAGTGACAACATCCCAGTCTTGGTTCGTACCAACTCAACAAACACTTTCGGAGATACCCGATGCGTACCTTTATAGCCACCCAGTTACGTTGTGACGTTTGGCACACCCAAAGTATTCCTACGGTATCCGGGAGTTGTACAACCTCATGGTCTAAGGAATAAATACTTGACACCGAAAAGCTTATGCATTACGAACTATACGATCTCGTGCTATGCTCAGGATTGGGTCTTGTCCATCACATCATTCTCCTAATGATGTGATCCCGTTACCACTGACATCCCATGTCTATGATTAGGAAACCGTGACCATCTGTTGATCAACGAGCTGGTAACTAGAGGCTTACCAGGGACTCATTGTGGTCTATATATTCACACATGTATCGCTGTTTCCGTACAATACAATTCAAGCATGAATAACAGACAATTATCATGAACAAGGAAATATAATAATAATACTTTTATTATTGCCTCTAGGGCATATTTCCAACACTTCATGCTGTTCCAGATTGGACAATCCCGTATCTGATGTACATGGACCGAGGTGAGTTACCAGAGGATGAAGTCTTGGCTAGACAGATAGTCCGACGGTCCAAATCAATAACTACTGTCAATGGAGAGCTGCAGCAGTGCAGCGTATCTGGGGCGTTTCAACGTTGTGTATCACCAGACGAAGGCCGTGAGATTCTTTGAGAGATTCACGAGGGATATTGTGGTCACCACGCCGGTTCAAAATCTTTGGTGGCTAAAGCTTTTCGTCATGGGTTCTACTGGCTGACGGCTCATGCTGATGCAGAGGACTTGGTCAAAAAGTGTGATGCTTGCCAGAAATTCTCACGACGTGCTCATATACCGCCTCAAGAGTTGAGGATGATTCCAATTACTTGGCCGTTCGCGACTTGGGGGCTAGACATGGTTGGGCCCTTTAAAAGATCTCCAGATAAGAAGACCCACCTTCTGGTGGCGGTGGATAAGTTTACCAAGTGGGTCGAAGCGGAGCTAGTCGGCAAGTGTGATGCAGCAACAGTGGTTCAATTCCTCAAGAAAGTGATTTTCTGGTTTGGCTTTCCACACAGTATTATAACTGATAATGGTACCAATTTATCCATGGGGGCTATGGAGGAGTTTTGTCAACGAGAGCACATCCGGCTTGACGTGTCTTCAGTGGCTCACCCCCAGTCCAATGGTCAAGCTGAGAGAGCCAATCAAGAGATCTTGAGAGGCATCAAACCCCGGCTCATGGTCCCTTTGCAGAGGACACTGGGTTGTAGGGTGGAGGAATTACCCTATGTGTTGTGGAGCATCAACACCACACCTAACAGGTCTACGGGTTACACGCCTTTTTTCATAGTATATGGAGCTGAAGCGGTCCTCCCTAGTGACATCCGTCATGATTTGCCATGGGTGGCGGCTTACGTTGAAACTGATAACGAGAAGGCACGGCAAGACGCGTTAGACCGACTAGATGAGGAGCGTGACATGGCAGCAGCTCGATCGACGATTTATCAGCAGGATCTGCGCCGATCCCACAGTTGCCGGGTTAAAACTAGAACATTTCAAGAAGGTGATCTAGTGCTCCGGCTCATCCAAGACCAGACAGACATGCACAAGCTATCCCCGCCTTGGGAAGGACCCTTCGTGGTCATCAAGAATCTACACAATGGATCATACTACCTCGTTGACGTTCGAGAACATAAGGATTCACGCACCGCGGAGGAGGAGACCCGACGACCGTGGAATATCGCTCATCTTCGGCCTTACTACACCTGAGCCATAGGCTCCGCTTTATGTACATATATTCGCAATGTATATATTATGATCAATATAATAAACCGGGATCCCCGTTAAAGCGGGGTATCTGCTGTTTTTTACATAAGAGTTTGTCACATGGGGGCTTCTGTGTGTAAAGAAGGAGTTCCTATGGCCCTCTTAGACTGGCTATTACGCCAATATCATCATAAGAGCATAGCTCTGGTTGCCTCGGTAATCCGGCTATCAAGCCAACATGATGGTAAGGGGCAAAAGAGAGTTTGATGCATAGCACAACTCAAACATAGCCACCCGACGAGCACAACTCACAATGTTACTTGGGGGCTCCTGTCGCACAGCGGCAACGAGTTTTTAAGACCCTTGTAATAGGCTATCAAGCCACGGCTTGGAAGCCTGGTGTATACACCTAAAACCCCGGGTTAACCTGCCTGCATCAAGTAAGTCACTCCGCCCAGGTAAACATGGTATGACCCGTTGAGCATTTGACAAGTCAATCTAATCACAGACTGAACTTGTCAACGTTAAATTGACGATTAGTTAAGGATTGAGGACCATCTTAGCAGGCTTTGTGAAATGGTTTAACTCAGTGGCCTGGCAGCCCATGCAAAGCCTCGAATTTGGAGCCTGGCAGCTCGTAAAAAGCCTCGACTACTGGATTTTATTTTGACAAGTGTTTCTTTGTTTTTTACCAAGTTTCTTGTCATTTGAGATCATTGGCATTTATCTGAAATCTATTGATTCGGCGGAGTGGTTAACTATAAGTGGCCACCATAATAAACCAGCGTTCACAGAACCTGGTCTGGTTTGATTACAAATCTCTAGTACTACTTACATCTAAACCGGTGTTTATCACAACCCGATACGGTTCCATCATGAATCGGCAACATATTGCAGGAGTCATCAATACTCACCGATTGGGATCATCGCCCTTACTGCAAAATATTGGTTAAGCCAATGACACAAATCGCTATCACGGGTATGATATATGTTTCATATTTTCAATACAGTTCAGGTAATAAACCTAGATCATGTATATGGGCATTATGACCCATCCGGCAATAAACCGCCAGGACCCTTTAAATTTTGTCTTATGCAGAAACAGGTGGAATAAAACTGTTAAAGTATCATAAAGCAGAAAAACTATGAAATTGCCAGATTGAGCAAATGTTATGCAAAGGGAATACGCATGAGGACATAACCAAATGTTTCGGTTACCCTATTACAAGGCGTTTTTCAGCCCAAAAGAATATTTGTTCCTTGCCTAAGTACTATGACATGATAAATGTTGTCGGTGTACAAAAAGGGGGGTACACTTTTTTGTACCCCTATGACTGTGCACGGGCAGTCTGAGCCACGGGCACCGCCGCACCAAGCAAGGCAAGGGAGGTAAGCCAGGGTAAGACCGAACCTCAAGAGAACTAGAACAAGACCACAAAGAGCAAAGGGACGAAGCGGGTTCCCCCGGCAAGGTCCTTGCCGGGAGCCAGTTTTAGTAGCCCCGGCAAGACCCTTGCCGCGGCAACTCGCCCCACGCCTACGGAGCAAATCACCCTTGAGTCCATTGCCCCCATGGGGCAAGGATTCGGGAGACATCCCCGTAGTGGCATGCAGATCTTTGTGAAGACATTCAAGATCAGATACGCACTAAGAAGACGACGACCCTTGGCGGGATCCCAGCCAAGGAAGACCACAAGACCTCTGGCAAGCACCTTGCCGGGGATGGCAGCAGGCGCCGCGGCAAGACCCTTGCCGGGGCCCCGGCAAGGCTCTTGCCGGGGACATCCGCAGGGCCACCATCAGGCCCACGCCGACTAAACTTCCACCGCCGTATGCAGCTGCCGACCCAACCAGCTGGGCAGGCACCTGCGTGGCGGCATGCAGATCTTCGTGAAGACCCACCATTGCGCCACCTCAGCTGCCTGCCTACCTACATGGCATCTCAGGCATCGTTGGCCAGGGCGCGTGTCGACATAAGAAGGAGCGGCGACGGACAAGACATGTCTCTCCCCCGTCCCCGATAAAGCAAGGACACCTAAGTAAGACACATTAAATGCGCCTTGTCATGTAATGCGAGGGATAACCTCGCATCACTGTACCCTTTCCACCTCATGTGTGCCACTGTGGCAACCCCTTTTTCTATAAAAGGAGGCCCGAGGCGACCAGGAGGAGGATTCGGCTTTTTGGAGCTCCTCATGCCCCATAGCTAGCTGAAGAACACAGATATACAATCCACCAAAGCAGGAGTAGGGTTTTACGCATCCTCGCGGCCCGATCCTGGATAAACGAACTGTGTGCTATCTGTTTAATCCGCTCTTCTCTCAACCCCGCGCCCCGCTAACCATAGTAGGGATTCTTGTGATCCCATAGGTGTCGTTCCCACCGACATCTTTGGCGCGCCAGGTAGGGGGGCGCAGTTGTGAGAATCGGCTTTAGTAGTTAGTTCGACGCTTCTTCATCATCATGGCACCCAAGAAGAAGACGACGGTGGCGGTTGGCCAGTCGGAAGCCGGACAACCCGTCCCAACCTGGGCGAGCAGCGGACCGGTCGTGGAAAGGACCTGGGGCGCTGCTCGCGAACACCAACGCCGTCCCAGCAGCCGGAGTTTGGGAGGTGGCGATGTTTGTGCGCCTGGTAACGGGCCACACACCGCCAAATCCAAAGACGGAGCCAGGCCCTCCGCGGGTGGCGCGGGGCCTTCCAAGATCGCTGCTGCATCACCTGAAGGCGACGCAAGGGCCTCCAGGATTCCCATGCCGGCGCCAACAGCGCGCTCCTCCCAAGCAGCGCGCGACGAATGGCGTCATCACGCCGAAGATCTCGGGCGTCGCCGCGGGAAGAGCCCCGAGCGCCACTCCCGAGACGTAGAAGACCTGCCCGCCCGCCAAAGCGCTGGTGAAAACGGCACGCGACTGCCGGATCGTGATGGAGCTCCTCCTCACATGGTCAGGAGTCGAAGTGCGTCGCGGTCCGTGCAGGTTTCGCTACCGCTAACCCCAGCAGAAGCCCTGGCGCGCGCGCAGTTGCTCCTTGACTTTCCTCCCGTTATGGTGAAACTCAACGAATGGAGAGCCACCATCCGAAGCCTTGTCGCAGTCGCCAACAAGGATGAACCAAGTCCAGCGAAGCCCCCGGGTCGACGCTCCGATGGGGTCCCACGCACTGGTGGCGGGAGGACCGGCAGCACCGTGGCCACGGTGCATTCGCCTCCTCCTCGCCCGGTACCGCGTGTGTCGACTCGTCGAGACGTCACGGGTGACGACATATCCATAGCGTCATCCGACCCACGGACCCACGGCGACCAGCGTCAAGTTCTTCAGGAGCGAGCTCATGAAGACGCTCGAACCACCATCGAGCGCCGGCGCGGAGCGCGCCACCAGTCAGACAGGCAAGCATGGCCTACTGTGAACCGCCCAGCACCGGAGAGCCCTGGAGGTCTACCTTACGAGGTAGGCTGTCCGGCATTTACCCGTGAGCTGCGGTAGTTCCAGTGGCCCACTCACCGCACCTTCAAGCCTAACGTTGGCGAGAAGTACAATGGCAAGACCCACCCGTCGGAGTTCCTCAGCATCTACACCATCGCGATGCAAGCTGCCGGAACCCGCGACGATAAGGTGCTTGCGAATTACCTTCCATTGGCTCTTGAACCCAATGCCATGTCATGGTTGATGCACTTGCCGGTAGACTCTATTTCCTCCTGGTCGGATTTGTGCCATGAGTTTGTTGGCACCTTTACTGGAGGTCACCAAGCCCATGGCCAAGAAAGTGACCTGCACGTCATTCCCCAGAAGGGAGGTGAGAGTCTGCGCAAGTATATACAGAGGTTCAGCCAGGTACAGTACAATATCCCTAATGTTCACCCTGCCTCCATCATCAACGCGTTCCATCAGAACGTGCGTAACCGCAAGATGCGTGAAGAACTGGCAATGAACAAGGTGAAAGATGTGGCGAAACTCTATGTTCTTGCTGACAGATGTGCCCGGGCTGAAGAGGGAAGGAAGTACCCCGGCGAAGACGCTGGCGTGGAAACCGACTCTTCAGATGAGGATACTGCCGCCCCGGCGAAGAAAGGACGGCGCCGCAATAGGAAGCGCAAGGGTAAAGCCGTGCTTGTCGTCGAGGGATCTGATGACGCCGGATCTGCCAAGAAAACCAAGGCAGATGACCCCGAAAAGGAAATTGCCGGATGTGTTGCCTGCCGGGCCTTGGCGGCTGCCGAGAAGCTAGGAAACTCCGACAAGCAATACTGCAAGATCCATCGCACCAAAGGCCATGATCTCCAGAACTGCCGACAGGTTGAGCTCCTTCCTGTGAAGCAGAGGGCTGAATATGAGAGGCGGGACAAGGAGAAGGGCTAGGATGGTGCTGAGGGGTCCGGCAAGAAGCGTGATGGCCAAGCAGGCCGTCGCTGCAAGGATAAACAGCAGGAGAGGCCCGCCCAGGGCCGTGACAGAAAGCCAGAAGACGATGATCACGAAGAGGATGACGAGTCCGGTGACCAAGAGTTTCAGAAAGCCACGGAGGCCATGTGCGTCGATGTTGGTGCCTCGCTGCATACTTCTCACCGCCAGCTTAAACATTGGGCGCGTGAGATTACAGCGGCGGAGCCGTCGTCTGGTGCCCAAAAGCCGCTGAAATGGTCCAGCACACCTATCATTTTTGACACTGAGGATCACCCTGATCGCACTACTGCGGTCGGGTGCTTGCCATTGTTGGTTTCACCGACAATACGCAACCTCAAGGTGACAAAGATGCTAGTCAATGGCGGGGCCGGTCTGAACTTAATCTCACCTACCGTGATCGAGAACCTGCAGATTCCTAACGGAGACCTCGAAGAGACAGGCACGTTTCAGGGGGTCAACCCGAGGAGAAGTCAACCAAAGGGGAAGGTCATGCTGCTCGTGACTTTTGGAAGTGATCTGAACTACAGGACAGAAAGGATCGTGTTTGATGTTGCCAAGATCCCCTTGCCTTACAACGGGATCCTTGGCCGCCCAGCGCTGGCCAAGTTCATGGCAGCGTCACACTACGCCTACAACACCCTGAAGATGCCAGGGCCTGTGACGATCATCACCATCCCATCCGATAAGAAAGATGCGCTGATTTTCACTGACCAACTATACCAACAAGCAGTTGCAGCAGCTGCCGCCACTAGGGCACTTGCTCCTGCCATTGGAGCCCCGGGGGGAAGAAGAAGAAGAGGACCGGTGAGACCTCGGACACCCACTCCGGCAAGTGCACCTCTTTGGAGTGTAGTGCTCCCGTCGAGGATGTGCCAGAGAGCTCCATCGGCAGAAACAAGAAGTCCAGGGCCACATCGCCGGGAACCAAGAAGGTTTCTATCAAGGAGGACGATGCGGGAGGGTCTTTCACCATAAGCTCCACCCTTGACGACAAATAGGAAGATGTGCTCGTTACCTTCCTGCGGGCAAATGTGGATGTGTTTGCATGGCAAGCATCCGACATCCCCGGCATTCCCAGGGAGGTGATTGAGCACCACCTTGCTGCTTGTCCTCATGCGCGGCCCGTCAAGCAGAAGGTCAGGAAGCAAGCTTTGGAACGACAAGAGTTCATCACAGAGGAGATCCGGAAACTGGAAGCAGCGGGTTTGGTAAGAGGAGTGCTCCATCCAACGTGGTTGGCCAATCCAGTGGTAGTGCGCAAGGCAAATGGGAAGTGGAGGTTGTGTATTGATTACACAGATATCAATAAGGCTTGTCCCAAAGACCCCTTCCCGTTGTCGTGCATCGACCAGATTGTTGACTCCACGGCTGGGTGTGACCTGTTGTCATTCCTCGATGCCTACTCCGGCTACCATCAGATCTTCATGACAAGAGAAGACGAAGAGAAGATATCATTCATCACCCCATGTGGTACGTATTGTTTCGTACGAATGCCTTTCGAGTTGAAGAGTGCTGGTTCAACGTTTGCAAAGGCAGTCCAGATTGGTTTTGAACCCCAGCTCCATAGAAATATGGAGGCTTATATGGATGATATAGTGGTCAAAACCAAGAACAGGGCAACCCTTATACTGGATTTACAAGAAACATTTGCAAACCTACGCAAGATCAATCTCAAGCTGAACCCTGAGAAGTGCATCTTCGGCGTCCCGTCCGGCAAGCTTCTCTGGTTCTTTGTGTCGCAGCGTGGGATAGAGGCCAATCCGGACAAGATCAAAGCTATAGAACAGATTGAAGCACCCAAACGGGTCAAGGATGTGCGTCAGCTTGCTGGCTGCGTTGCCGCCATGAGCAGATTCATTTCCAAGTCTACCGAGCGCGCCCTTCCCTTTTTCAAGATTTTGAAAAAGGCGGGCCCAATGGAGTGGACGCCAGAAGCCGAAGCAGCATTGCAAGATTTGAAGAGGTATCTTTCCTCCACGCCAGTACTAGTTGCGCCTAGGCCACAAGAACCGTTGCTGCTATACTTGGCGGCAACGAACCAGGTGGTCAGCGCCGCACTAGTGGCACAGAGAGAAATTGATGACGAGGTGATAGCAGCGACAGAGCCTGATGCCGTTGGTGCGGAGACGACACGGCCGGTTGGAGTGCCGCCAAGGAAGAAAATGATGCAGCACCCGGTCTACTTTGTTAGCTCCCTCCGGCAGGGGGCTAGATCAAGGTACTCCGGTGTGCATAAATTGCTCTTCGGCCTTCTTATGGCCTCGAGGAAGCTGCGTCACTATTTCCAGGCGCACGAGATCACTGTCGTCACTCGCCTCCCTCTGCAACGGATATTGCACAAGCCAGATGCAACAGGAAGAATTGTAGAGTGGGCACTGGAGCTGTCCAGCTTTGGCCTCAAGTTTGAAAGTACCTCGACGATTCAAAGCCGAGTCCTGGCGGAGTTCATTGCAGAATGGACCGCGACGCCTGATGAAGAAGCCCAGGAAACTGCTCTCCCCGGCAAAGAGGCGAGTTGCGGCTGGATCATGTACTTTGATGGAGCTTTCTCCTTACAGGGCGCCGGGGCTGGCGTACTGCTTGTTGCGCCCACCGGAGAGCACCTCAAGTACGTGGTCCAGATGCACTTCCCTAGGGAGGTATCAACGAACAATACTGCCGAATATGAGGGGCTGCTTGCTAGTCTTAGGATCGCGGCAGACATCGGAATCAAGAAACTCATTGTCAGGGGCGATTCGCAGCTTGTCTTCAAACAAGTCAACAAAGATTACCAGAGCCCGTTGATGAAGGCCTACGTCGATGAAATGAGAAAGCTGGAAGAGCATTTTGATGGTATACAGGCGGAGCACGTTCCCCGAGCAGATAATGACATTGCCGATTACCTATCAAAGCGCGCTGCCCTCAAGTTACCTGTGGAACCAGGTACCTTTGTGCTTCAGCTTTCTCAGCTATCCGTTGATCCATCAACAGGGCAAAACAAGAGGAGGAAATCAGGGCCCGGCAAGTACTTTCCTGCCGAGCTCCCCGGAGCCGCCGGCAAGGATGTTGCCAGGAATACTGAGCCCGCCACGGGACGGCTAGCTCCGGCGGAGCGTCAAGCTCTTGCCGTCGAGACAGCCGCTCCTATAGCGAAGGAAATGCCTTTAGTCCTCGCCGTCGAGCCCCAGGCTCCAGCGTGGGCACAACATACCGTCTGATTCCTCCAAACTGGGGAACTTCCTGAGGAGCAGGAAGAAGCGGAAAAAGTAGCCCGTCGATCTGCTATGTACCAGTTCGTCGATGACGTCCTGTACAGAAAGAGACCGAACGACATGAAATTGAAGTGTATCCCTCGAGAGGAAGGACTGGGGCTGTTGGCAGAGATACATGGAGGCATATGTGGATCCCACATAGGGTCAAGAGCCCTTGTCGGCAAGGCATTCCGGCAAGGCTTCTTCTAGCCCACTGCCCTCCAGGATGCGACGACACTGGTCACCAGGTGTGAAGCGTGTCAGTTACATTCAAACAAACTTCATCAAACAGCTCAAGCCCTTCAAACCATTCCTCTCTCCTGGCCCTTCTCGGTTTGGGGGCTCGACATACTGGGCCCTTTCCCCCCGCGTTGTCGGGGGCTTTGAGTACTTGTACATCGCAATCGACAAGTTAACAAAGTGGCCAGAGGTGGAGGCAGTGAGGAAGGTCACAGCCCAGTCAGTCGTCAAATTCTTCAAGGGACTGGTGTGCCGTTTTGGTGTAACCAACAGGGTCATCACCGATAATGGCACACAGTTCACAAGCCGCACCTTCATGCAATATACCCAAGACCTCGGCAGCAAAGTCTGTTTCGCTTCCGTTGCTCACCCACGAAGCAATGGTCAGGCTGAGAGAGCAAACGCTGAAGTACTGCGAGGCTTAAGGACAAAGACCTTTGACAGGCTGTGCAAGAGTGAAAGGCGCTGGATTGATGAGTTGCTGACGGTTCTTTGGTCGATCAGAACGACGCCAAATCAATCCACCGGCCAGACACCCTTTGCCCTAGTATACGGGGCAGAAGCAGTTCTCCCCACTGAACTCATATACGGGTCACCTCGAGTGCTCACTTATGATGAGCTTGAGCAGGAGCAACTGCGGCAAGATGACGCAACGCTCCTTGAGGAAGATCGTCTTCGGGCGGCTGTGAGAGCAGCACGCTACCAACAAGCCTTGCGCCGCTATCATAGCCGCAAGGTCCGTGCCCGAAGCTTTGAGGAAGGCGACCTTGTTCTTCGGCGCGTTCAATCAGCCAAGAATACCAACAAGTTGACGCCGAAGTGGGAAGGCCCTTATCGGGTAATACGAGTCACCAGGCCTGGCCCAGTCCGCCTGGAGACGGAAAATGCCGTTCCGGTGAGCAACTCCTGGAACATTGAGCATCATCGCAAGTTTTACCCGTGAGGCGCGGCTTGCCGGGCCCCCCGGCAAGCCACCTTTTGTACAAGCCTTGCCGACAAGGCATGTAACCCTTTGTACAAAGCCAGGCGCAGACATTGAGCATAAATAAATGAAGCGCTGGCGCCCTAAGTTATAGCATGCATGCTAGGTCGAGTCTCGTCCTTGGTTAGGGTTGATAGTGCTTAGCGGCGGCTAACGCCTAGCTTAGAGGTCGAGTTTCATCTCTTTGTCTTTCTTTTATCTTCTTTGGTTCGCAGGACACACAGATATCCTTGCCGAAACCGCTTGGGAAAAAAAGAGAGGAACATACCAGCATCTAGGCCCCGGCAAGCCAGTACTGCCGGGGGCTGCAAGAGCAAAGATTCACCCATGGCAAACCAGGGTTGCCGGGGGCTGCAGCTTCAGAGAAGTTCTTCATCCCTTATCATGCATTCCATTATGGGCTGAGGTATGTGAAACCTCGTTTTTTCCTTAAACTACTGTGCTCCCCTAACTCTAGGGCCTAGGGCTCGTTCCTGGGACCAAGTTGGGTCGTAGTCGCGGCAGCGAAAGGATGAAACAAGGATCCTGAACCCGCCTCATCCCTGCCTCCGCCAAAGGTGTGAGAAAGGTAGAGCGAAGTGGGGAGACGGCAAGGCCTGTTGCCGGGCGAGAAAGTGTTTATCTTAAAGATATCAAGGATTTATTCCTTGTCGTGGGTTTCACCTACAAACGAATGACCCGGCAAACATCCCTTTTTCATTAAAAACATTCCACTCAGGTACAGTCCATAGGGAATGAAAAACATGAACAAGGGGATTACAAGTTTTAAATTTAACAGACACCCGAAGGCTTACAAACTAAAAAGAAATAAGATGCCCGTAATCCCTTTCTTGTCCCTCTCCTCAGGAGGCAGGTCAAGGAGGCGAGAAGGGCAAAAGGAGCGCCTAGGCGAGCTACGGGTGGCAGAAGACACCGAGAGAACATCTCGGTGGCCGCCCAAAGGCTGGATGGTGATGGCGGCGCCCGAAGGAGAGCTCGAAGATGAGGCGGCAGGACGTCAGTACGCGTCGAAGGTGTCGGTGCCCGCGTACTCCGATTTGACAGCCTTGCCGCCCGCCCTCTTCCTCTTCCGCGGCCTCCCAACGCCAGCCGCCCAAGGGGACGGCTCCAAGAAGTTCAAGGAGCCGGCGACACGGATGATGGGGTCGCCGGTGCCACAAGGAGCGGCGCCCGACACCTAGTCGGACCCGACATCCTACCTCCCTCGTCATCGCTGCCGCTGTCCTCCTCGTCACTCTCGCTCGAGGAGGAATCTTCACTATCAGAAGAGCTCTCCACACAGCACCTTGTACGAGTCCCAAAGTGCCCGAAGACCTTGACGGAGAGAAGGCCACCCTTCATTAGCTTAAAATGGAGAGTGAGCCCCTTCGTCAAGCTGTGGATATGAGCAAACGTCTTCCATCCCCGACGAAGATACATCACATGAGGAGCAGGGAAGTCGACGCGGACCCGCGTGCCACTGATCCTGCAGCCCCTCATGTGCAGCCGCAATGACTCCGGCGGATCCAGCTCCATCTCCTGCGCAAATGGAGTCGGGAGACGAAGGCGATGGCGCGGAGGCCGGCGCAACCTGACGAAGAACTCACAAGGGTCATCCCCAACATGACCCTCCATTGGAGGAGGAGCTGCTGGCGGGGGCGAGGCCGGCGGGCCACCCCGTCCTCCTCTTCCCTGAGCGCCCCGGCCTCGCCCACGGCTTCGCCCCCTCCCCCTTCCCCTCGTGGCCGGCTCTGCCACCGCAGGCGTAGGAGAAGGAGGGACGCGTTGTCGAGCGGCGACCCTCGCCGCCACCGTTGAAGGGCCAGGATTTCCTCTCTCCATGACGAATGGAAGAGAGGAGCAGAAGCTGAAGGAGGAAGAAGATGGAAGAATGTGGGACGCCGTCCCTCCCCTCCCGCTCTTTATAAAGGAACGGGGTTGGAGCTCCACCGCACAACTCGGCCAATCAAGACACGAAGGCGTAGGAAGCCAGGACCGACCCGCCGCCCCAACCAGTGACGGCCCGGTTTCCCGCCTCCACCGTTTGCCACCCCAAACGCATGGGAGACGCGTGGCACACGTGCAGAACCGAGGGGACGGATGAGGCGACCTCTCCCACCCTGTGATCGTGGGGAGTGAACACCTTGAGGACCGCGCCTCGGCCCCATTCAGTAAATGGGCCGCGCCTCCACGCCTCCCTCCGTTTATGGGGAAGGCGCGAACCGCCCCTTTACTACGACGTGACGCATGCGTGCAAAGACCAACCCCACGCATGCCGCCCACGTCACGCACACCCCTCCACACCGCGCCACGTGCGCGGATCGTGGGAGGCGCGGCGCGCAAAAAGTCTTACCACGGTAAAAACCGTCCCGCCTGCCCGCGCATCGTTCTGGGCCTAGCCCAACAACGCGTCGCGCTTATGTGTGGCCCAGGCCTGGGGGCTCCTATCAGTGTACAAAAAGGGGGGTACACTTTTTTGTACCCCTATGACTGTGCACGGGCAGTATGAGTCACGGGCACTGCCGCACCAAGCAAGGCAAGGGGGGTAAGCGAGGGTAAGACCGAAGCTCAAGAGAACTAGAACAAGACCACAAAGAGAAAAGGGACGAAGCGGGTTCCCCCGGCAAGGTCCTTGTCGGGAGCCAGTTTTAGTAGCCCCGGCAAGACCCTTGCCGCGGCAACTCGCCCCACGCCTACGGAGCAAATCACCGTTGAGTCCACTGCCCCCATGGGGCAAGGATTCGGGAGACATCCCCGTAGTGGCATGCAGATCTTTGTCAAGACATTCAAGATCAGATACGCACTAAGAAGACGACGACCCTTGGCGGGATCCCAGCCAAGGAAGACCACAAGACCTCCGGCAAGCACCTTGCCGGGGATGGCATCAGGCGCCGCGGCAAGACCCTTGCCGGGGACATCCGCAGGGCCACCATCACGCCCACGCCGACTAAACTTCCACTGCCGTATGCAGCTGCCGACCCAGCCAACTGGGCAGGCACCTGCGTGGCGGCATGCAGATCTTCGTGAAGACCCACCATTGCGCCACCTCAGCTGCCTGCCTACCTACATGGCATCTCAGGCATCGCTGGCCAGGGCGCGTGTCGACACAAGAAGGAGCGGCGATGGACAAGACAGGTCTCTCCCCCGTCCCGGATAAAGCAAGGACACCTAAGCAAGACACATTAAATGCGCCTTGTCATGTAATGCGAGGGATAACCTCGGATCACTGTACCCTTTCCACCTCCTGTGTGCCACTGTGGCAACCCCTTTTTCTATAAAAGGAGGCCCGAGGTGACCAGGAGGAGGATTCGGCTTTTTGGAGCTCCTCACGCCCCATAGCTAGCTGAAGAACACAGATATACAATCCACCAAAGCAGGAGTAGGGTTTTACGCATCCTCGCGGCCCGAACCTGGATAAACGAACCGTGTGCTATTTGTTTGATCCGCTCTTCTCTCAACCCCGCGGCCCGCTAACCGTAGTAGGGATTCTTGTGATCCCATAGTTGTCGTTCCCACCGACAAATGTTAAACCGGCATTGGTTCATGACTCTGCGTCGGCTCGGCTAGAGGGTCCTGCTCCGTCTCCTCGTCGTTCTCATCCAGCAGCTGGAAGTCAGTGGTTGCCCAATTGATATTTGTCAGCACTTGGAAAATAGCTTCATCACTTTTGAGTTCAGATGGTTCAACGTCAGGGGCGTAAGTATGCTTACGGACAGGTGGGATGAGATCTTCCACTTCATAGACTGGAGTATTAACCCGGCGATTATCAGCATCGTAACCCGCCTGATAGCGGGACAGATCACCTTCATCAGCTAATTTGCTTGCCAAGGGCCGCATTTCTCTTGTTAGAGCCCGCAAGTCCGTGTTTGTGAACTCTGATCTGTCCTCCTTCATGCTGGGATAACCATTCATCACATCTGTCGGATCAAGATCAGGCACCCAAGCCTTCGCTCGAGTTAATGCCATTAAAGCACCCGCCCTGGCAGCTGATTTCTTAAGCTCTCCAAACCGGGCGGGTAGCACTGATAACTTCTCCAAAGTCCCCTTGATCAACTTGGGAGCCGGCTTGTTATGAGAAGCAGTGCAAACAATCCTTTGAGTGCTGGTATACAACTGCTCTATAAGAGTATATACGGCCTTCAATTTCTTCTGCATGTCAGTGCCAAGATGAGCAGTACGTTTTCCTGCATCAATAGAGTTTGAGTTAAACCGGCAGAGTGCAGAACTATCATATTTGGAACTGTGTTAAAGTATACTTACCAAAGACAGCAGTAGCCATGGCATTTATCTGCTGCTTTAAACCAGACAGTTCTTCTGACACTGGATTGAGAACGGTCTCTGCACCAACTGCCCTTTTCTCCAAAGCGGTTCTTTCTGCATCCCAATCTGCCCGTTCCTTCTGGAAGTATTTCTTTATTTTCTCCAGGCTTGCTGAAGCGAGAGTCAGCTCATCCTTGGACTTGGAAGCGGCGGATTGTTGGAATTTCAGATTATCTTGAAGCTTAGACATTTGAGAGTCTTTCCGGTTTAGATCAGCCTGTCAAGAGAAGAACACATTATACATTGGTAAAGCATATTGGAAGTCCCAAGAACATAACAAGTTATCCACTTGGCACTTGGGGGCTAATACATATTTGTAGTTATCAGGCATTTTCAATAAAGTCCCAAGCACATAATAGGTTATACACTTCGCACTTGGGGGCTAATGCGTCATTGTTCAAAGAGGTTTACAAAATAAAAAGTCCCGGTTCATCCTGAAGAGATGAACCGGCCCTTGGGGACTATACATGTGAAAAACTATATAATGGGTATTCTAAAGTCCTGATTCACCCTGAAGGAGTAAACCGGCCCTTGGGGGCTACGGTGGAGTTAAGGCAAGCTATTAGGCTTAAAGTAGGAATAAAGTTAAAAGAAGTTAAGCAGAAGTTTACCTCGTAACGTTCCTTCATCAGATTCACTAAACCGGCTTCATGATCACGGCTTGTATACAACCGGTTCAGATAGCCGGAATGAATATCTTGGGCACTGAGTTGAGCATAATTGGAAAAATCGGCATTCCATTTGCCTTTGTCCTTGCCAGAGACCTCATCTTTAGCAGTGTGTTTAGATAAGGCAACGGGTTCACTAGGAGCAGTGTAACCAAAGCCAGTAATTTGAACATCCTATGTTGAAGCGACAGTGGGTCTGGCAGGGCTAGCAGGGGTGTTACTGGCCCGGACTAGGCTAGTCGGATTATCGCCAAGGTCCATTGGCGCAGCTTCTGTTGGGGAACGTAGTATTTTAAAATTTTCCTACGGTCACACAAGATCTATCTACCAGATGCATAACAACGAGAGGGGAGAGTGTGTCTACGTACCCTCGTAGACCGAAAGCGGAAGCGTCAAGTGACGCGGTTGATGTACTCGAACTTCTTCGCGATCCAACCGATCAAGCACCGAACGTACGGCACCTCCGCGTTCAGCATACGTTCAGCTTGATGACGTGCCATGAGCTCTTGATCCAGTTGAGCTTCACGGGAGAGTTTCATCAGCACGACGGCGTGGTGACGGATATGATGAAGTTACCGGCGCAGGGCTTCGCCTAAGCACTGCAGCAGTATGACCAAGGTGTGTTTCTGTGGAGGGGGGCACCTCACACGGCTAAAACAATTCAACTTGTGTGTCCAAGGGTGCCCCCTGCCCCCATATATAAAGGAGCAAGGGGGAGGCCAGCCGGCCCCTCTATGGTGCGCCTAGGGTGCAATCCTACTAGGAATAGGATTGCAATCCTATTCCTAGTAGGAATCACCAAGAGGGGAAGGAAAGAGAGGGAGAGAAGGGGAAGGAAAGAGGGGGTCGCGCCCCCTCCCCTAGTCCAATTCGGACTGCCCTTGGGAGGGTGCGCGCCACCTCCTGGCTGCTGCCCTCTTTCTCCCCTATGGCCCACTAAGGCCCAACTTTCCCCCGGGGGGTTCCGGTAACCCCCCCCCCCGACACTCAGGTAAATTCTGAAACTTTCCAGAACTCTTCCGGTGTCCGAATATAGTCGTCCAATATATAAATCTTTACGTCTCGGACATTCCGACACTCGTCTTCATGTCCGTGATCTTATCCGGGACTCCGAACTACCTTCGGTACATCAAAACTCATAAACTCATAATACCGATCGTCATCAAACGTTAAGCGTGCGGACCCTACAGGTTTGAGAACTATGTAGACATGACCGAGACTCATCTCCGGTCAATAACCAATAGCGGAACCTGGATGCTCATATTGGCTCCTACATATTCTACAAAGATCTTTATCGGTCAAACCGCATAACAACATACGTTGTTCCTTTTGCCATCGGTATGTTACTTGCCCGAGATTCGATCGTCGGTATGTCAATACCTAGTTCAATCTCTGTCAGGACCGGTTTTCCAGTAAAATATTTACTGAGAAACCGACCTTTTTATCGGACCAGTGCAGAAGAATCCTTCTCACGGGTAGACAAATCCTCGATACAGAATTCCAGAGTACTGATTATTATACAAGGTTGAGCTGAGGCTGCTCAACAATTTATTACAAGAACACCGACATTATACATAAGGGCGGATATGACACAAGGGTAGGGTGGAATAACTACTGACTCGTAATACAAGTGGTGGTGGATATGTCACAGTGTAGTCGATGACATGACTCGGATATCTTACAGCTCATCGAGTGTCGTAGTGAGACCCGATGAATTTATTTGGTGGTTGCCGAAAGCGGTTATAACACAGTGATCAACTCTAGGATCGCAAGAGACTGACTGGGACTCTACTAGGCGTCGGACTCGCTATCGAACTCTTCATCCATGAGATCGCCTTCGTCAACATCTGTCCAAATCAACAAGCCAGGTGAGTACTTTGAATGTACTCGCAAGACAGTTCGGACATAAGATATAACAAATGCAAACATGATGCATATGAGCAAACTAGCAGTATGTGCTCACGAAATAAACTTGCGCTGCATAATAAGAATAAAATGGGAGTCGGGCGGTAGTCCTCCCGAAACCCAAGGAAATAAAAGAATACCGATCAAGTGTCTGAGCGACGCCTCGTAAGGAAAAATGAATAAACATGCCATAGTCGGACGTCTGAGCGACATCACATAAAGGGCTTATATTTAAAAGTAAATAACAGGAATGCCACAGTCGGACGTCTGAGCGACATCACATAAAGGGCTTATAACAAAAATAAATAACGAGAATGCCACAGTCGGACGTCTGAGCGACATCACATAAAGGGCTTATATTCAAAAGTAAATAACAAGAATGCCATAGTCAGACGTCTGAGCGACATCACATAAAGGGCTTATAACGAAAATAAATAACGATAATGCCACAGTCAGACGTCTGAGCGACATCACATAAAGGGCTTATATTCAGAAGTAAATAACAAGAATGCCACAGTCGGACGTCTGAGCGACATCACATAAAGGGCTTATATTCATAAGTAAATACGAGAATGCCACAGTGGGACGTCTGAGCGACATCACATAAAGGGCTTATATAATCTTTGGCATGACGGTAAATCATCTCAAGGGATTAATCAGTGCAGAAATAATTGGTTAGTTCGTCTACCAGGATGACCCTTGACTAGATCAGCATTCTTATCACTATCATAGAATACTCGAGACGGTCACTAAGGTTGACACGGAGGTTGACGCTAGGCCATAGACATGGCTACTTGGAAGATTTTGACTCTGCAGAGTTTGTACTCTAAAATCACAGCCAACGGATTTCACTAGCCACAAAGGTCTAGTTCCGTCTACGGTGTTTTAGCAGAAACACAACTAACCAGTACACACCCATTTCACTTCCTGCTGCCCGGAATCACCCGAGACAACGTTCACGAAAAACTTTAAGACGGGGAGGCTACAACCTCGAATAGCATGGGATCAAATTTATATCGCACGCTCTAAGGGGTGCCCCCCTCTCGGTCCCAACCGGAAACACCCATGCCCCCTAACCGGATGACGGGCTTTAATCCAGGGCCATGAAACCCTCATCTCGTCCCCTCTATTTGGTGTGTACACGGAAAGAGGTTTGCAGCTGACTAAACCGTAATCTTTGCAGAAGACATGTGACAGTACCAAAAAGGAGACGAACGGGATCATGACTTGATCCACGTTAATACTAGAGTTAACAGTTGACTGGCATGCTTCAACATTACCAGCTCACAACCTATCATGTCACCACATGATCAGGTTGGTTCATCATCATCTTTCGGGGCTCACACAGAGCTTGCTTTGCATGAAATATAACATCCACAAATGCTTATATAACCATGCCATGAAGAAGAACTACTCAAGCAAACATGCAACACACTCATCATATCAAAGGTTCAAACATGCTTGCCTGGTTTGGAGTATTCGGAGTCTAACTTGGTGAAGTTCGCGGCTCCGTCACTTCCTTCGGTATCTACAGATGCAAATAAAATGGGTACTAAAATAAATACCGCGCGTGTATAAAAGTTGTCTCGAACTTTTTTCAAATAAATATGATAAAAAACTAGACAGAAAACTAAAGAGGACTGAAAAAGAATCAACTCAAAATCATCTTTAGTTAAAAAGTTATTAAAGTTTTTGTCCAGGGACTTGTCTGTAATGAAACAGAAAGTTTCCAGGGGCTACAATATAAAAACAGAAAACGATTCAGTAAGCAGTACGCCAGCTGAATAGGGCAAGCGTCCTTTGCCCGAAGGCGCTTTCCAGAAATACGGTTCGAATGAGATAGAGAGACTGACGAGGGGGTCCCACCTGTCAGGTTTGAATTCTCGAACTGAAAACCAGAGAAGGAGCTGCCGGAGCCCGAAGCGGATCGATGCGGACGGAGTTGAGGAAGAAGGGCTCCTCGAGGTTCTTCCAGTGGCTGGGCGGGGTCTGGTGAGATGGTGGAGCTGTGCGGGGTCGAGTGCGAGCTTGGGGGTGCTATTTATAGCCGGTCCGAGGCGGTTGCCGCAAACGGGATAAGTCCGGCGAGCGATTATGGCGAGGCTGTGGCTGAACGGGTGGCTTAAGCACTTGAGCATCGACGTGACAGTCTACTGGTTCCATTCCGATGCAGAGCTTAGCAAGACACGGGCGCCTACGGCACTTTCCCAACGGAACGGCCGTGCGGGCACGTCGGCGGCACAGAGCGCGCTCTGCGCCTCTCAGGCCACGACGATGATGCTGCAGCGTGCACATGCAAGAAGACGGCCACATGGAGCTCCCAGGTGGCTTGGGTGGTGCCGAACGGCGTTGCTTTGCAGGGTGACCCCTGTCGGCCGCCACGGGTGGCTCTGCCGCCGCGGAAGACGCCGGCGCAGGTAGGCCACGACGCCACCGACGCTCGCAACCAGCCAAGCGAGCGTGCGGCGCTCAGGATAAGCGTGAGGTGCAGTGCAGCAAGGTGCCAAGGTAGCACTGGTGAGATTAGCGAGAAGCTCTGGCGGAACTGCACTGTCGGCTGCATCTTCAGTTAACTTTTTCTGAATTTCGATAGAAACAGTGCACATCAACTGTTTGATGAAATGATCGAGGCACTTGCCGAATTTTTCTTGGGCTGAATTTTGGTGAGGTGGTCTCTTGATGCATCCAGAGGCTGCCTGAATTTTCACAGATTTTTAGGAAGAGAGAAAATATGAATTTCACCAAAAATGGCAAATCTGGTCCAAACTTGCACCAGTGAAATTTGAAAATTTTGAACAGTGGACCAGTGGGTCATGATGGATCTAGGTTGAGGGTACTAAGGACTAGCCAGGGGAGCTTGTTTAGGATCAAAACTCAAAAGGGAACTGGTAGTTCCTTTGTAAATCACCAAGGTTCAATTTGAATGACAGAAATTGTTTTTGGAATAAAATAATTAAAAGAAAAATCTAAATGAGGCTGAAACCCACTGGAATTGATGTTAGACTTGTTTCAAGGTGGGAATGTAGGCTTTGGGAAGAAAGATCTTCATTGGGTGTCATGGCAAGAGGAAGAGTTTGAATGGGGGGGGGAAGAAATAAGTCCATGGTTTTTATATGAAGGTTTTTCATAAAGAGAAATTGTCAAAAAAATCCTTTTTGAAAATAATTTGTGTTGAGCCAACACAAAGAGGAAACCTTCAAGACCAGAATCAAGGTTGAGAAGAACACACAAACTTTTGTCATGAAATATTTGAGAAGAGGGTTTTTTTAAGAAAGGTTCAAATATCCCCGTTCCAAAAGACCAAAGAGTTTGATGAAAACAAAACCCAAAATTTTGGAGTGTTACAATCTCGTTGCCGGCAAGTCTCTTTACTCGTTCCGTAATACATCATCCCGTGACTAACTCATTAGTCATTTGCTTGCAAGGCTTATTATGATGTGTATTACCGAGAGGGCCCAGAGATACCTCTCCGACACACGGAGTGACAAATCCTATTCTTGATCTATGCCAACACCATGAACACTTTAGGATACACATGTAGAGCATCTTTATGATCACCCAGTTACGTTGTGACGTTTGATAGCACACAAGGTGTTCCTACGGTATTCGGAAGTTGCATAATCTCATAGTCATAGGAACATGTATAAGTCATGAAGAAAGCAGTAGCAGTAAAACTAAACGATCATAGTGCTAAGCTAACGGATGGGTCATGTCCATCACATCATTCTCCTAATGATGTGATCCCGCTGATAAAATGACAACTCATGTCTATGGCTAGGAAACATAACCATCTTTGATCAACGAGCTAGTCTAGTAGAGGCATACTAGGGACATACTGTTTTGTCTATGTATTCACACATGTACTAAGTTTCCGGTTAATACAATTCTAGCATGAATAAAAGATATTTATCATGATATAAGGAAATACAAATAACATCTTTATTATTGCCTCTAGGGCATATTTAATTCAGTCTCCCACTTGAACTAGAGTCAATAATCTAGATTACAAAGTAATGACCCTAACACCCATGGAGTCTTGGTGTTGATCATGTTTTGCCCGTGGAAGAGGCTTAGTCAACGGGTCTGCAACATTTAGATCCGTATGTATCTTGCAAATCTCTATGTCTCCCTCCTTGACTACATCGCGGATGGAATTGAAGCGTCTTTTGATGTGCTTTGTTCTCATGTGAAACCTGGATTCCTTTGCCAAGGCTATTGCTCCAGTGTTGTCACAAAAGATTTTCATTGGACCCGATGCACTCGGTATTACACCTAGATCGGACATGAACTCCTTCATCTAGACTCCTTCATTTGCTGCTTCCGAAGCAGCTATGTATTCCGCTTCACACGTAGATCCCACCATGACGCTCTGCTTGGAACTGCACCAACTCACAGCTCCACCGTTTAACAAAAATACATATCCGGTTTGTGACTTAGAGTCATCCGGATCAGTGTCAAAGCTGGAATCGACGTAACCGTTTACGACGAGCTCTTTGTCACCTCCATACATGAGAAACATATCCTTTGTCCTTTTCAGGTACTTCAGGATGTTCTTGACCGCTGTCCAGTGATCCACTCCTGGATTACTTTGGTACCTCCCTGCTAGACTTATAGCAAGGCACACATCAGGTCTGGTACACAGCATTGCATACATGATATATCCTATGGCTGAGGCATAGGGAATGACTTTCATTTTCTCTCTATCCTCTGCAGTGGTCGGGCATTGAGTCTTACTCAACTTCACACCTTGTAACACAGGCAAGAACCCTTTCTTTGACTGATCCATTTTGAACTTCTTCAAAACTTTATCAAGGTACGTGCTTTGTGAAAGTCCAATTAAGCGTCTTGATCTATCTCTATAGATCTTGATGCTTAATATGTAAGCAGCTTCACCGAGGTCTTTCATTGAAAAACTCTTATTCAAGTATCCTTTTATGCTATCCAGAAATTCTATATCATTTCCAATCAACAATATGTCATCCACATATAATATCAGAAATGCTACAGAGCTCCCACTCACTTTCTTGTAAATACAGGCTTCTCCAAAAGTCTGTATAAAACCATATGCTTTTACCGTCTGCGTCGGTCTTCCTCTTGAAGATCCATTTATTTTTGATGGCTTGCCGATCATCGGGCAAGTCAACCAAAGTCCACACTTTGTTCTCATACATGGATCCCATCTCAGATTTCATGGCCTCAAGCCATTTTGCGGAATCTGGGCTCATCATCGCTTCTTCATAGTTCGTAGGTTCATCATGGTCTAGTAACATGACTTCCAGAACTGGGTTGCCGTACCACTCTGGTGCGGAACGTACTCTGGTTGATCTACGACGTGCAGCAAAAACTGGATCTGAAGTTTCATGATCATCATCATTAGCTTCCTCACTAATTGGTGTAGGAATCACTTGAACAAGTTTCTGTGATGTACTACTTTCCAATTCGGGAGAAGGTACAATTACCTCATCAAGTTCTACTTTCCTCCCACTCACTTCTTTCGAGAGAAACTCCTTCTCTAGAAAGGATCCATTCTTAGCAACGAATATCTTGCCTTCGGATCTGTGATAGAAGGTGTACCCAACAGTCTCCTTTGGGTATCCTATGAAGACACATTTATCCGACTTGGGTTCGAGCTTATCAGGTTGAAGCTTTTTCACATAAGCATCGCAGCCCCAAACTTTAAGAAACGACAACTTTGGTTTCTTGCCAAACCACAGTTCATAAGGCGTCGTCTCAACGGATTTAGATGGTGCCCTATTTAATGTGAATGCAGCTGTCTCTAAAGCATAACCCCAAAACGATAGTGGTAAATCGGTAAGAGACATCATAGACCGCACAATATCCAATAAAGTACGGTTACGACGTTCGGACACACCATTACACTGTTGTGTTCCGGGTGGCGTGAGTTGTGAAACTATTCCACATTGTTTCAAATGAAGACCAAACTCGTAACTCAAATATTCACCTCCACGATCACATCGTAGAAACTTTATTTTCTTGTTACGATGATTCTCCACTTCACTCTGAAATTCTTTGAACTTTTCAAATGTTTCAGACTTGTGTTTCATTAAGTAGATATATCCATATCTGCTCAAATCATCAGTGAAGGTCAGAAAATAATGATACCCGCCGCGAGCTTCAACACTCATTGGTCCACATACATCTGTATGTATGATATCCAACAAATCTGTTGCTCGCTCCATTGTTCCGGAGAACGGAGTTTTAGTCATCTTGCTCATGAGCAAGCACCAAGTGATTCATAATCAAGTGATTCCAAAAGTCCATCACTATGGAGTTACTTCAGGCGCTTTACACCAATATGACCTAAACGGCAGTGCCACAAATAAGTTGCACTATCATTATTAACCTTGCATCTTTTGGTTTCAATATTATGAATATGTGTATCACTACAATCGAGATCCAACAAGAATAGACCACTCTTTAAGGGTGCATGACCATAAAAGATATTATTGATAAAAATAGAACAACCATTATTCTCTGATTTAAATGAATAACCGTCTCGCAATAAACAAGATCCAGATATAATGTTCATGCTTAACGCTGGCACCAAATAACAATTATTCAGGTCTAAAACTAATCCCGAAGGTAGATGTAGAGGTAGTGTGCCGACGGCGATCACATCGACTTTGGAACCATTTCCCACGCGCATCGTCACCACGTCCTTAGCCAATCTTCGTTTAATCCGTAGTCCCTGTTTCGAGTTACAAATATTAGCAACCGAACGAGTATCAAATACCCAGGTACTACTACGAGCATTAGTAAGGTACACATCAATAACATGTATATCATATAAACCTTTGTTCACCTTGCCATCCTTCTTATCCACCAAATACTTGGGGCAGTTCCGCTTCCAGTGTCCAGTCCCTTTGAAGTAGAAGCACTCAGTTTCAGGCTTGGCTCCAGAATTGGGTTTCTTTGTGGGAGTAGCAACTGTCTTGCTATTCTTCTTGAAGTTCCCCTTCTTTCCCTTGCCCTTTTTCTTGAAACTAGTGGTCTTGTTAACCATCAACACTTGATGCTCCTTTTTGATTTCTACCTCCGCAGCTTTGAACATAGCGAAGAGCTCGGGAATTTTCTTCTGCATCCCTTGCATATTTTAGTTCATCACGAAGCCTTTATATCTTGGTGGAAGTGATTGAAGAACTCTATCAATAACACTATCCTCGTCAACTTTGCAACCAAGTTGAGTCATATGATTGTAGTACCCAGACATTTTGAGCAAGTGTTTACTGATAGGACTATTGTCAGGGATATGACTAGCAGGTATGAACCGGCTAGTATAAACCGGTTTATTATAATATGTTTGGTTGTAATATTTAGTAAAGGCTACGACCCATGAGATCTTAGGGCCCATGTATAGAATTATGGTTTGTAAACCGCCCGATGATGTAACTTGAGAGATAAGGAAGAAAGAACAGAGACCGAGGCGGACGCGAGTATGAGCCGGCCTCGGGACTCTGTAAACCGGACCAGGCGTTGCCTCTATATAAAGGGATGACCCGGCGACGGTTCAAAGCGAGGCAAGAAACAACCCGTCGAGACACAGGCAATCAATCCGCTCCCTTTTCATCGACGCCCAAGCAATACCAAACCGAACTAGACGTAGGCTTTTACCTTCATCGAAGGGGCCGAACTAGTATAAACCCTATGTGTCCTTTGTGTGCTTTTAACCCCTTCAAGCTAACCCGTGCGATGGTTCCATCATCAAGTCCGTTAAACCGGACATCTGTCGTCTTAATTCCACGACAGTTGGCGCCCACCGTGCGGCCTCCGCACGATGGTTTTGAGTTCTTGAAGGGCAGCTTTGAAGGGCTCAAGGGCTACGTTGTCGGTCGGATGACCAAGAGTCGCCGCGGCCGGATCTACATCGACGATGCGGGTTGGGGACCGGAGGCCGATTTAATCGAATACGGGTACCGGGTTCCCTTCGGTGGCATCCATGTCTTCATCGGCAAGATCGGCGAACCGGGACCTGAGCCGGACATCTTCTCCAACATCATCGAGCCGGCTCAGCGTGCGAGATCGACCCGGATTCAGCCCGCCATGAAGCACGTTTTCGTTGGAGCAGTTCACGGGATCCAAACCGAGGACGGATCGGAATCCGGCGGTGAAACAGTTGTCTACTCCGACGATGGATCATTATCCGGAGAGACTGAATCTCTGTATCAGTTGCAGGACGGCCGGTCGGAGGGTGAGTCCGACGGGGACAGTATACCGGACCCCTTTGACCCGCCAAACCGGGTGGCTGTCTTTATGGCCGGATCGCAGCCCACGGTGAACGGGGCGACAGCAGAAGCTGGTGTAGGGGGGAGCGGCCCAGTCCTCTCACCTACTGACGTTCTATCCACCTTAGTCGAGGAATTCACAGCCAAGGCTGTGGCAGAGGTAGCTCCAGCAGACAAGGCGCAGCATGATGCAGAGCTCCTTCAGCTAAAGGGCCGGATTGATCAAGCAAGAGATAATCTGAAAGCGGAGAAGGCTATGATAGCAATAAGGCAAGCGGAATTGAATGATCAGGCTTTTCACCTAAGGATGGAACAGGCCTCTACGCAGGGAGTAAGAAGTCGGAAGTACCAATCCCGCATACCGCCGGTTTATGAAGCGACGAATCTGTTTAGGACGCCGGGGGCAGGAACTAGCAATGATCCCGCTTTAAACCGGGGGGCACCCTCGGTCAGGGATGAGCCGGTTCAGCAGCCCACTGCGGAGCAAGATCGTCGGGTCACGTCTGCGCCTCATGTTCCTACCCCTCCGGGTCATTATTCGAATCCTTTGGACAACATCGTTGCTGCTGCTGCACGTTTGGCCGCTTTACCCGTTGAGGGGACGTCCCGGGTAGCGTTGGAGGCACGCCGGGCCAAGGAGCTACTTAATACGGCGTTAGTACAGCAGCAAGCATATTCTCATAGCAGGGAAATACTACATTCAACACCACGTCCCAGCCGGAGTTACACTCGGCATTGGGAGGAGCCAGAAGTGTCTAGCAGTGAGCGCAGGCGACATCGGCACAGACAGGATAATCCGGCAGGCGCGGATGCTCAAGCTCAGGATGCAAACAGGTTAGATCCGTAGCCCGGGAGGAGGTCCGTCAGACGACGCCGGTTCAAACCGCCACAGCAGAGACCGGAGTCACAACGAGTTCCTTTGGGGTGCAGTGTCTTATCCCCGCTTTACGAAGCGCGAAGTTGCCCAGGATTTTAAAGGGCCCCATAAGGTACCTAATTACACTGCAGATTTACCTCCTGAAGCTTGGGTGGAGAGTTACGAGATGGCCATGGAGATGTTGGATGTGGATGAAGCGGCTTGTGCCAAATACTTCACCATGATGCTTGAAGGAACAGCCCGGACCTGGTTAAAGGGCTTACCACCTAATTCTATCGGATCATGGGGAGAGCTACGTAGCCAGTTTATCAAAAACTTCAAAGATACATGCAAGCAGCTGATGTCAGTGGTGGATCTAGCAGCCTGTGTGCAAGGAGAGTAGGAGTCTACAAGTGCTTGGGTGCGGCGAGTGTCAGAGATCTTGCACTCTTCGAATGGTATCAATCCTAGTACGGCGATAGTGACTTTGGAAAACAATTGCCGGTTTGAGTCTCTAAAGTTAAAACTAGGACGGCTTAAACGGGATTGCAATGATATGGGAACTCTCATGAGCGCTCTGGTGAAGTATGGGGATTCGGACAATACTAAGTATCCAGAAGCTGAGGGAGACAAAGCAGGAAAGGTTAACAAACCTGGTAAACCGGTGCAAGTTAATCCGACTGCTGCAAGTTTCTTAGGCAAGCGAAAGGCGGAAGGTGGCTCTGATTTTGTCGCTAATACCCAAGTCCAAGGAGGTTTTCAGCGTAATAGGGGCAACCCACCTCAACAAACCGGCAGAGGGGATGTTAGTTGGGACCAAGAGTTAGATCAGCCTTGTCCGAAGCATGGCTCGAGCAGACGGCCGGCAAAACACACTATAAGAGAGTGCAGGCCCTTTATGGAAGCAATGATGGGCCGCTTTAATCCTAATGACAGGCCTCCAAATGGCGGTTCAGGCCCAGGGTTCTATGGTCCGGGTCGTCAGGGGAACAGCTCCGGATCAGGATATAGGGGCAATAACAATGGTTATCAAAACCGGGCCGGTAATCAAAATGGTCAAGGAAGTTATAATAACCAGGGCAATCAGCCGCGTAATCAGGGTGGTTACAATAACCAAGGCAGTCAACAGCAGGGCCAAGGTAATCACAATAATCAGGGTAATCAGCAGCGTCAGCAACAGCAACCACAATCCGGATATCAGAGTAATCCGAAGGAGTTGAGTAGTGGGCAATACCATGTATTCACCACAAGTCTGTGTAAACGAGATCAGAAGGTTTTTAAGCGGGCAGTTAACGCGGTTGAACCGGCAACACCGCAATTTCTGCGCTGGTCGGAGCAGCCCATTGTATGGAGTAGGGAGGATCACCCCATGCGGGTGGATAATCCGGGCCACTTGGCCTTGGTGGTAGCGCCACAGGTGGGAGGTTATAAGTTCACTAAAGTTCTCATGGACGGCGGTAGCAGCATCAACATCTTGTACTATGAGACTTTCCATCGTATGGGCTTAACGGATAAGAAGTTAAGGCAATCAAACACGGTGTTCCACGGGGTGGTTCCAGGTAAGTCGGCTTATCCAGTTGGAAAGATTGACTTGGAAGTTACCTTAGTAGATGAGCATGATTCCAGGTCAGAAATGATAACTTTTGAAGTTGTCAAGATCCGGAGCCCCTATCACGCTTTATTCGGGAGAACGGTTTATGCCAAGTTTATGGCTAGGCCATGTTATGTTTATCCGCAACTCAAAATGCCGGGTCACAGGGGCACGATCACAGTTCATGGAAGTCGCAAGATAGCAGTGGAGTGTGAAGAGGGAGATGCAGCCTACGCGAAGGCAGTATGTGCCACAGAAGAGTTGAAGTGTAATGCCCAGGATGGAATTATACCTCCTACGTGTCGAGGCACGACTTAAAGGCATAAGTCCATCCTAGAATGATCTCAAGTTTGGTAATCTTTGCACAACTCATGTAAAAGGGGGAAAGTAAACTGAAAATAGTTGGCTTACAATCGCCACGTCACAGAATAACAGTACAAGTCTCAAACATCAATACAATAAGATCACTACAACCCTCTAAGGGCAAAACCAAATGTCAAAGTACCAAACTCAGATAAATAAAACAACCACAGGCGGATCGGATCCTAGTAAGAGTCTCCACTACTGATCGTCCGGGTAGCGCACGTAGTAACGACTACGCTCCTCGTCGTACTCCCAATCCAGCTCGGTGCCATCACCTGGATAGCTCACGGCTGGACCTGCATCTGGTGTGGTGAAGTAACTGTGAGCCACAGAGGACTCAGCAATCCCGTTCCCGGGTAACAGAACTATCAAAGCCTTTAGGTGAGGGAAAGGCTGAAGAAAGAAATGAGGTGAAGGAACAACAAAGAGTCTGCAGCAGCAACTAGCATCTAACTTATGCAAGAGAGAGCGAGAAGAGAAGGCAACGCGAGAAGTGATCACTAAGTGATCCTAGCTACAAGCTCACAAGCATAACCCCTCCGTGTTCAACTCCCGAATCCCTATTCGGAAATTGACAGTCACGGAACACACGCTGGTAGTGTATTAGCATCATTGTGTCAAGTTTTCTACAACCGGAATTAACAAGCTCCCATCTGCCACATAACCGCGGGCACGGCTTTCGAAAGTTCAAACCCTGCAGGGGTGTTCCAACTTGACCCATTACAAGCCCACGATCCGCGGAGTCGCAACTCCAAGGTGGGAAGACCCGAGTATCCTCGGAATCCCGTGCTCAAGATATTCCGAGCTAAGGTAAGGCTAATCCAGCAAATCCTCCCGGCGTGCCGACACCCTGATAGTAGCCGCGCGTATCTCGTCTCAGGCCACGACCGGATGGGTGATGCTACGGGTTTTTACCAAACCTTGAGTTTCCTCGAGGTGGCCCCGCAGGACCCCCGTTTCGGACCAACACTCATGTGGAGCACTGGCCCGGGGTTGTTGATTAAGAAAGAGGGTTAATTACTCCCTATGCATGTTTAGTTTGTTATTAGGCAAATAGTACCAATGTTGGGATTTGCTGGAAAAGACTTAGCACATAGCGGTTTATCGAGGGGGTCCCATACACCCCAACCGTGTTAGGAACGCATAATCAAGGAACATAAAACCGGCTTATACGGATCCTAACGGCATGAGTGGAACAAAACACCAAGCAAAAGGCTTAGCCTTCCACCCTTGCCAATATATATGTGATTTCAATTTAAGCATTTATATAGTGTGATATAACCCAACCAAACTTCAACATGGAGCAAGCATCTTCACTTCACCTGCAACTAGCAATGCTATAAGAAGGGCTGAGCGAAGCGTACTTAGCCAAGCAACGGTTTGCATAGGTAGGGTGGTTAAACATGGCAATTGGTTACAAGTAGGAGGCTGACAAGAAGAACATGGGCATCGAGGCAAAACTATAGATCGAGACTACTAGCAATAGGCGAAGATAGTAAAGTTATCGGGGTTCGGTCATCTTGCCTGAAGAGAAGAAGTTCGGATCGAAAGAAGGGTCCTCGTGTTCAAACTCGTTGGAAACCTCATGCTCAACCTCGTTGGAAAACTCGTGCTCAACTTCCGGCTCTAAACAAGACAAACACACCAAGCACCAATCAACACGATGCAATGCGCACTCGAAAAACATGTATGCATGATGGATGCACTAAAGATGCACAAGGAGCACGTAGAACATCACTCAAGCAAAACACCTCAAAACAAGATAACAACCTGATATTATTAATCTACACAGAAAATCACCCAAGTTTGATATAAGATTCGCTGAAATCGGAGTTACGGGCTAAAAGTTATGCCCGAAACAAGATTTGAGCGAAAACTGCAAATTACAGCAACATAGCATCTTGGGAGCTCAAAATAATTAATCTACAGCACCCCAAAAGCATGGCAAAGGACATGAACATAAACTAGATATAATGTACAGCAACTAGGTCCAAAGTGCACCCCCAACGGAGTCACGGATCACTAGCAATGATCTTGGACATATTGAACTTTGAAATAAAATTCTGGCAGCAGAATTTTATTGAAAGTTTGGAGCAAAAGATAAACATGCTACAGCACCTCAAATGGACATGTGAGGACATGGATGGAAAGACAACAATATATACTTCATGGAACAATCAAAATCCACCCCAAAACTATCATGCTTTGTCCTACAACATCACACGAACATGGCATCGGAACGTTACAGATTTCAGACTTAGTGAAATTTCACTAAGTCCTAAAACAGCAACATCATCATAGCACACAAAAGAGCATGTTTAAGTCACCTCGAATCTAAACATGGCAAAGGGTAAGCACCTCATCAAAATACATATGACGGTGATCCCGAAACACACAAGCAAGCATCAATGTGGTGAACACACCGATTACAACGAGCTCAACAACATGGCATTTCATAACAAGTAAAAACACAACATGTGAACATGGCATCTTGCAATGATGATAACAAGGAAAAGATAAATCTACCATGCAACCTATCACACTCAACACGTAGTTCGTGACGAGACGAACACGTGGACATGTCATTTGCCTCGTTTGGACAAACGAGCTAAAAGATATCACATGTCAAAGGTGGCACAAAAATAACACATAACAGCAGTTTATATCATCATACACTCTTGCAACAGCAAAACAAGGCCCTAGATGACATCTAACAAGCATGACTACAACAGGTAAAACGTAGAGGGCATCTCCACGAACATCTGGACATATCACACGCACAAAACGGAGCAACAGGTAAAAAGTTATGCATGGTCAAAGTAGGCACTCTCAGATTAGAAAACAGAGACTTAGTAGGGAAAACAACCTCAGGGATCTGGAAAAAAAAAGGAGACGCGGGCCGGTGGCGGCGGATCTGGCCCAGATCTGGAGCGGGCCGAACTGGCGGAGGCGGCGGCGAGGCGAACTGCGGCGGCCCGCGAACTGTAGCGCTGGGCTCTGCGGCGAGGCCCAGCTGGCAACGGCGGCGGCTGCGACGCGGCCTGGAGGCGGCGGCCTCGGTGGAGCGGCCCAGCTGGCGCCTGCGGAGCCCGCGGAGAGGCGAGAGGCCCAGCCGGCGCGGGGTGGAGCCCGGTGCGGAGAGGCCCGGGGAGGCGCGGCCTGGCTTGGCCCGGTGGAGGGGGCGAAGCGGAGGCGAGCTGGCGAGGGAGGCGAGGCGGGGTGCCTGGGCCGGCGCGACTGGAGAGGAACGGGCCGCGGCGATGGGGAGGCCCACACGCGCGGAGCGGGGAGAGCGGCGACGTACGGGCCGAAGGGGATGTGGTCCTCGGACCCGATGCGCTCGAGGAGGCCGCGGCTGTGTGCGGCGGCGATCTGGGCCCCGACCGGATCGGCTGCTGGCGCGGTGAAGGGGCCGATCGGGTCGAGGAGGCAGGCCTGCGGTCGATCTCCCGATCGAAGGAGCGACGACAGCGGCGGCGGCGTTGACCTCGCCTCGAACGAGGTGCGGTCGGAGGGGAAGATTCCCAGGGATCCTTCGGGATCTGGATTTGGATCTGAACGAAAAAGGGAAAAAAAAACGAAATGGTGGAGAGGGGAAGAAGAAGGGGAAAACCACAATAGACTAGGGTCTATTATATAGCAGTCTTTAGACTAGGGTTAGGAGACTAGGGTGTCTAGGAGCCCTCCGATCGTGATCCGACGGATCCGATCGCGGGGGTTGATTTAAAAGGACCAGACGGAGACAAAAGGAAGCAGTAGGGGTATTTCCGGGACACGAAGTGAAGGCACATCGGACCCACACGGACAACGGAGGGAAAAGTCAACGGAGTCCAAACGAGACGAGATTTGAGAGGCAGGTTGCACACAACCAAACAACAACACACAACACAACCTCGCGGCACACCGGTAACGAAAAACGCCCGAACAACAAAGTAGGCCTACGGGACGTCACGGACACGTGAGGGAGCTCCGGAACACGAAACGGACAACGGAAAGGAACGCCACGAACCGGAAACAACCCACAACACAAATGCAATGCAATGCACATGTCTACATGATATGAATGAATGCCACACACTCACACAACAAAACGACGAAAGCCCGGAAGACAAAGAACCCGAAATGGAAATAGATGAAGCCGGAGATATATTATATACCCAAAAGGGAAAGTATTACATCCGGGGCATTACAAACTCTCCTCTACTACAAAAAGATCTCGTCCCGAGATCTAGGACTGGAAAAAGGAAGGGTACTCGGAACGAAGATGATCTTCTCGTTCCCAGGTAGCTTCTCGGTCTGTGTGATGTGACCACTTGACTTTCAGAAACTTGATGGACTTGTTACGAGTCTTGCGTTCAGTTGCTTCGAGAATTGCAACTGGATGCTCTCGGTAGGAAAGGTCTTGTTGAAGATCAATCTCCTCAAACGGAATCATGCGCTCAGGTGCCTTGAAGCATTTGCGCAGCTGAGACACATGGAAGACATCATGAACATTTGCAAAGTTGGAAGGGAGCTCGAGCTGATAGGCTAGATCGCCTCTTTTGCCAAGAATTTTGAAAGGCCCGACGTATCTAGGAGCAAGCTTTCCTTTGATACCGAATCTCTGGGTTCCTTTCATCGGAGAAACTCGGAGATAGACATGATCACCGATGTCGAAAGCCAAATCACGATGCTTTCCATCATAGTAACTCTTCTGACGCGACTGAGCGGCCTTGAGATTCTCACGTATGACTTTGCACATTTCCTCGGCTTCAGAGATCAAATCATTTCCAAGAAGTTGGCGTTCGCCTGTTTCAGACCAGTTGAGAGGGGTACGGCACTTTCTGCCATAGAGAATTTCAAACGGTGCTTTGCCTGCACTTGCTTGAAAGCTGTTGTTGTAAGAGAACTCTGCAAATGGAAGACAGTCCTCCCATTTCATACCGAAGGAGATGACACAGGCTCTGAGCATATCTTCAAGGATCTGATTCACACGCTCGACTTGACCACTAGTCTGAGGGTGAAAGGCAGTGCTGAACCTGATCTTCGTGCCCATGGCGGACTGAAAGGAGTCCCAGAACTTTGATGTGAACAAGCTGCCACGGTCTGAGGATATCACTTGAGGAATGCCATGTAGGGACACAATTCTGGAAGTGTACAGCTCTGCAAGTTGAGCTGCATTGATTGATTCTTTGACTGGAAGAAAGTGAGCGACTTTGGTAAGCTTGTCAATCACCACAAAGATAGCATCATTGCCTCGCTTGGATTTAGGAAAGCCAGTGACGAAGTCCATTTCAATGTGGTCGAACTTCCACTCAGGAATAGGAAGAGGTTGGAGAAGACCGGCTGGACGTTGATGTTCTGCTTTCACTCTTCTGCATACATCACATTCATTCATGAATTGGGCAATTTCCCTTTTCATGCGTGTCCACCAGTAAGATTGCTTGAGGTCTTGATACATCTTGGAACTGCCAGGATGAATGGAAAGGAGAGAGTCATGAGCTTCTTCCATTATGAGCTTCCTGAGATCACCTTTGGGAACAACGAGTCTGTCCTCGAAGAACAAGGTATCTCTCTCATCAACACGGAAGCACTTATATTTTGGAGTGCCCTTTGCAATCCCATGTTTCACCTTCTTCACCATGGTATCACTGAGCTGGGCCTCACGGACTTGATCTTCCAAGGTAGGAGCAATCTGGAGATTAGCAAGAAAACCCTGCGGAACAACCTGAAGGTTGAGCTTCCTGAAAGCTTCACAAAGCTCAGGCTGGTGTGGCTTGATAAGAAGGCTGTTGCAATATGCCTTTCTGCTCAAAGCATCTGCAATCACATTCGCCTTGCCTGGAGTGTACTCAATGCTGGGGTTGTACTCTTGGATCATCTCGACCCAACGAGTCTGGCGGAGGTTCAGATGCGGCTGTGTGAAGATGTACTTCAAGCTCTTGTGATCAGTGAAGATGTCGACCTTTCTGCCCAACAACAGATGTCTCCACATAATCAGAGCATGTACCACAGCTGCTAGCTCGAGATCATGTGTGGGATAGTTCTTCTCAGCTGGCTTGAGCTGACGTGAAGTGTATGCCACAATTCTCTTCTCTTGCATAAGCACACCACCAAGACCTTGAAGAGAAGCGTCACAGAACACTTCATAGGGCTTGGATTCATCTGGAGGAATCAGAACTGGAGCTGAGACAAGCTTCTCTTTGAGGGTTTTGAAAGCCACTTCACAATCGGGAGACCAAAAGTATTTGACATTCTTCTGGAGGAGGTTGGAAAGAGGCTTGGCAATCTTGGAGAAGTTCTCCACAAACCTTCTGCAATAGCTGGCAAGACCCAGAAAACTGCGGAGCTGCTTGACGTTCTGAGGAGCTTCCCAGTTGACAATTGCTTCAACTTTCTCGGGATTAACCGCAATACCGTCAGCTGAGATAATGTGGCCCAGGTAGAGAACCTTATCGAGCCAAAACTCGCACTTGGAGAACTTGGCATAGAATTTGTGCTCTCGGAGTCGATCAAGAACCAGACGCAAGTGCTTTTCGTGATCTTCTTCATTCTTGGAAAACACCAAAATATCATCCAGATACACTAGCACAAACTCGCCAGTATAGGGGTTGAAGATGTAATGCATCATCCTTGAGAAGGTAGGAGGAGCATTGGCGAGCCCGAAGGACATGACGGTATACTCATATGAACTGTAGCTCGTTCTGAAAGCCGTCTTGGGAATGTCTTCCTCGCGAATGCGAATTTGATGGTAGCCCATTCGGAGGTCAAGCTTAGAGAATACTTTAGCTCCTTTGAGCTGCTCAAAGAGTTCATTGATGTTGGGGAGCGGATACTTGTTCTTAATCGTCTTCTTGTTCAGTGGCCGGTAGTCAACACAGAGACGCTCCGTGCCATCTTTCTTCTTGACAAATAAGACACCACAGCCCCACGGAGATGTACTTGGTCTGATGAGACCCATACGCTCCTGTTCATCCAACTGTTTCTTCAATTCCTTCAATTCATCTGAAGAGAGCTTGTAAGGACGCCGACAGACAGGTTCGGTGCCCGGCTCGAGTTCAATGACAAACTCCACCTGACGGTGTGGAGGCATGCCTGGAAGTTCTTCTGGAAAGACGTCTTGATATTCATTCACCACTGGAATTTGCTCTATGGCATTAATTTCACCCTTATCATTAAGAGAGAAAAGCCGAATAGTATTATCCCTGGAGGCGAAGATAATCACATCTTCATCAGAATGAGTCAATTTGACTTCCTTTTGAGCGCAATCAATGTGAGCATCGTGCTGAGAAAGCCAATCCATTCCGAGAATGAGGTCGATGTCAGAATGACCAAGAATCACCGGAGAAGCCAAAAATCGATAATCGCCCATGCGAATGGAAACATCCGGAGCATATATGCTGGAATGCATTCGTCTTCCCGGAGAAATAACTGATAACTCCCTTGGCAAGCTTTTGATGTCAAAATTATACTTGGATGCAAAAGGTTGAGACATGAAAGAGCATGATGCACCCGAATCAAATAACACTTTAGCAGGTATAGAGTTCACTGGAAGGTTACCCAGAATGACATCAGAAGAAGCCTCTGCTTGTGCTGCATTCATCAGATTGACCCTGGCAGCCTTTGGATCATGCTTGACCATAGCGGTACCGACAGGAGGAGGCGGAGGAAGACGCTTCGGATTCGGACATCTGTTGGCATAGTGACCTTTCTGAGTGCATTTGTTGCAAGTCACTTCTGAGAGAGGACGGAACTGAGAGCCACTGGACTTGGAGCCTTGAGACTGAAACTGCTTCTTCGACTGGTTGCTTGGGTTGGGTGGGTGGGAGAAACCACGGCCACTAGAGTTCTTGTTGTTGGAGTTGTTGTATGGAGCTCGAATCATTGGAGGAGGAGGAAGCCAGAATTTCTGTTGTTTCGCAGCCAATTGAGACGATGAGGTAGAGTGAACAGCATCTCGAATTCTCTTCTTAGAAGCCTCCATCTTAAGCTGAGCTGCTTCTTGTTTCAAAGCCATATTATAGAACTTATCGAATTCGTCTGGCTCGAACAGAGTGAGAGCAAGCTGAAGTTCATCTTTGAGACCTCCACGGAACTGATAGATTTTGCTCTTTGCATCAGGTATGTCTTGCTTTGCATAGCGAGCGAGGTTTTGGAACTTGACATTATACTGATAGACTGACATGGAGCCCTGCTTGAGGTTGCGGAATTGCTCACGCATACCCTCAATAACACTTGTAGGAATGTGATGCGAGCGGAAATCCCTGCAGAAGTTCTCCCACGAGATCACTTGACCCGGCCTTGAGTCTTTGTACTGCTGCCACCAATCAGCTGCTTGATCTTTCAGTTGGAAGGCTGCAAACTTCACATAGTCATCTTCTTTCACGTTACTGCACTCAAAATGCTTCTTGATATCGGTCAGCCAATCCTCAGCATCAAGAGGGTCGACACAGTAACTGAAAGCTTTAGGATTGTTGGCCAAGAACTGGTTGAGGGTAGCATGGTGCTGCTGGAAGAAGTTGCCTTGGTTCATTGGAATGCCCTGATTAGCTTGATTAGCTTGCATAGCCTGCATTTGCTGCATCATCTGCATCATCAACTGAGTGTTCTGAGCAGTAGTCTGCATAATTGCTCTCCAAGCCTCAGGCGGAGGAGGAGGTGAAGGAGGATGCTCTAGAACCTCTTCCACCTCTGGGTTGGCATTCGGAACCTTTTTCGGAGCCATCCTGTAAGAGATGACCACGAATCAGCAATTGATTGACAAAAGGAATAAGCTGAATCAATGGAATGAATTGCAACAAGTCTTCACAATAATCATTCGAACAATAAGAACGAATGAAATCATCCGAACAAGAGGAACGAATGAATTTCTTAGTTAAATGATAACATCAGTCTTCACGAGAAGCCACATAGGGATCAAAAGGATAAAATAATAAAACAACAAGGTACGGAAAGGAACAAACACAAGAGAGGAGTTTCGTTCTAACATCTTTGTGCTGAAAGCATATGAACGCGTTACGAAAAGGTTTTGCAATCCCCGGATCAGCATAGCCAAGGACCCTTTAAGATGCAACTCCTGATAGTAACCTCGGTCATATAACTCCTTCACTCAATGTCGAACCCCGAACTCACTAACCTGCATTCGTTGGAAGAATGCCTACGATCTACTGGATAAAACCCACCTATAGCTTTCCGAAAGATTCCAGTTATGCAATCAGGTGTTGGGGATACACGGGAAGCACCGCGCAATCAACTCTAACCTACATCTAGGTGTATCCATCCTTCAACACATAACCAGTCTTTCTCGGAAACTGTGTACCTCGGACCTTCGAAAAGCATCCACTATAACAAGCTATGGCAATACTCCCGAACTACCTCCCCAGTACTGGGTGATGTCGGGGTTATCTTGCCACTGGCCGTATAGGGGAGATTTTCGATGTCGGCCGTCTTAAGTATTTAGTACTGCCGCGATATGCTTGTTACAGTGATACCCCGAAGCTCAACTCCTCGGTAACAGGAGGCATCGGGAACAATATCCTTGTCACAAGAACATCGAAACAATCCCAGAATACTCGCGGGATTCCTAAAAAAAAAAATTTGTGCAAATTTTGAAGATAGGAGAGACAAGAGCAGACGTCAGGAGTCCTCACCAGAGAGAAAGGGGAAGAGAAGCAAAGAATTCCTACTCTCCGATATAATATAGGACTCAAAAAGTTTTCAGTGTGTGCCTAGACTCAACCGTCAACGGTTCGATCAAACAGTGGGGGCTCCTAGGTCGGAGAAGGCTCTGAATACCAACTTGTAATGCCCAGGATGGAATTATACCTCCTACGTGTCGAGGCACGACTTAAAGGCATAAGTCCATCCTAGAATGATCTCAAGTTTGGTAATCTTTGCACAACTCATGTAAAAGGGGGAAAGTAAACTGAAAATAGTTGGCTTACAATCGCCACGTCACAGAATAACAGTACAAGTCTCAAACATCAATACAATAAGATCACTACAACCCTCTAAGGGCAAAACCAAATGTCAAAGTACCAAACTCAGATAAATAAAACAACCACAGGCGGATCGGATCCTAGTAAGAGTCTCCACTACTGATCGTCCGGGTAGCGCACGTAGTAACGACTACGCTCCTCGTCGTACTCCCAATCCAGCTCGGTGCCATCACCTGGATAGCTCACGGCTGGACCTGCATCTGGTGTGGTGAAGTAACTGTGAGCCACAGAGGACTCAGCAATCCCGTTCCCGGGTAACAGAACTATCAAAGCCTTTAGGTGAGGGAAAGGCTGAAGAAAGAAATGAGGTGAAGGAACAACAAAGAGTCTGCAGCAGCAACTAGCATCTAACTTACGCAAGAGAGAGCGAGAAGAGAAGGCAACGCGAGAAGTGATCACTAAGTGATCCTAGCTACAAGCTCACAAGCATAACCCCTCCGTGTTCAACTCCCGAATCCCTATTCGGAAATTGACAGTCACGGAACACACGCTGGTAGTGTATTAGCATCATTGTGTCAAGTTTTCTACAACCGGAATTAACAAGCTCCCATCTGCCACATAACCGCGGGCACGGCTTTCGAAAGTTCAAACCCTGCAGGGGTGTTCCAACTTGACCCATTACAAGCCCACGATCCGCGGAGTCGCAACTCCAAGGTGGGAAGACCCGAGTATCCTCGGAATCCCGTGCTCAAGATATTCCGAGCTAAGGTAAGGCTAATCCAGCAAATCCTCCCGGCGTGCCGACACCCTGATAGTAGCCGCGCGTATCTCGTCTCAGGCCACGACCGGATGGGTGATGCTACGGGTTTTTACCAAACCTTGAGTTTCCTCGAGGTGGCCCCGCAGGACCCCCGTTTCGGACCAACACTCATGTGGAGCACTGGCCCGGGGTTGTTGATTAAGAAAGAGGGTTAATTACTCCCTATGCATGTTTAGTTTGTTATTAGGCAAATAGTACCAATGTTGGGATTTGCTGGAAAAGACTTAGCACATAGCGGTTTATCGAGGGGGTCCCATACACCCCAACCGTGTTAGGAACGCATAATCAAGGAACATAAAACCGGCTTATACGGATCCTAACGGCATGAGTGGAACAAAACACCAAGCAAAAGGCTTAGCCTTCCACCCTTGCCAATATATATGTGATTTCAATTTAAGCATTTATATAGTGTGATATAACCCAACCAAACTTCAACATGGAGCAAGCATCTTCACTTCACCTGCAACTAGCAATGCTATAAGAAGGGCTGAGCGAAGCGTACTTAGCCAAGCAACGGTTTGCATAGGTAGGGTGGTTAAACATGGCAATTGGTTACAAGTAGGAGGCTGACAAGAAGAACATGGGCATCGAGGCAAAACTATAGATCGAGACTACTAGCAATAGGCGAAGATAGTAAAGTTATCGGGGTTCGGTCATCTTGCCTGAAGAGAAGAAGTTCGGATCGAAAGAAGGGTCCTCGTGTTCAAACTCGTTGGAAACCTCGTGCTCAACCTCGTTGGAAAACTCGTGCTCAACTTCCGGCTCTAAACAAGACAAACACACCAAGCACCAATCAACACGATGCAATGCGCACTCGAAAAACATGTATGCATGATGGATGCACTAAAGATGCACAAGGAGCACGTAGAACATCACTCAAGCAAAACACCTCAAAACAAGATAACAACCTGATATTATTAATCTACACAGAAAATCACCCAAGTTTGATATAAGATTCGCTGAAATCGGAGTTACGGGCTAAAAGTTATGCCCGAAACAAGATTTGAGCGAAAACTGCAAATTACAGCAACATAGCATCTTGGGAGCTCAAAATAATTAATCTACAGCACCCCAAAAGCATGGCAAAGGACATGAACATAAACTAGATATAATGTACAGCAACTAGGTCCAAAGTGCACCCCCAACGGAGTCACGGATCACTAGCAATGATCTTGGACATATTGAACTTTGAAATAAAATTCTGGCAGCAGAATTTTATTGAAAGTTTGGAGCAAAAGATAAACATGCTACAGCACCTCAAATGGACATGTGAGGACATGGATGGAAAGACAACAATATATACTTCATGGAACAATCAAAATCCACCCCAAAACTATCATGCTTTGTCCTACAACATCACACGAACATGGCATCGGAACGTTACAGATTTCAGACTTAGTGAAATTTCACTAAGTCCTAAAACAGCAACATCATCATAGCACACAAAAGAGCATGTTTAAGTCACCTCGAATCTAAACATGGCAAAGGGTAAGCACCTCATCAAAATACATATGACGGTGATCCCGAAACACACAAGCAAGCATCAATGTGGTGAACACACCGATTACAACGAGCTCAACAACATGGCATTTCATAACAAGTAAAAACACAACATGTGAACATGGCATCTTGCAATGATGATAACAAGGAAAAGATAAATCTACCATGCAACCTATCACACTCAACACGTAGTTCGTGACGAGACGAACACGTGGACATGTCATTTGCCTCGTTTGGACAAACGAGCTAAAAGATATCACATGTCAAAGGTGGCACAAAAATAACACATAACAGCAGTTTATATCATCATACACTCTTGCAACAGCAAAACAAGGCCCTAGATGACATCTAACAAGCATGACTACAACAGGTAAAACGTAGAGGGCATCTCCACGAACATCTGGACATATCACACGCACAAAACGGAGCAACAGGTAAAAAGTTATGCATGGTCAAAGTAGGCACTCTCAGATTAGAAAACAGAGACTTAGTAGGGAAAACAACCTCAGGGATCTGGAAAAAAAAAGGAGACGCGGGCCGGTGGCGGCGGATCTGGCCCAGATCTGGAGCGGGCCGAACTGGCGGAGGCGGCGGCGAGGCGAACTGCGGCGGCCCGCGAACTGTAGCGCTGGGCTCTGCGGCGAGGCCCAGCTGGCAACGGCGGCGGCTGCGACGCGGCCTGGAGGCGGCGGCCTCGGTGGAGCGGCCCAGCTGGCGCCTGCGGAGCCCGCGGGGAGGCGAGAGGCCCAGCCGGCGCAGGGTGGAGCCCGGTGCGGAGAGGCCCGGGGAGGCGCGGCCTGGCTTGGCCCGGTGGAGGGGGCGAAGCGGAGGCGAGCTGGCGAGGGAGGCGAGGCGGGGTGCCTGGGCCGGCGCGACTGGAGAGGAACGGGCCGCGGCGATGGGGAGGCCCACACGCGCGGAGCGGGGAGAGCGGCGACGTACGGGCCGAAGGGGATGTGGTCCTCGGACCCGATGCGCTCGAGGAGGCCGCGGCTGTGTGCGGTGGCGATCTGGGCCCCGACCGGATCGGCTGCTGGCGCGGTGAAGGGGCCGATCGGGTCGAGGAGGCAGGCCTGCGGTCGATCTCCCGATCGAAGGAGCGACGACAGCGGCGGCGGCGTTGACCTCGCCTCGAACGAGGTGCGGTCGGAGGGGAAGATTCCCAGGGATCCTTCGGGATCTGGATTTGGATCTGAACGAAAAAGGGAAAAAAAACGAAATGGTGGAGAGGGGAAGAAGAAGGGGAAAACCACAATAGACTAGGGTCTATTATATAGCAGTCTTTAGACTAGGGTTAGGAGACTAGGGTGTCTAGGAGCCCTCCGATCGTGATCCGACGGATCCGATCGCGGGGGTTGATTTAAAAGGACCAGACGGAGACAAAAGGAAGCAGTAGGGGTATTTCCGGGACACGAAGTGAAGGCACATCGGACCCACACGGACAACGGAGGGAAAAGTCAACGGAGTCCAAACGAGACGAGATTTGAGAGGCAGGTTGCACACAACCAAACAACAACACACAACACAACCTCGCGGCACACCGGTAACGAAAAACGCCCGAACAACAAAGTAGGCCTACGGGACGTCACGGACACGTGAGGGAGCTCCGGAACACGAAACGGACAACGGAAAGGAACGCCACGAACCGGAAACAACCCACAACACAAATGCAATGCAATGCACATGTCTACATGATATGAATGAATGCCACACACTCACACAACAAAACGACGAAAGCCCGGAAGACAAAGAACCCGAAATGGAAATAGATGAAGCCGGAGATATATTATATACCCAAAAGGGAAAGTATTACATCCGGGGCATTACATGAAGTTTTATAAAGATAATGTTGATCCGGCAGATATGACTCCGCTGAAGAAGCCAACTACAGAGCATGATCCGGCATTGAAGTTTAAATCGGTGGAGGAGACCAAGCAAGTTGATTTTGTGCCAGGTGATTCGTCCAAGCAGTTCACTATCAGTGCTAACCTTGATCCCAAATAGGAAAGCGCGCTCATCGAGTTCATCCGTGAGAACCGGGATATCTTTGCATGGAAACCTTCTGACATGCCAGGTATACCGAGGGAACTCGCTGAGCACAGTCTTAATATTGATCCGAAGTTTAAACCGATCAAGCAATATCTGCGCCGCTTCAACGAAGAGAGGCGCAAGGCTATAGGAGAGGAAGTGGCCAGGCTTTTGGCTACAGGGTTCATAGTGGAAGTTTTTCACCCAGAGTGGTTGGCTAATCCGGTGCTGGTGTTAAAGAAGAATGGGAAGTGGAGAATGTGTGTGGATTACACAGACCTCAACAAAGCTTGTCCAACTGATCCTTTTGCTCTCCCTCGCATTGATCAGATTATCGATGCTACAGCGGGATGTGAGCGGCTAAGCTTTTTGGATGCATATTCAGGATATCACCAGATCAAGATGGCAGTTAAAGACCAAGAGAAGACAGCTTTCATAACCCCTTTTGGTGCTTTTTGCTATGTATCTATGCCTTTTGGGCTCAAGAGTGCTCAAGCAACTTATCAGCGTTGCGTTCAGAATTGTCTTAAAGGACAGATAGGGAGGAATGTTCATGCCTATGTGGATGACATTGTGGTTAAATCAAGGAAAGAGGAGACAATGATAGAGGATCTTAAGGAGACTTTTGACAATCTTCGAGCCTATAAGATGATGCTTAATCCGGAGAAGTGTGCCTTTGGTGTTCCGGCAGGTAAACTGCTGGGATTCTTGGTCTCAAACAGAGGAATAGAAGCTAATCCGGAGAAGATTAAGGCAATCACATCTTTGACTAAACCAGTTTGCATCAACGATGTTCAGCGTATCGCTGGCCGGATCACAGCATTAAGCCGGTTCATCAGCCGTTTGGGAGAGAAGGCGATCCCGCTTTACCAGATGCTGAAGAAAACAGATCTGTTTATATGGAGTGATGAGGCGAACACGGCGTTTGAGGATCTGAAGCGGCAACTGGCAAAGCCGCCGGTCCTGGCTGCCCCTGTTGATAAGGAGCCGTTGCTGTTATACGTCGCTGCCAATGCACGGGCAGTCAGCGTCGCAATTGTGGTTGAGCGCAAGGAAGCAGGAAAGGAATACCCGATTCAGCGTCCGGCTTATTACGTAAGTGAAGTACTCATTGAATCCAAGCAAAGGTTCCCACATTGGCAGAAGCTGGTGTATGGCGTGTTCATGGCAAACCGGAAGCTGAAGCACTATTTCCAAGGTCATCCAATAACTGTGGTTAGTTCAGCACCGTTGGGGGACATAATCCAGAACAGGGAAGCTACAGGTAGAGTAGCGAAGTGGGCCATTGAGCTCAGCCCACATGAGTTGAAGTATGTGCCACGCACCGCTATAAAATCTCAGGCATTGGTGGATTTCATCAATGATTGGACAGAGTTGCAAACCCCTGAGGAGAAGCCGGATCTTACATACTGGACGATTCACTTTGACGGTTCAAGACAGTTGGAAGGCTCAGGGGCTGGAGTTGTCTTAACTTCCCCCCGAGGCGATAAATTTTGTTACGTCCTCCATTTATTGTTTCCTTGTACTAATAATGCAGCGGAATACGAAGCATTGCTTCATGGCTTACGGATGGCAAAGGAGATGAACTTGAGCCGGGTCAAATGTTTTGGCGATTCAGATCTGGTGGCACAGCAAGTTTCAGGCAAGTGGGATTCAAGAGATCCCCTCATGGCAGCTTACAGACGGGAAGTGGAAGCAGTTGCTGGATATTTCAAAGGGTATCAAGTGGAACACATAGACCGGCGAAAGAATGAAGCGGCTGATGCTTTAAGCCGGTTGGGATCTCAACGTAAACCGGTGCCGCCAAATACTTTTTTGGATGAGCTGCACAGTCCATCAGTACAAGTACCGTCAGAGGAAGACCTAGTTGTTCCTGATCCGGAGGCACAGCTAGTTGCAGCACTTCATGTTAACCCGGATTGGACACTGCCCTATTTGGCATATCTGAGCCGAGGAGAGTTACCGGACGATGAGATAGAGGCACGACAGATAGTCCGGCATTCTAAGTCCATGACAATTGCAAACGGAGAGCTTCATCATCGCAGAGCTTCTGGAGTATTTCAGCGGTGTGTATCAGCTGAGGAAGGTTGTGAGATTCTTCGCGAGATCCATGAAGGGGATTGTGGTCATCATGCCGGTTCAAAATCTTTGGTGGCTAAAGCTTTCCGACATGGTTTCTATTGGTTAACAGCTCATGCTGATGCGGCAGATCTAGTCCGGAAGTGTGATGCTTGTCAGAAGTTTTCGAGACGTGCTCTTGTTCCGGCGCAGGAGCTCCGGATGATACCAATAACTTGGCCGTTTGCGACTTGGGGGCTTGATATGGTTGGACCCTTTAAGCGATCTCAAGATCAGAAAACTCATCTACTGGTGGCGGTGGATAAGTTTACAAAGTGGATTGAGGCAGAGCCTGTGAGCAAGTGTGATGCGGCCACAACAGTCAAATTCATCGAAAAGGTAATTTTCTGGTTTGGCTTTCCGCACAGCATCATCACAGACAATGGCACCAATTTATCTCAGGGTGAGATGGAAGAGTTTTGTCAACGAGAACATATTCGCCTAGATGTATCTTCTGTGGCTCACCCCCAATCCAATGGTCAAGCTGAAAGAGCAAATCAGGAGATTTTGCGAGGGATCAAGCCCCGGCTTATGACTCCCTTGCAAAGAACCCCGGGATGTTGGGTCGAGGAGTTACCATCTGTCCTATGGAGTATCAACACTACGCCAAACCGGTCCACAGGTTATACACCTTTCTTTATGGTATATGGTGATGAAGCGGTCCTTCCAAGTGATATCCGTCATGATTCACCAAGGGTGACAGCCTATGTTGAAGCGGCCAATGAGCAGGCAAGACAAGACAGTTTGGACCGGCTGGATGAAGAGCGTGATATAGCAGCAGCACGGTCTGCAATCTATTAACAAGACTTGCGCAGATATCACAGCCGCCGGATCAAGAGCAGAACATTCCAGGAGGGTGACTTAGTACTCCGGCTCATCCAAGACCAAACAAATATGCACAAGCTATCCCCACCTTGGGAAGGGCCCTTTGTGGTCAGCAAGAATCTACATAACGGTTCATATTACCTGCTGGACGTTCGAGAACACAAGGACTCACGGACATCAGAGGAGGAGACGAAGAGGCCATGGAACATCGCCCACTTACGGCCATACTATACTTGAGCTATGAGCTCCACTGTATCCTATGTATATATTATGATTAATGAATAAACCGGCACCCTCGGTAAACCGGGGGCTCAACCTTTTTTCCAATACAAATATCTTATGAGAACAACCATATATATATTATCATATGTCATATTTCAAAGATATCGATCGGTTTAAAACTGATTTTTGCAGAGTATATACTCAAAAGCAATAAAACTCCCTGAAAAGCATAAAGGTCACATCCGGCTCAAAGAGGACGCTTCACGCAAACCCTCTGGATGGTAATCCATCCAGTGATTGGTTCAAGATTTACCCATGGCTTCATGGAGCCATGGAGACCCTCTGGAAACGCTACGGGCATCCAGTGATTGGTTTATATTTCCCATGGTTTTAAGGAACCATGGAGGCCCTCTGGAAAAGCTACGGGCATCCAGTGATTGGCTTATATTTCCCATGGCTTCATGGAGCCATGGAGACCCTCTGGAAAGGCTACACCATCGAGTGATTGGTTTATAATTACCCATGGTTTCAAGGAGCCATGGAGGCCCTCTGGAAAGGCTACGGTCATCCAGTGATTGGCTAAAGTTTTTTCTTATGGTTCCTATGGAAAGACGAGATTATCCGCATCCATCGACAGGCCCTCTGGAAAGACGAGATTACCCGCATCCAGTGATTGGCTGAACCTTTCTTTGAGCCTGGCAGCTCATAAAAAGCCTCGACTACATGATTTTATTTGCAAATTTGCATTTTCTGATCTTTATGTGTTCTGATTTTTTAATCCGGAGTGGGACAATTCAAGAAATTGACCACACATCTACAAAGTTGAAAAGTCTGGGTCATGAGCACCAGCATGAGTGAAAAGTTTGGGTTAATCCGGTGTCTATCATAACCCGGAACAATCATCAGGCAGAAACAAAGTAAGAGGCTAGACATGATTTAAGCCGGCAGTTTCTATAAGACCATGGACCATTTATAAATTCCCTTCAAGGTAAGATTTGCCGAATTAAGAATATCAAGCATACTTGATCTCAGGTATAAAATTATTTCTGATAGAAGTATACACTTGTTTGATATATTGTGAGAACAATTTAATCTGTCCAGCGGTAAACCGCTAGGACATATTTTCAGTGTTACTTATGCAGGAACAGATGATACGCAAGACAAGCGACATCAGACAAAATTTAAATTGGCAAACATTAAAACAAGAAGTCAGAATATCCGGATCAAAGCGGATAATGTTTCAGCTATCCTATTACAAGGCATAGCAAGCCTGACGGATTAAAAGATTGTTCGATAAAACGGGACTGCAACTACAACAATAAGTTATGAGTTATGCTCCTTCCTGCTGAGATGGCTGGGCATCAACTTGATCCGGAGTCTCCTCTTCCTCTTGAAGCGGTTGGAAATCCGGGGCGCACCAGTCGATTTTCGTTAAAGTGCGAAAATACATCTCTTCGTTGATGAGTTCCGAAGGTTCGATATCTGGAGCGAATGTATGAGGACGCACTGGTGGGATTAGATTGACAGTTTCATAAACCGGCCGCTCCACCCGCTCGTTTTGCAAGTCATACCCTGGATGATACCTGGATAAATCTGCTTCGGCCGCAAGTTTGCTGGCAAGAGGACACATCTCCTTTGTCAAAGCATAGAGATCCTTTGCAGTAAATGATGATCCGTCTTCCTTGGTATTTGGACACCCATTTAAAGCCTCTTCCGGATCAAAGTCCGGAACCCAAGCCTTGGCTCTGGTAAGCGCCATGAGGGCACCGGCTCGAGTAGCGGATTTCTTGACTTCCTCCAAACGCACTGGCAAAACAGACAACTTTTCTAAGGTACCTTGGATGGTCGTGGGGGCCGGTTTATTGAATGATGTTGCACTTATGATCCTTTGAGCGCCGGAATACAGCTGCTCGACCAAAGTGTAACAGGCCTTAAGTTTTTTCCGTAAGTCATCCCCAAGGTGGGTGACACGGCGCCCTGCAGATGATTATCACAGTTAAAACGGCACATATGGAAGATTACAAAGATGAAAGCAGGAATACATATTATATACTTACCGAAGATTGCAGAAGTCATTAACTCAATTTGCCGCTTTAAACCGGTTAACTCTTCAGTAACCGGATTAAGTGCCTCCTCAGCATCCTGAGCCCTTTTCTCCAGCTCTTTCTTCTGAACCTCAAAGGCAGTCGCTCTTCTTCAAAGAATTTTTTCAGCTCTTCAGCAGTCTTTAAACTCACCTTCAGATCTTTCTTGGCTTTCGAAGCAGCAGCCTCCGTTTCAGCAAGACGGCTTCGAAGCTCATTGATTTCGTCAGCACTCCGGTTTAAATCAGCCTGCAAGTAAAATCAAGTGATAAGAAGCAAAAATCAGACAAGTCTCAAGCACACAAACAAGTTGTCTACTTGACACTTGGGGGCTAATGGGCAGTTGAAGCAATAAACAGCAGGAATTCAAAGTCAAAAGTCTCAAGCACACAAGCAAGTTGTCTACTTGACACTTGGGGGCTAATGGATAATTGAAGTATCAGAAGAAATTCTTACAAGTATCAAATACATAACCAAGTTATCTACTTGATACTTGGGGGCTAATGTAAGATCAGTTGTTCAAGTTATAAGTTCCGGTTCACCTTCAACGCGCAGCTAAACTGGAACTTGGGGGCTACTATGAGATAGTTAGAAGCATATCAAAAGCACAAAGTCAGAAGGAAAGGATTACCTCATATTTTTCTTTCATCATGTTGACTAAGCCCGCTTCATAATCTCGGCTGGTGTGGAGCCGGTTCAAGTACCCGGAATAGAGCTCCTGGGCACTCATGTCAGCAAGGCTGGATAGCTTGGTACTCCATTTACCCTTTTCTTTATGCAGCTTCTCCGCTTTAGCTGTATGTTTGGCTAAAACAGTGGGCTCAGCCGGAGCAGTAAAAGCAGTCCCAGTCACTACAACTTCTGGAGAAGCAGGTGCTGTCGGTGGAGCTGCAGTATGAACCGGACTGGGAGATGCCGGATTGGTCTGAGGAGAATTGGCCCGGGCAGGACTTGGCGGATCATGAACATCATCAGCAGTAGGGTTCTCGGGCATTGAAATATGATCCGTAGGCGCAGGATTCTCAATAGGAATTGTGGGCTCGCCTTCTGGGGGGACGGTTGTTGCCGGATCAACCGCCGGATCATCAACAGTAGTCTCAGCAGTGGGTTTGTTGGCCTTTGGTTTTTTGCTAGGCTTTGGCTTGCTGGAAGAAGCTCGGAAAATGAGTTAAGATTATGAAGCAAAATGTAATCATAAACCGGATAAGTTAAAAAGACTTACCCTGGGACGGTTTTCAGTGGGGGAAGTTGCGTGGCAGTCGATTCACCGGAAGAAGATAATGGAGTCTCCTGATAATCAGGGTCAGACGGTTTAAGAGGTTTGCGGATAAGCCCGGCCTTGGGATGAAGGAGGGTTGGAGAGAGTATAACCTCAGAACGGCGCCTCGGAGCCGGAGTGAGAGAGATTCCGGATGATTCCACTGCCGGGCCGCTATGGCGAGTGGTCCGGCGAAGAGCTTCATGTTGTTGTTTCTTCAAAAGAAAATTAGGATCCAATTGAGCATAAGGGTGATAAAATTGATATTTCCGGACTATCCGACGACTTTTTTGTGGAAGTGGTTCTGAATCGGAAGAAAGGATAGTTACCTCAACTTCGGCCGGTTTATCACCTTCAGCCAACTCCTGTGGAAAGTTATCATTAGATACAGATATGAGTAAAAGCAAGCAAGTTAAAACCGGATTAATACATACCTCAGAGTCCGGATCATCATCCTCAGCGTGAGAACTAGAGCCACCAGCCGCTTTTCTCTTCTTACTAGCAAAGGTTTTCCGACGCGCCTGTTTTCCAGGTTTCTCCTGAAGCTTTCTTTTCCAAAAGGGATCCTCAGCCTGTTCGAAAGAAGGAAAGATAATTGAAAGAACGGTTTAAAAGAAAAGATTGCAAATACATGACAGAGAAAAAGACTTACTGCAGGCAGTCTATTTTTCTTGTAATACGGAGCCAATCCGATTTTGCTGCAATCCTCTAGGGAGACATTGAGCATCTTCTTAGCTGATTCAATGACCTCCGATTCAGAAAGTTTATCCTTGGTAAACCGTTGAGGATCGTCCGGTTTACCAGAATACTTGCACATCAACTGTGATCGCCGACTCAAGGGAAGGATACTCCAAGAGAGCCAACAGCGCATAAAATCGGTTCCAATTAAACAGTTGGCCATAAAAGCTTTCAGTCTGGAAAGCTGAGAAGCAAACCGGGGCCGTTCGGCAGAGCTGAGTCGTTGTGGCAGAGGGTGATCCTCCGGAAGACGCTGCTCGCGATAACCCGGCAGTGGGTTCTCCCCTTCAGGAGAAGTGTCAACACAGTAAAACCAAGATTTGTTCCACTCATTTGGGTGCGTGTGGAGAGCGGCATGGGGAAAGACTGTGTCTCTCCTTTTCTGGATACTAACCCTGCCGAGTTCCTGATGCGGTCCGCTGGTGAACTCAGTACGCCGGTTCAGGTGAAAGAAATCCCGGAACAGATCAACAGACGGCTCTTCTTGCAGGTATACCTCTGAGAAAACTTGGAAGTCATAGATATTGGAAACGGAGTTGGGCCCAATGTCCTGAGGATGAAGCTGGAAGGCAGCAAGCACATCTCGGAAGAATTTTGAACCGGGAGGTGTGAAGCCTCGGGCTATGTGGTCGAAGAAAACAATAACCTCCCCTTTTCTAGGAGTAGGAGGGCATTCATTTCTTGGAGCCCGCCACTTTAAAGCGGATTGAGGGCCTAAAGTACCAATGGCGGCAGCATTGACCAAGTCTTCTTCCATAATAATGGAAGGAACCCAATCGCAAGACACAAACTATTTGGCCATGGCAGCAGAAGAGCGAGTGCTAAAAAGATAAAGTGTAAAGACCGGATTATTTAAGTACAGCGGTATAAACCGGGAGATATATACGAAGATCACGCAACGGTTTAGACAAGGGACTAATGGTATAGCTAACCCGGCAATAACAGGAAGTTATGTTACTGCCGGTTCATGACAGCGATAAAGAAAGGAGCTAAACCGTCGCGCTCATTGAGAAATTTCTTACAAGGACAGTGTACGACAGTTTAAACTGGAGCATACTTAACAGATCTACAGAGGAGAAAAAAAGGTTTTCAAAGACGGCTAAGGTGGAATAGATCTGGGCATACGAGAAAAAGAAAAACAAATGCAAGAGTATACGGGAAGAACTACAAGGGTTTTACACAGAGCAGATAACCTATAGGTTAAGATCTGAAGCATATGCAGCAGAGTAAAGGCAAAAGTTTAAAGGGCAAGATCTAAAAGTGAAAGTTACTGAGAACTATTTGTTTAGGTCGAACGGAGATGAAGCTTTTACTGAGGTTCTAATGGCGGAGGTACGAACCCTAGAAATTACGGATCTACAATGAGGAGGGAGACATACCTGGAATAGCAAGGATCGGCGGCGGAGGTTCTCTGGTCAAACTCAGGGTGATGCAGCGGCCGGCAAGGACTTGGTTTCGGCGATCGACGGCGGTGGTTCGAGCTCGGGCGTCAATGGCGTCTTGAGCTCGGGCGACGGAGGAAGAAGAGAGAGGAAGAGAATAACAGATGGGGACAGCGGTATTTATAAGAAGAAAGTCAGATCCGAAGCGACAGGTGCGGGATTCGAGGAGGCAAAGGATCGGATAAAGATCCTCTGACGCCTCGATTTTCAGGATAACCCTTAAACAAAATCTATAGTACAGCTCACAGCGTTAAATGCGGAAGTAATGTCACGGTCAGATTCAATGATTCTCGAGGATGACGTCAGGGCCGGTTTACAAAAAATGAAAAGACACAGAAGAAAATTATACAAGACAAGGGAGATTGATGTGAACAAGTTCAAATCATTCTGGGGCCTAATGTCAGGGATATGACTAGCAGGTATGAACCGGCTAGTATAAACCGGTTTATTATAATATGTTTGGTTGTAATATTTAGTAAAGGCTATGGCCCATGAGATCTTAGGGCCCATGTATAGAATTATGGTTTGTAAACCGCCCGATGATGTAACTTGAGAGATAAGGAAGAAAGAACATGAGACCGAGGCGGACGCGAGTATGAGCCGGCCTCGGGACTCTGTAAACCGGACCAGGCGTCGCCTCTATATAAAGGGACGACCCGGCGACGGTTCAAAGAGAGGCAAGAAACAACCCGTCGAGACACAGGCAAGCAATCCGCTCCCTGTTCATCGATGCCCAAGCAATACCAAACCGAACTAGATGTAGGCTTTTACCTTCATCGAAGGGGCCGAACTAGTATAAACCCTCTGTGTCCTTTGTGTGCTTTTAACCCCTTCAAGCTAACCCGTGCGATGGTTCCATCATCAAGTCCGTTAAACCGGACATCTGCCGTGTTAATTCCACGACAACTATTCTCCTCCATCTTGCAGCTATAGAACTTATTGGAAATCTCATATTTCTCAATCCGGGCATTTGCTTGAAATATTAACTTCAACTCCTGGAACATCTCATATGGTCCAGGACGTTCAAAACATCGTTGAAGTCCCGGTTCTAAGCCGTAAAGCATGGCACACTGAACTATCGTGTAGTCATCAGACCGCGTCTGCCAGACGTTCGAAGCGTCTACATTTGCGGGAGGGGGCTTGTCACCTAGCGGTGCTTCAAGGACATAATTCTTCTGTGCAGCAATGAGGATAATCCTCAAGTTACAGACCCAGTCCGTGTAATTGCTACCATCATCTTTCAACTTAGCTTTCTCTAGGAATGCATTAAAATTCAAAGGAACGATAGCACGGGCCATTGATCTACAACAACATAGATATGCAAAAACTATCAGGACTAAGTTCATGATAAATTAAAGTTCAAATTAATCATATTACTTAAAGAACTCCCACTTAGATAGATATCCCTCCGGTCATCTAAATGATCACGTGATCCAAATCAACTAAACCATGTCCGATCATCACGTGAGATGGAGTAGTTTCAATGGTGAACATCTTATGTTTATCATATCTACTATATAACTCACGCTCGACCTTTCGGTCTCCAATGTTCCGAGGCCATATCTGCATATGCTAGGCTCGTCAAGTTTAACCCGAGTATTCTGCGTGTGCAAAAACTGGCTTACACCCATTGTATTTGAACGTAGAGCTTATCACACCCGATCATCACGTGGTGTCTCGACACGACGAACTTTCGCAACGGTGCATACTCAGGGAGAACACTTACACATTGAAATTTTGTAAGGGATCATCTTATAATGCTACCGTCGTACTAAGCAAAATAAGAAGCATAATAAGCTAAACATCACATGCAATCAAAATATGTGACATGATATGGCCATCATCATCTTGTGCTTTTGATCACCATCTCCAAAGCACCGTCATGATCACCTTCGTCACCGGCGCGACACTGATGGCTTCTCGCCCCTCGTTGGTTACCCCAAGTGGAAGGTTGAGATGTAGCGTAGCGGCAAATTTCCCTTGGCAAAGATACCAAGGATCGAATCCCGTGAGACTCCGAGGGTCGACAAGTAGGTGTCAACGGCGCCAGAAACTTAGCGGTTGACGGGACCTGCACACAGATACAGATAACTTTGCTCCCAACGAGTACAGAGAGGTTGTCAATCCCTCCGGCCTTGTTGTTTACAAAGGATCAAACACAAGAGATAATAATGATAGCTATGACTGCAACTAGGAAATAAAAACAGGAAGTAAATAGAAGGTGTGATTAGCGGTGGTAATATGGACCGGGGTCCCATGATGTTCACTAGTGATGTCTCTCTCCCAAAAGACGATAAAACAGCAAAGCGAGGTAAACAAATTACAGCTGGGCAATTGACAGGATTATGTGTGCAAACCAATGCTAACTATGCTGCAAAGAAAGGTAGAGGCTCAAAAGCATGGGCGGTACGCCAAGGCAAGTAGACTGAAATCCATCTGCATCTAATACTAATTATCCACCTTGAGATATCTATCCAGAACATCTCGCTGGTATTAAGTTGCAAATCCCACCCAAAGTGTAAACTCAAAGCAACAATCAACTGCATTAAAAGAACTTTGCGTAAAGTAAACAATCCTTGCACCCGCAAGTACAAGCACCGTTGTTTTCTCCCTTGTGGCAACAGCACATCCCCTAGACTCATGTTTCTGTCACTCAAGCTAGTCATCAGGGGGCATGAACCCACAATCAAGCATAACGCTCCCTCTTGGAGTTACTACCTACTACTTGGCCAAAGCAATAAACAGCAATGGAGAACATGCAAGAATTACTCAAGAACAAAGATATAAAAGAGGTGAATCAAATATATTACTCAAACACAATCTGAACATAGTCTCATAATCCATCAGATCCCAGCAAACTCAGCAAAGCAACAGCAGAAAGATTACATATGTGCCTCGATCATGTAGGGCAGCTCACGAGGTCTAAACCATGAAGGGCAAAGAGGGGAGGAGAACATCACATAGCTACTGATCATGGACCCATGGTGCAAGGTGGACTACTCACGACTCATCCGGGAAGCGTCCATGGTGGTGGAGAAGCTCCCGGTGGTGGTTCTCCCCTCCGGCAGGGTGCCGGGAAGAGTTCTCCTGATGCTCCTGATCTTGGAAGCGTTGCGGCGGCGGAACAGAGGCGAGATCACGAAAAAGAGTTTTGTCCTCGAGGGTTTCGGGACGAGAGGGATATATATATGCGAAGGGGGGCAGCCAGAGGCGGAGCAGGGGCCCCAAGCGCCCCCCCTGGCGCGGCCAGGGGTGGGGCCGCGCCAGGTGGCCGCCTGGGCCTCCCCAGGCTCCCCTCTGGCCCATCTTTGGTTCTTCGCGAAGCTTCCTGTACGCTGATTTTTCCTGTATTTTTCCTGGAATTTTTGGAGCACTTTTAATATGGGGGAAACCTTAAATAGAAAAACAGCAGAAAACAGGAACTGACACTGTGGTGCACTGAGTTAATAGGTTAGTCCAAATATGATCAAAAGTGTATGGAAGTGCATCAATATCATAGCAATATCACACAAAAGAAGCATGGAGCAAGCAGAAATTATAGATACGTTTTGGACGTATCAACATCCCCAAGCTTAATTCCTGCTCGTCCTCGAGTAGGTAAATGATAATAAGCATAATTTCTGTGGTGACATGCTATCAACCATATAAGAACTTTTAAGTAAAGCAATTAAGGCATGTAATTAAATTCAAGTCATAACAAGCAAGAGTCTATATTAGCATTGTAACAAGCAACATAAGAACATAAAGGTGCAAGAGCTCTCGCTGTCCGTGACTTGAATGTCTCCAAATGGTGTTTGCATGCAAGAAAGGGGATAGGGATATACGAGAGAGTAAAACATAGTTTTTGTATTGTTGAGAACTTAATCTACTAAAGTTTCACACTTGGTCTTCTTTGAAATCTTATCTTGACTCATCCCCAGACCACTAGCCAGGTACAAGTCAAAATGATCCACTCCCTTTCGATATTTTGAGCACTCATGCAATGGATGAGCGTAAGCAAGAAAGTTGACACTTAGGATGGCAAAGAGAGAAAAATGATGGAGGGGGAAGACAGAAAAAAGGTGTGAAAGGCTCACATCAATGAGGACAATCATAGGCGAGAGAAAGCCAAATGATAGATATGATGTGAGGAGTAGGGATTGACATGCAACGGATGCACATATGAGCTAAGGTAAGCTCTACAATGGAACTAGTGGGGGTGCATCCAACTTGCTCGCTCAAGAAGACCTAGAGCTCTTTTGAGGAGGCTCATCATTGGAATATAAAAGCCAAGTTCTATAGTGTGAAGGTCCCCACATAGCTATATGCATGAATGATAATCTCTATGGAGTACAAGGTATAAGATGGAGTACGAGTGTGGATCTCTCAAAAGGAATAGTAGTGTGCCCCCTTCTCTCTCTTTTTTCTTTTTCTCTTTTTTCTATTTTTTTTATTTTTTTTATGGCCTCAATGGCTCTTTCTATTTAACTCTCATTTGTCCTCTTTGGGATCTTTTGATTTTGTCCTCTTTGGGATCTTTTCCTCACTTTAGGGGCAACACTCTATATATTACAAGAAGTATAGAAGATCTTTCACACTTTACAAAAGTACTCAACATAAAGAAAATGAAACTATCATGATGTATGCAAATGTATGCCTCTGCCGGTGTAGCAGGATATGCAATGATACTAGCGCGTCATGTAGCAATGATTAGGGCAAGGCCCAACTAGCATGCGGCTCATTGATCAAGCAAAAAGCATGTATGACATGAAGATCAAGTCATGAGAAGATGGATGTTGCATGGCAATGTATCTCGGAAAGGCTATGGAAATGACTTGATAGGTAGGTATGGTGGCTGTTTTGAGGAAGGATATAATGAGGCTTATGATGACAGAGCGTATCGTGCCAAGGATTTGGATGCACCGACGAAGTATGCGCCAACTCTCGAGGTGAGAAAGGGCAATGCACGGTACCGAAGAGGCTAGAAAAATATGGCTAGGTGGAAGTATCAACTTTCGAATACTCACATTAGTCCGAAGAACTCATGCACTTATTATCGGTAACCCTCAATCTAATTAGGAGGTTCACAAAGAGACAAGTACCCCGAGGAGGAGTGTATGGGGGTTTGGTTATCCTTGCGCATCCTCGAATCACGGTACGTGAGTGTACTCTAATATTTGATCCCTCCAAAGATTAGTGATCCATCTAGTAGCTAAAGTTCTCAACTATTTTGTAGGTTTTCGAAAATAAAAACGGATTGCCCAAAATACGACATCTATCACTAATAGGCTAAAGCTCTTGACACCAAAAGTTCAGACATTACTCATGGCAATACCTCAAAACTATTGCAAGTTACTACTAAAATTAAATAGCAACCTCAATTACCTACTTTAAGTTAAGACACACAACTCAGTGCAACAGGCAAACTCTCTTAACAAGATAAACATGAAAAATCAAGAGAGTTCAGCAACCAACTAAACAAAAGCTCTTTAAAAAGAAAAGCATAAAAACTAAGAGCTAAACATGACAGCAGCTATGGAAAGACAAAGAAAACACACAGCAAAGATAAGCATGAAAATCCTATGTTATGTTCTAGGTTGAAGTGGAGCGTGTTTCTCTCCCACACAAAGAAAGCTGGGTTCTAACTTGTTATGAACAGCAAGCAAAGCTAAAGAAAACTAAAAAAGGAAACTAAGAGCAAGACGCTCCAAGCATAGCACATAACGCATGAAGTGATAAGAATATAGTGGAACGAAAGACGAACTGATAATTGTTGATGGAGAAGGGGATGCATGGGGGCATCCCCAAGCTTAGACGCTTGAGTCTTCTTGAATATTTCTTGGGGGTGCACGGGGGCATCCCCAAGCTTGAGCGTTTGACCCTCCTGAATCTTCTTTTATCATCTTCCCTCGCACACTTGAAAACTCCCTTCATACATAACTCATCATAATCTGATTAGCGAGGTTAGTACCCACAATAAAATAATTTTTCCCTACTGGAAATAAAGATAATATTGAAGAGTTACTGTTTCTCAAGATTGCCAAAAGGTTTTTGCAAAGAAAAAGCAAGCTCAAGGTTTGCAAAACGAAGAAAAGGCAAAACAGGACAGAATCTGTGAAAAACAGACCAGCAGGTAGTAAATATTTTTTTCGGGGCACTTCTGCAACTCAAATCAAAAAACTCAGAACAGATGCTCGAAAGCCAATTGTATAGAGCACGATGTCAAAAAAATTCAGATCAAAAAGATGATCTGGTGATTTTATTCGAATTTTTCTGTCCAAGGACAGAATCTGTTTTCTGGACAGCATGTCACAACTTTTGAACTTTCTTGCAATCAGAGGCTAAACTTGGCACAAAGCTGAAAAGAAAAGATACAATGATGATGCTACTGTAGTAACAAACATCAAGACACAACAAAAGCAAAATAAAACCTAATTCGTTGTGGGCTGCCTCCCAAAAGCGCTTTCTTTTATGCCTTTAAGCTAGGCATGATGCAAAAAGAGAAGATCAAGTTTTATCAAGAGTAAGAGAATAGCTAGCCCGTGTAACGGACTCAAAAGGCAACTTGATCTTCTTTCTAGGGAAGTGTTCCATCCCTTTCTTGAGAGGGAATTGGAATTTTATATTCCCCTCTTTCATGTCAATGATAGCACCAACGGTGCGAAGAAAAGGACGTCCCAAAATAATTGGACATGAAGGTTCACATTCAATATCCATAATAGTAAAATCAACGGGAACATAATTGTCATTGACAATGATAAGAACATCGTCAATCTTCCCCAAAGGTTTCTTTACGGAAGAATCAACAAGACGAACACCAAAAGAACAAGGACCAAAAGATTTCAATTCAAACATATCGTACATTCTTTTGGGCATAACGGAGGTACTAGCTCCAACATCACATAAAGCATAGCAAGAGAAGTTATTCAACTTAATTTTAATCATAGGATCCCAACTATCTTCTAGCTTTCTAGGTATGGAGGCTTCTACCCTAAGCTTCTCCTCCCTAGCTTTGATAAGAGCATTAGTGATATGCTTCGTGAAGGCAAGATTAAGTGTGCTAGTGTGGGGATCTCTAGACATCTTGTGAAGAAAACCAATAACTTCAGAAAGGGTGCAATTATCAAAATCTAGGTCACTACTATCAAGTAAAGTGGTAGTGGTGTCCTTTAGGCTCACTTGTTTGGTAGCTTCTATGGTCATAGGAGTTTCTTCTTCTACGGTTGAGGTCATAGCATCACCATTAATATGTCCAATGGGACTAGGAGTGCATTGGGTGCTAAGAGTTTGGATATCCTCAACAACTTGGATAGTAGCAACAGTGTGGTGGGTAGGAAGGATCTTAATTCTATCTTCTTCCTCCTTTTCTCTAGCCCATCTCTTTTTAAGTTTAGCCATCATCCTAATGTTTTCATTAATTTGCACTTGAATAGCATTCATAGGAGTGGTCTTCCTCTCCTCAAGAGGAGAAGTTCTAATTTTAAGCAACTCTACCTCATGGGCTAAATTGTCTACCTTCGAAGAGAGATTATCTAGTTTGTCTAGTTTTTCTTCTACACTCTTATTGAAGGCCTTTTGGGTAGTGATGAAGTCTTTAAGCATAATCTCTAGTTCAGAAGTGGAGTTCTTGGTGCTAGGATAAGCATTGTTGTTCCCATAGGAATTAGAGGGGAACGGTCTAGGGTTGCTACCAAAATTACTCCTATAAGCATTGTTATTGAAATTGTTTCTAGAGATAAAGTTCAGATCTACTTGATCTTGAGCAATCAAAGAATTTAAAGGAACATCATGAGGATCAATAGAAGATTGCTTGGAAAGTAGAGACATGATCAAATCAACTTTTTCATTTAGGGAGGAAATCTCCTCGACAGAGTTTACCTTCCTACCTATTGGAGCGCGTTCGGTGTGCCATTGGGAATAATTGGTCATCATCTCGTCAAGAAGCTTCGTGGCAGCACCAAGTGTAGTTGACATAAAGGTTCCTCCCGCGGCCGAATCTAACAAGTTCCGCGAGGTAAAGTTCAAGCCTGCATAAAAAGTTTGGATAACCATCCAAGTAGTCAAATCATGAGTAGGGCAATTCTTGACAAGAGATTTCATGCGTTCCCAAGCTTGGGCAATGTGTTCATTATCCAATTGTTTAAAATTCATTATGTTACTCTGTCGGGGGAAACTGTCCTCCCACGAGCACCTATGGGACCGGAGCCCCTTTCTACGTTGCGGTAAGGGAGCGGAGGGAGCACGGAGAGCAGATCGAGGAGCGCACGCGGGCAGTTTTACCCAGGTTCGGGCCGCGCGGATGCGTAAAACCCTACTCCTGCTTAGGTTGTATTGAGTTCTTGAGCTCGGGAGCTTGAAGATCTACAGTGCTAGCTACACCGAGCGAGAGAGTTGTCTAGGTTTCGAACCCCCTCTACGTTGTGCATGGGCCTCCTTTTATAGCTCAAAGGGGTCACCGACAGGTGTCAACGTAGAGGAGGGTAAAAGTGTAAATTTGGTGGTAGTTGCAACAGTGCATGAACAGTATATGAACAGTGGTCTTCATCTAACTTTGATAGTGGGGGACAAGGGCATTAAATGCCCGTCGCCGTCGCCCCCAAAAGCGTTCGTCCATGCTTCTCCGTTCGCCACGGTGGTAGCCTCGTCACCATGGCTTGCCACCGTGTGCCCCAGGCTGCACAGCCGTCTGCCACGTGCCCCTGGAAGGGCCCCAGGGCGACGCGTGGGCAGATGAGCTGGAGCGCGGGCACACAGCGTAGGTTTCCCCGGCAAGCACCTTGCCGGGGTCGTGATCTTGCCGGGCCCGGAAGCTCGTCGCTCTCCGGGTCCTGCCGGGGCGCATGATGCGCCGAGGCATCTCTTGAGATATGTATTCCTTGGCCTTCCTGGCAAGCTCCTCTTGCCAGGGTCTTGTGCTAAAGTGATAACCTTGAGCCTGGTGCGGCCTTCCCGGCAAGCTCCTCTTGCCGGGGCCTTTATCTTCTGACTTGTATACTTTGTTCTTGAATGGCTTCATAGGGATCAGAACGGTTCTTGGCGAGCACGTGGTAAGCCCTGCCACGGGGAGCTGCTACTGCCCGTGCACAAGTTGGGGTACTAAGGTACCCCTATCTTAGTACACCGACAGGAGCCCCCGGGCCTGGGCCACACACGGTGTTGAGCGCTGTTGGGCCAGGCCCAAGACAGTGCACGGGCACGCGTGGCCCACGGCAAGCCGTATCCCCTTCCGTATCCGCCGCATCCCTCCCTAACGGCACATGTCGATTGCGGCGTCATGGGAGAGATCGTGGCCTGTTCTTTAATGGGAAATGCGGAACGTCCCCCACTTCCCCCTTAAAAGCAGAGGAAGCAGGGGCAGTTCCCTCCATCGTTTTCATTGCGCCTTGATTCTCTAGAAACCCCCGTCGCCCTCCGCCTCCCAAAGGTCGACAGAGAGCCCAGCCCCTCCCTTCCTCCGCCGTCTCGCGCATCCGCGGCACCGTCGACCTCCTCGCCTCTTTCCTTGCCGCCCCCGCCATGGCTCCGAAGAGCGACAAGGCGAAGAGTGACAAGGCCAAGAAGGAGAAGTCCGAGCAGGCGGCGAAGCTGGCAGCCTTGCGGAGGAAGTGCGTGGTCTTCGCGCCGAGGCTTGGCGCGAGGGAGCTGCGGGACAAATACTATTTGTTCTGGGCGAGGGAGACCAAAGCTCATCCCCGCACCAGAGTCCTCCCCGCCGTCGCCGCCGACATGTTCCCCGGCGGGTACTTTTACTTTGCCGCATTCTTCAATTATGGTCTGTGCCCTCCGTACTCGGAGTTCTTTTGTGATGTAATGAACACGTATGGCCTCCAGCTCCTAGATTTCACCCCCAACGCCATCCTTACGATGGCCGTTTTCGCACATCTGTGCGAAAACTATGTTGGGGTTCATCCAAATGTAGCTCTTTTCCGCCACTTCTTCACGCCTAGGGTAGAGTCCAGTTCTCCCCTCTCCGGCGGCATCTCCTGGATCTTCAGGCTGAACAAGAAGGATGCGTACTTGAAGGGAGAGCTCCGCGGCAAGTGGGAGGGGTGGAGAGCCGATTGGTGCTGGGTGCTGGAAGCTAATCCTGAGCCCTTTACCTCGCCGCGCAAGACTGCCATAGTGCGCGGCAGGGATTGGAGTGAATTGGCCCCGGAGGACAGCAAGCTTCAGATCGCCCTCATTAGGATCCTTCGTCTCCGGGTCGCCAATCTGACTGTTGGAGAAGTTGGAGCAGATTTCCTCCGCCGCCGCATCGCCCCTTTACAAGAAAGGAAGAGGCCCGCCTGGGAATTCGGCAATGCGGCACACATCATGAGGCTGCGCCCTGGATTGAACTACAACTTCACCGTCTTGGAGTTGAAGGGGATGGTTCGGGAGCTCTTCAAGCATGACCCCGCCCACCCGGAGTGGTTCAAACCTTCCCGGGGAGTGGTGCCGCTGTGCAACAGCACTGCCCGCGATTCCATACGCGCGATGATGCCCGAGTACGACTCCCATGGCGTCGTCCCCACTTGGCTGGAGCCTCCACCGGAGACCGTGCTGACCTTCTTCGACAACTTGGTCGAGAAGCCCCGCAACGCCGAGGAGAAGAAGGGCCTCACCCGGGGTACTACTGACCGGGATGTAGCTTACATTGCCTCCAGGATGGAGGAAGCCGCCGCAGCTGCGGCTGCGGGCGAATTTGGATACACTGTGGACGAGGCAGTGGCCGCGGACGCAGTGAGTCAAGCAGAGGAGGCGGAAATCCTCAAGCTGCTGAAGATTGCGCCCGAGGAGTTTGCCGAGGAGCCTTCCGTGAAGCCTGCCGGGACGAGCGAGGTTGCCGGGGGGAGCGAGGCCGCCGGGCAGCACTGAGTCCAGCGGGCCTGCCGAGGAGGAGGAGGACGCCGAGGCTGGAGATTCCGATGAAGACTCCGGTGGATCTCTGAATCTTGACGACGATGCCTCCTCATCCTCGGAGAACTCTCCGCCTCCGCCAAGCCCTCCGCAACAACCGAAGAAGCGCCTCCGCAAGGCAGCTGAGACGGCGAGGCCACAGGCGCCTCGACAGCAGCCAACGCGCCGTGCGACGCGCGCCACCAAGACGAGCGAAGTCGTCAAGGAGGCGCCCCGTGCTCGAGCGCCAAGCGGAGGGGGATCTTCCTGGAGCGGAACGGGTGCTCCTTCTGCCCCTCGGTCCTCGGCGACGACGGGGGCCGGGTCTTCACAGCCCACAGCCCCGGAGACCGCCAAGCGCCCGAGGGAGCCTTCTCTTCCTGCTCCTCGCGCGGAAGCGCACCAGGCGGAGTTTGACTTCTCCGCCCTCAGCTCCGACGAAGAGGAAGAGGAGTAAGTACTTGCAATTCTTCTAGTTTCTTTGATTTTGTCTTGATTTTCCTCGCTTGGTTCTGATCTTGCTTTTGTTTTGCTTCGCAGGACCTTGACCCAGCAGATGGCGAAGAGGGCCAAGATCCGTGTGGTCAATATCGAGGACGACGAGCCCGTCGCGGCGACGAGCGACGCGCCGGCGACGAGCTTGCCGGACCAGCCTGCTGCTCCGAGGAGCAGCCCCCAGCGCAGCCCCCAGCGTAAGTCTGGTATTTATCTTTCTGCTTGACGGGTGCGCTCGAGGTTATCATCTTGGTTGATGTCTTGTTGTCTTGTGGAGAAGTGGAGCCGCATTCGCAGGAGCACCAGGAGGTCGCCCCCGACGAGCCACTTGCTCCACCCTCCCCGCCAAGGATGAACTCCCCGGCAAGGGAGAACGCTCCGCCAAGGACGGGCACTCCGCCAAGGGCGAGTACCCCACCAAGGGTGAGCAGCCCGACAAGGGTGAGCACCCCGCCAAGGGAGGGCACAGGCGGCCCTCCGCCAGCAGGGGCCACTACTCCGCCGCCAAGGGAGAATTCCCCGGCGAGGGACCCCGTCGTCGAAGAAGTCCGCGAAGGTAACCCTTGTGACTTCTTCTTCTCGAATTCGTCTTTTTTGGATATTTGCTTGATTCTTTCTTTTCTTTTTCTTCCACTAGATCCTCCTGCCCAAGAGCTGATGGAGACGGAGGTCACCGCTGAGGAGGAGGTGCACGGCGACGGCGGCAACGCCACTGCCACTGAGGGAATGGCTGGAGCCGGCGAGCCCGCCGCTGAAGAGACCGCCCCGACCGCAGACGTCGCGGCTGGGGAAGGGACCGGCGACCACACTGCTGGCCCGGAGGCCGCAGGAGCGCCGGACGCTACACCGGCCGCCGACCCTTCCGCCTCCGCGGCTGGGCAGGGCGTCTACCTGGAGGCCGCGAACGGGGTCTTTATTCAAGTCCCGTGGGCGTCCTCGTCTCGGGCACCCGCGAAGGGAGAGACCTTTGACGGAGAGGTCCTCGCCTCCGCCGGATTGAAGGTTGTTGAAGCGCCCAGCAGCAGCGACGAGCCCGAAGAGGAGAGACTCCTTCGTCGGCTCCTGGCCTTGTATCGGGCCAGGCAGGCGAAGTTGGAGTCTCGGGAGGCTCTGGCTGCCAAGGCTGGAGCTGATCTGGAGAAGCGCGCCGAGGAGCTCCGCCCCGCCAATCAGGCGGCCCTCCGGAGCTTGGCGGAGGAGCGTGAAGAGCTTGCCGGGGTGCAGCAAGCATTTATCCTTGAGAAGGCTGAGGTAGAAGAGCAGCAGCGACTGGCCGCCGAGCAGCTGTCTCGGCGGGAGTGAGCGCTCAACCAGCGGAAGGTCGACCTCGACAGCCACGAGGACGACCTCACCGCCCGGGAGCAAGCCATCGGCGGGGCCCTAAAGGAGGCGAGGGACGCCGCCGCTGCCGTGGAGACTGCCAAGAAGGATCTGGAGGCCAGGGTGGCGTAGCTGGAGTTGTTCCTGAAGGCGAGCGAAGACAGGGTCACCGCGCTCAACGTGGCGCGGGAGAAGGACGCCCATACCAACTCGGATTTGCAGGTCCGCCTCTCCGGCAAGGGCCAGGAACTCACTGCCGCCAAGGACTCCATTGCTGACTTAGAGCTGAAGGTCTCCACCCTAACTGGCTCGCTCGACGCCGCCCGGGACCGCGAGACGAAGCTGAAGGACGAACTCCGCAAGGAAAGGGCCTTGGTGGAGAGCGCCGCCGTCTCGCAGAACAACTTCAACCGGGCAGTGGAGCAGTGGACTGATGAGCTGGTCACCTCCGCTGCCAATATTGACATGGAGATGATGGCGCTCAGGGCGGAGCATCTCGTGCACTCCCCGGACGAGAACCTCCCTCACAGCGCCAAACTGAGTCTGTTCTTCAGGGGAATAGCGCCGGCTCTTGCACGGCTGCGGGAGAAGATCCCCGTGCAGCTGGCCGACGAGGCGCGTCGGCTCTGCATGGGCACCATGGAGCGGGTCTTGTCGAAGATCGTCTACCGCAACCCCGGGATCAACCTCGTCAATGTCCTCCGCACCTTGCCGCCCGAAGCTGATCAGGAGGCGTTGAAGGCGCGGGTTGCCCACATCGTCGCCAAGGTGGGCAAGATCACGAGGCGTGAAGGCGACCGCGTAGATTAGATTCCTTTCTTTCTGCTTCCTTTGCCGCTGCAAAGCATGTTACGGACAAGAATCTGTTAGTATTGCGGCAAGTTATCTTTGTAATATACAATCTTATTTTGAGCAACCAATGCAGTGTTATCTCCCTTGCTTTGGTCCCTTCATTTTGTATGCATTCCACCCTACGCTTTTAGGGAACTTGCCGGCAAAAGGACCCTTGCCGCGAGCGCTGAGTGCCGGACTCTTAGCAGCCTGCTGGCAATACCTTTGCCGGCAAGAAACCTTGCCGCAGCTAGTCGCAGCACACTTAGATTGCTGAGCGAACTCGAAAACGAAGTAAGGGCGCGACACTTGTCGCAGCTCACCTAAGTCGTTGAGCGTGCTCGAAACAAAGTAAGGGTGCGGCTAGCCACGGGTAGGTTCCTCCGCGCACAGGTTTTCCATACAAAGTGTGGTTGTTCAAGGAAGACAACTAAAAAATTTGAGAAATTTGAATTACTCAAACTTTGGTAACTTAGCTTTCATAGGTTGTTTGCTTCCCGACAAGGCTTCTCTTTCTTGAACAGCACTTGGTTCACGCCTCCATCTCCTTCCCCCCCCC
>LR738710.1:763704757-763748195 GCA_902687465.1 Secale cereale
AAAAAGAGGAGGAAAAACAAGTATAGGGCCTTACGGCTTGCTAATGCTTACCGGGGATGTGCGTTGCACAAGGTGTCAGATGATGCATGCAAATAACAAAGAAAAGCATGGAAATGACAATTAGTGCGAAGCACAAAAGCTTTACTGATGCACGGGATCTGCGCCCGGCTTTGTACAAAGGTTTACATGCAACAGCGGCAAGACTTGTACAAAAGGTGGTTGCCGGAACGGATCACGGCAACCGCGCCTTATGGGTGAAACTTGCGAAGATGCTCTATGTTCCAGGAGTTGCTCACCGGTAAGCCTTCTTCTGTCTCAAGGCGGACAGCGCCGGGCCTTGTGACTTGTCTCACCCGATAAGGGCCTTCCCACTTCGGCGTCAACTTGTTGGAATTCTTGGCGGACTGAACACGCCAAAGAACAAGGTCGCCTTCCTCGAGACTCCTGGCCTTGACCTTGCGGCTATGATAGCGACGCAAGGCTTGCTGGTATCGAGCAGCTCGTACAGCAGCCTGGAGACGTTCCTCCTCGAGGAGCAATGCATCATCTTGTCGCAGTTGCTCTTGCTCGAGCTCATCATAAGCGAGCACTCGAGGAGATCCGTATACGAGTTCTGTGGGGAGAACTGCCTCTGCTCCATAGACAAGAGCAAAGGTTGTCTGTCCGGTGGCTCGATTTGGTGTCGTCCTGATTGACCAAAGAGCCGCCGGCAACTCCTCTATCCAGTTTCTTCCGCACTTGTGCAGCCTGTCGAAGGTTCTTGTCTTGAGTCCGCGCAGCACTTCAGCATTGGCCCTCTCCGCTTGACCATTGCTCCTCGGGTGAGCAACAGAAGCGAAGCAGACCTTGGCGCCAAGGTCTTGGATGTACTGCATGAAGGTGCGACTTGTAAACTGTGTGCCGTTGTCGGTGATGATCCTGTTAGTGATTCCGAAACGGCAAACAATCGATCTGAAGAACCTGACTGCTGACTGTGCTGTCACCTTTCTCACTGGTTCCACTTCTGGCCACTTTGTGAACTTGTCGATTGCTACGTACAAGTACTCAAAGCCCCCGGCTGCGCGGGGAAAGGGGCCGAGAATATTGAGCCCCCAGACCGAGAAGGGCCAGGACAAAGGGATCGTCTGGAGAGCTTGAGCTGGCTGGTGAATTTGCTTGGCATGGAACTGGCACGCTTCACACTTGGTTACTTGTGCAGTTGCATCTTGGAGGGCTTCTGGCCAGAAGAACCCTTGCCGGAACGCCTTCCCGGCAAGTGCCCTTGTGCCAATGTGGTGGCCACATATGCCTCCATGTATCTCTGCCAACAGCTTCTGTCCATCTTCCCTGGAAATGCACTTCAACCTGACACCGTTGAGTCTTCTTCTGTACAGTTCATTGCCAACGAACTGGTACATACTCGACTGCCTGATTATTTTCTCTATCTCTTCTGGCTCGTCGGGAAGTTCTCCAGTTTGCAGAAAGCGGACGATTTGCTGTGCCCATGCTGGAGCCTGAGGCTCAACAACAAGGACTAAAGGTATGAGGGCTGCTGCGGGAACCTCAGCTTCTACGGCAAGAACATGCGGCTCCGTCGGAGCTGATGGTCCCCCGGCAAGCCTGCCGGGGCAAGGCTTGTCGGGAACGCCTGCTTCAACTGTACTGACCCTTGGATCTGCAGGAGCAAACTGTTCCTCAGCATCTTGGCTGTTGATCTTGGGGACCTTGGCGGCGGCTTCGGGAAGATCCGCCGGCAAGTAGTCGCTGGAGACCAACTTCCTCTTCTTGTTTTGCTCAACTGATGGTGTAACGGATGGCTGAGTTAACTTGAGCACGAAGGTCCCTGGTTCCACAGGTAACTTCATTGCAGCACACTTTGAGAGGCCATCTGCAATATCATTCAGAGCTCTTGGAACGTGCTCCATTTGCAGACCTTCAAAGTGTTCTTCAAGCTTCCTCACTTCATCAACATAAGATTCCATCAAAGGGCTCTGGTAACTCTTATTCACTTGTCGGACCACCAACTGTGAGTCTCCCCGCACAATCAACTTCTTGATCCCAAGCTCGGCCGCAATTCTGAGGCCGGCAAGCAAACCTTCATACTCAGCAGTATTGTTTGTCGCTTGCTCCTTGGGAAAGTGCATCTAGACAATATACTTGAGGTGCTCTCCGGTGGGCGCTATGAGTACCACGCCGGCACCGGTGCCTTGCAGCGAAAAAGCACCATCAAAGTACATTATCCACTCGTTGCTCGCTTCTTGGACAGGGACGCTTGTCTCTGGGACTTCTTCATCTGGCGTTGGGGTCCATTCTGCTATGAATTCTGCCAAAGCTATGCTTTGTATGGTTGAAGTACTCTCAAACTTGAGACCAAAGCTTGACAGCTCCAGTGCCCACTCGACGATCCTGCCTGTTGCTTCGGGATTTTGCAATATCCTCTTCAACGGAAAGCGAGTGACCACCGTTATCTCGTGTGCTTGGAAGTAATGGCGCAGCTTCCTTGAGGCCATGAGGAGGCCGAACAGCAACTTCTGCACCCCAGAGTATCTTGATCTAGCCCCCTGCAAGAGGGAACTCACAAAATACACTGGGCGCTGCACCATCTTCCTTCGCACTTCTCCTTGCTCCTGCGCAGACTTGTCCTTGTCGGGGCCAGAGCTTGTCGGGGAAGCCCCCTGCTTGTCGCTGGATTCGCTTGCCGGGGATGTGGGTTCCTCATCCGCCTCCCTCTCCGCTACTAACGCAACACTGACCACTTGATTGGTTGCCGCTAGGTACAGCAGCAACTTCTCTTGCGGCCTAGGTGCGACAAGTATCGGAGTGGAGGACAGGTATCCTTTCAAATCTTGCAGCGCTGCCTCTGCTTCCGGAGTCCATTTCATAGGACCTGCCTTTTTCAAAATTTTGAAGAAAGGCAGGGCGCGCTCTGCAGACTTTGAAATGAACCTGCTGAGGGCAGCCACACAACCAGCAAGTCTTCTTACGTCCTTGATGCGCTTCGGGGCTTCAATCTGCTCGATGGCTTTTATCTTGTTGGGATTGGCTTCAATCCCCCTCTGGGACACAAAGAACCCGAGAAGCTTGCCGGAGGGAACTCCGAAGACGCACTTCTCGGGGTTCAGCTTGAGTTGGATCTTGCGCAGATTCTCAAAGGTTTCCTCTAAATCCTGTATCAGGGTATCTTTGCTCTTGCTCTTGACCACTATATCATCCATGTAGGCTTCTATATTCCTGTGGATCTGTGGCTCAAAAGCAGTGTGCACCACCCTCGCAAATGTGGAGCCTGCATTCTTCAATCCAAAGGGCATGCATAAGAAGCAATATGTGCCACATGGAGTAATGAATGCAGTCTTCTCTTCGTCTTCCTTGGACATAAATATCTGGTGGTAACCTAAGTATGCATCAAGGAATGAGAGCAACTCACATCCCGCTGTGGAGTCAACAATTTTGTCGATGCACGGCAAGGGAAAGGGATCCTTGGGACAAGCTTTGTTCACGTCGGTGAAGTCTATACAAAGTCTCCACTTTCCATTAGCCTTTCGCACGACAACTGGATTGGCCAACCACGTGGGATGTATTACGCCTCTAACCAGGCCTGCTGCTTCTAACTTCTTTATCTCTTCAGCTATGAACTCTTGGCGCTCCACGGCTTGCTTCCTGACCTTCTGCTTGACGGGCCGCGCATGAGGACAAACAGCAAGCTTGTGCTCCATTACCTTCCTGGGAACGCCGGGGATGTCAGACGGTTGCCATGCAAACACGTCGACATTCGCCCGCGGGAAGGCAACGAGCGCGCTTTCCTATTTGTGGTCGAGTGTAGCACTGATGGTGAAGGTACCACCAGTGCCGTCCTCCTTGGCGGACACCTTCTTGGTTGCCGGTGGAGCTGCCATTCCTTTCTTGCACTTGCCGGTGGAGCTCGATGGCGCGTTCTCGACGGCAGCGCAGCACCCCGAGGAGGTGCGTTTGCCGGAGTGGGCTCCAGAGCTTTTGCCGGACTTGGTCTTGTTCTTCCCCCCGGGAGCTTCAGCGGCAAGTGTGTTGCTTTCTACTGCGGCTGCTGCATCCCGGTAGATCTTGTCGGCGCAGATAAGCGCGTCCTTCTTGTCGCCAGGGACAGAGATGACGCTTATCGGCCCCAGCATCTTGAGCATGTTGTATGCATAGTGGGAAGCTGCCATGAACTTGGCGAGGGCAGGACGGCCAAGTATCTCGTTGTATGGTAACGGGATATCAGCAACATCAAACGTGATCCTCTCCGTCCTGAAGTTGAGCTCCCCGCCAAAGGTCACTGGCAGCGTAATCTTCCCCTTCGGCTTGCTCCTTCCCGGGTTGATCCCTTGGAACGACCCGGTTTCCTCGAGCTCGCTGTCGGGGATCTGTAGCTTCTTGATCACAGCCGAGGAGATCAAGTTCAGGCCGGCCCCGCCGTCAACCAACATCTTGGTGACCTTGAGGTTGCGGATAGTTGGTGAGACCAACATCGGCAAGCACCCGACCACAGTTGTGCGGTCAGGGTGGTCCTCAAGGTCAAAGATGATGGGCGTGCCGGACCACTTCAGCAGCATGCGTGACTCGACGGGCGGCTCAGCTGCATTCACTTCCCGCACCCACTGCTTGAGCTGGCGGTGGGAAGTGTGCAGAGAGGCACCTCCGACGACACACAGAACCTCTATGGCCTTCTGGAACTCCTGCTCGCTGTTGTCTCCTTCTTCCATGTCATCATCGTCATCTTCATCCTCATCCTTGTCGCGGCCCCGGGGAGGTCTGTCACCTTGCCGCTGTTTGGCCTTGCCGCGGCGTCCTCCCCGGCCATTGAACGGCCGCTTCTTGCTGGGCTCTCCTCCGCCTCCTTGGGCCTTCTCCTTGTCACGTCGCTCATATTCAGCCTTCTGCTGCTCTACGAGGTATTCCACTCTTTTGCAGTTCTAGAGATCGTGGCCCTTGGTGCGGTGGATCTTGCAGTACTGCTTGTCGGAGCCGTCCTGCTTGTCGACTGCCGCTACAGGGGCGGGCTCCTTGCCGGAACCGCCAGCCTGTGCCTTCTTGGCGGGAGCCTCCTTGCCGGACTGCTCGACAACCAGCACCTCCTTGCTCTTCTCTTTCTGTTATTCCGTCGCCGGCTTTTCCTTGCCGGGGCGGCGTCTTCACTGTCGCTTCCTCCTGCGCCAGTATCCTCTCCGGGGAGTCTCCTCCCCTCTTCAGCGCGCGCGCACTTGTCAGCCAGAGCGTAGAGCTCGCTGACATCCCGGATCTTGGTCATGGCCATCTCCTCCCTCATCCGGCGGTTACGCACGTTCTGGTGAAACGCGCTGATAACCGCGGCAGGGTGGACGTCGGGAATGTTGTGTTGGACGCGGCTAAATCTTTGGATGTATTTGCACAGGGACTCTCCCTCCTTCTGGGCGAGGATGTGGAGATCGCTCTCCTGGCCATGGGGTTTGTGGCCGCCCGTGAAGGCGCCAACAAACTGGTGGCACAGATCTGCCCATGAGGAGATGGAGCTCTCCGGCAAGTGCATAAGCCAAGACCGGACGTTTGGCTTAAGCACTAGCGGGAAGTAGTTGGCTAGGATCTTCTCGTCGCGTCCCCCAGCAGCCTGCACCGCAATGGTGTAGATGTTGAGGGACTCCGAGGGGTGTGTCTTGCCGTCGTACTTCTCGGGTACGTCGGGCTTGAAATTCTTCATGCTGGGCCACTGGACTTGCCGTAGCTCACGGGTGAACGCAGGGCAACCTGTCGCGTACGGCAAGTCGCCTGGTTCACCGGGCGTGTGCGCGTCGACAGCGGTCCCAGCGCGCTGATCTGACTGTCTTCGGGCTTCTCGTCGTCGCTCGATGCGAGTCCGAGCGTCCTCTTGCCGCCTGTCGTCTAGGACTTGGCGCTGATCGCGGCGAGCCCGCGGATCCGACGACGCCGTAGAGTCGTCATCGATGTTGATCCGGCGGGGTGGCGATTTCTGCTTCCGCGGCGGGGAGTGCACGGTAGTTGCACCCCCGGCGGTCTTGTCTCCATCGGCCTTCGTCTGGTCGACTTGCCCCGGCCGCGACGTTGCCGGCTGCTGCGGCGTGTCGTTGTTGGCGAAGGCGATGAGGCTCTGGATCATCGCCCTCCAGTCTTCGGCCTTGTCTGCCGCTGGAGGGAAATCGAGGAGCAGCTGGGCCCTGGCCAGGGCCTCCGCTGGAGAAGAGGGGAACGGTGGCGAACGGTGCGAGGAGCGGGACACGCTCGGACTTATAACCACGTTAGAAGGAGCATGTTCCCGCCCCGGCGACCGCGCCTTGCTCGTACCAGCGCGCTGGCCTTGAGCATCCCGCGATCCTCCGGCTTGGCCACGCCCCAGCAAGCGTATGGTACCTCCCGTACCACGCCGCTGCTGTTCTTGCACCTCCTGGGAGGGACGTGGGGCGTGTACTGACACCGAGGCTTTGGAGTTCGCCCGGTCGTCAGTCTTGTCCTTGGACTTGGTGGCGCCGTGAGTTTCCTCGCCGACGACCACCCTTCCGCCGGCGTCTCCTCCACCAACCGTTGGTTCTGGCGGTGGAGGGATCGACGCAGACGGGCCTCCGACCTCCGAAGCCTTCTTCTTCGGAGGCATGTTGATGCTGTCGATGAGGTTGATGGAGCTGGTGAAGTTGCTGAAGGTTGCGCCCGCGTGAGCGCCGGATCAGGTACGCACAACCTCGACGCCCCCTACCTGGCGCGCCAAAGATGTCGGGGGAAACTGTCCTCCCACGAGCACCTATGGGACCGGAGCCCCTTTCTACGTTGCGGTAAGGGAGCGGAGGGAGCACGGAGAGCAGATCGAGGAGCGCACGCGGGCAATTTTACCCAGGTTCGGGCCGCGCGGACGCGTAAAACCCTACTCCTGCTTAGGTTGTATTGAGTTCTTGAGCTTGGGAGCTTGAAGATCTACAGTGCTAGCTACACCGAGCGAGAGAGTTGTCTAGGTTTCGAACCCCCTCTACGTTGTGCATGGGCCTCCTTTTATAGCTCAAAGGGGTCACCGACAGGTGTCAACGTAGAGGAGGGTAAAAGTGTAAATTTGGTGGTAGTTGCAACAGTGCATGAACAGTATATGAACAGTGGTCTTCACCTAACTTTGACAGTGGGGGACAAGGGCATTAAATGCCCGTCACCGTCGCCCCCAAAAGCGTCCGTCCATGCTTCTCCGTTCGCCACGGCGGTAGCCTCGTCACCGTGGCTTGCCACCGTGTGCCCCAGGCTGCACAGCCGTCTGCCACGTGCCCCTGGAAGGGCCCCAGGGCGACGCGTGGGCAGATGAGCTGGAGCGCGGGCACACAGCGTAGGTTTCCCCGGCAAGCACCTTGTCGGGGTCGTGATCTTGCCGGGCCCGGAAGCTTGTCGCTCTCCGGGTCCTGCCGGGGCGCATGATGCGCCGAGGCATCTCTTGATATATGTATTCCTTGGCCTTCCTGGCAAGCTCTTCTTGCCAGGGTCTTGTGCTAAAGTGATAACCTTGAGCCTGGTGCGGCCTTCCCGGCAAGCTCCTCTTGTCGGGGCCTAGATCTTCTGACTTGTATACTTTGTTCTTGAATGGCTTCATAGGGACCAGAACGGTTCTTGGCGAGCACGTGGTAAGCCCTGCCACGGGGAGCTGCTACTGCCCGTGCACAAGTTGGGGTACTAAGGTACCCCTATCTTAGTACACCGACATACTCCTTAATTGGATAATTTTAGTAGGGGGATAGTACTTCCAATAAAGGCATCCTTGCACTTGTCCCAAGAATCTATACTATTCCTAGGCAAGGATTAAAACCAGATTTTAGCTCCTCCTCTCAAGGAGAAAGGAAAAAGCTTAAGCTTAACAATATCACCATCTACTTCTTTGTACTTTTGCATATCACAGAGCTCAACAAAATTATTTAAGTGCAAAGCAGCATCATCTCCAGCACCGGAGAATTGATCTTTCATAACTAGGTTCAGCCGTTCAGCAAAGCAGGTTTAATCTCATAAGAAGGTGCTGAAGTGGCAGGTGTAGCAATAGGCGTGCAGATAAAGTCATTGTTGTTATGACTAGTGAAGTCACACAACTTGGTGTTCTCGGTGGAACCCATAGCAGCAGCAAGCAAGATAACTATTTTTGTGATTTTTGGTAAGGGACACTAAAGCAAAAACTGCAAGGTAAACTAACAAGACTAAAAAGCAAAGATAAAAGATAGCATGCAACTCCCCTATCTTGAAGAGTGGAATCCCCGGCAACGGCGCCAGAAACTTGCTTGATGGCTTCTCGCCCCTCGTTGGTTACCCCAAGTGGAAGGTTGAGATGTAGCATAGCGGAAAATTTCCCTTGGCAAAGATACCAAGGATCGAATCCCGTGAGACTCCGAGGGTCGACAAGTAGGTGTTAACGGCGCCAAAAACTTAGCGGTTGACGGGACCTACACACAGATACAGATAACTTTGCTCCCAACGAGTATAGAGAGGTTGTCAATCCCTCCGGCCTTGTTGTTTACAAAGGATCAAACACAAGAGATAATAATGATAGCTATGACTGCAACTAGGAAATAAAAACAGGAAGTAAATAGAAGGTGTGATCAACGGTGGTAATATGGACCGGGGTCCCATGATGTTCACTAGTGATGTCTCTCTCCCAAAAGACGATAAAACAGCAAAGCGAGGTAAACAAATTACAGCTGGGCAATTGACAGGATTATGTGCGCAAACCAATGCTAACTATGCTGCAAAGAAAGGTAGAGGCTCAAAAGCATGGGCGGTACGCCAAGGCAAGTAGACCGAAATCCATCTGCATCTACTACTAATCATCCACCTTGAGATATCTATCCAGAACATCTCACTGGTATTAAGTTGTGAATCCCACCCAAAGTATAAACTCAAAGCAACAGACAACTGCATTAAAAGAACTTTGCGTAAAGTAAACAATCCTTGCACCCGCAAGTACAAGCACCATTGTTTTCTCCCTTGTGGCAACAGCACATCCCCTAGACTCATGTTTCTGTCACTCAAGCTAGTCATCAGGGGGCATGAACCCACAATCAAGCATAACGCTCCCTCTTGGAGTTACTACCTACTACTTGGCCAAAGCAATTAACAGCAACGGAGAACATGCAAGAATTACTCAAGAACAAAGATATAAAAGAGGTGAATCAAATATATTACTCAAACACAATCTGAACATAGTCTCATAATCCATCAGATCCCAGCTAACTCAGCAAAGCAACAGCAGAAAGATTACATATGTGCCTCGATCATGTAGGGCAGCTCACGAGGTCTAAACCATGAAGAGCAAAGAGGGGAGGAGAACATCACATAGCTACTGATCATGGACCCATGGTCCAAGGTGGACTACTCACGACTCATCCGGGAAGCGTCCATGGTGGTGGAGAAGCTCCCGGTGGTGGTTCTCCCCTCCGGCAGGGTGCCGGGAAGAGTTCCCGTGATGCTCCCGATCTTGGAAGCGCTGCGGCGGCGGAACAGAGGCGAGATCGCGAAAAAGGGTTCTGTCCTCGAGGGTTTCGGGACGAGAGGGATATATATGCGAAGGGGGGCAGCCAGAGGCGGAGCAGGGGCCCCAGGCGCCCCCCTGGCGCGGCCAGGGGTGGGGCCGCGCCAGGTGGCCGCCTGGGCCTCCCCTGGCTCCCCTCTGGCCCATCTTTGGTTCTTCGCGAAGCTTCCTGTATGCTGATTTTTCCTGTATTTTTCCTGGAATTTTTGGAGCACTTTTAATATGGGGGAAACCTGAAATAGAAAAACAGCAGAAAATAGGAACTGGCACTGTGGTGCACTGAGTTAATAGGTTAGTCCAAATATGATCAAAAGTGTATGGAAGTGCATCAATATCATAGCAATATCACACAAAAGAAGCATGGAGCAAGCAGAAATTATAGATACGTTTTGGACGTATCAGACACCTTGATCTCCATCGTATCATCGTTGTCATCTCGCCAACTATTGCTTCTACGACTATCGCTACCGCTTAGTGATAAAGTAAAGCACTTACATGGCGATTGCATTTCATACAATAAAGCGACAACCATATGGCTCCTGCCAGTTGCCGATAACTTTACAAAACATGATCATGTCATACAAAACCATATAACTCATCATGTCTTGACCATATCACATCACAACATGCCCTGCAAAAACAATTTAGACGTCATCTACTTTGTTGTTGCAAGTTTTACGTGGCTGCTACGGGCTTAGCAAGAACTGTTCTTACCTACGCATACAAAACCACAACGATGTTTCGTCAAGTATGTGATGTTTTAACCTTCACAAGGACCGGGAGTAGCCACACTCGATTCAGCTAAAGTGAGAGAGGCAGACACCCGCCAGTCACCTTTAAGCAACAAGTGCTCACAACGGTGAAACCAGTCTCGCGTAAGCGTACGCGTAATGTCGGTCCGGGTCGCTTCAACTCACAATACCACCGAAGCAAAGTATGACATGCTGGTAAGCAGTATGACTAGTATCGCCAATAACTCATTGTGTTCTACTCGTGCATATCATCTACGCATAGACCTGGCTCATGATGCCACTGTTGGGGAACGTAGTATTTTTAAATTTTCCTACGGTCACGCAAGATCTATCTACCAGATGCATAGCAACGAGAGGGGAGAGTGTGTCTACGTACCCTCGTAAACCGAAAGTGAAAGCGTCAAGTGACGCGGTTGATGTAATCGAACTTCTTCGCGATCCAACCGAACAAGCACCGAACGTACGGCACCTCCGCGTTCAGCACAGGTTCAGCTTGATGACGTCCCACGAGCTCTTGATCCAGTTGAGCTTCACGGGAGAGTTTCGTCAGCACGATGGCGTGGTGACGGATATGATGAAGTTACCGGCGCAGGGCTTCGCCTAAGCACTGCAACAGTATGACCGAGGTGTGTTTCTGTGGAGGGGGACACCGCACGCGGCTAAAACAATTCAAATTGTGTGTCCTAGGGTGCACCCTGCCCCCGTATATAAAGGAGCAAGGGGGAGGCCGGCCGGCCCCTCTATGTCGCGCCTAGGGTGCAATCCTACTAGGAATAGGATTTCAATCCTATTCCTAGTAGGAATCACCAAGAGGGGAAGGAAAGAGAGGGAGAGAAGGGGAAGGAAAGAGGGGACCGCGCCCCCTCCCCTAGTCCAATTCGGACTGCCCTTGGGAGGGGGCGCGCCACCTCCTGGCTGCTACCCTCTTTCTCCCATATGGCCCACTAAGGCCCAACTTTCCCTCGGGGGGTTCCGGTAACCCCCTCGGCACTCCGGTAAATTCCGAAACTTTCCAGAACACTTCCGATGTCCGAATATAGTCGTCCAATATATGAATCTTTACGTCTCGGACATTTCGAGACTCCTCGTCATGTCCGTGATCTTATACGGGACTCCGAACTACCTTCGGTACATCAAAACTCATAAACTCATAATATCGATCGTCATCAAACGTTAAGCGTGCGAACCCTATGGGTTCGAGAACTATGTAGACATGACCGAGACTCATCTCCGGTCAATAACCAATAGCGGAACCTGGATGCTCATATTGGCTCCTACATATTCTACGAAGATCTTTATCGGTCAAACCGCATAACAACATACGTTGTTCCTTTTGTCATCGGTATGTTACTTGCCCGAGATTCGATCGTCGGTATCTCAATACCTAGTTCAATCTCGTTACCGGCAAGTCTCTTTACTCGTTCCGTAATACATCATCCCGTGACTAACGCATTAGTCATTTGCTTGCAAGGCTTATTATGATGTGTATTGCCGAGAGGGCCCAGAGATACCTCTCCGACACTCGGAGTGACAAATCCTATTCTTGATCTATGCCAACACCATGAACACTTTCGGAGACACCTGTAGAGCATCTTTATGATGACCCAGTTACGTTGTGACGTTTGATAGCACACACGGTGTTCCTACGGTATTCGGGAGTTGCATAATCTCATAGTCATAGGAACATGTATAAGTCATGAAGAAAGCAGTAGCAGTAAAACTAAACGATCATAGTGCTAAGCTAACGGATGGGTCTTGTCCATCACATCATTCTCCTAATGATGTGATCCCGTTGATCAAATGACAACTCATGTCTATGGCTAGGAAACATAACCATCTTTGATCAACGAGCTAGTCTTGTAGAGGCATACTAGGGACATACTGTTTTGTCTATGTATTCACACATGTACTAAGTTTCCGGTTAATACAATTCTAGCATGAATAAAAGACATTTATCATGATACAAGGAAATAAAAATAACATCTTTATTATTGCCTCTAGGGCATATTTCCTTCAGCTTCTTGTTCAGGAAGGACTTCATGATCCATTGGAGGAGGATCATCATGCAGGACATTAACATCTTCTTCGGCTGGCTCAAGATTCTTTTCCGGTTCAGGATTTACATCATCACCTGCCGGTTTATTCAGTTTAGCCTTCTTGCTAGGCTTGGGCTTACTGCGAAATTTAAAAGGTGAAGATAGTTAGGGGAGTGAAAGAAAAAGGTTAACAGAAAAATAAACAACTTACCCATGAACAGTTTTGAGAGGAGGAAGCTGCGTAGCTGTTGACTCGCCGGAAGACGAACGAGGAGTATCCTGGTAATTTGAATCAGACGGATTAAGAGGCTGGCGTATGACCCGCTTTGGGATAAAGAGCATCTGGAGTATGTAAAACCTCTGATCGACGTCTCCGGGCTGGTGTTTGCAGTAAACCGGTGGACTCAATAACTTGGCTACTGTGCCACGTTGTGCGGCGAGCTTCATGTTGTTGTTTCTTCAAAATAAAGTTTGGGTTCATGTAAGCGAAAGGGTGAGAAAATTGTACTTTTCAGCTTGCTCGACGAATTTTTGGTGTTGGCAGAGGATCTGAACTAGAGGAAAGGGTAATTACCTCGACGTCATTGGGCTTGCTGCCTTCAGCGTTTCCCTGAGTACAATCATTGTCGATAAGATGTAAGAAAAGGGAGCCAAGGGAGTCAAGTAATACCTCTGAGGCTGGATCATCATCTTCAAGATTGGATTCAGATGCTTCAGTATTTTTCTTCTTCACAGTCTTCTTAACAGCTTTGGTTTTCTGGTGAGCTGCCTTTGCCGGTTTATCCTGGGCTTTCCTCTTCCAGAATGGGTCATTACCCTGATAAAGATTGTGAAGTGATTCAGACAAGATCATAAAGACAGATTGAAATGAAACAACAATGTAAAGAAGATTTACCGATGGCGGTTTATTGAGCTCCCAGAAGGGGGGCAGTCTGGTTTGACTGCAGGCATCCACCGGTTCATTCAATAGCTTTTTTACAGCTTCAGTGACCTCATTCTCTGACAGCACAACTTCAGTGTGGCGTAGAGGATCTTTGGGGTCTCCGGTATATTCACACATTAAACCAGAGTGTCGTCTTAGCGGGAGAATACTCTAATAAATCCAACAGCGAACGAAGTCAATGCCTGTCAAACCGTTGGCGGTGAAGGCTCGGAGCTTTGAAAGCTGCGGTGCGTATTGGGCTCCCTCTTGGTCACTCAGCCACTGAGGGAAGGGATGGTTCTCAGAGAGCCGATGAGAACGGTAACCCGGCAGAGGATTTTCATCTTCTGGAGACGTATCTAAACAGTAAAACCAGGTTTTGTTCCAATCTTTACGATGGTTGTGATGTTGGGCGTGAGGAAAGCTGACATCCTTTCTCTTCTGGATGGACATTCCGCCAAGTTTGGTGTTAGGAACATCTGTGAACTCTGTACGGCGGTTTAAGTGGAAGAAATCCCTAAACAGTTCAACTGAAGGTTCTTCTTGCAGATAAGCTTCACAAAATAGTTGAAAATTACAGATGTTGGATACAGAATTTGGCCCAATATCTTGAGGATGGAGTTGAAAGCTAGCCAGTACATCATGGAAGAATTTTGATCCGGGAGGACTGAACCCTCGGGCTAGATGATCAAGAAATACGATAACCTCTCCCTCTTTGGGCTCTGGAGGACATTCCGGTCCAGGAACTCTCCAACGGAGGGCATCTTTCTTGCCTAAAGCGCCAATCTCAGCCCGGTTCTGCAGTTCCTCTTCGGTAACCCGAGACTGGACCCAGTTGCAGGAAGTAAATTGTTTGGCTTGCTTTGCCATTTTGAAGGGAAAAGCTGAAAATATAGTGAAGGGCCTATTTATGATTTATGCAATGTTAAGCTGGCAGTGTTTCAAAGGTAATTACAGACGGCGGTTTAAGCGGGGCCTAATGGTATCTACCGGTTTATGGTCTCTTCTAAAGCTAAACCGCCGAAGGAAATATGAAAGGTGCAGATCTAAAGTTATGGAAAAACAAATTTTGCATAATCATCAACAAGGTTACAGATCTACGGCATGCCAGAAATTCAGAAATATTCGGGATCAATATTCAGCGGATACAATAATGGTTCAAACAAACTTAGTTTGGGCTAGTACTTTAGGGAAAAATGAGGAACACTAAGGAAGCGGAGTCATTACTACAGTCGCACGCAGGGGGATCAGATCTTCACTAGTTATCGGAGCCACGATGAAGAACTACGAAGAACAGTGCCCTAGCTATGAACTCGCAGGAGAAAACCCTAATGAGATCTATATAAGGGATAAGGAACGAACTTACCGGAGTCAACGGGTGCGGAGGCGCGCTGGCGATTTTCTGGTCCGAACAGGTTGATGCAGCGGCCAAACTTGACGAAGATGCAAGGGTCGACGGCGGCGGCAGAGCTTGAGCACGGGCGAGGGTGAGGAAGAAGAAGAGGCAAAGGAGCAAGGGGGAGAAAGAGATGCCCCTCTGCCCTATTTATAAGCCGAAAGGTGAAATGGCAGGCGCGGGAATCAAGGAGCCAGGAAAGTGGATATGGGACGATACTGTCGCCTCGATCTTCGGAGCTTTCAATAGGTAAAAAATAAACAGGTACAAGTATTAAATGAGCAGATGACGTCACGGCGGTTCAATGTGATCCAGGAAGATGACGTCATGGCGATTTATGAAATATTTGAAGCCACGGAGGGCCAAACTTTTACAAAGGCGTTGAAGATTGACATGAACCAGTTCAAATCAATCTGGGGCCTAATATCAGGGATATAACTACTAGGTATAAACCGCCCAGGGAGGGGCCGGTTTATGCCTATAAAGGATTACTACTATTGAAGCCCAGCGAGACATGGAGCATGGCGCTTTATTATAGAAGACTAGAAATTCAAGGCCCAAGAGGTGTTAGGGCCCATAAGTGTAAACCGCCATATGGCGGATAACTTGTAATGTAAGATAGGAAAGATAGAGACCAAGCCGGACACGTTTACGAGCCGGCCTCGGGATTCTATAAACCGGCATGGGCGTCACCCTGTGTATATAAAGGGATGACCCGGCGACGGTTCAAGGACGGAGAACGATAACTCGAGACACAGGCAAAGCGGATACGCTCCCTAGTCATCGAAACCCTAACAATACTGCACCAAACTAGACGTAGGCTTTTACCTTCATCGAAGGGGCCGAACTAGTATAAAAAATCCTTGCGTCCTTGTCCGCTTTAACCCCTTTAAGCTAACCCGTAGCGATGGCTCCATGGCTAAGTCCTTTTGCTAGGACATCTGCCGTGACAAAACCACGACAAAAGTCTTCATGCTCCAAAGTCTTCACATCAATTTCTTCAAAGGTCGTACTGATTTCATCACCAAATTCTTCAGTTGAAGAAATACATTTTCAGGGGTCATCTACCATGGGTTAAACCAAATCTTCAATGACTATAACTCTTGTGTACACTCACAAACACATTAGTCCCTCAACCTATTTGTCTTGAATACACCAAAAGCACTAAGAGGGCACTTGATGCACTTACAATCCCCCCCTTTTTGGTGATTGATGAATAATTGGTTAGGTTTTCAATGGGATTGAGCAAATGAAAGTGTAAGTATGGAGTATGAAGAAATTGGTTACAAGATATTGAGGAACTCCCCCTGAAGATATGCATATAAAGAATTTTCTTTGGATTGCAAATGCACATGGCAGGTTGGAATTGTGGAGATCCCCTATATCCTGGAATCCAATCATACACGATCCTAAGATATTGAAGAATTTCAATGCATGATGAAAATTGATGTCTGGAAAAATTGTGCATGGATTAACATATACTCCCTCCGTTCCAGAATATAAGGTGTATTGATTTTTGTGAAAGTCAACCATTTCAATGTTTGACCAAAATTATAGAATAAAATAACAACATCCGTAATACCTAATAGATAAAGTATGAAACTACTTTTCATGACGGATCACTTGATATAAATTTCGTATTGTGGATATTAATGTATTTTTCTAAAAACTCGGACAAACATGCACTCGTCTGACTTTTGAAAAAACCAATACACCTTATATAAAGGAATAGAGGGAGTAATATTTAAGGATCAAAGCATGCATATGAAGTGTAGCAAAAGAGTCAGACCACCAATAATTATAAGTTATGATTCATCCAAGAGCAAATCAGATAAGAACCAAGAGTTGTAACTCATCAAAAACAACAACCCATATATATAAACCTACTTGAAGACTAACTCAAATTCCCCCTTTGTCATCAAATTGGCAAAAGGACACGAAACTGAGGGGTAACGCCCCTGAAGAATATCATCATGAAGAAGTTGGAGGAACGCCAGCATTGTTGTCGGGGTCGCATGAAGCAGAAGGGTCTGCTGTAGTGTCTTCAATATCTTTATTTTTGTGAGTTGAGCGCGATGGAGATGCTGAGCTTGGGATGAGAGGAGGAACTTGAACCTTGATGTCTACACACGCTTCTATTCTTGTAGACAGTGTTGGGCCTCCAAGAGCAGAGGTTTGTAGGACAGCAGCAAATTTCCCTTAAGTGAGTAACCCAAGGTTTATCGAACTCAGGGAAGTGGAGGTTGAACGTACCCCTTTCAAGCAACCCTGCAATCAAGATACAAGAAGTCTCTTGTGTCCCCAACACACCTAATACACTTGTCACATGTATAGGTGCACTAGTTCGGCGAAGAGATGTTAAATGGCAAGTGATATGGATGGCAAAACAAAGTAATATAAATCTGTAATAAAAAGTGCAGCAAGCAAACAAGTGGTAAAAGTGAGCACAAATGGTATTGCAATGGTGGAAACAAGGCCTAGGCTTCATACTTTCACTAGTGGCAACTCCCAACAACATTAACATAATCGAATCACATGATATTTCCCATAAAACATGCAATGGAGACGCACCCGGAGGTCATTCCTTTGTGGTGAAGAGAGGACGAGAATTATGTAGGGCTACAAAAGCACACCTCAAAGTTCGTAGTTCTCAATCTATGGATTTCCCAATGTCACTGCGGCCATCCAAAGAGAGTACCACAATCACCACAACATATCTAAAGGATAGTCAAAGACAAGCACCAAGAGACTCTCAATCTTCAATCAACACACAAAAGAGGAAATCACTCATGAAAATATTCTTCTAATCCATGTCCAATAGACCGCTGTCACCTTGGTCTCGGGGATTATACTAGATAAAGACAAGTGAGTACATCAATCCAATACATAGAGGAAGGGGAAGTATCATGGGATCGCCCTAGATTAACATAGCCTATGATCACAACGAAGATCACATCATGGGAGAGAGAGATGACCACATAGCTACACGTACAAGGCCTCAGCCCCGGAGGAGACTACTCACACATGGACATGGTGAGGAGGAGCTTGATGGTGGTGTTGATGGAGAGGTGCAGCCCCGCGAGGAGGAGACGGCCGGCGGCCCTAGGGGGCGGCGGCGGCGAGGAGGAGACGGCGGCGGCCCTGGGGGCGGCGGCGGCCCTAGGGGGCAGCGGCTCCTTGGCCCCCCTTCTTCCTTGTGGATTGTGCTACAATGGTGCTGGTCCTCCCCTCCAAGATGGCGGCTTGGGAGGAGGAAAATTCGTGGCCCTTGGTGACCTAGGTTTCCTCTCTTTATATAGACTTTCGGATTCCCGTCATCAGATTTTGGGCCTCAGTAAAACGGGCTTTTCTCGGCCGTCCGGACTCCGATTTTGACGAATTTTATATCCAGAAGCATCCTCTCGAAATTCCCCACAACTTTCGCAACTAGACTTTTTCCGTTTGACATCGCCTTCGGGCCGGAACGTGACCATCTTTAAAAAACGTTCTCAGACAGATTTCAGGAAAGTCAGAGTCCTACTCCAATACGACTCCTTTTGCGTTTTTGTCAATTTCCAAGTAATTCCTACACAATAAAGTGTAAAACAAGAACATTGTGCACTTTTGCAACCATTAGTAGGTTAGTCCAAATATGATCAAAAGTGTATGGAAGTGCATAAATATCATAGCAATATCACACAAAAGAGGCATGGAGCAAGCAGAAATTATAGATACGTTTTGGACGTATCAACATCACCAAGCTTAATTCCTGCTCGTCCTCGAGTAGGTAAATGATAACAAGCATAATTTCTGTGGTGACATGCTATTAACCATATAAGAACTTTTCACAGTCACATGACAAATGCTTACTGAGATAATGAATCTTTAGTAATTAAGTTGCCTCATGAGAATATCACAAAGAACTGAAAGTTTTACAATATGATACTGAAACACCCAATAGATTTGTAATGAGCATGGTGTGCAAACATGAAAAAGTGATACCTCGCTTGCCCCCTTTAGTGAAGCAAAACATAAATGCAGGAGCACCTCCAAAGTTTAAGTGACGACTAGATACAATGATTTCAGAATAAGCGATATCATAATCATGCAGAAGACAATGGTACTTTGGGACAATGCACATTACACTCAGAATGACAATCATGCTCTCAATAGTTGGTGCTTTGAAGAAAGAAGGTGGAGACTCTCGAACCGTGGCTTTTGATGGAAAGTTTGAAAACCCGTGGTTGGAAACAAAGACTAAACATGTACCAGAGCTCTTGTTTTTTTAAAACAGAGGTAAAAATTATTTTTGGGATATGCATATTTCGTCAACGAATGCTAGTAGATAACTTAATTACTTCTCGAGCTGGACAAGTTTCGAGGAACGGCTCCCGCATGGGGACGATCACATCCCCTTAATCTCCTTTGTTTATCACTGCCAAAGTTTTTTGATTTCTCATGAACAAAGCGTGAAGGAGGGTTTGTTTGTTGTATATTTTTTAATGAGCCGGGCGCACTATTTGCCAGTTCCTTCTCGTATTAGGGGTTTGCACATTAGACATGCAAGCCCGGGGTGAATCTTGTCCAACCTAAAAATATCATGAATTAACTACTACTTCCTCATGAGCTAAAACAGAGGCACAAAAGAGAAATGCTTTTTTGATTAATTTCGAGATGGTACAAGATAGTCTTCGTTAGGAATGGCAGGTAAATACCATGTATAGGAAGGTATAATGGACTCATATGGCATAACTGGTTTAAAGGATTTTGGATGCACAAGCAGTCAGTCAGCTTAGTACAGGCGAAGGTTAGCAAAAGACTGGGAGCGACCAACTAAGAGAGCAATGACGGCCATAATCATGCAGAGCGACAAAGCAACATTGAATCGGGCATGGAAGTTATATCACTACTCAGAAATTAAAGATCATCAAGGCTTGATAGACTTTCTTTACAGTCTTAAATATGCGTGAGCATATGCCAAGTCAATCAAAATAAATTCTTGGAGGAAGATATCACTAAACCATACCACATCATAGGCAAACAAATCATGCTGGTACTTCAATAACACATTAAGAACCCCCAGCTATTTGAGACTAACCATAAGAAAATATGAACTACTAAGCACCATTATGCACATAGCATTTTTATCATAGACATATCAACCAGTGCCACGGAAGCCAACTCTCTTAACAAGATAAGCATGATAACTTAAGAGAGTTCCAGAAGCAACAACATAAACAAAAGCTCTTAAAAAGATAAGCATGAAAACTAAGAGCTAAGCATGACAGCAGCTATGAAAAGATAAAGAACACACACAAGAAGATACGCATGCAAGCCTATGTTGTGTTCTACAGTGGAGTGGAGCGTGTTTCTCTCCCAAACGATGAAGGCTAGGATCCAACTTGTTATGAACAGCAAGCAAAGCTAAAGAAAACTAAAAAGGAAACTAAGAGCAAGACGCTCCAAGCATAGCACATAACGCATGAAGTGATTAAAATATAGTGGAACGAAAGACGAACTGATAATTGTTGATGGAGAAGGGGATGCACGGGGGAATCCCCAAGCTTAGACGCTTGAGTCTTCTTGAATATTTATTGGGGGTGCACGGGGGCATCCCCAAGCTTGAGCGTTTGACACTCCTGAATCTTTTTATCATCTTCCCTCGCACACTTGAAAACTCCCTTCATACATAACTCATCATAATCTGATTAGCGAGGTTAGTACCCATAATAAAATAATTTTTCCTTACTGGAAATAAGGATAATCTTGAAGATCTACTATTTCTCAAGATTGCCAAAAGGTTTTTGCAAAGAAAAGGCAAGCTCAAGGTTTGCAAAACGAAGGAAAGGCAAAACAGGACAGAATCTGTGAAAAACTGACCAGCAGGTAGTAAATAATTTTTTCGGGGCACTTCTGCAACTCAAATCAAAAAACACAGAACAGACGCCCGAAAGCCAATTGTATAGAGCACTCTTTCGAAAAAATTCAGACCAAAAAGATGATCTGGTGATTTTATACGAATTTTTCTGTCCAAGGACAGAATCTGTTTCCTGGACAGCACGTCACAACTTTTGAACTTTCTTGCAATCGGAGGCTAAACTTGGCACAAAGCTGAAAAGAAAAGATACAATGATGATGCTACTGTAGTAAAAAACATCAAGACCACTAAAAACTTAAAGAACAAACTGAAAGCAAAGATAACAAGGGTTGTCTCCCTAGAGCTCTTTCTTTATAGCCATAAAGATAGGCTTAAGACCTTAATGATGCTCTCGTAGGAATAAGAGTTGAAGAACAAAAGAGAGCATCAAGAAGCAAATACCAAACACATTTAAGCCTAACATGCTTCCTATGCATAGGAATATTGCAATAGAATAATTCATTGAAGCACAAAGCAATAAGCATAGGAAGACAAAACAAGTGCAGCTTCAAAACCTTCAACATAAAGGGAGGGAACTTGATATTATTGAAATATCTATAAGCTTATGTTCCCTTCTCATAATAATTTTCAGTGGGAACACGAATAAACTCAACAATATAAGCATCACATAAAGCATTGTTACCATGATCCACATGCAAAAAGGTACTCTTACTCTCCACATAAGCATAATCTTTCTCATTGGTAATAGTGGGAGTAGGACTATCATAAACAACTTGAACACTATAGATTAATTGTGTATTAGGAAGATGGTGTTCAATCAAGGGAGTAATTCCCTCCATGATTATGACAAGTTTCATAAGGATAATTTCTCCTTATGTCATAGGTACCTTTATAATCACTATAGATTGGAGTTACAACATCATCATAGTAGAGAAGAGCATTATCATTGCTAGCAACTATATTTGTAAACATGTTGTCTTTATTCTTACTAGCAAAAGAATTATCAATTGTCACATCACTAGTGGGTAAAGGATTTGCAATCCTATCATCCCCAAGCTTAGAGCTTTCCATATCATCACTTTCAGAGTTGGTACCAAAAAGATTTCCAAGATCATAAGTAGCATTATCATCATTTTCCCAATCACAATAAGTAACATGCATATCATAATCAAAATCATCTTCAATAGTACCTACGGACGTATCATCAAGATGATAATTAAGGCAATAAACTTCACCTTCTTCTTTAAACTTACAACCGTTAGGATAAAAGTTGATGGGAGGAATATGCTCAGGCCAGGTTGATACCCATTCTTCTTCCTTCTTGCTCCTCTTCCTCCTCCTCTTCTTTTTCTTCTTCTTTACCTTAGTAGAGAGTGATTGGAGATGAAGCTTCTCCACATATCCTGGTTTATCATTAGAAACAATAGGGGAAACTTGGGAGAAACTCTCCTTTTTATTAACAGAAATATAAGAGACATTTTTATACTTTGGTAAAGTTCCCTCCTTTCTAATCTTACTAATGTAATCATTTTCATGGCAATTAACAACACAATAGAGATGGCAGTTTTGCAAAGTGTTTTTTGTTCCTATGGCATTAACATCTAGCCAAGAAGTCTTTTCTGATAACTCCTCACACATCAAAAATAACATAAGCTCATCATAAAGATCAGAGGTGATCATGTTATCACACAACTGGTTAACAGTTATGTTTTGAAAGTGCATGCATTGAAAATTAAAGTGACCCTCTATACAGCAAAGTTCACAAGTAAAAGGATAAAGGTCACACAATTCTCTAGCAATTTCATTTAAATCTCTGACCCAAGTGATTGTTCTTTCATGCTTATGTTGCTTACAATACTTCTCTTCTTCAATCATAGGCCTTTCACAAGGTCTATCCACTCCACAAAAATTAACATGCTTATATAAAACTTCATTCTTAGGAATTGGATCATGCATGTTGCAACCATCATGAACAATTTCATTTTCTTTGCAAATCTCTTTAAAAGGTTCATGATGCTTGATCCAATCTTCCTTAGGCATATTAAGATGTGAAGCAAAAGATTTGAGGAAATCAACAAGGAGTTGAGAATCAAGCCCAAACTTAGCGCTAAACTTATTAAAACTTGTAGTTTCAACAAAGGACTTAATGCAATCATACTCATAAATTATACCTGACTCTTTACCTTTGTCGATCTCTCAATCTTCAGTGTTGCGTTGAATTCTTTCAAGGAGTTCCCATTTAGCATCAATCTTTTCGTTTGTGAAAGAACCCATAGAGGAAGCATCGAGCAAATCTTTATCCTGTCGAGAGAGCCTCGCATAGAAATTAGTAAAAATCATATCTTTGGGGAGCCCATGGTTAGGACATTTTAGCATTAACGTTTTCAGTCTCCCCCAAGCTTGAGCTATGCTCTCTCCGTCATGAGGATAGAAATTATAAACATAATCCCTATTCTCATGGACTTCATGAAGAGGATAAAACTTGGAGTAAAAGAGAGACTGGATCTCTTCCCAATCCAGCAGGTGAGAGTCATCTAGTAGCCTATACCATTCCAATGCTTTTCCTTTCCGTGACAAGGCAAATAATTTCCTCATGACTCCATCTCTTGTCAAACCTGAAATCTTAAACAACTCACAAAGTTCTGTAAGTTTCAACAAATGAATACTAGGATTGACTGTCCCATCATAACAATCATTCCTAATTACTTCAATTATCCCAAGTGGTATTTTGAACGGGATACATTTAGTAGGTGGAGGAGACTTCTCTACCACGGGTGTGGTAAAGCGGCCTTCCCCAAGCAGCGAACTAAGATTGCGGTTTTCCATAAACATAACTAGTGAAATAAAAACAAGAAACAAAAAGATTTAATTGCAAGATCTAGAGAAGGTACCTTCACTTACCTCACTTCCCCGGCAACGGCGCCAGAAATAGCTTGATGTCTACACACGCTTCTATTCTTGTAGACAGTGTTGGGCCTCCAAGAGCAGAGGTTTGTAGGACAGCAGCAAATTTCCCATAAGTGAGTAACCCAAGGTTTATCGAACTCAGGGAAGTGGAGGTTGAACGTACCCCTTTCAAGCAACCCTGCAATCAAGATACAAGAAGTCTCTTGTGTCCCCAACACACCTAATACACTTGTCAGATGTATAGGTGCACTAGTTCGGCGAAGAGATGTTAAATGGCAAGTGATATGGATGGCAAAACAAAGTAATATAAATCTATAATAAAAAGTGCAGCAAGCAAACAAGTGGTAAATGTGAGCACAAATGGTATTGCAATGGTGGAAACAAGGCCTAGGCTTCATACTTTCACTAGTGGCAACTCCCAACAACATTAACATAATCGAATCACATGATATTTCCCATAAAACATGCAATGGAGACGCACCCGGAGGTCATTCCTTTGTGGTGAAGAGAGGACGAGAATTATGTAGGGCTACAAAAGCACACCTCAAAGTTCGTAGTTCTCAATCTATGGATTTCCCAATGTCACCGCGGCCATCCAAAGAGAGTACCACAATCACCACAACATATCTAAAGGATAGTCAAAGACAAGCACCAAGAGACTCTCAATCTTCAATCAACACACAAAAGAGGAAATCACTCATGAAAATATTCTTCTAATCCATGTCCAATAGACCGCTGTCACCTTGGTCTCGGGGATTATACTAGATAAAGACAAGTGAGTACATCAATCCAATACATAGAGGAAGGGGAAGTATCATGGGATCACCCTAGATTAAGATAGCCTATGATCACAACGAAGATCACATCATGGGAGAGAGAGATAACCACATAGCTACACGTACAAGGCCTCAGCCCCGGAGGAGACTACTCACACATGGACATGGTGAGGAGGAGCTTGATGGTGGTGTTGATGGAGAGGTGCAGCCCCGCGAGGAGGAGACGGCCGGCGGCCCTAGGGGGCGGCGGCGGCGAGGAGGAGACGGCGGTGGCCCTGGGGGCGGCGGCGGCCATAGGGGGCGGCGGCGGCCCTAGGGGGCAGCGGCTCCTTGGCCCCCCTTCTTCCTTGTGGATGGTGCTGCAATGGTGCTGGTCCTCCCCTCCAAGACGGCGGCTTGGGAGGAGGAAAATTCGTGGCCCTTGGTGACCTAGGTTTCCTCTCTTTATATAGACTCTCGGATTCCCATCATCAGATTTTGGGCCTCAGTAAAACGGGATTTTATCGGCCGTCCGGACTCCGATTTGGACGAATTTTATATCCAGAAGCATCCTCTCGAAATTCCCCACAACTTTCGCAACTAGAATTTTTCCGTTTGACGTCGTCATCGTGCCGGAACGTGACCATCTTTAAAAAACGTTCTCAGACAGATTTCAGGAAAATCAGAGTCCTACTCCAATACGACTCCTTTTGCGTTTTTGTCAATTTCCAAGTAATTCCTACACAATAAAGTGTAAAACAAGAACATTGTGCACTTTTGCAACCATTAGTAGGTTAGTCCAAATATGATCAAAAGTGTATGGAAGTGCATAAATATCATAGCAATATCACACAAAAGAGGCATGGAGCAAGCAGAAATTATAGATATGTTTTGGACGTATCAAACCTTCTTGAACTTCTTCTTGGGTGGATTTGCCCAATCAAAGTTCATCTAGAATTCCATTGCAGCAAGTTCGTCATCCGTCTTCAAATGTGAAAGTATGTCCCATGTTCTGTCAAATATCTCATGGGCATAGTAATGGTTCTTGCGCACAGAGTTATGCGTCACAGTCATATTTGAGTTAATAGCAATAAGTTTTCCCTTAACCCAATCATGATTCTTGTCTACTTTCTAGTGCAAGCTGATGTGGATTTCACTGTCAATCATGACATATGGGGCTTCTGGTTGAGGAGATGGTCTTGACGCATTTGCAGCAGTGCCCCGGCTAGAAGTTTCATCACTAGTTGAGTTGGAGTCAGGCTGGCAAAATTGTCCATCAAGGGGACAAATTCCTTCATCAATGACTACCTTGCCTTTGCCAGGAATAGAGGATATTGTGCTCTGAAGAAATTCTACTATGGCAGAAAACTGAGATGATTCTGACCATCTACCATGTTGTTGATTGAAGACCGGGATCTGATGAATCTCATGATCCGTGGGGCATACGGCTTCAAATCAAAGGGTGACTGGTCCACAGTGACCAAAGTCTTGATGAAGAAATCATGAGTGTTAATAGGAGTGCCATGTACGATATGGAAGTGCAGATTCTTCATGACTCCCACAACTTCTTCAGTTTCAGAGTTGTGTACTTTGATAGGACTGAGGGTCTTGGCCATAATCTTGTATACAGTTCAAGACACATGTAGCAAATCCTTCACCAAGAAGGTAGTCCTTGAAGGAAATATGCCCTAGAGGCAATAATAAAGTTATTAATTTATATTTCCTTATATCATGATAAATGTTTATTATTAATGCTATAATTGTATTAATCGGAAACTTGATACATGTGTGGATACATAGACAAAACATCATGTCCCTAGTAAGCCTCTACTAGACTAGCTTGTTAATCAAAGATGGTTAAGTTTCCTAACCATAGACATGTGTTGTCATTTGATGAACGGGATCATATCATTAGGAGAATGATGTGATGGACAAGACCCATCCGTTAGCTTAGCATAATGATCGTTAAGTTTTATTGCTATTGCTTTCTTCATGACTTATACATATTCCTCTCACTATGAGATTATGCAACTCCCGAATACCGGAGGAACACCTTGTGTGCTATCAAACGTCGCAACGTAACTGGGTGATTATAAAGATACTCTATTGGTGTCTCCGAAGGTATTTGTTGGGTTGGCATAGATAAAGATTAGGATTTGTCACTCCGAGTGTCGGAGAGGTATCTCTGGGCCCTCTCGATAATACACATCATAATAAGCCTTACAAGCAAATGACTAATGAGTTAGTCACGGGATGATGTATTATGGAACGAGTAAAGAGACTTGCCAGTAATGAGATTGAACTAGGTATGAAGATACCGACGATCGAATAGTAACATACCGATGGACAAAGGGAATTACGTATGTTTTCATAACGGTTCGACCGACAAAGATCTTCGTGGAATATGTAGGAATCAATATGGGCATCTAGGTTCCGCTATTGGCTATTGATCGGAGAGGTGTCTCGATCATGACTACATAATTCCCGAACCAGCAGGGTCGCACGCTTAACGTTCGTTGACGCTAGAGTAGTATTGGGATATTTGATGCGTGGTAACCAAATGTTGTTCGGAGTCCCGTATGAGATCTCGGACGTCATGAGGAGTCTCGGAATGGTCGAGAGGTAAAGATTTATATATGATAAGTCATATTTTGGGTTCCGGAAAAAAGTGTTGTTTTTTCGGTATTGTACCGGGAAGCTTCCAGAAGGTTCCGGATGATTCCGGAGGGGTCCGAAAGTCCACAAGTGGGTTCACCACGTCCCAAGGGCTCGCATGGGCTAAGGGGAGGCGCCCTAGCCTTATTGGGCCAGGCGCACCAAGTCCTCAAAAGCCCATGTGGCTAGGGAAGGCAAAAAGGGAAGGAATCCTAATAGGAATAGGATTGGACCTGGAGTCCAAGTCCTGTCCCCTATTGCTGCTCCCTAGGGCTTGGAGGGGCTGTTTTCCACGCCCCTCCACATATATATAGAGGGGAGGGGGCGCCCCAAGAGTACACACCAAGCCCTTGGCGTCCCTCTCTCTCCTGTTACTCCGTAGTTCCATCGCCTCGTCCCGACGACGCTTAGCGAAGCGCTGTCGATGCTCCACCACCACCATCACCACCGCGCCGTCGTGTTGGTTGTGATCCCATCTACTTCTCCTCTCCCGCTTGCTGGATTAAGAAGGAGGAGACGTCATCGAGCCGCACGTGTGCTAAACTTGGAGGTGTCGTACGTTCGGTACTTGATCAGTTGGATCGTGAAGTTGTTCCACTACATCAACCACGTTGATATAACGCTTCCGCTTTCGGTCTACGAGGGTACGTAGACACACTCTTCCTGTCTCGTTGCTATGCATCCCCTAGATAGATCTTGCATGAGCGTAGGAATTTTTTTGAAATTGCATACTACGTTCCCCAACAGTCCTTGGAGCTTTTCCTCTAGCCAATGATTTCCTCAGCACTTGCATCAAATGATTTGGTAGCTCGGACTCTTCATAGATCTACTTAGCTTCTTCAAGGGGTGTATCTACTGGAAGAACATGAAGTAGTTCGTCAACTGGTGCTTTATAGTGGGTTTCTTCACTCATCCAGGCAAGAGCCCATGTCACAATGTCGTCAGCATTTCCTAAGAAGTGCATAATTGTATAGAACTGAAGAATTAGCTCTTCATTCCAATCGCAGACATCTGGACAGAAGCTAAGCAACCCAGCATCATGAAGAACGGCCAACACAGGTCGGAAGCATGGAAGGGATTCCATGTCCATATGAGGAATATCACGATGCGGGGAGAACTTGTTCTTCTAAAATAGCAATGAAGCATAGTAGTTTATTTGCGTCTTGGTCCAGAAGCGCAAATGCCTAATTTTGGATGAGTCATATGGTGACTCGCCGATGAAGAAATTCTTCTCTTCGAAGAATTTGGCCCTATTGAACTGTGGCCTTCTGAGGCTTCTGCCAATATCTGGTATGACCAGAACTAGTTGAAGATTTGTTTTCTTTGGCCTGGCATCAAACACTGGTCGTAGAGAGACAGTTGAGTCTTGTGGATATGTCATTGCAAGAGATTTGGGAATTTCCTCGGCAGTAGCAGTTGGAATAGTGTCAGTATCTACTGAAGGAATTGAATCTTTGCATTGAGGGGATGTATTGATGACATCCACAATCAGCTCCTGTTGTTCAGTCTCGTCAGTTGTTGCAGCTGGAATTTCCTCATCAATGGTTTGAAGAGAAGGTTGTCTTTCTTCAGAACCAGTATGAATTTCTTCAGTGCACGTGGGCGACTGAGGCACTTGCGTCAGAGGTGTGGTGAGTGGGAATTTGGCTGAGTTGCTTCCCAAAATTCGTCATGGAGTACAGGTGTGGTAGCACCAACAATATCCACATACTCTTTAGTTTCTTCACTACTTCTAGATGAAGCAGTGGCATTTTCTTCAGTCATCGGAGCTTGAGAAGTCTCCCACGACAACACTTGATGAAGTGAAGCATCTGCTTCCACTTCAATTTCTTCATCCATTTGCTCTGTGGTAGCAGCAGAATGGGTATCCATTTCTTCATCTTCATCACCTGGAGGAATGATGTCTTCCACCCCAAACGGAACAATTTGACGATCATCTATGGTACGAGTTGGGGGCACTGGTGAAGTCGGAATTGCATCAATTGGAATAACCAGAGACAATGGAGTCGTCTTCAGCTTCTTCACAGATTCAGTAACAGTTGGAGGAGCTGAAGCCTTTAGTTTCTTGGATTCCTTCTGAGTAGCCCTGGTCTTCTTTGCTTCTAATGCAGAAGGAAGAGTGATGATCTTCAAAGATGAAGTCATTGGAGGCGCTGTAGCCGAGGAACTTGGTGCAACAGTTTCTTCAGGCAAGACTGATGCAGTGGCCCTGACAGTTTCTTCAAGCGCAACTTCCTTAGTTGCTCTAGCTTGTACTTGCCGAGGAGATGAGGGCACAGTCTCACTGGCCTGAGGAGTTTGCTGGGGAGCAGAAGAACTTGGAGGAGACGTTCTGTTGAACTTGACAGCCTCTCGCTTGTTGTGATCAACTACGACTTGGTTGGTCGCGTTAATAAATCTGTCGTGCACCCCGCAGTAGTGACTAGATTGGCGATCAAATTCTTCAAACAATTGTGGAATTTCAGACTGTAGAGTCACAAGCTACCGAGGAGATATTGAAAACTTATTATTCCTCGATTCATTGTCCTTATGTAATGGATGTTTCTTCACCAGCTTTTCTTGCTCAATTTTTTCTTCTCCCCCATGATGAAGGCGGTGAGCACATGGCTTGGACCAGGAGGTTAGTCAAGGTCGTCATGGGGAGTATCTAGTTTCTTCATCCATATTTCAATGAAGTCCAGGATCTTCTTTGGATCCAGAAGCAATGGGACTGAAGAATTCTTGGCGATGGCGGCTTGCTCTTGTTTTCGTCTGAGGACATCCACAAGTTCATCCTTGTCGTGGAATTGTCGCGGTAGATGTCCTAGGGTGAGGACTTAGTCGCAAGGCCAACACATCTATGTGGTGGCTTGAGAGGGGTTGAGCGAAATCGAGAGACGCAACACAGGACAAGGATTTAGACAGCTTCGGGCCCCAGGAAACATCATCCGGTAATAGCCCTACATGTTGTTTGAGGCTAGATCTCATTATGACCCTCATGGAGTCGCCGAATAAGCCGGCTCTCCTTCTTGTGTCTAACCCTAGAGATTGTTTGTTGTTGTCTGTCCCTCTTTGGGGAGCCATGCCCCTCCTTATATATGTTGAAGGGGCGGGTTACATGACTAGTACTAGTAGGATTAGGATTACTCTATTACAAGTGGAGTCCTAGTCTTGCTTCCTTTATAAGGGAATATTCTTTATGCCTATCTTTGTAAGATGGCCCACCATCACATGAACCGGCCTTCTGGGCCTTGGGCCTTGTCATCCGTCCGCCGCCCACCGGGTTACCAGTGAGTCATAATGTTCAGGCAGGTTGCTTCTAAACCGTCTAGTCAGGACGGGTCGCCAATGAATCGCCAAGTGTAAACCGGGTCTCAAGTAAACCGCCAAGTCCGGCCGGGTCATATCGCGGGGTATATCCCCGACAATCCTCATCCGCCATGCCATGTTCGTCGGCAGATGGCGCTGAAGGTTTGCTCTTGGGGCTTTGATGATGCCACGGCCAACAATGACCTTTGTCTTCGGCTTGGCGTAGATGAAGAAATATGCCCACTAGCTGAGGCACTTGATGCAGCAATGGAGGTTGTTGGAAAGCCTTCGGTGTGCTGGCAAGATGCGAGCATGACCGGAGTTGAAAATCTTGCTGTTGCCACTGATGAACTTGCAGCTAGTGGAGGCACTAAAGATTTTGCAATCTTGGGCGCTGAGGCCTTTGAATCGGTCGTCTTGGCCACTGACGGCTTTGGCTTGTGTGCAGGCTTTTTCTGGATTGATTTCTTTGGTGCACTTGCACCTGCTTCAGCTAAGGCCTTTGAGGCCCTGGTGAATTCATCAACAACCTTCTTAGCCTATTTGGCCAACTTGTCCTGACGCCTTTCCCCTTCTTTGGGGAATTCTTCATCCCTTCTGATGCTAGTGGGGTCAGCTACTTGACGAGGAGCTAGGGGTGCCCTTTTGCATGGAGGCTTTACAACAGAGTCCTTCATGCATGACATACATGTACTCTATCCATTCAACATCTAGTACCTCTTGATTTTCTGAGTACGCGTTTTGCGCTTCTCCTTAGTTTCCTTGCCATGAACATTTTCGTCACGTGTGTAGTATCCTGAGTAAATATGCTCAGGGATCTCGAAAGCTATCTCTTCCTCTTTCATCTTGCCTCCTTTCTAAGGCTTTTTACCATGAGCCATTTTCTTCAACTGAGGTTTCTGAGCTCTTGGTGACTCTGAAGATGTTTGAAATTTTCCTCACGCAATGATGCAAATGAATTAATTTGATGAGAACCTAGAGATTCGTCAGCTTACATTTGTACGTGTGAACAGAGTGCAGTTGTGAGGAAATTGGAAAGAGCACACGTGTTCATAGATATTTTTCAAAATAAACCAGTTGAGGAAATTGACCCTTATCGTCTTGATGAGATTCACTAAGTGTTCTTGACTTAGGTTTCAGAGTTGTACATATTGAGGCAATTTACACAATCTAGGAATTTAGCAGTTAGGCATAACTTAGATGAAATACTCAAGAATGGCCGGAAGGAAGTGCTGAAGAATTGGAAATGAAGTAAAAATAACACTTGAAGATATTGAGACAGTGAAGAGATCAAACTTGCGACCGTATCTTCACAAGCCAGAACTTAAGGACGAAATTGAACGTCAGGTAAAAGAACTCTTGGATGCAGGCATAATCAGAAAAAGCACCAGCCCGTTTTCCTTTCTGGCTCTACTAGTGGAAAGGAAAGATGGTACCGGGCAATTATGTGTGGATTATCGATGTTTGAATCCAATGACAATTGCCAACAAGTACCTGGTCCCAATCATTGCCGAGTTGCTTGATGAAGTAGTTGGTGTCGGTGTTAAAACCGGCAGATCTCGGGTAGGGGGTCCCAAACTATGTGTCTGAGGATCGATGGTAACAGGAGGCTGGGGACACGATGTTTACCCAGGTTCAGGCCCTCTCGATCGAGGTAAAATCCTACTTCCTGCTATATTAATATGGATGAATATGAATACAAGAGTTGATCTACCTCGAGATCGTATTGGCTAAACCCTAAAGTCTAGCCTATGAGGATTTGAGATTCTCCGTTATTCTTTACGGACTAAACCCTCTGGTTTATATACACACCAAAGGGGCCTAGGGTTTGTACATACCATCTTGCGGAGGAAGGAAAGATTACACCTGAACCTAAAACTTTCCATTATACGAAAACAGGAGTCATATCCGGATACGAGAGATGGTCTTCGACGTATGATCTTCACAGCCCATCAGTTCGGCCCACCAAGAGTTATATGGCCTCCCGAGGACCCCTCGATCCAGGACTCCCTCAGTACCCCTGAACCTGTCTTCGAAGATGATGAGTTCGGCTTCCGTATTGTCTTCGGCATTGCAAGGCGGGTTCCTTCTTCGAATATATCTTCTGCAAAAATGTGTATTGTGTTCGGCTCTACAAGGTTAGTACAACCCTTAGCCTCGAAGGCAAGGCTCTTAAAAGAAAATGAATAGTGTGTCTCTACTGACAACTTTTGGGTGAAGCATCGCGTCCAACCCACTAACATATCGAACCATTTTATTTGGTCCTGGTTTCGCATTTCGAGGCATATCCACATTGACACATCCCATCAGAATAGAGATCGTGCCCGCTTATTGTGGGATCCTTATTAATATGACGTGAGCACCCACGACGCGCATTACGCACGACCGCTTTGGGAACTGGCGAGGTTTATGGCTAAAGTGGGGGGACGTTCTGTATTCACAGCGTTATAAAAGGATACCAAATCCCTTCATCAGCCCCACGCTTTCCTCAAGCTCGAGCTCTCCAATCTCCCTAGCCCCAGCTTCCCCATCTCCTGCGCCCACCGCTCTGCGTTCCTCAACCACCGTCTCCTTTCCCAGCAATGGTTGGTTCTAGCGCTAGGGGCAAGTGGGACGTCTCCACGGTCATTGAAAAAACCATGGATGATCTCAGGAGCGCGGGCTATCTCGCCGCTGATATCGCGCACCGAGTCCCTGCCAAGGGTAGGTGATTCCTGTCCTTGAGGTGGGAGATAGGGTAGTGTTTACTTCCCATTTTGTTAGGGGGCTAGGGTTTCCTCTTCACCCCTTTGTTCGTGGGTTACTGTTCTACTGCGGGATAGATTTCCATGATCTAGCCCCGAACTCAATACTTCACATCTCCGCTTATATAGTGGTGTGTGAAGCTTTGATACGTCTCCAATATATCCATAATTTTTTATGGTTCCATGCTATTATATATTCTGTTTTGGATGTTTAATGGGCTTTATTATACACTTTATATTATTTTTGGGACTAGCCTACTAACCCAAGGCCCAGTGCAAATTGTTTTTTTTCCTATTTCAGTGTTTCGCAGAAAAGGAATATCAAACGGAGTCCAAACGGAATGAAACCTTCGGGAGAGTTATTTTTGGATCCTATCTTCACAGAAGACTTGGAGTACATGCGAGGGAACGAGAGAGGCGGCCACGAGGGGGCAGGGCGCGCCCCCTCCCACCCTCGTGGGCCCCCTCTGGCTCCCCCGGTGCCCTCCTTCCTCCTATATATATCTACGTACTCTAAAAACATCGAGGCAACAGAAAAAACCCTAATTCCACCACCGCAACCTTCTGTTCCCGTGAGATCCCATCTTGGGGCCTGTTCCGGAGCTCCGCCGGAGGGGGGATCGATCATGGAGTGCTTCTACATTAACACCATAGCCTCACCAATGAGTTGTGAGTAGTTTACCACAGACCTTCGGGTCCATAGTTATTAGCTAGATGGCTTCTTCTCTCTTTTTGGATCTCAATACAAAGTTCTCCTCGATCTTCGAGGAGATCTATTCGATGTAATCTTTTTGCGGTGTGTTTGTCGAGATCCGATGAATTGTGGGTTTATGATCAAAATTATCTATGAACAATATTTGATTCTTTTCTGAAATCTTTTATGTATGATTATAATATCCTTGCAAGTCTCTTCGAATTATTGGTTTGGTTTGGCCTACTAGATCTATAGTTCTTGCAATGGGAGAAGTGCTTGGCTTTGGGTTCAATCTTGCGGTGTCCTTTCCCAGTGATAGTAGGGGCAGCAAGGCACGTATTTTATTGTTGCCATCGAGGATAAAAAAGATGGGGTTTATATCATATTGCTTGAGTTTATCCCTCTACATCATGTCATCTTGCTTAAGGCGTTACTCTGTTGATGACCCACAAGTAGGGGATCTATCGTAGGCCTTTCGATAAGTAAGAGTGTCGAACCCAACGAGGAGCAGAAGGAAATGATAGGCAGTTTTCAGTAAGGTATTTTCTGCAAGCACTGAAATTATAGGTAACAGATAGTTTTGTGATAAGGTAATTGGTAGCAAGTGACAAATAGTAAAAGTAAATAAGGTGCAGCAAGATGGCCCAATCCTTTTTGTAGCAAAGGACAAGCCTGGACAAACTCTTATACGAAGGAAAATGCTCCCGAGGACACATGGGAATTATCGTCACGCTAGTTTTCATCACGATCATCTGATTCACGTTTGGTACTTTGATAATTTGGTATGTGGGTGGACCGGTGCTTGGGTATTGTCCTTACTTGGACAAGCCTCCAACTTATGATTAACCACTATTGCAAGCATCCGCAACTGCAAAAGAAGTATTAAGGTAAACCTAACCATAGCATGAAACAAGTGGATCCAAATCAGGCCCTTACGAAGCAATGCATAAACTAGGGTTTAAGCTTCTGTCAGTCTAGCAACCCATCATCTACTTATTACTTCCCAATGCCTTCCTCTAGGCCCAAACAATGGTGAAGTGTCATGTAGTCGACGTTCACATGACACCACTAGAGGAGAGACAACAAACATCTCATCCAAATATCGAACGAATACCAAATTCACATGACTACTTATAGCAAGACTTCTCCCATGTCCTCAGGAACATAAGTAACTACTCACAAGACATAATATTGTTCATGATCAGAGGGGTATTAATATGCATAATGGATCTGAACATATGATCTTCCACCAAGTAAACCAACTAGCATCAACTACAAGGAGTAATCAACACTACTAGCAACCCACAGGTACCAATCTGAGGTTTGGATACAAAGATTGGATACAAGAGATGAACTAGGGTTTGATAGGAAATGGTGCTGGTGAAGATGTTGATGAAGATAACCCTCCCCAAGATGGGAGAGTTGTTGGTGATGACGGCGATGACGATTTCCCCCTCCCGGAGGGAAGTATCCCCGGCAGAACAGCTCTGCCAGAGCCCTAGATTGGTTTCCGCCATGGTTCCGCCTTGAGACGGCGGCGTCTGGTCCCGAAAGCCTCCTTATGATTTTTTCCAGGTCAAAACACCTCATATAGGAGAAGATGGGCATCGCGGGGGTCACCGGGTGGCCCACGAGGCAGGGGGCGCGCCCCAACCCTCGTGGACAGGTGGTGGCCCCCCTGATGAATCTCTTTCGCCAGATATTTTTATATTTTCTGAAACGGTGTCCCGTGGAGTTTCGGAGCTTTTTGAGTTGTGCAGAATAGGTTTCCAATGTTTGCTCCTTTTCCAGCCTAGAATTCCAGCTGCCGGCATTCTCCCTCTTCATGTAAACCTTGTAAAATAAGGGAGAAAGTGCATAAGTAGTGTGACATAACGTGTAATAACAGCCCATAATGCAATAAATATCAACATAAAAGCATGATGCAAAATGGACGTATCATCTGTTCTTATGAACTTAATACTCTAGATGCATGCTGGATAGCGATCGATGTGTGGAGTAATAGTAGTAGATGCAGAATCGTTTCGGTCTACTTGTTATGGACGTGATGCCTATATATAATGATCATGCCTAGATATTCTCATAACTATGCGCTTTTCTATCAATTGCTCGACAGTAATTTGTTCACCCACCCTAGAATTCTGCTATCATGAGAGAAGCCACTAGTGAAACCTATGGCCCCTGGGTCTATCTCTATCATATTACTTTCCCTTCATTTTCCGCCATCGTTGCTTATTTTCTTTATTTACTTTTTGTTCCTATACCAATAATACCAATAATACTATCCTATCCTATCTATCAGATCTCACTTTCGTAAGTGATCGTGAAGGGATTGACAACCCCTTATCGCGTTGGCTGCGAAGTTCTTATTTGTTTGTGCAAGTGCGAGGGACTCACGCATGGTATCCTACTGGATTGATACCTTGGTTCTCTAAAACTGAGGGAAATACTTACGCTACTGTGTTGCATCACCCTTTCCTCTTCGAGGGAATACAACGCAAGCTCGAGAAGTAGCAAGAAGAATTTCTGGCGCCGTTACCGGGGAGATCTACGCAAAAGTCATATACCAAATACCTATCACAAACCCTTATCATTCGCATTACATTATTTTCCTCTCGTTTTCCTCTCCCCCACTTCACCCTTGTCGTTTTATTTGCCCTTCTTTTTCCATGTGTTTACCGTTCACTTTGCCTTGCCGTCATGGCTAGCACGCCTATCATTATCAATACTCCCGAGAGTGAGGTTCTTAATTTTAAACAAAGGGAGGAAGAAAATCTAAAAGATGCTTGGTATAGAATTTGCAATGCTCAAAATAGATCTACTAGGAAGCTTTCCACTTCTGTGCTTCTTCGCAATTTTTATGTTGGCATCACCCCTTGGAATAGGCCTATTCTCGATACCATTACCGGAGGAAATTTCTTGGGTAGTCATACTCTTGATTCCTATAACGCTTTGATAGATTTGTTTGGGACACATTCTATCCCGGAGGAGACACATGGTTTTGATAAGATTTTTGAAGTAACAAAAATTCTACAAAAGTCGCTTGAACCTCTTAAGAGTATTGGCGGAAATTTACATCGTATGAATATGTTGATCACCCTTTGCAATAAGCGGTTGGATTCTTTAGATCTGAAAATTTCTGATTATGAAGGAAAACGAGAACCTCTCGGATTCGAGCGTGATCCCGCTAAAAGGAAAAAACCCAAAGATGGCAATACCTAGATATATTCTTCTATCATGCCTAGCTAGGGGCGTTAAACGATAGCGCTTGTTGGGAGGCAACCCAATTTATTTTCTTTATTTTTGCTTCTGTTTAGGAATAAATATTGCATCTAGCTTCTGTTTAGATGTGGTTTTGTGTTTTAATTAGTGTTTGTGCCAAGTAGAACCTTTGGGAAGACTTGTGTGAAGTTTATATGATCATGCTATAAAAAACAGAAACTTTAGCGCCCACGAGTTTGGCTGTAATTTTTTACTAGAGAGTGCTTTTTAGTTGATTCTTTTTGCAGATGATTAATAGAAAAATTCCTCACGTTTACCAATTTATTTCAATTTTTTAGAGTTACATAAGTATTCGAAAGTTATAGATTACTACAGACTGTTCTGCTTTTGATAGATTCTGTTTTTCGTGTGTTGTTTGCTTATTTCGATGAATCTATGAGTAGTATCGGGGGGTATGAATCATGGAGAAGTTGGAATACAATAGTTTTAACACCAATATAAACAAAGAATGAGTTCATTACAGTACCTTTGAGTGGTGGTTTGTTTTCTTATACTAACGAAGCTCACGAGATTTTTGGCTAAGTTTTGTGTTGTGAAATTTTCAAGTTTTGAAGTATGGCTTCGATGGACTATAGAACAAAGAGTGGCAAGAGCCTAAGCTTGGGGATGCCCAAGGAACCCCAAGGTAAAATTCAAGGACAACCAAAATCCTAAGCTTGGGGATGCCCCGGGAAGGCATCCCCTCTTTCGTCTTCATCTATCGGTAACTTTACTCGGGACTATATTCTTATTCACCACATGATATGTGTTTTGCTTGGAGCGTCATGTATGATTTGAGTCTTTGATTTTTAGTTTGCCACAATCATCCTTTCTAGACACAACTTTTTAGAGAGATAAATATGATTTATCATTTATTAGAATACTCTATGTGCTTCATTTATATCTTTTGAGCTAGATAATTTTGCTCTAGTGCTTCACTTATATCTTTTAGAGCACAGTGGTGGTTTTATTTTGTAAGAAATTATTGACCTCTCATGCTTCACTTATATGTATTTGAGAGTCTTTTATAACAGCATGGTAATGTGCTTTGGTTATAAAACTAGTCCTAATATGATAGGCATCCAAGATGAGTATAGTAAAAACTTTCATACAAGTGCATTGAATGATAGGAGAAGTTTGATACTTGATGATTGTTTTGAGATATGAGGAGTTTGAGAATTGTGAATTTGAGAAACACTTGTGTTAAAGTTTGTGATTCCCGTAGCATGCACGTATGGTGACCGGTTATGTGACGAAGTTGGAGCATGCTTTATTTATTGAGTGTCATCCTTTGTGTGGAGGTCGAGATCGCGCGATGGTTAACTCCTACCAACCCTTCCCCTAGGAGCATGCGTTGAATACTTTGTTTTGATAACTCATAGATTTTTGCAACAAATATACGAGTTCTTTATGACTAATGTTGAGTCCATGGATTATACGCACCCTCACCCTCCACCATTGCTAACCTCTCTTGTACCGCAACTTTCGTCGGTACCATACACCCACCATATACCTTCCTCAAAACAGCCACCATACCTACCTATCATGGCATTTACATAGCCATTCCGAGATATATTGCCATGCAACTTTCCACCGTTCCGTTCATATGACATGCTTCATCATCATTCACATAGAGTCATATTTTGTTCTAGCTTCGAGTTGTAATCTTTGAGTTGTAAAGTAAATAAAAGTGTGATGATCTTCATTATTAGAGCATTGTCCCGTGTGAGGAAAGGCCAAATAAAAAAAAGATGGCCCAAAAAAATGGAGAGGGGCTAAATAAATAAATAAATAAGGGAAAAGCCCCTCCAAAAAAATGTGAGAGAAAAGAGAGAAGGGAGAATGCTACTATCCTTTTCCACACTTGTGCTCCAAAGTAGCACCATAATCTTCATGATGGAGAGTCTCTTGTTTTGTCACTTTCATATACTAGTGGGAATTTTCATTATAGAATTTGGCTTGTATATTCCAACGATGGGCTTCCTCAAATGCCCTAGGTCTTCATGAGCAAGCAAGTTGGGTGCACACCCACTTAGTTTATTTTGATGAGCTTTCATACACTTATAGCTCTAGTGTATCCGTTGCATGGCAATCCCTACTCACTCACATTGATATATATTGATGGGCATCTCCATAGCCCATTGATACGCCTAGTTGATGTGAGACTATCTTCTTCTTTTGTCTTCTCCACAACCATCGCTCTATTCCACCTATAGTGCTATATCCATAGCTCACGCTCATGTATTGCGTGGAAGTTGAAAGGTTTGAAAAAAATTGAGTATGAAACAATTGCTTGGCTGAAACCGGGGTTGTGCATCATTTAAATATTTTGTGTGATGAAGAGGGAGCATAGCCAGACTATATGATTTTGTAGGGATAGCTTTCTTTGGCCATGTTATTTTGAGAAGACATGATTGCTTTGTTAGTATGCTTGAAGTATTATTATTCTTATGTCAATATAGACGTTTGTCTTGAATCTTTCGGATCTAAACATTCATGCCACAATAAAGAGAATTACATTGAGAATTATGTTGGTTAGCATTCCACATTAAAAATTCTGTTTTTACCATTTACCTACTCGAGGACGAGCAGGAATTAAGCTTGGGGATGCTTGATACGTCTCCAACGTATCTATAATTTTTGATTATTCCATGCTATTATATATTCTGTTATGGATGTTTAATTGGCCTTATTATACACTTTTATATTATTTTTGGGACTAACCTACTAACCCAAGGCCCAGTGCAAATTGTTGTTGTTTTTTTGCCTATTTCAGTGTTACGCAGAAAAGGGATATCAAACTGAGTCCAAACGGAATGAAACCTTCGCGAGAGTTATTTTTGGAACCGTATCTTCACAGAAGACTTGGAGTACACGCGAGGGGACGAGAGAGGTAGCCACGAGGGGGCAGGGCGCGCCCAGGGGGGCAGGCGCGCCCCCACCCTCGTGGGCCCCCTCTGGCTCCCTTGGTACCTTGAAAACATCGAGGCAACAGAAAAAACCCTAATTCCACCACCGCAACCTTCTGTTCCTCTGAGATCCCATCTCGGGGCCTGTTCCGGAGCTCTGCCGGAGGGGGGATCGATCATGGAGTGCTTCTACATCAACACCATAGCCTCACCAATGAGTTGTGAGTAGTTTACCACAGACCTTCACATCCATAGTTATTAGCTAGATGGCTTCTTCTCTCTTTTTGGATCTCAATACAAAGTTCTCCTAGATCTTCGAGGAGATCTATTCGATGTAATCTTTTTGCGATGTGTTTGTCGAGATCCGATGAGTTGTGGGTTTATGATCAAGATTATCTATGAACAATATTTGATTCTTTTCTGAAATCTTTTATGTATGATTATAATATCCTTGCAAGTATCTTCGAATTATTGGTTTGCTTTGGCCTACTAGATCTATAGTTCTTGCAATGGGAGAAGTGCTTGGCTTTGGGTTCAATCTTGGGGTGCCCTTTCCTAGTGACAGTAGGGGCAGCAAGGCACGTATTGTATTGTTGCCACTGCTACTTCTCGAGCTTGCGTTGTATTCCCTCAAAGAGGAAAGGGTGATGCAGCGCAGTAGCGTAAGTATTTCCCTTAGTTTTTGAGAACCGAGGTATCAATCCAGTAGGAGACCACGCGCGAGTCCCTCGCACCTGCACAAAAAAATAAGAACTTCGCAGCCAACGCGATAAAGGGTTGTCAATCCCTTCACGGTCACTTACGAAAGTGAGACCTGATAGATAGGATAGTATAATATTTTTGGTATTTTTGGTATAAGAACAGAAAGTAAATAATGCAAAGTAAAGTAGATGGAAGATTAATATGTTGAGAATAGACCCGCGGGCCATAGGTTTCACTAGTGGCTTCTCTCATGATAGCAGAATGCTATGGTGGGTGACCAAATTACTATCAAGCAATTGATAGAAAAGCGCATAGTTATGAGAATATCTAGGCATGATCATTATATATAGGCATCACGTCCGTGACAAGTAGACCAAAATGATTCTGCATCTACTACTATTACTCCACACATCGACCGCTATCCAGCATGCATCTAGAGTATTAAGTTCATAAGAACAGAGTAATGCTTTAAGTAAGATGACATGAAGTTAGGGGTGGATTAATGAGCTGCTCGGCTCGTTAAGCTCGTACTCGTTAAGCTCGTGCTCGTTAAGGCTCGGCTCGTTAAGCTCGTTAAGATTAACGAGCAGAAAACTCTGCTCGGCTCGGTTCGTTTAAAGCTCGTTAAGCTCGTGAGCGCTCGTGAGCGCTCGTTAACAGATTTTGATGTGTTACGATTTACACAATAAGCGCGTATATTTGGTTTTTTAAAAAGAAGATGGTGACTAGAAAACAAAATGCACAAGTTTTTTGCCTCCTATGTAGATTAGATTGAGTGGATGGGCCGAGGTGCTACAAAATTTTTGTTAGGTAAGATGAAAATATGTGTTGTGTTGTTAGTAACGAGCTTAACGAGCTACTCGTGAAACTCGTTAGCTCGTTCGTTAAGCTCGCTAAGCTTAACGAGCTGAAATCAATGATTGGCCCTGTTCATTAAGAAGCGAGCCATGAGCTTAACGAGCCGAACTATCGAGCGCTCATTAAGCTCGTGAGCTTCGAGCTTTTGGTCCAGCCCTACATGAAGTAGAGGGATAAACTCAAGCAATATGATATAAACCCCATCTTTTTATCCTCGATGGCAACAATACAATACGTGCCTTGCTGCCCCTGCTGTCACTGGGAAAGGACACCGCAAGATTGAACCCAAAGCCAAGCACTTCTCCCATTGCAAGAACTATACATCTAGTAGGCCAAACCAAACCAATAATTCGAAGAGACTTGCAAGGATATTATAATCATACATAAAAGATTTCATAAAAGAATCAAATATTGTTCATAGATAATCTTGATCATAAACCCACAATTCATCGGATCTCGGCAAACACACCGCAAAAAGATTACATCGAATAGATCTCCTCGAAGATCGAGGAGAACTTTGTATTGAGAGCCAAAAAGAGAGAAGAAGCCATCTAGTTAATAACTATGGACCCGAAGGTCTGTGGTAAACTACTCACAACTCATTGGTGACGCTATGGTTTTGATGTAGAAGCACTCCGTGGTAGATCCCCCCTCCGATGGAGCTCCAGAACAGGCCCCAAGATGGGATCTCACGGGAACAGAAGGTTGCGGCGATGGAATTAGGGTTTTCTCTGTTGCCTCGATGTTTTCAGGGTACGTTGACATATATAGGAGGAAAAAGTACGTCGGTGGAGCAACGTGGGGCCCACAAGGGTGGGGGCGCGCCTGCCCCCCTCCCCCTGGGTGCACCCTGCCCCCTCGTGGGCACCACGTTTCTTCTCTGGCTTATACTCCAAGTCTCCCGTGAAGATATCGTTCCAATAATAACTCTCCCGAAGGTTTCATTCCGTTTGGACTCCGTTTGATATTCCTTTTCTGCGAAACACTGAAATAGGCAAAAAAAAGAGCAATTTGCACTGGGGCTTGGGTTAGTAGGTTAGTCCCAAAAATAATATAAAAGTGTATTATAAAGCCCATTAAACATCCAAAACAGAATATATAATAGCATGGAACAATAAAAATGAAGGAAATATGCCCTAGAGGCAATAATAAAGTTATTATTTATTTCCTTATATCATGATAAATGTTTATTATTCATTCTAGAATTGTATTAACCGGAAACTTAGTACATGTGTGAATACATAGACAAAACAGAGTGTCCCTAGTATGCCTCTACTAGACTAGCTCATTGATCAAAGATGGTTATGTTTCCTAGCCATAGACATGAGTTGTCATTTGATCAATGGGATCACATCATTAGGAGAATTATGTGATGGACAAGACCATCCGTTAGCTTAGCATTATGATCGTTTAGTTTTACTGCTATTGCTTTCTTCATGACTTATACATGTTCCTATGACTATGAGATTGTGCAACTCCCGAATACCGGAGGAACACCTTGTGTGCTATCAAACGTCACAACGTAACTGGGTGATTATAAAGATGCTCTACAGGTGTCTCCAAAAGTGTTCGTGGTGTTGGCATAGATTAAGAATAGGATTTGTCACTCCGAGTGTCGGAGAGGTATCTCTGGGCCCTCTCGGTAATACACATCATAATAAGCCTTGCAAGCAAATGACTAATGAGTTAGTCACGGAATGATGTATTACGGAACGAGTAAAGAGACTTGCCGGTAACGAGATTGAACTAGGTATTGAGATACCAACGATCGAATCTCGGGCAAGTAACCTACCGATGACAAAGGGAACAACGTATGTTGTTATGCGGTTTGACCGATAAAGATCTTCGTAGAATATGTAGGAGCCAATATGAGCATCCAGGTTCCGCTATTGGTTATTGTCCGGAGATGAGTCTCGGTCATGTCTACATAGTTCTCGAACCCGTAGGGTCCGCACGCTTAACGTTTGATGACGATCGGTATTATGAGTTTATGAGTTTTGATGTACCGAAGGTAGTTCGGAGTCCCGGATGAGATCACGGACATGACGATGAGTCTCGGAATGTCTGAGACGTAAAGATTGATATATTGGACGACTATATTCGGACACCGGAAGTGTTCCGTAAAGTTTCAGAATTAACCGGAGTGCCGGGGGGTTACCGAAACCCCCCCGGGGAAGCTATGGGCCTTAATGGGCCATAGGATAAAGAGAGAAGGAGGGCCAGGGCTGGGCCGCGC
>LR738710.1:763748320-763776704 GCA_902687465.1 Secale cereale
CCCCCCCCCACCCCTTGGTCCCTTGGCGCGCCATAGAGGGGCCGGCCGGCCTCCCCCCTTGCTCCTTTATATACAGGGGCAGGGGGCACCCTAGAACACACAAGTTGAATTGTTTTAGCCGTGTGCGGTGCCCCCCTCCACAGAAACACACCTCGGTCATACTGCTGCAGTGATTAGGCGAAGCCCTGCGCCGGTAACTTCATCATATCCGTCACCACGCCGTCGTGCTGACGAAACTCTCCCGTGAAGCTCAACTGGATCAAGAGCTCGTGGGACGTCATCAAGCTGAACGTGTGCTGAACGCGGAGGTGCCGTACGTTCGGTGCTTGATCGGTTGGATCATGAAGAAGTTCTACTACATCAAGCGCGTCACTTGACGCTTCCGCTTTCGGTCTACGAGGGTACGTAGACACACTCTCCCCCTCATTGCTATGCATCTGGTAGATAGATCTTGCGTGATCATAGGAAAATTTTGAAAATACTACATTCCCCAACAGTGGCATCATGAGCCAGGTCTATGCGTAGATGATATGCACGAGTAGAACACAATGAGTTGTGGGCGATACTAGTCATACTGCTTACCAGCATGTCATACTTTGGTTCGGCGGTATTGTGAGATGAAGCGGCCCGGACGGACATTACGCGTATGCTTACGTGAGACTGGTTTCACCGTTATGAGCACTCGTTGCTTAAAGGTGACTGTCGGGTGTCTGTCTCTCTCAGTTTAGCTGAATCAAGAGTGCCTATGTCCGGTCCTTGTGAAGGTTAAAACAGCACATACTTGACAAAACATCGTTGTGGTTTTGTATGCGTGGGTAAGAAAGGTTCTTGCTAAGCCCGTAGCAGCCATGTAAAACTTGCAACAACAAAGTAGAGGACGTCTAACTTGTTTTTGCAGGGCATGTTGTGATGTGATATGGTCAAGACATGATGAGTGATACGGTTTTGTATGATATGATCATGTTTTGTAAAGTTATCGTCAACTGGCAGGAGCCATATGGTTGTCGCTTTATTGTATTGAATGCAATCGCCATGTAATTGCTTTACTTTATCACTTAGCGGTAGCGATAGTCGTAGAAGCAATAGTTGGCGAGACGACAACGATGCTACGATGGAGATCAAGGTGTCGCGCCGGTGACGAAGGTGATCATGACGGTGCTTTGGAGATGGAGATCAAAAGCACAAGATGATGATGGCCATATCATGTCACATATTTTGATTGCATGTGATGTTTATCTTATTATGCTTCTTATTTTGCTTAGTACGACGGTAGCATTATAATATGATCCCTTACAAAATTTCAAGGTATAAGTGTTCTCCCTGAGTATGCACCATTGCGAAAGTTCGTCGTGCCGAGACACCACGTGATGATCGGGTGTGATAAGCTCTACGTTCAAATACAATAGGTGTAAGCCAGTTTTGCACACGCAGAATACTCGGGTTAAACTTGACGAGCCTAGCATATGCAGATATGGCCTCAGAATACTAGAGACCGAAAGGTTGAGCGTGAATCATATAGTAGATATGATCAACATAAGATGTTCACCATTGAAAACTACTCCATCTCACGTGATGATCGGACATGGTTTAGTTGATATGGATCACGTGATCACTTAGATGATTAGAGAGATGTCTATCTAAGTGGGAGTTCTTTATTAATTTGATTAATTGAACTTTAATTTATCATGAACTTAGTCTAGGTAGTATTAGCATATCTATGTTGTAGATCAATAGCTCGTGATGTAGCTCCCGTTTGTTTTTTATGTTCCTAGAGAAAACTAAGTTGAAAGATGTTAGTAGCAATGATGCGGACTTGTTCCATGATCTGAGGATTTTCCTCATTGCTGCACAGAAGAATTACGTCCTTGATGCACTGCTAGGTGACATATCTATTGCAGGAGCAGGTGTAGACGTTATGAACGTTTGATAAGCTCGGTCTGATGACTACACGATAGTTCAGTGTGCCATGCTTTACGGCTTAGAACCGGGATTTCGACGACGTTTTGAACGTCATGGACCATATGAGATGTTCCAGGAGTTGAAATTTCAAGCAAATGCCCGGATTGAGAAATATGAGATTTCCAATAAGTTCTATAGCTGCAAGATGGAGGAGAATAGTCCTATCAGTAAACACTTGCTCAGAATGTCTAGGTACTACCATCATATGACTCAACCTGGTTGCAAAGTTGACGAGGATAGTGTTATTGATAGAGTTCTTCAATCACTGCCACCAAGCTATAAAGGCTTCGTGATGAACTAAAATATGCAAGGGATGCAGAAGACAATTCCCGAGCTCTTCGCTATGCTCAAAGCTGCGGAGGTAGAAATCAAAAAGGTGCATCAAGTGTTGATGGTTAACAAGACCACTAGTTTCAAGAAAAAGGGCAAGGGAAAGAAGGGGGACTTCAAGAAGAATAGCAAGACAGTTGCTACTCCTGCGAAGAAACCCAAGTCTGGAGCCAAGCCTGAAACTGAGTGCTTCTACTGCAAAGGGACTGGACACTGGAAGCAGAACTGCCCCAAGTATTTGGCGGATAATAAGGATGGCAAGGTGAACAAAGGTATATATGATATACATGTTATTGATGTGTACCTTACTAATGCTCGTAGTAGTACCTGGGTATTTGATACCGGTTCGGTTGCTAATATTTGTAACTCGAAACAGGGACTACAGATTAAACAAAGATTGGCTAAGGACGACGTAACGATGCGCGTGGGAAATGGTTCCAAAGTCGATGTGATCGCCGTCGGCACGCTACCTCTACATCTACCTTCAGGATTAGTTTTAGACCTGAATAATTGTTATTTGGTCCCAACGTTAAGCATGAACATTATATCTGGATCTTGTTTGTTGCGAGATGGTTATTCATTCAAATCAGAGAATAATGGTTGTTCTATTTTTATGAATAATATCTTTTATGGTCATGCACCCTTAAAGAGTGGTCTATTCTTATTGGATCTCAATTGTAGTGATACACATATTCATAATATTGAAGCCAAAAGATGCAAGGTTAATAATGATAGTGCAACTTATTTGTGGCACTACCGTTTAGGTCATATTGGTGTAAAGCTTATGAAGAAACTCCATAGTGATGGACTTTTGGAATCACTTGATTTTGAATCACTTGGTGCTTGCGAACCATGCCTCATGGGCAAGATGACTAAAACTCTGTTCTCCGGAATAATGGAGCGAGCAACAGATTTGTTGGAGATCATACTTACATATGTATGTGGACCAATGAGTGTTGACGCTCGCGGCGGGTATCGTTATTTTCTGACCTTCACTGATGATTTGAGCAGATATGGGTATATCTACTTAATGAAACACAAGTCTGAAACATTTGAAAAGTTCAAAGAATTTTAGAGTGAAGTAGAGAATCATCGTAACAAGAAAATGAAGTTTCTACGATCTGATCGTGGAGGTGAATATTTGAGTTACGAGTTTGGTCTTCATTTGAAACAATGTGGAATAGTTTCACAACTCACGCCACCCGGAACACCACAGCGTAATGGTGTGTCCGAACGTTGTAACCGTACTTTATTGGATATGGTGCGGTCTATGATGTATCTTACCGATTTACCACTATCGTTTTGGGGTTATGCTTTAGAGACAGCTGCATTCACGTTAAATATGGCACCATCTAAATCCGTTGAGACGACGCCTTATGAACTGTGGTTTGGCAAGAAACCAAAGTTGTCGTTTCTTAAAGTTTGGGGTTGCGATGCTTATGTGAAAAAGCTTCAACCTGATAAGCTCGAGCCCAAGTCGGAGAAATGTGTCTTCATAGGATACCCAAAGGAGACTGTTGGGTACACCTTCTATCACAGATCCGAAGGCAAGATATTCGTTGCTAAGAATGGATCCTTTCTAGAGAAAGAGTTTCTCTCGAAAGAAGTGAGTGCGAGGAAGGAAGAACTTGATGAGGTAATTGTACCTTCTCCCGAATTGGAAAGTAGTACATCACAGAAACTTGTTCCAGTGATTCCTACACCAATTAGTGAGGAAGCTAATGATGATGATCATGAAACTTCAGATCAAGTTTCTGCTGAACGTCGTAGATCAACCAGAGTACGTTCCGCACCAGAGTGGTACGACAACCCAGTTCTGGAAGTCATGTTACTAGACCATGATGAACCTACGAACTATGAGGAAGCGATGATGAGCCCAGATTCCGCAAAATGGCTTGAGGCCATGAAATCTGAGATGGGATCCATGTATGAGAACAAAGTGTGGACTTTGGTTGACTTGCCCGATGATCGGCAAGCCATCGAAAATAAATGGATCTTCAAGAGGAAGACCGACGCAGACGGTAATGTTACTGTTTACAAAGCTTGACTTGTTGCGAAAGGGTTTCGACAAGTTCAAGGAGTTGACTACGATGAGACTTTCTCACCCGTAGCGATGCTTAAGTCTATCCGAATCATGTTAGCAATTGCCGCATTTTATGATTATGAAATCTGGCAAATGGATGTCAAAACTGTATTCCTGAATGGATATCTCAAAGAAGAGTTGTATATGATGCAACCAGAAGGTTTTGTCGATCCAAAAGGTGCTAACAAAGTGTGCAAGCTCTAGTGATCCATCTATGGACTGGTGCAAGCATCTCGGAGTTGGAATATACGCTAGAGGCAATAATAAAGTTATTATTTATTTCCTTATATCGTGATAAATGTTTATTATTCATTCTAGAATTGTATTAACCGGAAACTTAGTACATGTGTGAATACATAGACAAAACAGAGTGTCCCTAGTATGCCACTACTAGACTAGCTCATTGATCAAAGATGGTTATATTTCCTAGCAATAAATATAAGTTGTCATTTGATCAATGGGATCACATCATTAGGAGAATTATGTGATGGACAATACCATCCATTAGCTTAGCACTATGATCGTTTAGTTTTACTGCTATTGCTTTCTTCATGACTTATACATGTTCATATGACTATGAGATTGTGCAACTCCTGAATACCGGAGGAACACCTTGTGTGCTATCAAATGTCACAACATAACTGGGTGATTATAAAGATGCTCTACAGGTGTCTCCAAAAGTGTTCGTGGTGTTGGCATAGATTAAGAATAGGATTTGTCACTCCGAGTGTCGGAGAGGTATCTCTGGGCCCTCTCGGTAATACACATCATAATAAGCCTTGCAAGCAAATGACTAATGAGTTAGTCATGGAATGATGTATTACGGAACGAGTAAAGAGACTTGCCGGTAACGAGATTGAACTAGGTATTGAGATACCAACGATCGGATCTCGGGCAAGTAACATACCGATGACAAAGGGAACAACGTATGTTGTTATGCGGTTTGACCGATAAAGATCTTCGTAGAATATGTAGGAGCCAATATGAGCATCCAGGTTCCGCTATTGGTTATTGTACGGAGATGAGTCTCGGTCATGTCTACATAGTTCTTGTCGTGGAAATAACACGTCAGATGTCCTAGGTAAGGACTTAGTCGTGAGGCCGCGCATCTATGTAGTAGCTTGAGAGGGGTTGAGCGGAATCGAGAGACGCGATGCAAGACACGGATTTAGACAGCTTCGGGCCCCGGGAAATATCATCCGGTAATAGCCCTACGTGCTATTTGAGGCTAGGTCTCATTATGATCCTTGTGGTGTCGCCGGTAAACCGGCTCTTGGTGTCTAACCCTAGAAACTTGTCTAAACTTCTCTTCTCCAACTTGTCTCTCTTTGGGGAGCCCTGCCCCTCCTTATATATGTTGAAGGGGCGGGTTACATGACTAGTCCTAGTAGGATTAGGATTGCTTTATTACAAGGAGTCCTAGTCTTGCTTCCTTTGTAGGAGAATATCCCTTGTGCTTTCTTCATAAACCGGCCCACCATACATGAACCGGCCTTCTGGGCCTTGGGCCCTGTCATCCATGATCCACCTGTCGGGTTACCAATAAATTGCCAAGTGTAAACCGTCTTAAGTAAATTGCCAAGTCCGGCCGGGTTATATTTCCGGCCGGTTCATACCGCGGGGTATATCCCCGACAGTTCTCGAACCCGTAGGGTCCGCACGCTTAACGTTTGATGGCGATCGGTATTATGAGTTTTGATGTACCAAAGGTAGTTCGGAGTCCCGGATGAGATCACGGACATGACGAGGAGTCTCGGAATGTCTGAGACGTAAAGATTGATATATTGGACGACTATATTCGGACACCGGAAGTGTTCCGTAAAGTTTCGGAATTAACCGAAGTGCCGGGGGGTTACCAGAACCCCACCGGGGAAGCTATGGGCCTTAATGGGCCATAGGAGAAAGAGAGAAGGAGGGCCAGGGTTGGGCTGCGCGCCCCCACCCCTTGGTCCGAATTGGACAAGGTAGGAGGGAGGGGGCGGCGCCCCTTTCCTTCTCCTTCTCCCTCTCCTTCCTTCCCCCCTTCTCCCTCTTGGTGATTCCTATTAGGAATAGGATTGCAATCCTATTCCTAGTAGGATTTCTCCCTTGGCGCGCCATAGAGGGGCCGGCCGGCCTCCCCCTTGCTCCTTTATATACGGGGGCAGGGGGCACCCTAGAACACACAAGTTGAATTGTTTTAGCCGTGTGCGGTGCCCCCCTCCACAGAAACACACCTCGGTCGTACTGTTGCGGTGATTAGGCAAAGCCCTGCGCCGTAACTTCATCATATCCATCACGACGCCATCGTGCTGATGAAACTCTCCCATGAAGCTCCATTGGATCAAGAGCTCGTGGGACGTCATCAAGCTGGACGTGTGCTGAACGCGGAGGTGACGTACGTTCGGTGCTTGATCGGTTGGATCGCGAAGAAGTTCGACTACATCAACCGCGTCACTTGACGCTTCCGCTTTCGGTCTATGAGGGTATGTAGACACACTCTCCCCCTCGTTGCTATGCATCTGGTAGATAGATCTTGTGTGATCGTAGGAAAATTTTGAAAATACTATGTTCCCAAACAAAAATATTATAGATACGTTGGAGATGTATCAAGCATCCCCAAGCTTAATTCCTGCTCGTCCTCGAGTAGGTAAATGGTGAAAACCAAATTTTTGATGTGAAATGCTAACTAACATAATTTTCAATGTAATTTCTTTATTGTGGCATGACTGTTCAGATCCGAAAGATTCTAGACAAACGTCTATATTGACATAAGAATAATAATACTTCAAGCATACTAACAAAGCAATCGTGTCTTCTCAAAATAACATGGCCAAAGAAAGTTATCCCTACAAAATCATATAGTCTGGCTATGCTCCCTCTTCATCACACAAAATATTCATATCATGCACAACCCTGGTTTCAGCCAAGCAATTGTTTCATACTCAAATTTTTTCAAACCTTTCAACTTTCACGCAATACATGAGCGTGAGCCATGGATATAGCACTATAGGTGGAATAGAGTGGTGGTTGTGGAGAAGACAAAAAGGAGGAAGATAGTCTCACATCAACTAGGCGTATCAATGGGCTATGGAGATGCCCATCAATAGATATCAATGTGAGTGAGTATGGATTGCCATGCAATGGATGCAATAGAGCTATAAGTGTATGAAAGCTCATCGAAAGAAACTAAGTGGGTGTGCATCCAACTTGCTTGCTCATGAAGACCTAGGGCATTTGAGGAAGCCCATCGTTGGAATATACAAGCCAAGTTCTATAATGAAAATTCCCACTAGTATATGAAAGTGACAAAACAAGAGACTCTCTATCATGAAGATCATGGTGCTAACTTGAAGCACAAGTGTGGAAAAGGATAATAGCATTGTCCCTTCTCTCTTTTCTCTCATTTTTTTGGAGGGGCTTTCTATTTTTATTGGCCCCTCTCTATAATTTTTTGGTCCATCTCTTTTTTTTGGCCTTTCCTCACATGGGACAATGCTCTAATAATGAAGATCATCACACTTTTATTGACTTACAACTCAAAGATTACAACTCGAAACTAGAACAAAATATGACTCGATGTGAATGATGACGAAGCATGTCATATGAATGGAACGTTGGAAAGTTGCATGGCAATATATCTCGGAATGGCTATGGAAATGCCATGATAGGTAGGTATGGTGGCTCTTTTGAGGAAGGTATATGGTGGGTGTATGGTACCGGCGAAAGTTGCGCGGTACAAGAGAGGCTAGCAATGGTGGAAGGGTGAGAGTGCGTATAATCCATGGACTCAACATTAGCCATAAAGAACTCATATACTTATTGCAAAAATCTACGAGTCATCAAAACAAAGTATTCACCGCATGCTCCTAGGGGAAGGTTTGGTAGGAGTTAACCATCGCGTGATCCCGACCTCCACACAAAGGATGACACTCAATAAATAAATCATGCTCCAACTTCGTCACATAACGGTTCACCAGACGTGCATGCTACGGGAATCACAAACTTTAACATAAGTGTTTCTCAAATTCAATAGCATGACTCTGATATCATCATCCTCATATCTCAAAACAAACATCAAGTATCAAACTTCTCCTATCATTAAATGCACTTATATGAAAGTTTTTACTATACTCATCTTGGATGCCTATCATATTAGGACTAGTTTCATAACCAAAGGACATTACCATGCTGTTCTAAAAGACTCTCAAAAATATATAAGTGAAGCATGAGAGATCAACAATTTCTACAAAATAAAACCACCACCATGCTCTAAAAGATATAAGTGAAGCACTAGAACAAAACTATCTAGCTCAAAAGATATAAGTGAAACACATAGAGTATTCTAATAAGTTCTAAACCATATTTATCTCTCTCAAAAGGTGTGTCCAGCAAGGATGATTGTGGAAAACTAAAAAGCAAAGACTCAAATCATACATGATGCTCCAAGCAAAACACATATCATGTGGTGAATAAAAATATAGTCCCGAGTATAGTTACCGATAAATGAAGACGAAAGAGGGGATGCCTTCCCGGGGCATCCCCAAGCTTAGGCTTTTGGTTGTCCTTGAATTTTACCTTGGGGTGCCTTGGGCATCCCCAAGCTTAGGCGCTTGCCACTCTTTGTTCCATAGTCCATCAAAGCCATACTCAAAACTTGAAAACTTCACAACACAAAACTTAGCCAAAAATCTCGTGAGCTCCGTTAGTATAAGAAAACAAACCACCACTCAAAGGTACTGTAATGAACTCATTCTTTGTTTATATTGGCGTTAAGCCTATTGTATTCCAACTTCTCCATGATTCATACCCCCCCGATACTACTCATAGATTCATCAAAATAAGCAAACAACACACGAAAAACAGAATCTGTCAAAAACAGAACAGTCTGTAGTAATCTGTAACTTTCGAATACTTCTGTAACTCCAAAAAATTGAAATAAATTGGTAAACGTGAGAAATTTGTCTATTAATCATCTGCAAAAAGAATCAACTAAATAGCACTCTCCAGTAAAAAATTACAGCCAATCTCGTGAGCGCTAAAGTTTCTGTTTTTTACAGCATGATCACATAAACTTCACACAAGTCTTCCCAAAGGTTCTACTTGGCACAAACATTAATTAAAACACAAAACCACATCTAAACAGAAGCTAGATGCAACATTTATTCCTAAGCAGAAGCAAAAACAAAGAAAATAAAATTGGGTTGCCTCCCAACAAGCGCTATCGTTTAATGCCCCTAGCTAGGCACGATACAAGGATAGATCTAGGATTGCCATCTTTGGTAGGCAATCCATAAGTGGCTCTCATAATAGATCCATAAGGTAATTTGATTTTATTTCTAGGAAAGTGTTCAATTCCTTTATTTAACGGTAATTGGAATCTAATATTTCTTCCTTCATATCAATAATTGCACCAATCGTTCTAAGGAAAGGTCTACCAAGAATAATAGGACATGAAGGATTGCAATCTATATCAAGAACAATGAAATCTACGGGCACATAATTCCTATTGGCAACATAAGAACATCATTAATCCTTCCCATAGGTTTCTTAATGGTAGAATCCGCAAGATGCAAATTTAAAGAACAATCATCAAGCTCATGGAAACCTAACAAATCACACAAAGTTTTTGGGATTGTAGAAACACTTGCACCCAAATCGCACAAAGCAAAGCATTCATGATCTTTAATTTTAATTTTAATAGTAGGTTCCCACTCATCATAAAGCTTTCTAGGGATAGAAACTTCTAATTCAAGTTTTTCTTCATAAGATTGCATCAAAGCATCAACTATGTGTTTGGTAAAAGCCTTATTTTGACTATAAGCATGCAAAAAATTTAGCACGGATTGCAACAAGGAAATACAATCTATTAAAGAGCAATTATCATAATAGAATCCCTTGAAATCCAAAATAGTGGGTTCATCACTATGAAAAGTTTTAATCTCTTCAATCCCACTTTTAACAATTTTAGCATCAAGATCTAAAAACACCGAATCATTGGGACGCCTTTTAACTAAAGTAGACTCATCTCCAGTCCCTTCTTTATCAAGATTTATACTAGAAAACAAGGATCTAATAGGATACACATCAATAACTTTCAGATCTTCATCTTTATTTTCATGATAACTAGAAGAACACGCTTTCATAAAGCAATCTTTTTTAGCACGCATCCTAGCGGTTCTTTCTTTGCACTCATCAATGGAAATTTTCATGGCTTTGAGAGACTCATTGATATCATGCTTAGGTGGAATAGATCTAAGTTTCAAAGAATCAACATCAAGAGTAATTCTATCCACATTTCTAGCCAACTCATCAATCTTAAGCAATTTTTCTTCAAGCAAAGCATTGAAATTATTTTGCGAATTCATAAACTCTTTAACACTAGTTTCAAATTCAGTGGGCATCTTACCAAAATTTCCATAAGAGTTATTGTAGGAATTACCATAATTATTAGAGGGATTACTAGGAAAAGGCATAGGATTAAAGTTTCCTCTATAAGCATTATTACCAAAATTGTTCCTACCAACAAAATTCACATCCAAAGATTCATTGTTATTTTCAATCAACGTGGATAAAGGCATATCATTAGGATCAGAAGAAGCACTCTTAGTAGCAAATAATTTCATAAGTTCATCCATCTTTCCACTCAGAACACTAATCTCTTCAATAGCATGTACTTTTTTACTAGTAGATCTTTCGGTGTGCCATTGAGAGTAGTTAACCATAATATTATCTAGGAGTTTGGTAGCTTCTCCTAAGGTGGTTTCCATGAAAGTGCCTCCCGCGGCCGAATCTAAAAGATTTCTAGAAGCAAAATTCAAGCCAGCATAAAAGTTTTGTATAATCATCCATAAGTTCAAACCATGTGTAGGGCAATTACGTATCATTAATTTCATTCTCTCCCAAGCTTGTGCAACATGCTCATGATCTAGTTGCTTAAAATTCATAATATCGTTTCTAAGAGAGATAATCTTAGCGTGAGGAAAATACTTAGAGATAAAGGCATCTTTGCACTTATTCCATGAATCAATACTATTTCTAGGCAAAGAGGAAAACCAAGTTTTAGCACGATCTCTAAGTGAAAACAGAAATAGCTTCAATTTAACAATATCATTATCCGTATCCCTCTTCTTTTGCATATCACACAAATCAACAAAGTTGTTTAGAAGGGTAGCGGCATCTTCACTAGGAAGGCCGGAAAATTGATCTTTCATGACAAGATTCAACAGAGCAGCATTGATCTCACAAGATTCATCATCGGTAATAGGAGCAATCAGAGTGCTAATAAAATCATTATTGTTGGTATTGGATAAGTCACACAATTTGGTATTGTTTTGAGCCATAGTGACAAGAAAGCAATCCAACACACAAGCAAACAAGAGGCAAGCGAACGGTAAACACACGGAAAAAGAAGGGCAAATAAAATGGCAAGGGTGAAGTGGGGGAGAGGAAAATGAGAGGCAAATAATGTAATGCGAAGGATAAGGGTTTGTGATAGGTACTTGGTATATGACTTTTCTGTAAGCCTCTCCGACATCGGCGCCAGAAATTCTTCTTGCTATTTCTCGAGCTTGCGTTGTATTCCCTCGAAGAGGAAAGGGTGATGCAACACAGTAGCATAAGTATTTCCCTCAGTTTTTGAGAACCAAGGTATCAATCTAGTAGGAGACCACGCGCAAGTCCCTCGCACCTGCACAAACAAATAAGAACTTCGCAGCCAACGCGATAAGGGGTTGTCAATCTCTTCACGGTCACTTACGAAAGTGAGATCTGATAGATAGGATAGTATAATATTTTTGGTATTTTTGGTATAAGAACAGAACGTAAATAAAGCAAAGTAAAGTAGATGGAAGAATAATATGTTGAGAATAGACCCGGGGGCCATAGGTTTCACTAGTGGCTTCTCTCATGATAACAGAATTCTACGGTGGGTGAACAAATTAGGCATAGTTATGAGAATATCTAGGCATGATCATTATATATAGGCATGATCATTATATATAGGCATCACATCCGTGACAAGTAGACCGAAACGATTCTGCATCTACTACTATTACTCCACACATCGACCGCTATCCAGCATGCATCTAGAGTATTAAGTTCATAAGAACAGAGTAATGCTTTAAGTAAGATGACATGAAGTAGAAGGATAAACTCAAGCAATATGATATAAACCCCATCTTTTTATCCTCGATGGCAACGATACAATACGTGCCTTGCTGCCCCTGCTATCACTGGGAAAGGGCAGCGCAAGATTGAACCCAAAGCCAAGCACTTCTCCCATTGCAAGAACTATAGATCTAGTAGGCCAAACCAAACCAATAATTCGAAGAGACTTGCTAGTATATTATAATCATACATAAAAGATTTCAGAAAAGAATCAAATATTGTTCATAGATAATCTTGATCATAAACCCACAATTCATCGGATCTCGACAAACACACCGCAAAAAGATTACATCAAATAGATCTCTTCGAATATCGAGGAGAACTTTGTATTGAGATCCAAAAAGAGAGAAGCAGCCGTCTAGCTAATAACTATGGACCCAAAGGTCTGTGGTAAACTACTCACAACTCATTGGTGAGGCTATGGTGTTGATGTAGAAGCACTCTGTGATAGATCCCCCTCCGACAGAGCTTCGGAACAGGCCCCAAGATGGGATCTCATGGCAACAGAAGGTTGCGACAGTGGAATTAGGGTTTTCTCTGTTGCCTCGATGTTTTCAGGGTACGTGGACATATATAGGAGGAAAAAGTACGTCGGTGGAGCAACATGGGGTCCACGAGGGTGGGGAGCGCCTGCCCCCCTAGGCGCGCCCTGCTCCCTCGTGGGCACCATGTTTCTTCTCTGGCTTGTACGCCAAGTCTCCCGTGAAGATGTCGTTCCAAAAATAACTCTCCCGAAGGTTTCATTCCGTTTGGATTCCGTTTGATATTCCTTTTCTGCGAAACACTGAAATAGGCAAAAAACAGCAATGTGCACTAGGCCTTGGGTTAGTAGGTTAGTCCCAAAAATAATATAAATGTGTATAATAAAGCCCATTAACCATCCAAAACAGAATATATAATAGCATGGAACAATCAAAAATTATAGATACGTTGGAGACGTATCAGCCATCGAGGATAAAAAGATGGGGTTTATATCATATTGCTTGAGTTTATCCCTCTACATCATGTCATCTTGCTTATGGCATTCCTCTGTTATTATGAACTTCATACTCTAGATGCATGCTGGATAGCGGTCGATGTGTGGAGTAATAGTAGTAGATGCAGAATCGTTTCGGTCTACTTGTTACGGACGTGATGCCTATATATAATGATCATGCCTAGATATTCTCATAACTATGCGCTTTTCTATCAATTGCTCGACAGTAATTTGTTCACCCACCGTAGAATTCTGCTATCATGAGAGAAGCCACTAGTGAAACCTATGGCCCCCGGGTCTATCTCTATCATATTACTTTCCCTTCAATTTCTGCCGCCGTTGCTTATTTTCTTTATTTACTTTCTGTTCCTATACCAAAAATACCAAAAATACCAAAAATACTATCCTATCCTATCTATCGGATCTCACTTTCGTAAGTGACCGTGAAGGGATTGACAAGCCCTTATCGCGTTGGCTGCGAAGTTCTTATTTGTTTGTGCAGGTGCGAGGGACTCGCGCGTGGTCTCCTACTCGATTGATACCTTGGTTCTCAAAAACTGAGGGAAATACTTACGCTACTGTGCTGCATCACCCTTTCCTCTTTGAGGGAATACAACGCAAGCTCGAGAAGTAGCAAGCATTTCTCCGCATCCCTCCACACTTCGGCCTATGTCTTAAGACCTTCAACGTGAAGCAGAAGGTGGTGGACAACAACACGCGGAGTGCGGGGACGCTATGATTAGCAAGCTCCCGAATGCGACTTGGCCCAAAGGGTCATTCGTAGAGACGAATAAGGTCTGGCAGTAGGAGTGGTTCTACATCACCGAACCCCGCAACGCCAAATGGGCGGCGGAGCCTGCTTTCAGATCCGGACCCGTAGTGAGGTTGACCTCCTGGACCAAAAAGGGTCTGGACTGGAGGTCTCAAACTGAAGTGATGACACTTCAGAGCCGTGTATTCGGCGTGATTTCCAAGGGGCGCCAGCTCTCATCCGTGGTCCAGGTAATGCTGACCCGACTTGTTCTCCCTTGCCAAAGCCGGGACTCCTCCCTATGGGAGTTCGATCCAGCAGGAGACAAGTCGCTGAAGCACCTCTTCGGCTTCACGCACAAGGAGATTTGGAAGCATCTCTTCAAGAGCCAGAAGGAGTGGCCAGTAGAAACCGAGGACACGGGCCATAGTACCGCACTCTCCGCCCTAGAGGTAATAGAAAACTTCGCCGAACACATATTTCTTCCCTTATTTAATGATAACAGGAATTGGAGTTTTTGCATGATATACATGGGCTGGACGAAGAAGGCGACCTGGATTAAGTGTCCAGCGCCTTTGCCCGAAGAGCCAGTATCGCCTCAACTGACGGCGATGCTGGTCCCGGCGCCATACAAGGCGCCGGCCAAGAAGCCTAAGAAGAAGAGCAAGGGGGGCGGAGACAACCCCCGCCCTATGGACAAGAAGTTCGAGGAGATCAACATCCTCTCTTCCGAAGAGGGGGAGGAAGATGATGAGGAAGAAGAAGAAGAGGAAAAAGAAGAAGAGCCCCCTGCGCAAGGCAGGGGGAAGAAGAGGGCGGCCTCTGCCGAAGCAGTCACAACCGCACCCAAGAGGAAGATGACCCTCGCTGCTAGTTCGGATTCGTCCGAACATAGCTTCGTGGTGAAGCCGAGGGTGAAACCTGTGCCCGAATCGTAAGTTCATCCGGATTTAAATGATGCACCTTTGTTTGTTTAATATTTTTTATGCTTACTTAGCATTTCTCTCCTGCTGACCTACAGCCCTCCCGGAGGACACCCCGACGCCTCCTCGTCGGAGGGGAACTCTCTAGCGCTTGGAGAGACGGAGAGTGACCCGCCAGTCCGGGCTCCATCGCCCGTGATTGGCGGGGACACTGAAGTGTCTTCCCAGCGGGTGTCCTCTGCCCTAGGGTATGAGGGCGGGGCAGGTGACGAGGCGACCGGGGGCAACACCTCGGCTGCTGCGGACCATGGGGAAGCAACCCCCATGGAGACCGAAGACGGGGGAGGGGGGCGAACAATCCGGGGCCCTCCCGAACACTATCCTGGAGCCTAATGCGGCTCTGGGGTCCGAAGACCAAATCCCCCAGGTGGGGGCGGAGACGACGGAGCCCGGAGTCAATCCGGAAGCGCCGGACTGTAAGGAGGGAGCACTGCAAAGTGCTTCCATCATGGAAGAACACCGCACCATGATGGGTGATGTCTACTACACAACCTTCTTCTTGTAGACGTTGTTGGGCCTCCAAGTGCAGAGGTTTGTAGGACAGTAGCAAATTTCCCTCAAGTGGATGACCTAAGGTTTATCAATCTGTGGGAGGCGTAGGATGAAGATGGTCTCTCTCAAACAACCCTACAACCAAATAACAAAAGAGTCTCTTGTATCCACAACACACCCAATACAATGGTAAATTGTATAGGTGCACTAGTTCGGCGAAGAGATGGTGATACAAGTGCAATATGGATGGTCGATATAGGTTTTTGTAATCTGAAAATATAAAAACAGCAAGATAACTAATGATAAAAGTGAGCGAAAATGGTATTACAATGCGTTGAAACAAGGCCTAGGGTTCATACTTTCACTAGTGCAAGTTCTCTCAACAATAATAACATAACTGGATCATATAACTATCCCTCAACATGCAACAAAGAGTCACTCCAAAGTCACTAATAGTGGAGAACAAACAAAGAGATTATTGTAGGGTACGAAACCACCTCAAAGTTATTCTTTCTGATCGATCTATTCAAGAGTCCGTAGTAAAATAACACGAGGCTATTCTTTCCGTTCGATCTATCCTAGATTTCGTACTAGAATAACACCTTAAGACACACATCAACCAAAACCCTAATGTAACCTAGATACTCCATTGTCACCTCAAGTATTCGTGGGCATGATTATACGATATGCATCACACAATCTCAGATTCATCTATTCAACCAACACAAAGAACTTCAAAGAGTGCCCCAAAGTTTCTACCGGAGAGTCAAGACGAAAACGTGTGCCAACCCCTATGCATAAGTTCACAAGGTCACTGAACCCGCAAGTTGATCACCAAAACATACATCAAGTGAATCAATAGAATACCCCATTGTCACCACAGGTCTCCCATGCAAGACATAAATCAAGTGTTCTCAAATCCTTAAAGACTCAATCTGATAAGATAACTTCAAAGGGAAAACTCAATCCATTACAAGAGAGTAGAGGGGGAGGCGCATCATAAGATCCAACTATAATAGCAAAGCTTGCGATACATCAAGATCGTGCCATCTCAAGAACATGAGAGAGGGAGAGAGAAAGAGATCAAACACATAGCTATTGGTACATACCCTCAATCCCGAGGGTGAACTACCCCCACCCCGTCATGAGAGCGCCGGGATGATGAAGATGGCCACCGAAGAGGGATTCCCCCCTCCGGCAGGGTGCCAGAACGGGGTCTAGATTGGTTTTTGCTGGCAATAGAGGCTCGCGGCGGCGGAACTCCCGATCTAGGTTATTTTCTGGAGGTTTCAGTATATATAGGGGGTGTTGGAGTCGAGAACAAGTAAAGGAGACCTCCGGGCTGTCCACGAGGTAGGGGGGCGCGCCCAAGGGGCGCCCCCTACCCTCGTGGGAAGCTCGAGAACCTTCTGGTCCCCCTCCGGCACTTCCTGGGCTTCTTCTGGTCCAAAAATAACCTCCGTTGAGTTTTAGGTCAATTAGGCTCGTTTGATATTCCTTTTCTGCGATACTCTAAAACAAGAGAAAAACAGAAACTGGCACTGAGCTCTGGGTTAATAGGTTAAAAACATATAAAAGTGTATATAAAAGCCCATGAAACATCCTAGAAGGATAATATATTAGCATGGAACAGTCAAAAATTATAGATACGTTGGAGACGTATCAATGGGTGTGGTGATGAAGAAGATTCAGTCTGTCAAGGGCGGACTGAATGAAGCCTTCAACAGCCTACTAACAGGCTTTGAGGTAAGCAATGTAATGCTTTTTATTAACTTTATTTGTTTTAAATACACATATATAGCCAGCACCCCTGATGCTTTGTGTGATTGTGAAGATAATCGGACGAAGTATCCATAATATAGCATACTTACAGAGCTGAACTATTCTGCAGGCTTCACTAGTTGCAGCAACTGCACGAGACGCAGAGGTTGCTGAACTAAAACGGAAGCTCGTGCTGGCCAACGTGGACCTCGACTGCGTAATCAGCGTTTAGATGAAACACAAGGTATGCGAATTTTAAAATGTTGAAAAGACTAATTTAATATTGATTAAGTATGTTTTATAAACTCTGATATTGTGTTCTGTATTACACAGTTGGCGCCACTGAGCTCGAGGCCCTCAAGGGCGAGGTTGCCAAGGCCAAGAAAGAGGCCGAGGCGTACAAGGTAGCCGCTGACAAAGCGGCTGCCGATTTGGAGGCCGAAGAGGCTGAGTGCGAGAAGCACTGGGCTCGGGTGTCCGAAGTCGAGGTCGAACTCAATGATGCCATCCTCAAATGTGAGGCATTGGAGAAGAAGGCTTCGGAGCAAGCATCCAAGCTTACTGCGGCAGTGAAGACTGCCCAGGACGCGCGAGGCGAGGCGCGCAACGCCTGCGAGGAAATCAAGCAGGCGCGACAGATAGCATCCGGAAAGACGTTTCTCTTACAGAGCATCTTCGGAGGGCAGAAGTACCTTGGGCTGACACGGTTATGGAGTTCTCCAGGCGTGTTCGCTGATCTTCCGAGGAGCAATGATGACGCCGCCCTGTACTTCCGAGCCCTGGAGGGGAACGACACGGAGAAGCTATTTTGGTCGCAGTTCTATGCGCCAAAACATCCAGTGCCCCTCAATGACCAGATGAAGTAGTTGGTCGAGCTGCACAACATGGCGGGTTCGGCCATGAAGGACTTAATAGTCCGGCTATGGCCCGCTGATCCAATCCCAAGTAGTTACTTCGGATTGGTGAAGCGGCTCGTCAAGGCGAGTCCGCGGGTCGACGCACTAATGCGTTCGGCCTACATAGAAGGTGCTCGGATGGCCTTCGCTCGTGTCAAAATGCACTGGGTGAAGATGAACGCAGGGCATATAGCTACTGCTGGCCCACCCGCAGGCAAGGAGCACCGCAAGCCGGAGAAGTACTTTGATGATGTCATCGAGGGCGCCCTCCTTGTAGAAGGCTAGTGTTCGAAGGATCTTATCTTCTAGTGATTGTATCCGGATGTAAAGGCTTAAGCTTATGAATCCGATGTATATAACTTCTGCGCTATTATAATATAAGCGTCTTTTACCTCCTGTGTGACTGTTTATGTAATTCTGAAAGTTTCCAGTCGTCGGCCTCAGCCCCCATGTACATAGTACTCGGGTGTTCGGTCATATGCATATACACTCTTTATCCAACGTCTTGGTCCGTGTAGGAGGTGTATGCGAAGCGAACCAGGCAATCAGACTATGCGGCATTATTGGTTTCACTTAGTCGTAGGAGTTTGACATGTGGGGCTAGGTACTAGCCCCTGGTGCGGATATGATATTCCTTTTTTGAGGTATCCAATTGCACCTGGCTGGGCGAAAAACCAACCCTTCGTATAACACGGAGTAGATCTCTATCGATCGTAGTATAAAACTAAGTCACCGGATTGTGGACCAGATTCTCGCTTATCATGACGGTCAGCTTTCGGCTTTCTCTACTAAGGTACTTGACCGGACTAGCCAGAATTACAATCGCAGTAGTTCTCCCTTTACACCCTAGCCGAACAATCGGGGATGTAGGGGTAAGCACAGGAGCCGGGCAACCCAACTATTGACCCAAGACATGATTTGGAAATGATGCATATACGACAAACATCGAGGACGCCGAACACTCCTTATTGGTGTTCGGTCTTTTCAACATATACCGAGCTGAATACAGCCCCTGGTAATAGACCCTTATTGACAAGGCATATATGGCAATCTGATGTGGGAGGAGAACATTTATGGTGAGTGAATAAAACTCCGAACATAATGTGAATGAAGCTGCTCTATTAATATCCCTTTATGGTACGGCGAGCCGCAACCTTACAGATAATGCCGAAAACCTTTTTTGGACATTTTACATGCCAAAAAGGTATATAACAAGAAAGAGAAAAAAGGTTTACACGGGGTCTTAATCTAAAAAGAAACCTTAGCCTGAGGCCCTGCTGCATGTCTGCACCGTTTCCTCCTCTGTAATATGTCCTTGAAGGGGTAAGAGTATGCTGGCCATCTGCAAGGAAGAAAAAAAAGGAAAAGGTCCTTGAAAAGAAAAAGAAAATCGAGAGTGGCCATGACAAGACTAGTTCATTCAATGAACCTAACAAGATAAGTTTAGAGTCCGAATAGGGTCAAGCCGAACTATGGACTATATGCAGGCGCCCCCGGTCGTCGCCTGATACGTCCAAAACGTATCTATAATTTCTGCTTGCTCCATGCCTCTTTTGGGTGATATTGCTATGATATTTATACACTTCCATACACTTTTGATCATATTTGGACTAACCTATTAACTCAGTGCACCCCAGTGCCAGTTTCTGTTTTCGGCTGTTTTTGTATTTCAGGTTTTCACATTACGAGAACTGCCAGGATAAATCCAGAAAAAATATATAAAAAATTAGCGTTCCGGAAGCTTCCATGCGGCCAAAGTAGGGCCGGAGGGGACCCACAGGGGCTCCAGGCGGCCTGCCCACGCGGCCCCCCCTGGGCCGCGCCGGGGGGGCGCCTGGGCACCCCTGACCCCCTCCGATGCCCCCCTTTGGCATATATTTAAAGCGTCTCGCAGAAACCCTGATTCCAGACCCCTTTTCTCCAGACGCGATTCCGATCTCCGCCGCCATCGCCATCAAGCTTCAGGGGACCAGAATTCCTGTGCCGGCACCCTGCCGGGACGGGGAAGTGCCCCCGGATTCATCTCCATCGACGTTCCTTCCTCCCTCCATGATGCGGGAGTAGTTCCTCCTCGGGGCTGAGGTTCTTACCAGTAGCTATGTGGTCAATTCTCTCTCCCATGATGTGATCTTCGTTGTGATCATAGGCTATGTTAATCTAGGGTGATCCCATGATGTTTCCCCTTCCTCTATGTATTGGATTGATGTACTCACTTGTCTTTATCTAGTATAATCCCCGAGACCAAGGTGACAGCGGTCTATTGGACATGGATTAGAACAATATTTTCATGAGTGATTTCCTCTCTTGTGTGTTGATTGAAGATTGAGAGTCTCTTGGTGCTTGTCTTTGACTATCCTTTAGATATGTTGTGGTGATTGTGGGACTCTCTTTGGATGGCCGCGGTGACATTGGGAAATCCTTAGATTGAGAACTACGAACTTTGAGGTGTGCTTTTGTAGCCCTACATAATTCTCGTCCTCTTTTGACCACGAAGGAATGACCTCCGAGTGTGTCCCCTTTGCATGTTTTATGGGAAATATCATGTGATTCGATTATGTTAATGTTGTTGGGAGTTGCCACTAGTGAAAGTATGAAGCCTAGGCCTTGTTTCCACCATTGCAATACCATTTGTGCTCACGTTTACCACTTGTTCGCTTGCTGCACTTTTTATTACATATTTATATTACTTTGTTTTGCCATCCATATCACTTGCCATTTAACATCTCTTCGCCGAACTAGTGCACCTATACATCTGACAAGTGTATTAGGTGTGTTGGGGATACAAGAGACTTCTTGTATTTTAGTTGCGGGGTTGCTTGAGAGAGACCATCTTCAACCTCTACTTCCCTGAGTTCGATAAACCTTAGGTCATCCACTTGAGGGAAATTGCCGCTGTCCTACAAACCTCTGCGCTTGGAGGCCCAACATAGTCTACAAGAGTAGAAGCGTGTGTAGACATCATTGCCCAAGGAACTTTTAAGGCATAATTGTGTACTCGAGGCACATATGCTATCACCTTATGGGGCAGTCGACGGGGGCGTAGCTGTCAATCTTGCTCAGATTCATCTGAGCTACCGCACTGAGGCGTATGCGGGACACACTTAGTTGTGTACGCTGTTGACCAATTATCCAGCTTGAATAGGCCGTTTTGGACTTCCGCTGCTAAGGTCATAGTGTCCTCCTTCGTACGGAGAGAGCGCTCCATATTTCCATTGACCGTGATAACGCCACGTGGTCCAGGCATCTTAAGCTTTAGATAGGCATAATACGAGACTGCATTAAAGCGGGCGAAGGCCGTTCTTCGAGTAGAGCGTGATAGCCACTTTGGAACGGAGCTATGTCGAAGATTAATTCTTCGCTTCGAAAGTTATCAAGAGAGCCGAATATAACCTCCAATGTTAAAGAGCCCGTGCAGCGGGCTTCCACACCTGGTATCACTCCTTTAAATGTCGTGCTGCTTGGCTTGATTCTTGACGGGTCGATCCCCATCTTGCGGACAATGTCCTGATATATCAAATTGAGACTACTACCGCCGTCCATAAGGATTCGGGTTAGATGGTATCCATCAATTATTGGGTCGAGCGCTAGGGCAGCCGAAACCCCATGACAAATACTAGTCGGATGATCCCTGCGATCAAAAGTGATCGGGCAGTCCGACCATGGGTTGAATTTGGGGACGACGGGCTCGACGGCATAGACATCTCGGAGTGCGTGCTTGTGCTCCCTTTTTGGGATATGAGTGGCATATATCATGTTCAATGTTTTAACCTCCGATGGAAATTTCTTCTGCCCCCTGTATTCGGCTGGCAAGGTTCATCCTCGTCTTCACTCTGAGGCTCCTTCCCCTTATGTTCGGCATTGAGCTTGCCGGCATGCTTGAAAACCCAACAATTATGGTTGGTATGGTTTGTAGGTTTTTCTGGGGTGCCATGAATTTGGCAGTGCCTATCTAATATTCTGTCCAAACTGGATGGACCATCTTTATTGCCTTTAAATGGCTTCTTCCATTGACCGGGTCTGGAACCACTGAATCCTGCGTTTACCGTTGTATCATGTGGGCTTCCAGGATTATTTCAATGTTTGTTTTTGTTACGTCACGACTTTCCATTGCCATCCGTGACTTCAGATGTTGAAGGGTCGCTGGTGCTGCTACGAGCTAACCAGCTATCCTCACCCATGCAAAAGCGGGTCATGAGTGTAGTTAAAGCAGCCATTGTCCTCGGCTTTTCCTATCCAAGGTGTCTAGCTAGCCATTCGTCCCGGACATTGTGTTTGGAGGTCGCTAAGGCTTCGGCGTCCGGACAGTCAACAATTTGGTTCTTCTTAGTGAGAAACCGATTCCAAAGTTTGCGGGCTGACTCCCCTGGTTGTTGTATAATGTGACTTAAATCGTCAGCGTCCGGGGGATGGACATAGGTCTCTTGAAAATTGGCCCGGAAAGCATCCTCAAGTTCTCCCCAACTCCCAATGAAGTTCTCTAGGAGGCTATTTAGCCAGTGCCGAGCTGGTCCTTCCAGCTTGAGGGGTAGATATTTAATGGCGTGGAGATCATCTCCTTGAGCCATGTGGATGTGAAGAATAAAGTATTCTATCCAGACGGCAGGATCTGTCGTTCCATCATACGCCTCGATGTTCACGGGTTTAAACCCTTCTGGAAAATCATGATCCAGCACCTCATCGGTGAAGCATAGAGGGTGTGCGGCACCTCTGTATTTTGCTATGTCATGGCGTATGTCTGATGGCTGTGATGTTCGGTATTGACCCCGAACTGGTATATGACTGGCGTGATTGGCTTGATAGCCGACGTCCTGTGCGGGAGCACGGTCCCTGGATCCGTAGATGGATCTGGTCTTGCCAACCTTTTTGTTCAGGTCCTCACGCAGATCGTGTTTTCGGACTTGAGGCACATCCTCCTTTCCTTTACGGGGTGGGGGTGTGGGCTTATGTACGTCGTTGCTAGCAACTATGTCCCACCCCTGAGGTGGTCGGTTCGGCTTATCGACGGTGTTATTCTTTGGCGGTATAGGCGCAACGGCCTCGTCGTCGAATTCGGGCAGCAGTTTACACTTAGGATAGCCTTTGGTTTGGCCATTGTAGCCACATTTTTGTTTAGTGTCGAGCACTTCATTCCATCTATCATTGAGCGTGTCCTGTGCGGCTCGAAGCCGTCTCTGCTGCTTTTTCAGGCTCCTTGCGGTGGCAATAAGCCTCCGATGGAAGCGCTTTTGTTCAGAGGGTTCTTCTGGTACGATATATTCGTCGTTGCCCAGGCTAACCTCTTCTTCGAAGACAGGTTCGTAGTTACTGTCTTCGGCATCCCTGTCATCGGACAGTGGCTTCAGACTCTGTTTGCGGTCCTCTCGATCTTCCTGCTCCATCGCTGGGTCTGCGGGGTCTTCGGCTTGTTCCAAAGTGTGACCGTCGTTAGTGACAGTGTTGCTATTTCTTCCTTTACGGGATTTAGTTCGGCGCTTTGGACGCCGACGTTTGGGAGGTTCTTCGACGGGCTTATCCTCCAAGGGATTGTTTTCGCCGTCGCACTCCGCCTCCTTAGGTGTATCCACCATGTATACGTCGTATGAAGACATAGCTGTCCACCGCCCGGTTACGGACTGGTTTTGATCTGGATCCGCTTCGGCTTCGAGGTCCATCCCTTCAAAGTCTTCGGAAGCATGGTCAAGTAGATCGGTTAGATCTTCAACCGTGGCTACCAAGTGGGTGGTGTGTGGGGAGCAAAATTCTCCATCAGCCTCCAGTTCGAACCGGATACAATGCGGTTGTGTGTCCCCATCTAGGGAGAGGGATCTTAACGACCTTAGCATGCCGCCAAAGGGTGAGTGCTGGAAGATATCCGCAACACTGAATTCGGCGATAGACGCCTGATCTGGCTTGAAGGGCGCAGATGCGTGTGATTCAGAATCCGAGGCCGGAGTTAGGTCCGGGGTTCCGATAACATAGACCTGCCTAGCGTTGGGTCTGTGTGCGGCTCCAATGTCGTGGAGTCTGCGGCTTCCGTGGCGGGGTTGAGCTTCCCGTCCTCGGGCGACACGGTCTGTTCCGGATCTAGGGCCATAATTGTTGCAGGTGCTATTTCCTGATCCGATGACAGAGCTATGTCATGTTCATCATGATGGCAGAGAGAGGTCGCCGCTGGCTCGAATCCGGCGAAGATCAAGTCTCCGCGGATATCAGCAACATAGTTTAAGCTTCCGAATCTGACTTGATGGACAGGGGCGTAGCTCTCAATCTGTTCGAGGCGGCCTTCATTGTTGGCACGGAGCGCGAAGCCGCCGAACACAAAAATTTGGCCAGGAGGGAAAATTCCCTCGGTGTCACCGTTGTGGTTGATGGCGCGATCCATCAGTCCTTCTGTCAACGACATAGTGGAACTAAAAGCACCAATGTCGGTGTCAAAACCGGCGGATCTCGGGTAGGGGGTCCCGAACTATGCGTTTGAGGATCGATGGTAACAGGAGGCTGGGGACACGATGTTTACGCAGGTTCAGGCCCTCTCGATCGAGGTAAAACCCTACTTGCTGCTATATTAATATGGATGAATATGAATACAAGAGTTGATCTACCTCAAGATTAAGGATGGCAATTGGTCGGATTTGGATCGGGTTGAACAATATCAAATCCATATCCATATCCATGAAGAAAGTCTTTGCCCATCCATGAAAAATTCCATGGGTGAAAAATTGTGTCCATGTCCAAACTCAATAGATATCCATACCCACTGGATATCCATTAGGTCCTCTCTAGACATATAAATAATACATAACACAATGTTAACATAAGCTCTTCCATTATTCACTTTGTGGCAGGCTAGGCTTCACTTATAGTAAATCAACATCCACTAGCAACGTAAGATCATTTAGTATTTTTCTAACGGATGAGAATGACGAGTCATTTAACAAGGAGTTAAAAATAAGGGAAGGGCGTTGGAGTATGTTACACAGGGGATTGAATGTCAACTAATAAAAGTTACGACATGGATTGTGTGATTTCTTTTGCATGTTTTGGATAACAAAGTGTAAAATTGCAGTGGAACATGTGACTGCAGGGTAGGGATAGCAGATTTTTGCCCATTAAGTCATACTATCGGGTCGGGTTTGGATATACCCACGGGTACAAAATTATATCTGTGCCATATCCACGAGTAATCAGGTCGGGTTTGGGCGCTGCCCATGGACATAAAAGAATATCCAAACCCTATCCATTCGGGTCGGATATCCATGGATAATCATGTCCATGGATAAAATTGCCATCCTTACTCAAGATCGTATTGGCTAAACCCTAAAGTCTAGCTTATGAGGATTTGAGATTATCCGTTATTCTCTACGGACTAAACCCTCTGGTTTATATACACACACAAGAGGGGCCTAGGGTTTGTACATACCATCTTGCAGAGGAAGGAAAGATTACACCCGAACCTAAAACTTGCCATTATACGAATACATGAGTCCTATCCGGATACGAGAGATGGTCTTCGATTTATGATCTTCACAGCCCATCAGTTCGGCCCACCAAGAGTTATATGGCCTCCCGATGACCCCTCGATCCATGACTCCCTCAGTTGGTGCCCGCTGGTTTTCTCAGTTAGACTTGCGTGTGGGATATCATCGGGTTAGGTTGGCGGTGGGAGAAGAGTTTGCAAGTTATGCCCACTTCCTGCCGCTACATCACCCATTCACCGCAGCTAAAGTGTCCAGATCATACTTGGATAATGTTTACAAACTTCACGGGTGCCCAAAGCAATCATATGGGACAGGGATCCAGTATTCACCAGCAGATTCTGGCGAGAGCTTTTCTCTGTCATCGGGACTACACTTAACATGATCACGCCGTACCACCGTCAAACGGATGGCCAATCAGAAAGTGTTCATCAATGCTTGGAGATTTATCTGCGTTGCTTCATACATGCTTGCCCCAACTATTGGAGCTAGTTCCTATCGCTATCGGAGTTCTGGTACAATTCAAGTCACCATTCTGCTATGAACATGTCTCCATTTGAAGCTCTGTACGGGCATGAGCCCCGCCACTAGGAAATTGAAGCCGTTTCCACTTGCAAAATCCCGATTATGAAGGGTTGGTTAGAGGAAAGGCACACCATGCAACAAGTTCTGCGACAACATCTTCACGGAGCTTACCATATGATGAAAGTGCAAGCTGACAAGAAGCGTACGGAGCAATCATTCGGTGTAGGGCAAGAAGTGTTTGCCAAATTGCACCCTTATGCCCAATCTTCAGTGCACCGTCGTGCCAACCACAAGCTCGCTTTCAAGTACTTTGGTCCGTTCAGGGTGACCCGCAACATCAATCCGGTCGCCTACGAGCTCGATCCGCTACATGAGTCCAAGATTCACCCCGTTTCCCATGTATCCCAACTGCGTCAGGCTATGTCTCCAGGTACATGTGCTTCGTCGACACTTCCACTACCTCAATCAGCCGAGCTGGTTCTAGTGGAAATTTTGGACAGGAGGTGGCGTCAAACTCCAACAGGGCGACGAGAACAACTCCTGGTTCGTTGGTCGGATTTGGAACTATTGGATGCTACCTGTAAAGACACTCTCACACTCAAGGATCGTTTCCCTATCATAGCGGCATGGGATCAAGCCATCTTTGAAGAAGTAGTGGATGTCAGCGTCCCAACTCAAGGTGTGTTAGCGGAGAACAAAACAACTTCCATGACAACTAAAGTAGGAACTGCTGCCATGGCAACAAAAGGAGACACGCTGGCGATAGAACATACGAAGACAACCAATCATGGGCGAGGGCGCATCATGAGTTGTCCACCTCGGATCAAGCACGCCAACAGACAATACGTGGGCCCGAACAGGGTGAATCCTACTTAAAGGTGACGAGATCACGAGAGCGGGCATCCGGGCTTGGATCACAACAACGGCATGGCATATTCCTTTTTCTTTTGTTTCTCTCGCAAGTGTAATCTGGACCAGTGAACAATTCTCCTTCCTCTAGCTATAATTGAGAAGGTGAGCGAGATCTAGATCAGCTACCTAACACCGATACCCGTACCCGACTTGATCAAATCAGTCATGTGAGTACAACTTTGAACGCCAAACACGATCAACCAAGGGAGCTATATGCCATACTCGAACACGCACTAGGCAATGTGATAGGAGTCCACATATTCATGTTCGCTATCTTTCAATAATATGTCATGCACAGCTCGTGAGTCGTGACGCAATGGTCCATGCCTGTCGAGAAATTTTCATATTCCATACACATTTCCAGACCAGGTTGACGCACGATCGACCTTCCCCATTCGGTCTTCTACGCCCGTTTCCTAACTGTCAGTGCTAGTCCGTATGGCACACGGATTTCACAGTCCGTATGGCACGCGGATTTGACCGAAAACACAATCACCTCCACTCGGCATGGTACGCGGATTTCACCAAGAACATATCCATTTCTTGCCAAGTGTGCCAGTGCTGGTTGGTCCTCTTGGCAAAAAAAAAAACGGGGCAGAACAGTTTTCCAGCACCCGATTGATTAGCAATTTAGCGACCACTGCAACAACTCGCCTCGAATTAAACTCCTCATCCCAATCTACGGGTCAACTGGATCCCAACTCCGTTCTACACCGACTTCCCTGGACGAGCGAGTAGCCTTGCAGTTTGCGGTTGGAGGGCAGAGGGCAGAGGGGATCCAGCAGAGATCCCGGCAGGCGAGCCGCGCCGCGCCGATCGCCCGGCGGTTGCCGCTTTGCCGAATGAAACCGGGGACTCCAGTTCAGTTCTGGCTTCACTTCCTTCCTTCCAGTTTCCAGTGCTGTGTGCGCTAAAGACTGACCGTCTCATGGTCGTACCCCGACGTACACGGGGCGTCGCAACGTTCGACTGGGGGTGGACTGACTCGGTACTCCTCTGCCTGACTGCCTCCCCCTTCAAGTGCGCCAGTGCTGGGTGCGGAGCCGAAGAAAAAAAAAAAACACTCCTAGTAGAAGAGAGAAGCATCGTCCATCTCTTTCCCTTGCCTTTGTTC
>LR738710.1:763778230-763904676 GCA_902687465.1 Secale cereale
AAGAAAAAAAAAAAACACTCCTAGTAGAAGAGAGAAGCATCGTCCATCTCTTTCCCTTGCCTTTGTTCCCTCTCCCTTCCTCCTGCTGCTGACCTGACCTGACCCGACCTACCAACCCACCTCCCCCACCGCAGCAGCTCGGAATCTCCCCTCGCCGCCCGCCCGCTCGCCCCACGGCCGCCGCCGCGCCGTGCCTCCCCGCCGACGCCGACGACTCCGTCCCGTGCCATCTCCTCCAAGCACCCCCGGCCCCTCACGGCGCGTCGCCGCCGTCCCCCCCTTTCCGCTCGCCGGGGCGTCGTGCTCCTGCCGCCTCCGCCCCGTCCGCGGTCCCCGGCCGCCGGTTTCCGAGGTAAGCTTGTCTCCGCCCAGTGATTATAGCTAAGCCCCCACCGAGCATCCGCGATTTCCGGGCGTGCCGGTGCGCGCCATCTAGATCCGCCCCTAAACTGTCAGTTGTCACCCCGACAGCCTCTCGCCTAAACGAGGTGGGAAACCGTGTTTCCCCCGCTTTCCGTGTTGCATTCTGCCGATCGATCGATCGAAGCGTGCGCACTCAGTCTCGTTCCACTTCAAGCGGGGTATTCATGGCAAACGAGGTCACATGCTTGAGCGAGTGTGCGTCCGATGCTGGCAACTAATTAAGAATTTGGTTGGTCCGAAGTAAATGAAAACCAAACGCACATGATGCTGTAGCTCACCGTATTCTTGTTCTGCTGTTGAATCGCGCAAGCCAACCTAGGAGAACCTGAATGAAATACAACATATTTTTTATCTTGACACTTTTTTTCACTTGCCCTAAGGACTGCTATTGGCACATGGTTAATACTGTTTCGAACTGAATTTCTGGTTTCTTAGTACCTGGATATGTGTTAGAGACTTTAATGTGTATGGAAATGGAAGGAAGTGCTAGCTGGAATCTTACTCCATCTTGGGCTCTTGGTTTTGCAGATATCGTTCCATTGTCGGTGGTCCATCGTGGAAGTCCAGGGTGCTGCATGCCATAAAGAGAAAAGCCCGTGCTTATGCTCTCATCTGACTGGCAGAATATGGTAATCGATCAGTTTTGGTAACATTGTGGTGAGTGCACCGCTGGTTAGATATACCACAGATCCTTCCATATTCGATATGCCATCATGGTGGGGGAAGTCTTCCTCAAAAGATGCAAAGAAAACCACCAAAGAGAACATCATGGATACATTTCATCGGTTTATAAGTCCAAATGAGCAAAAAGGAAGCACAAAATCAAAACGAAGGTATAGACGGGGCGAGGATACAACTGTTGAAAAGGTCTGCCAGTCTACCACAGTATCGCGTGCAACTTCACCCTCAAAAGAAGTTTCTCGTTGTCAAAGCTTTTCAGCTGATAGGCTACATTCCCAACCACTTCCTGTTCCTGGATCACGTCCTCCAGTGACACGCACTGCTTCTGATGTCACTGAATCAAGGCCCATATTAGAAAAACGTGGCAAACCACCACTGCTTCTGCCACTTCCTAAACCTAACAGGCCTCAGAAAAGGTCAGAAATAGTGATTGCTTCCCTCTCTAGCAACTGCTCTGTTGATAGTGATGACCACGGAGATTCTCAGCTTCCGAGCCCTGCTGGAAATGATGCTGAAAACACAACAAATGCTACTTCCAAGAGCAAGTCAAGGTATGCTCCTTGTTGTAGTGCATTAATTTTGTGCCTCTTTGTTCAAACTTGCTCTTACATATATTTGTATTCTGCTTGAACCCTGAAGTAATGTGCGCAAAGAGCGTCCTGGTGCTATCACCACCAAGAATACCAAGGAGATGACAAAGGCAGCTAATCAAGTCCTCAGTAACCATACATTGTCCACGTCACCGAGAGGTATTGCAGCTGACAATCACCAATCCAATCCACAAAATCCTCGGCCGGTAGTCTTGGAGAGTGCTCCGAATAGTTTGATGTCAAGTCCTTCTAGAAGTCCAAGAAGAATATGTCCGGATCATATTCCAACTTCAGCCTTTTGGGCAGTGAAGCCTCATACAGATGTTACTTTCCTTGGCTCTGGTCAGTGCTCCAGTCCAGGTTCAGGGCAAACATCTGGCCATAACTCCGTGGGTGGTGATATGCTTGCTCAGCTTTTCTGGCAGCCCAGCAGAGGTAGTCCAGAGTGTTCACCGATTCCTAGCCCAAGAATGACAAGTCCTGGCCCTAGTTCTAGGGTGCACAGTGGAAGTGTTTCTCCATTACATCCGAGGTCTGGAGGGATGGCACCTGAATCTCCGACAGGTCGGAATGATGGCGGGAAGAAGAAGCAAACCCACAGATTGCCTCTTCCACCATTGAGCATCTCAAATAGTTCATTTTTTCCAAACAAGTCCACGCCAGCTAGTCCTATTTCAGCGCCTCGTAGTCCTGCTCGAACAGAGAATCCACCAAGTCCTGGATCACGATGGAAGAAGGGGAAGCTGATTGGTCGTGGGACATTTGGCCATGTATATGTCGGCTTTAACAGGTACTATATGTTTCCTACATATGAAACTTCAAAATTTCATTGTATGACTTACTGTCCATATACTTTAAGCATTCTTAGAGTTTTTCTGAGGTACTTGTGTAACTTGTTCTATTCTGGTTATCTTGATTTTCAGCAAGTTCTTTGTGTGTATGACTCTCACAATATCTTGTTTTATTTCATATTGCCTCGTACAACTTTTCTGTTATTTCAGAGGTATAATCATATTTTATGTGGCATGCACTGTAGCAGCTTGCTATCTTTTTCACTTTTAAGACTAGATGTCTATGGCATTTACTTAAGTTTATGGTGTTGACATGCACCGTTTCCAATGAGGAGCTAAAAACTACTCCTTTTTCTCAAAGGAGGGCATGACATTTGTTCCGCTAAGACCAAGGAGGGCTTGTGAGAAGCAGCTTTGGACCCTTTTACCCCTGGTAAAGCACACGTTTGAGCAGTTATTAGCACACCACACTAATACCCTTAATCGTCTCTCTAGCCACGCCACAGTTACTTGGTTCCCTCACGCCCTTGCACTGTCTGGTCCGCGCATGCTCACCCGCCCGTGCTATTTGCAATGATCCCACGCACTTTGCATACAGAACCGTGCATTCGCTCCGCTTGGCACATGCAAGGCCAATGGAATTTTCCATGTATGCATGCATGTGGGATTTACTATGAGAGAAACAAACCGCAATAAAGGCTAGCACAGAAGCTGGAGAATTCAGCCGCAGCTTATTTAATCTGGCGTGTCAATTAAGGAGCACGGGCGTGTGACATGGTGGTATTTTTGGCAGGTCTAACGCTAAATTAGTCCTCTTCTTTCAGGGAATTTGGGCAAATAAAACTCAATGCGTACCTTAAAGGAATGGAGGGAGTAGTAAATAAAAATCATTCAAATCATGACCATATCTAACTTGCATAAAGTCCGCGCCTAGTGGATATGATTCTTAGGATTGGACATCCCTAGCATTGAGAAGTTACCGTTTGCAGAAGAGCAGATGATATTGCTATTTTATGTTAATGGTAGACTCCCTTGTATTCAGACTCGCAAGTCACTGGATTCTAGTTACCATATTGGCGTGTTAAAGTACGGTATCGTAAGGATAAGTGAAGTTAATCCTTTTTGAGTCACTGAACATAATTTTGACAATTATATAATTTATGCGGCTTAAATCGTTATCTCTACTGGTATATAGAAACCAGTTGGTGGGTGATGGTCCTTTCAACTTGGGGTTGTACCAAGTACCAACGGTCCAATTTGCTACCAACGCCTAAGATTAAAATGGGATCGCTCACCAGTCACCACCCACTTGAGTCTGTTTTGCAGAAACACCTCGATCTACGATGAATTTCATAGATACTCCAAGCAGCGCCCCACCTTAATAAATCAACTAGTCCCGTAAACATGTTGTATGCCTTCTTTTAATCAGTAGCATCACATAGTTTCCTTGTTAGTACTATATGATGACCATTTGATTATTTTCAAATCATGTCTTGATTCCTCACGGTCCTTTTCCTCTGTTTTGGTTTTCACTATCTATACCAGTGATAGCGGTGAAATGTGTGCTATGAAAGAGGTGACCCTATTCTCGGATGATCCTAAATCAAAGGAAAGCGCAAAGCAGTTGGGGCAGGTATGGTTTTTAAAATATGCTTCCACCTACACGGCTACACTGTCACTACCACAGCAGCAAAAAGATCAGTTTATTTATTATTATTTCCGATTCAATGTATCATTTATTCTTTTCTTTCTCAGGAAATATCGCTCTTGAGCCGTTTACAACACCCAAATATCGTACGATACTATGGCACAGAAACGGTATAAACTGTTGCCTTCAAATGTTATTTACTTGGTATTCTTTGGTTTCTGGTTGGGCTGCTATCTTTCCCTGTAAGTTCAGAGGATTATACCTGTAACTGGGTTGTTATCATTTTTGTACCTTTCTCCCTTTTTCATGGGTGGCAAGAGAGTTTATGATAGCGTCTTGGGCTTCTTGGGATTTCATTGAAAGGCTCGTTTATGTGTCACTTTCCATTTTTGGGCATGACTTTATACATTATTTATGCCCCAAACAGGTTGATGACAAACTGTATATATACTTGGAGTTTGTGTCTGGTGGATCTATCCATAAACTTCTACAAGAGTATGGACAGCTTGGTGAACCAGCAATGCGCAGCTACACTCAGCAGATACTCTCAGGCTTAGCTTATCTGCATGCGAAGAATACAGTCCATAGGTAGCATTCAGTTTGTTTTGGTTGCATCTATGCATTAGTGGAAATTTGGTGTACTGAAGTCATGCTTACACAACATGCAGGGATATCAAAGGTGCAAACATACTAGTAGATCCTAGCGGTCGTGTTAAGCTTGCAGACTTTGGAATGGCTAAACATGTAAGTTCTCTCGTCACAAATGGCCTTTCTTATATGGTAATAAATGTATTTTACTAATTATGTTGTATTAATGGTGTCTTTTGTTCACCTTTTCGGGGTACCTTTTCCCAGATCAATGGGCAGCAATGTCCTTTCTCATTTAAGGGTAGTCCATATTGGATGGCTCCAGAGGTACTCTTGAAAATATTATGCTCCTACATTACTTTGTATATTTTCATTTCAGTTTCATGTGTATCTTTTTTTCTTTTCTTTCAGTTACAAATTTATACTTAACACACATGCAGGTTATAAAAAGTTCAAATGGTGGTTGCAATCTTGCGGTTGACATATGGAGTTTAGGATGCACTGTCCTGGAGATGGCTACCGCAAAGCCCCCGTGGAGCCAGTATGAAGGGGTCAGTATTCTACCACAAAGATGCACTTTACATTTGTTCTATAATATCAGATGGTTAATGTGTGTTGCAAGCTGCATTTCTTGCCTGTGTTCTACACATGCTGTTAGACTTGAAGAATACCTTTCAAGTCGATTAAAACAAAGAGTTCAGTTTAAGATTGACTTTCCGCTTCCTGCTATTTGTTTTGGATGACTGCTATTTTTTTTTAATTTGACCGTGTCCTGGAAGCATTTTTTTTTCAACTTACCTTAGAATGAGCAAGCTGTTTGGAGTGATGTGCATACATGTCAGTGAAATAACCTTTCTCACATAAACTATGAAATACTAGTACTGTGACAGGTGTAATATGTTAAACCTTTTCCTGCACATATTATCTGATTTTCGCACCTTCTGCCAGATAACAGGCCATTTCTGTAAAATTATATATAAAACATTGAAAATTTGTTGCGTCTAGCTTCCTTTCTGAAACTCTGCCAGTTACCAACACAAGTGAACCAGCTATTCTTTTCTGTTACACTGATGAAGAGATAGGCAAAGAGCTCAGCCTTGAGAGTTTTACCCAACATAACTAATCCTTTAAACTGGGAACATATGACAGTCGATGCTGGAAAAGAAAATAAACTGGGAAAATAAATATATCTTTTGTCCACAACAGATGAATGGATATGACACCTTTATTTTCCTGGGTTGTTTAAGAACTTATGACTGTCTTGAAGTGGAAACTCCAAAAACACATTTACTTGCATGTAATTTTATCTTTTGTGTGTGTAGAACTGGTGTTGTTGGGGGCCTGCTGTCCGAAGAATTTGCTGTTAAAGTCTGAGTTAGCCTATGATTTAAATTTGCTGCTTGTCGAGTGTGTAGAACTGGTGTTGTTGGTCTGGGTTCTTTAGTGGGAGTTGATGTGTTTAACATCCTTAGGATGTGGTTTCAGATGTCCAGGGGTGTAGCCTTTTTCTTTTGCTATTATCTTTTGTTGAGTGTGTTGGTCTGTAGTGCTTCACTGTTCTGGCCTACAAAAAGTAGCTGTACCCCCAAACTCCATTTTCATAATGAAAATGGGGGCCGTGTGGCCCCTTTGCTTGATTTTTTTTTTTATGAAACATTGAAGATGATAAGGCATCCATTTTTGGTTGGTCGTGATAAGTAAGTAATCATCAAATATTTCCCCGCTTTTCTCACCTACAGATTGCTGCAATGTTCAAGATTGGAAATAGCAAGGAACTTCCACCAATACCAGATCACTTATCAGAGCAGTGCAAGGACTTCATCAGAAAGTGTCTGCAACGTGATCCTTCTCAACGTCCGACAGCAATGGAGCTTTTGCAACACCCGTTCATACAATATAAAGTCCGACTTGAGAAATCCATTATGTCTGATCCGTTGGAACATTTGCCCGTGATATCTTGTAGACCGAATTCTAAGGTAACAATACTTCTTTGTAACTGACATATCGGGAAGGACTCGGTGTCTACTTTTGTCATTCTCGTGGTCTTCTCACTTTGCTAGGCTTCTAATGATCTTTTAGGTGGCTGGACATACAACAAATATCTCGTCATTGGGATTGGAGGGTCAGACAATTTACCAGAGAAGGGGTGCAAAATTTTCTTCGAAGCATAGGTACAACATTTCCCAACTTCTGCTTATTTACTTCAGAATACACACTGTCGTCCAAACGTTATCGTAGTAAGCCAGTAACCTGTAACTAAAGCGTTAGCTATGCAAACTAAAGCCATCCTACATGGAACTTCTTTGCACCACCAGACATCATAAAGCTCTCTATTGCCAATATCCTAAAAGGTTATAGGTGTCAGGGTCGAACACTAAGTGTCAAAAAACCACTTTGGTGCACGTGCTTTAGTGAGCACTATATTTTGAATAGTTCCAAAATGGTATTTTGAAGTTCAAAGAAAATCCGAAAAAAGTTCATGTTCATATGGATGTACACTACACATGTGCAAATTTATGTGATGAAATAATTAACCATGCGAGCGACACAAAAATGACAAAATTACGATTTTGGAAAGATGAACAGGGCATATACTGTTCACTAGTTAGAAATCACCATTTTGACATTTTATGTAGCTTACATGTTTACTTATTTCATTACCAAAATTTACACATGTGTAATATACACCCATATGAACATGTAGATTTTTTCCAGATTCTTTTGAAACTTTAAAATGTAATTTTCGAACTTATTCAGATAAAGTGCTCCAATGCACCGGTCCTCCAAAATTCCGCTTTGCCTAAATGTGGACTATTCATTAAGCAGGCGCCTAGGTGCGCTGGACAGACAAAGAGGGGAGCGTCTAGCGCCTAGGTGCCCTCCTTTTAGTGCAGTGTCTACAGCTAACCTCATGCTTACTAGGAAATTGATTTCTGGTGAACTTTATTTATCTTTGCATGGCACCTCATGTTGTTGTTTACTTTGCAGCGATTTCCATATACGGAGCAATATATCCTGTCCAGTTTCTCCATGTGGAAGCCCTCTGCTAAGGTCAAGGTCTCCCCAACATACAAATGGCCGAATGTCACCCTCTCCAATTTCAAGCCCCAGAACCCTTTCAGGCGCTTCTACTCCCCTGTCTGGTGGTAATGGTGCTATTCCCTTTAATCATTCAAAGCAACCAACCTACAGCAATGAAGGATTTGCGATTGCATCAAGAGGCCCAGATGATCACTTCCCCAACCGGCCTACAGATCGTAACCTTGGGCAATTTGGTCGAGTGCATCACGTTTCACAGGGGATTCAGGAGAGGATAGTATCTGAAGCTAACATTCTGAGCCCTCAATTTGGAAAGAGGCTTGGAAACGTTTTTGATTTGCGTGATAGACTGTCCCCTTCTGAACATTTCACTCGTCCTGCCTTGGTGGATCATGTGAAGTCAAATCCTTCACTAGACTTAACAAATGGTTCTCCCCACCATGGACTCAAGCGTGATAACTAACTATCAAGGATAGGCCAAGTGAATTTTTTTGGAGCTTGGCAGGGTAACTAAGTGGTCTTCAGCTGCTTTGGCCATTCAGTGGCTTGAGTTGTATCATAATATGACAATGGGAAATATCATTGATTTATTTTGAAGCTAACAACTGTAGATGGATGGAGTCTTTGTTGTCATCCCCACAGATAGACAAAGGTATGTCACAATCTTAACAGATTTTAGTTGATCGCATGCATTCAGTTACATGAAACCAGAATCTTTTGCACCTTCAATGTTGTGTGCCGCATTTTCTAGCACTCACCACTAAATGCACAACTGGTTTTATTACCATGCTAGCGGCTAACTGAACATGGCTCAGAATGTTCTCCTGAGCTTGTACAACTGTATACTCCCTCCGTTCCTAAATATAAGTCTTTTTAGAGATTCCACTACAAACTACATACGGATGTATATAGACAGATTTTAGAGTCTAGATTCACTTATTTTGCTCCGTATGTAGTCCATAATGGAATCTCTCAAAAGACTTATATTTAGGAACGGAGGGAGTAGTTAGGATTTTTAATGCTGATGAAGACATAAATACACAATTTGCTCATTCTTACTTATGAGATGCCAGCCCCTCCTTATTAATGACTTGTTTTAGTGCCCCATCATTTGCCAGCGTCATGTGGTAATTCATGTGCATCCGTAAACATATGAGCTGGAAAATCGACACTTGAGCCTTTACATTTTCGAGCATCGCACTTGCTTTCGGGACACTGAAGCTTGTCTTGACCATAGTTCTTGCTAATTTTGCTCTGTACGTCACAGCCCATCCATCCATCCCTGTCAGGCGGAACAACTGGTGTTTGCATACTACTACTACTGGCGTGCTAACAACATGCGTCGAAATGACAAGACTGTATACTAGGAGACTGAAGAAGCCAGAGCAGTTGGCCACCTCCCTGCCTCTACATGTTAATTGCCTTTTCTTGGCGTCCTGATGCCATTTGTACAGAAGTAATATCAAGTAAAAGCCACCAATATTTTGCACAGGAGAAACAGTCGAGCCAAATTCTTTTAACAGCTACCCGAGGTTGTGAAGCGACGGCTGCAAGTTACCATGGAAACTCGTACAAAGAGCATGGTCCCTAATTAAATTAGCTCTCCCGATCATGTATAATTTCTCAATTCAGATGTACCATGCCAGTCCAGTTGTTCATATTGAATCAGTATATATACAACTTGTCTGCGTTACTGCCGCTAGCCGTATGTATTTCTCCCAAGTTCACATGTTTAAGCCGGACATGTAGTGAGCCACACCAACCGCATCAATTCACCCGAATGCCGTGCGAAAGGTGGTGATAAAGGTTGGGTGTTTGCATCGTCGCGTCTGCTTGTCGCCAGGATTCGGTGTGCTCCTAGTCAGCTCAGTTTGGCAGGATGCAACTACGCATTATTATGTCTTGGCAAGTTGGCATGCCATCCGTCCAGCGGTCCAGGTCCAGTTGCCTTGCTTCCACGGTAACGGAGGCCACCGTCTGTCCTGCCGATCTAGCACCGTTGCTCAGCTCCCAGATCGGCCCGACAGCGTCAGCGCCTTTCGAGCTGGCGCGGTGGCCATCCGGGCTCACAGAGCCGCCGGGCAGCGCCAGTTTTCACCATCACCAGCCTGCTGTCTGGTGGTTGTTCCAAGGAAATTCACCACCCTTGCCCGTACATTTCCCTCGCATTCATTCATTGTCCTTTGCTTCGTGTACCCGGTTGGCAACCCCTGTGTGCCGTTCGCGGCTAGACATTGTCCTTTGCTTCGTGTACCCGGTTGGCAACCCCTGTGTGCCGTTCGCGGCTAGACGGCAGAGAAACAAGCGGCCAGAGCACGGCGTCTGCCATGGTGTAGAGCTCGTCTGTTTGCAGTGTGGCGTTACCACCACTTACTACAGGACCAGAGCGGCAGCCACGCCACGCCCCACGCCGCTAGTTGCCAACCGCTCATCACTGTCCTTTGCCCCCATCACTCTAGCCTGTGACCAAGGGCCTGCCATCGCTTCAGCACGGCCTGACAGGTATAGGTCTGCATGCACAACGGCTCGAATGAACAGAAACTTCTCTTCACTCGTGGTGAATGGCAGAAAGACAGATATGGCACATGAATAAACTTGGTTGATTGGATTTGCACACGCAACTGAGTACACTGATGAGATTACATACAGGTCCGGGTTCAGGTGAATACAAGAGCAAGACTAGTAGTACATCAAACTTGGAAGACAAATTGGAATTCCACGGTAACACGGATGGATGATGGGAAGAGAGGGCCGCCCCATCAGAAATTCAGAACACGCAGCTTGCTCTTCGGGTTGGGTTGGTATCTTCTTTGTAGCAGATGCAGTAGCAGCGGCTTAGGACTTGGTCTTGAACGGGATCGCTCTGATGACCACCTGGTGGTAGACGGCGGCCAGCGCGGCGCCGATGAAGGGGCCGACCCAGAAGATCCACTGCAAACAAGAAAGAAATTTTCATGGATATGTTAGCACTTATTACTATAAGCACAACAATGCTAAACAGTTTCCTAGATAAATAGATAATCATCTGTATATAATGGACACTCAAGTCACTGTCCTACTGCCGGAAGGCAGTGGTTGCGTGCTACGCTGAGGCAACTCTCTCGGCATTTCCCCTGAGATCAGGGCAGACTTTCCCTATTTGAATAACTAGGGGATGATGCAGTACTACCATCAGCTATAACTGCTCTCAGTTATTGCAGCTACTGTCAACATCAGTTCACCAGATTAATAAACTTTCCAATTTCACATCGGTTAATTAGGTGTGCAATAGAGAGTAGAGTAGCTATGCGTCTGCATCAACTTTAAGTTACTTCTGAATGCGACCACATGCCTGCAGTTACTACTACTGCAAAAAACAAGCAAGTGCCATGTTTTCAAGTTCAGACAAGGGAAAGGAGGGTGTTTGGTTTCAGTTTCGGTTAACTCACGTGGTCTGACCAGGCGTGCTCCCTGTTGTAGATGATGGCCGCGCCGAGGCTCCTCGCCGGGTTGATGCCGGTGCCGGTGATGGGGATGGTGGCCAGGTGGACCAGGAACACGGCGAACCCGATTGGCAGCGGGGCGAGGATCTGTCGACGTTCCACGCACCATAAGTAACCAGCACGGTAAGGAAATTCAACAGGGGGAAGAAGAGAAGGGCGGTGACGGTGGTACTCACGGGAACGTGGGAGTCCCTGGCGTTCCTCTTGGCGTCGGTGGCGGAGAAGACGGTGTAGACGAGCACGAAGGTGCCGATGATCTCGGCGCCGAGGCCGGAGCCCTTGGTGTAGCCGGGCGCCACCACGTTGGCGCCGCCGCCGTTGCCCATGTACAGGCCCTGCTGGAATCCCTTGACCACGCCGGCGCCGCAGATGGCGCCCAGGCACTGCATGATGATGTAGAACACCGCCCTGGTCAGCGACAGCTTCCTCGCCAGGAACAGCCCGAAGGTCACCGCCGGGTTGATGTGCCCGCCTGCATCCATCCATCCGTTACCAAGTTAGCATCGGCGCCACGAAGAAAGAAGAACACAGGGAGCTGGAACAGGCGGTACCGGAGATGCCGGCGGTGCAGTAGACGAGGGCGAAGATCATGCCGCCGAAGGACCAGGCGATGCCCTGGATGCCGACGGTGGCGCACTTGGAGGCGGCGCCGCTGTAGCCCATGACGGTGAGGATGGTGACGTAGAGGAAGAGGAAGGTGGCCATGAACTCGGCGATGCCGGCGCGGTAGAAGGACCACGACTTGAGCTCGCCGGGCTCGAACAGCGGCGCCGGCGGGGGCTCCTTGTAGTCCTTGTCCTCGGACCCCTGCGCCGCCGTGCCGATGGGCTGACGCTCCGAGTACTTGTTTGCCCCGAGCCGCACGTCCTCCTCCTTGCCCTCCATCGCCGCTACCCTCGCCGGAAGGTGGTCGCTGCTCGCTGCTCGCCTGAGCTGGGATGGAACAAGATGGCTTTTGTGCAAGAGATTGTGCTGAGGGCCGCACCGGGAGTGAAGAGTCTTATAGGGCCAACCGGCGGTTCTGGAAGGAAGGGGTGACGAGGACGGCGGGTGGTGGCCCGGCGTGTGACAGCGAGGAGGAGCGGGCTCGTTTGCTGTTTAGCCTGTTTGTTGCCTAGCTCGCCGCTGCTGCAGCGCTGTTGATTGTTTGTTTATCCGCTTGTGTTTAACGTTTGAACAAATAAATATTCTTTTCGATACTACTCTATATAAGAAACGAATCATTATTTTTTCAAGCTCAGAGAATTGGTGCAACCGCTGCGTGATCAATCAGTGGCCTGCAATTTGCAGTTGCTATTGCGTCAACTCTCTGAGAACATCAATTCGGCGTCACGGGCAAATGCTTCTCATGTTCAGCATTTTGCTAATCGCAATTCAGTTTCAAGCTAGTGGTGTCTTCTTTTTCTTTTCAAAAAGGGTGTGTCTAGGTCGGTACACTGAGACTTAACCAAGTCTAAATCAAGTGAAATAACATGTAAGGTAGAAAAAAGAATATAAAATTTTGCACGGATCTCAACGTAAGATCCTTCTTTTCCTGGGTCCGTGTACTGGTTGGCGGTGGCTTGGATATAGGGTTCACGCTCAGGTGGACGAGATATGAGCATGTGCGCGGTTGCGGCTGTCGCTCCGGGTAGGAGTTATTGGGCATGGTTCGGGTGGTGTCCGTGGATTGTGAGGTTCCTCTCCTTGTAGGTACCGTGGTCGATGGTGGAGGTTGAGACAACGATATGCAAGCAAACGGATCAACACCATTGGACATGGACATGGCGTCGAGCGAGCTCGCCTTGGCCAAGGTGATATGGCTATGGCGGGGGGTTGCCCGACAATGGCCATCGACAATTATTGGGTCGTGTCTCCCCGGTCAACCGGGACTGACTGGGGACGCAGGCGTGGACGCCTCCTACTGCGGGCGTTGACCCGAACTCGATGGTTGATGCCGAGCTAGAAGTAGTTGATGGTGCCACTGTTCTTCCTACCGTAGTTGGGGCACTGTGAAGTGGGTGGGTGGCGATATCTTGGATCAAGGGCGCAGGGGCGATGGCTCCGGATGGCGGTCTGCATGGCTTGGCTTCCAATGGATGGCATGGTTGTGGCGGTGGCTTGCCTCTTGGTTGCATGGGTGGTGAGAGGTGTAGCGGCAGGTGGCATTGGCTCGTTCACTTCGTTGGTAGTGGTGATGCCCAGATCCGTGTGCGTATATATTTGTTGGGTCATCCTCGGATCTTCTTTGTGAGAGAGTTTCTTCACTATTTTCTATCATTCGATCATGTAGTTTGAAGTGTGCTTTATCTTTACCTAATAATAAAGAAAATAGGGTTTCAGCCCGTACGTCAAAAAAATACCCCCGAAGTTGCTACAAATTACCCACCATGCCACCCATAAGTAAAGAAAACGATTCGATTTTTCGGATTAAAAGCCACCGCGCGATTGAATGTTTTATAGTAGCGAGTCGGGTAGGAAACCAAGATCGACAAGTAGCGGAGTGGTTCACGAGTTGCTCTTGAAGCGACGAGACCAGGGTTCGATCCCCGTTTCACACAATTTTTATCTCTCTTTCTCACGCATGTCTTTTTTATGTATCCTTTCATGGGCCGGCCCATGTTCAATGCGTCACTCCCCTGTTTGTTTTTATTTTATATTTTTGTCTTCTCTTTTCTCATTCTGTTTTCTTTCTTCTTTAAATAAATTTGGATTCCTTAAATTTTAAAAGTTGCGAGTTTCCAAAAAATATGTTTGAGAAATCATAAAAAATATGTGTATTCAAAAATGTTAGAAAATCATAATAAATTTGCAGATTCAAAAAATGTTGGTGGCTTTGCAAAACTGTTCACAAATTATAAAATAAATTCACAGTTTGGAAAAAAATGGTTGGGAAATAAAACCATGTTCATGATTTTGAAAGCAGATTGTGTATTCAAAACATATTCGAGAATATAAAAATAAAATGTCTGTGAAATTTTAGAAAATGTTCACATAAATAAAAATAAATATTTTTTGAAAACTTTCTTCACCAATTTTTAAAAAAGTTAATCGATTCAAAAAATATTTGTTGAGTCAAAAAATGTTAATAAATTTGGAAACTGTTCATACATTTTTAAAAATTTTGTAAACAAAACTAATGTTCGTGTTTTTTTAGAAAATTCAAAAATTCAAAACAAAATTGTTTGTCCATTCGAAAAATTGTTCACCTATTCAAAAGCATTTTATGTCTAGAATTTGATTAGGTTTTCGAATGTCTTTATATGTCTTGGCATTGGGAGTAGTTCGTGGTCGATGAGATTTGTTTAAACAGATCATCACCATCGACGACGGTTACAAAGAGGGCAAGTGGTAACACAGATGACTCGCTTGCTTGTCCCGTTGCAACGCACGGGCCCTTTTGCTAGTATATAAAATGAGACGAGAGGAGAGAACCGCTGGCGGTAGCGTCGTTGTTTCGCTGAGGATTCTAACCATGAAAATAGTTCTATTTGCAGGACCGTTTACGACAGTGGACCTAACGGATGATTAGGACTTAGGCATGTAAACTGAGCGGGTAATTTGTGAGTTGCTGTTGCTGCTGGTGTTGAGAGGCAAGTGAAAGCCTCGGCTTTGTCTATTTTTCCGGTCCTTCAGGGTAGCAACCAAACACCCCCTTCGTCCCGACGATTGCCGTCTCTCACTGTTCTCTTGTTGATGGACGCATGATTCCTTTCCATTATTTCACTCGTGTTGTTTTCAACCCAGCGGTGGTGAGGTGATGTGATGTGGTTGCGCACGCCGTGGCACGGCATCTCCATCCCTGTCGCCAACGGTCGGCCAAACTGGCCGTATCTTCTCGTATCTCCCGCCACCACCGGCCATCTCATCCGTGCCACAACTTGCACAATTCTCACAAAATAATTCACAAACCTCTCCATGCCGCCCTCGTCCTCTCTCTCACCAGAAATTCCAACGCCATGATGGTTCACGTACCTGCCAACATTTCCAGGGACGGCGCGCGTCCTACGTGTGGTGGGGGTCGTCCGGGCTGCCGCCGGTTTGCGCCCCGGCCGTTGCCAGCGTCACGAGCTAATCAATCAATAGTTCTAGTATTATTTGATTAAGCTCGTGGTTTGGACGTACCTTGAGCTTAATGATTAGTACGTAGTACAACTGAACGAGTGGTTCCAGGGACGTGATGAAGCCGGGGAACCGTAAACAAAACAAATTAGGCCATGACGAGCATCGCTCAACCACCGCCTGTTCGGAACCTCGAGCTTGCCTGGCTGTGGCAGATGTATTTTGCTGAGGAGAGCAACGTGCTACTACGTAACTCCTGCTCCTCCAGCATGGCTCGTGCATATCCAAACCGAACCGAGCCGAACACGCACGGTGACGGGCCTCATTCATCTCGGCATGGTCTCGTGTGCATGCGCATGCGTAGCGGCCTAGCGTGAACCCCGGGAGTTCGTTCGTTCTCTTCCCCGTATAATTCGACGGCCCGCCCACCGAGACTCCAACGCTCTCCGAATGCAGGTCGGTTGTCGGAGTATGTCAGCGTGAGCACGTACATACACGTAGCCCTCTCCAGAAACTACGTACACGTGAAAAGTCGGACCGGCCATGCCGGGGCGGGCCGGCCGAGACAAAATCATGCTACCGGTGTAGAGGAGAGAAAGGTGTAGGCTGTAGGGCCGCCGTCATAGATAGATAATCCGCGCGCGCCATAACACGGAACAAAAACGTGGAATCAAGTTGGTGCACGGAGTATCGGCAGCCTGATTACATGTCGCGGGTCGTCCTTATCCGGATGGGATGGGATGGGATGGTACGAACCGCGAGCCATGTGATGTGAGGACAGCTCAGCTCACCGCTGCCCTCTCCCTCTGTCTCTGCGTGTCTGTCACACACGACACGACACGGGAGACACGAGCCCCACGCACGGTCCCAACCACCGGTCAGATCGGGGCCGGGCTCCGGCGCGCGCGACGGACCGAGTTCTCCGGATCGGCGGGTTCAGGCACAGGATCGTCGCGTCGCGCTGGGCCTTTTGCCTGTTGTGCGCCTGCATGATAGGATGGATGCAGAGTCGGGTCGAGCTGAGTCGATCCCCTGTGCATGATCCGCCCGCGATTTCTTCCTCTCTCGTGTCATTGCCATGCCGCAGCCATCCATTCACCAACGGCCTTAATGTTGTCACTGTTGGTTAATGTTGTCTCTTTCTGTTCTGGAGTGCCGCCGACGGCGACGCGCACGCCCTGGCGCGGCCGGGCGGCACCTGCACCAAGCCGCCCACCTTAACTCCGGCGGCGTCTGATCCGGACGAAGGCGACCGCTGAAGGCGCCTACGGACGGAGCTGCTAAAATAAAGCAAACCATCTTCCCGCCGACCGGTGGATCGGTTCCTCACGTTTTGCCTGACCGCGCATTGATCTCGATTCTCCCTCCAACTTGCGCTTCTTCCCCGGCCGGAGCGATTATCAATTGTGTCATGTGCGAAACGAGAGGTGCATGCCAGCATGGGTATGCTCGTAGGCACGGTTTTTTGCAGTTTTTTTGCGATGCGGTGGCGAGCCGTAGTCCATGCGTAACACACACGCATGTGTGAGGCTGGAGATGAGCCAGGCGTCGTCCTCGTCGTTTGAATTTTGGTACCGCTTCTCTCTACACTGTTCGCTCACGAGTAATAGGAAATGTATATATATAGGGCCTGTTCGGTTCCTCTCCGCTCCCTGGACTGCGCTCCCGGAGCGGAGGAAACTGCAGCTTATTTTCACGGAGCAGTTCAAACTTCAAACCGAGCTCCTGGAGCTCCGCGGAGTGGAGCGGACGGGAGAGATTCCGAACAGGCTGATAGTATAGGTTGGTGATCTTTCAAATCGCGCGACAAGTTTTAACAAAATTTATATTTTTGTAGCCAAAAAACAAAAGTATTCGATCCAGGTTGTCCGAGCGCACAAACCGCAACACGAATAGGCGAACGAGATAGGCGCACCTTTTTTCTCTGCGAAAATATTTTCACGCACGAGGTTGGGGGCGAGCGGTTGGGTCCTCGCAAGAGGCAAATCGTACTCGGATCCAGAATGGACCTGATCCAGGTCGTTCGGATCTGATGACATAATCAGAATGTTCGGAAATAACAAATATCGTATATTTCATATGATGTAATAATTGAAGCTTAACCGTAAAGATAATGCTGCAAAACAAATTGACAACATCTAGTATAAAAAGGAAATGTATATATAGTATAGGTTGGTGATCTTTTAAATCATGCGACAAGTTTTAACAAAATTCACATTTTGTAGCCAAAAAACAAAACTACTTGATCCAGGTTATCCTAGCGCACAAACCGCAACATGAATAGGCGGACGAGATGGAGCGTGTACCTGCGGACGCGGACATTTGGTCTATGGGTACATATGCACCCTATATGTTTTTTTAATAACAAAAAGTCAAAATTTTCTGAAAATGTTTTTGAAATAAACTTGACCTTCCATTGTACTCGTGAGAAAAGTTCCAAAAAAACAAAATTCCTCTTTGACTTCTTTTTTAAAAAGACAAAAATTTGACCAAAATAGCATGAATAGTGACCTATAATAGCAAATATATTTTGTCTTTTTTGCTGTGAAGTTAACGTTGTTTTTTTTGAAAATTTATATACTAGTGCGCAAAAAAGTCAAGTTTATTCTAAAAGTAGTTCTTAACTATTTTGATTTTTTGTTTAATTAAAAAAAATCTCATATAGGGTGTATATACAATCAGGAACCAAAGTGTATTTCTCATGTACCTGCATGCGAGCTGAGATACAATTATCCAGATAGAGCGTGTACCAGAATCAGAAAAACCAAGCAGCTTTTCACTAGAACCAAGTAGGACGACAGAGGACGGCGGCAAGGGGACCCAGTGAAACCCTAACGCTGCTTCAGGATCAGAATTTGATCAATCACTCGATTTTAACCATGTTGAGCTAGGATCAATGGCGTAGTCAACCTAGCAAATGAACCCCAGGCTGGAGAGATTTCAGTTCAGACCAGACCAGACCAACGTTAACAGAACATATAGAGTATTGTCAGAAGCGCATGACAAGTTCTGCAGAAGAAACACAACTGTTGGGGTACCAATTGCATGCAGAGTTCTACACAATGGAGTAACGTAGCACCGAATACCAATAAGCTTAACTTCCAGAAATAAGGTACAATTGCATGGTGCCAAAGTTCATTAGCAACTGCTAATATGCTCATTAGCTGAACTGACGGAGAGTAACACCACATGTCAGCGATCATAATTAAACAACTAGGGTACCATAACATCACAGTACATACTAACTAAATTGTTCAATAGCTCGGTTGGGCAAACCATGGGTAAGGCTGGCTATTCAAGGATATTTTGCAGAAGAAGAGTAGACCAACAAACTGTAACCTCCATCTTGCAGAAAACAAGATCACACATGTCAGTACTTCTTCCTGACGCTTGCATCTCGAACTCGGCTGTACATTGTGCAGAAAACCCATCCCGAGAGGCCTCCACAGAAACAATGAGTTTTCCCTCTGGGTAATCTACAGAGACAACACGCCTCACAAGCTCAACCACGCCATCAGGCTTGGTAGGCAGTTTTCCATCTTGAAAATCAAGCAGCACCACTTTCCCTCCTTCTACACTGTCGGTACTGCAAGCAACCAGCCCCGGACACTGATCAGGCCATGACCCATGGACAACTCGGACACCCACAGTGGCCTCGACTGACGAAGGCAGCATAGCCAAATCAAGCTCAAGCGTGCAGCGCTTGCAGCGAATAGGTCTTCGTATCACATGTTTAGAAGGATCGAAAGGAATAAGTTCATGGAAATCAGAAAATTTGTAAGTCAGCACTTCATCTTCAGACTCTTTTTTGCACTTTACTTTTAACTGAACGTCAATGAAAACCATGTCAAGCAACCAAATGGCACGAGACGGGCCTGTTAAGCGCAAAAATGGATCCTGCAATGCAAGCATCACAATAATAATTAATTAATTACCTGCCAGACTATAAAAAATAGTTGAAGCAGGACACACAAAGTGATTCTAGGTCTAAATAGCCCTAGGCTACTAGCAGGCAGCAAGAGAACTAGGTTAACACAAATAGACACACAGAGAGTTGTAGCCATGCTCATTCACCTTCTGAGTGAGGGTTTGACAGCTATCCCTGGTGCATCTGAAGAGATAGTTTACTTTAGGTTCTACCGAGTTCCTGAAAGCAACAGAGCCATAAACCTGCAGTGGCCAGATGAGACCATATTTTAGGCCGGTGACTTTGATGGAGAAGATCTGCAAGGATTTCCTGGGAAGACCATATTGAGAATCTGCAAGGAAATAACTAAGTTGAGAAAATTGAAAAAAGGGAAATTAATAAACTAAGTGATAGATGGACTAGTGGATAGTCCATCGTCCCTATTTACGTGGCACACGCGTATTTTGAGATTCTACTTTAGTAACATGTGAGCTAGGTGTATACCATTTGATGCGTAATAATAGTTTCCAACGGTATAATTTCTATGACATATAGTTATTATATTATTGATGAAATTGGTGGTGAATATTTAATCATGGAAAACGAGGGTGCCATGTAGATAGGGACAGAGGGAGTAACAAACTAGCTTGTTATCAGGGAAAACAATTCAATTTACTCTCATCCAGGGTAATAAGATAGGATATCAATGCATCCAGGGTCTTTAATCTAGACTGTTAATCTAATGCTAGAGTATCATGTTCCTAGTTCGATATGCAAAGCAAAGTCAGTTTCTCTACTCTCTGGTCTCTAATATAATGTTATGAACTCGATTTGTGACCCTTCTTCCAGGGGAATGGGTTCTAAAACTAAATCTCAATTGAAACGGAAACATACAATATTAGCTTGTTGTTATTCCCTTTGTCAAGTCTCAAACGTCTTATACTCCCTCCGTTCCTAAATATAAATGTTTTTAGAAGATTTCAATGTGGACTACATACAGAGCGAAATTGATGAATCTCACTCTAGAATCTGCCAAAAAAGGGTTTCCCCCGCTTTAGATTATAAAGCAACAAACACCGATACAAGCAACGAAAACCACACAACACCAGACCACACCACCAGACAACACACCCAAGGCCGGATAAAACAGGTACAGGAACAGCCACATCACCCCAACACTCCACGCATACAGCAAATGAGCAATGAGGACAGAGCTTGAAGTAGTCGAAGGAGTCCCCCATGACAGACTGTCATGGAGAGACGAGGCTGAGCTCGGCGAGTGTAGGCCTCCAAGACGGCGCCTTCAAGAAGGGGAACGACACCGGAGCACCGTCGTCGCCGGATCCGAAGGATCTTGGCTTTCACCTGGAACATTCAAAGGGGGAGAGTAGCCACGACGACGCCTTCAAGAAGGGGACGACGCCCACGGACGCCGCCGCCGTCGGCCCGACCGAAGCCGAGCAGGGCATCTCCCCTGGCACGCACTCTCCACCTTCGAATCGCCATCGCTCGCCGAAGCACCGGCGCCACACCGCCCGAGCGGCCATAGCAACCAGCCCACACCTGAGTCGCGCACCTCGCCCACAAGTAGACCTGGCCAAACCTCGGGCCGGGCCGGGCTTACCAAAGCCCGGTGTAAAAAACCCAAGCCCGAGCCCGGCCCGGCCCAACCGTCGGGCCTAAAAATCGGGCTCGAGCCCGGCCGGAACATGCAAAAGCCCGACGGGCCTCGGGCCTCGGGCCAGGCCCCTTCGCTAATGTGCAAAAATGACAGGCCCGGGCCCGGCCCGGCCCGGCCACCGGGCCTGAAATCTAGGCCCGAGCCCGGCCCGTGGACAAGGTCGGGCCGGGCCGGGTCGGGCCGGGCCGGGTCGGGCCGACCGGGCCGGGCTGCCCATGGCCAGGTCTACCCACAAGCAACACGACAACCACCACCGAGGCCGCCACCCCAGAATCCATGACCCCTCCGCAACCACCACGGCGGCTAATGGACGTAACCGACCGATGAGAGGTAAAAGGCATGCCCTTCACCCAAAAACGAACCCTTGGCGGGAAGACGGCCCAGCCGGCTAGATCCAGGTAGGGGAGAGGGTTGCCAGCAACCGGCGGCCTCGACCTCGCCACAACCGCCGGCCTCGACCTCTCTGCGGGCGTCGGTCTCGTCCACGCCGCAGCTACCGGCCTCGTCCTCGCCGCAGCTACCGTCCTCGTCCTCGCCGCAACCACCAGCCTCGACCACGCCGCAGCCGCCAGCCTCGTCCTCGCAGCAGCCATCGCACCGCGCCACCAGGGACAGGGACCAGGAGGCCCCTGCCTCCCTCCCCGGTTCGCCCTACCATCGCCGGCCAGCCAACGGCACCCGCCAAGCCGCCGACGTCCACCAACAGGCTGCCACCGTCCGCCACATCCATCAGCAGAGGAGCAGAAGAGAGAGGGTCAACCACACCATCACGGCGCCACCCCTCCCGGCCGGAAGACGAGGCAGGGGCCGCCGCCCGTGACCCGCGCCGCCCGGAGGGCCAGATCTGGCGGAGCCGCGACCAGAACCGCCCCCCAGGCGCGCACCACCAGCACGCCGCCGGCCACGCCGCAACCGCGCCACCGCCGGCCGGATCTGACGCGCCACCGCGCTGCCGCGCCCGCCGCAAGCACGGCACCCCGTCCCAGCCATCTCGGCCTGCTCCGAGGCCGCCGAGCGAGGGGGCAAGAGCTCCCCGCCGCCGCTGGCGCCGACCAGGCTTCGCCTGGCCACGCCCTCGGGCGGCGGCGAGGTGGAGGAGGAGGAGAAGGCGGGGTCCCCGCTGGCGGCGGCTAGGGTTGCCTCCCGGTCGCGAGCGGGGCGACCCGGGAGGACGGGGTCTTCCCGTGTCTTCACTCTAGAATCTGTCCATATACATCCGTGTCTAATCCACATTGAAATCTCTAAAAGGACTTATATTTAGAAACGGAGGGAGTATTTGTTTACAGAGGTAGCAGTAAACAACAGCATACTCCCATCCATGGTAACTAGATCAGATATCAATGCATCCATCTATGGGATGGGTTTGTATCCTATTCCCTAATTTGCTATGCAAGGCAAGCAAGGTCTAGACTATAATGGTACAAATTGGAAGGTAAAATAAATCTAGTTTTCAGAGATATCTCAAATAAAACATACTTGTACTGTACCTCTGTAAACAAGTTGTACAATTAAAAAAAAGGTCACTTTTCATTATGTTCCTGCATCGATCTTCAAGAAATCACAAAGGCATGCCGATTTCCTACATCGATCTCAAGAAATCACGAAGCCAACCCGATTTCCTGCATCGATCTCAGGAATCCACAAAGCCAAAGCCGATTTACTTCCTACATCTCAACAAATCACAGGCCAAGACGAGCGCCGGGGGATCTATCTGAGCTAGCTTTGTTCGTGGATTCATTCATCGGAAGAAAATTTGGAGTCAAGAATTCCATACCTGCCGCGACGGGGGAAGGCGAAAGTGAGGAACAAAAGGACCTGCTGCCTTCACGGTGTTCCTCAATCTCCTGCTCCCCATATGTCCGCTTGTCCTTAATCTCCCAGCCTTTACGGAGTTGCTCCTCCTTCTCCTCCTCCTTCTTCTCCATCAACTCGATGTACTCTCTGTAGCTTTTCACCCCCGCCATCTCGCTGTCGCTGAGCTCCATCTCCGGCGCGCCGCTCAATCAATCAGCGTTCTTGCTTAGGGTTTCCTCTCTGCTGCTATGGCGTCCGCTCAATCGATCTGTTATGTCTTTTTTCTACTTCTTCTGTCCGATTTGGATCACGGCCCGGTCCGCCCCGTCAATGTCGGGCTCCCCGAGAAATTGGTGAAGGAATCTGCCGCCACGGTTTCGTCAACTCGTGGGCGCGAAAACTGAAGGAAGATGCCGGAAATTTGGCGTCGCGAAAACGTTGGTTCCAATCCAAATGGCCGCCCGACGGCTATTATTCCAAACGGACCCGGTGCTTGTCCGACTCCAACTTGTACACGCCCGTGGCAGGTCCTAATGGGATATAAGAGCATAACTGATTTGATGCCAAAAGTTGATATGTTAAATTTTGGCAACTATCAAATTTTGGTTAGAGATTGGTTGCTTGCCAATCTCATAAAAGGTTGCCAAATGCTGGCAACTTTTGGCTTTGCCAAATATTGACAATGCTAAATGTTGGTAGCAAATCAATTATGCTCTAATTTGCCCGGGTTGAGTACTTTCGATGCGGATCACACTCAACAGCGACTATAGTTAGAGCAACTCCAACAACTCCTCTCATACTATTTTATTTAAACTCCCCTGTTACTAAAAAAAACTCCAACAATTCCAGTACCTCTAAATTAAGGCTAAAGGACATGGTTAGGAAGCGCCGCTGCGCTTGTTTGTTCTCTGGAGCGCACCACTATATATAGGAAGTGCATGTCTTTGTGTCCAGTTGTCTACGCTAGAAAAGGAATTTATTTGGCCACATCCCGTAGCGCACGGATGAGACTTGCCTGCTCCCCGCGTGTGTGCCCATCCGTGCTCCCGCGTACGTGACTCGATTTGATTGGAACAAAATAAGGCCGAGCCCAACCACCTTAAAATCAGGGGGGGTGATTAGATTAGAAAGAAAAAAAGGAAAAGGACAGCCGTATGATGAAGTGGGAGCACGGATAGAAGCATGGGGAGGGAGCAGGCAAGCCGGCTCTGTAGCGCACATGGATGCCGATAGAGTCACTCTAAATTGTGTCCCCACGTGCATTTGTTTGGGGGTTTAAAAAGTTGTAAAAGCCATAACTTTTGATTCAAGTATCGAAATCCAGTTTCGTTTTCACCATCAGATTTCTGATGACGAGTTCTTCAAAACTAGATCTCATATGAGTAGGTTTCATCAAACTTTTTTTTGAGGGCAACTTTGGATACAATTGAGGCAACTATGGTGCTATAGGGATGAAACTTCTTCTTTTTCTCCTAGTTGGACTGACTATTAAGTTGGTCTGCGTAAAAATGAGAAAAATCACACAAAATATAAGGCATCTTTAGTGCTACACACAAAGCAACTCCACTGCACTATGTGTAGGCTAACATTATCCCAACTTGCCTATCATGGTTGCTAATTTGCCACATTATCCTAAGGTGGCTACTATGGTTAGCTACACACAAAGCAACTCCACTGCACTATGTGTAGGCTAACATTATCCCAACTTGCCTATCATGGTTGCTAATTTGCCTATTGTTGATGCTTAGTTGCCTATGGTTGATGTTCAATTGCCTATAAATGATATAAATTGCCTATATTGATGCCTAGTTGCCTGCTATTGATAATTAGTTGCCTACAGTTGCTTCTTAGTTGCCTAACTTTGCAAAAATAGTTGTCTACAATGTTATGAAGTTGTTTATCATTGTTTTTCTAAGTTGCGTACAACCACTCTGAAGTGGCCAAGATTCACCATCATGTTGTCTACCATAACTAGCAATAGCAGACACAAGAGCATCATCGGTAGATGACATCGTAGTATTACAGGCCATTTAGAAACAATGACGATATGAGCATGAACAATAGGCAAGTTAGAAGTACCGGTGAGCAAGTTAGGAGAATGTTATATAAAATTAACTGGGACACAAAATGTAGTGAAGTTGCCTGCTTTTAGCACTAAGGTTGCCTCTTATCGAAGGAAAGTTGCTTACGAAAGTGATGTGATATTATCCACCTCTGTTTCGAAGTTGTTATGTATTATAGTTAGTTGCTTATTAATTAATTTTAAGAGTGAACTTGCTTCTATTTAGTACTAAAGTTGCCTCATCTAGCGCCACAATTGCTTTTGAAAAAAAACAAAGAAATATATCCATATGGGGTTTAGTTTTGAATTAGTTAGCCAACTCATGTGTGTTTTGCATCATTATATCTGAAGATTTTAAGGATTTTTACAGATTACTCGATCAACAATTAAGAACTTGCATAGGTTTGTGGGCAATTGTCTAATCCGTCCCATTGTCATTACCCATTACCCCCTATGCAACTTCTCATCACGACCTGGCTAGCCCACAAGTGCACGCTCAGTAGCGTTAGCAACTTACGTCCAAGGTCGCCTATATATGAAACTAAGTTGTATGCAACTAAGGATGATGTTAAACTACTAGCTAGTCATGGTAGCCACCTTAGGATAATGTTAGCCTACCTTGAAAACTAAGTTGCCTACAATAAACTTAGCGGCGAAGCTAGTTATGGTATACTACTTGCTAGTTATGGTAGGAAACTTAAAGGGTGAAGGTATTTAACTTGGCAATCATGGTAGTCAACTTCAAAGGGATTTTCATTGATATGCGATCATACTACGCATACTAATAAGAAGTTATTTTTTATAGCACTAAAGTTGCATGCGCAGCATCCAAAGTTGCTTTAAAAAAAGTTTGTCGAAACATACCAATATGGGATCTAGTTCTGAAAAACTCATTGCGACAAACACAATGACGAAAACAGAATTGAAATTCGACGCTCGAGTCAAAAGTTACCGATTATAATTTTTTTGAAGCTCCAAATAACTGCATGCACGTGGGATCTTGTCGAATAGCGGGCGGAGGGGAACGTGAAGACGTGAGGGAACCAACCTACCAGGTACTTTTTTCTATTTTGTCACGTACCATCTTTTGAAACGCAGGAGACGAATAGCAATGCAATCGCATTAAGAAAAATATGATCGGATGGCTTAGACGGATGCACTCGCTGTAACCAAATAGTGCAGCTGCACTAACAAGTATTTAGGCTAAATTAAACACCGTTTACGGGAATTTGAAGCAAAAAAGGCTCTCCAGCAGATCCCACAAACTGGCCTCAGCTTTAGAGGATCCCATAAAAGTGGTCTTTTTCTCCCCGTAGGTTTACGGGAAGATGACCTTCCCATATATTTCTGGTGGGATTCCAACCGCCTGAAACTTCCACGTGCGGCTTGCCGAAATGGCACCATCCCACCGAAACTCGTTGCAAAGCCGCCGCGCCCGCACTGAAATGTCGCGATGTCGGGACCCCGTCACACCACCGCCGAAGCGCCGCCGGTCACGCCACCACCCACCGCTTGTGTCGCCGCCACCACCAACGTACTGTCATCTTGCGCAGCCCCTCACCGGTGGCCACCAAGCGCCCGTCACCCGTCGACATGTATGGCACCGCACGCGGCTGGTGGCCGTCACAGATGTCACTGAATGGCAGGCCCTAGCTATTTAGCTAGTTTTGTTTAATGAAAAACAATATGAATATTGATTTAGATGAAGAAGTTTACGCTCCTAGACAACCCCTAGAAGTTACGGGAATTATGTTTATAAATTTTTGGACTCATTTCGAAGAAGGTATGAGCCAAGCCTGGGAAGCATAAACCATTGATGCTTAAATTTCCTACTCATTGGCTTGTCAAACAGATGATCCTTACAAATTTTATGCGGGACTTCCGCAACATGATAAGTTCATTAAGAACAGAAGTTGTAAATATTTTGCTCCTCACATTGATGTTCCTAAATAAAACTGGTAAAAGTACATGATCCTTTAAAGGAAGTTGTAAAAAAGAATATTATAGCTAAGGAAAATATTCTAGTCCACACTGTTAATCCTCTGGTACCTTTTGTTTACACAAAGAGACATCAGTTTCCTATTAGGATTAGATATCATTCTCTGGTAGCTGCCCTTAAAAAAAGTGAGCAGAAGTCTTATAAACCTTATGATCAAAGTGAAACACAACCTCAAATAGCTATTATTAAATATCCGTTGACCGGTGATATGAATGGGCATGTTATCCAATTTGGTGAGGAAGTTGCTGATATTGTTAAGCATAGAAGGCACCCTGATGTTGTTGGTGTGCGTGTTATTTCTGTTAAAATTGGTACTCATTGTTATCATGGGTTGTGTGGTATTGGAGTGAGTATAAGTGCTATTCCTTTCTATCTTTATCAAGAAATTGTAAGAGATATTTCACCTTATGTCATAGAAAAATTGTTTTAACTATTAATCTGGCAAATAAGATAGTATTTCACATGTGGGATGTGTTAGAGATTTTGAAGTTATGTGTGGTAAGACCAAGTATCCTACTGATTTCTTAATACTTGTAAGTAATCAAGATAATTTTTGCCCCATTATATTTGGTAGACATTTCTTGAATACTTGTAGTGCTATTGTTAATTGGCAACAAGAAAAGGTTTTTTCTCTCGAATATGCACGAGTGTGCATATCATATATTAAAGAAGGAAAGGCATAGAAAGCCTCCACCGGTCATATACAAGTGATGTGATTTCTCACATTCATATGTACAACTCCACACCACCTACTACAGCTAGACTACTCATCGCCACTGATCCACCTAGCTAAGCCTGCAAACACAAAATTAGCGTTTCCTTTCATGAGTCCAGACATCGACCAAATCCGTCCTTCCGCTTCAATTCTCTGCATGAGGCGACCTGTCGATGGCGAGACACCATTGAACACAACTGCATTCCTATGCTTCCACAACTCCCACAACGCCAGTAGCAGGAAAGTGTGCAGATCCTTCCTTGCCATGGTGTCTGCTGCTTGTTTTCCACATAGCCATGGCATAAGGGCATCCTACGTAGTTGGCGTCCACTCTGGCTTCCCTAATGCCCTACAGACCTCCGTCCAAATCGTCCTGGCAAAAACGCATGTTAGTAAAACATGGTCGATTGTTTCTTCCTCTTGATCACAAAGAGGGCACTTGTCCTGATGCGGCAGCCCCCTCCTAGCAAGCCGGTCGGACGTCCAACATCTGTTTCGTAGTGCCAGCCACGTGAAGAACTTGCATTGTGATGGAGCTCAAGATTTCCAAGTTAACTCCACCGAGGGAATAACCTCCCTTCCCCAAAACTTCGATGCGTACGCTGATCTCACTATGAACTGTCCAGTCGTCTCCCATGACCAAGCTAGCATGCCCGAGACATTCTCAACTGGTTCCCAGGTCTGGACTCTCTGCCAAAGCTATATGAACTGCTATAGTGCCACCATACTCAGATTGGGCCTGAGGCATGCTGCCCACGATCCATCACTCGCCACTTGGCCTAGCAGGCTCGTCTGTCTAACACGGCGCGGAACCATGTCATAGACGGCCGGGGTAATCTCCTGAATCCGCCTCCCATCCAGCCACCGATCTTCCCAGAATAGGGTGTTTAGTCCATTGTTTTCCGTGCACCTTGTGTCCGCTTGGAAGATTTTCATCGCTTGAGTTGGCACTTGATTCTGAATTCGCTCCATGGTCTACTGCTATCTGTCCTCTGCAACCATGGCCATTTGGCATGCATTGCCACATTCATCCACCTCAGGTTAGGCTGTCCTAGACCTCCTGCCCACTTCGGGGCACACACAGTATCCCACGCCATCGCATAATTACCTCCATTTTCCTCCGCTTTCCGGCACCCGAGAAATCCACAGCAAACCTTGTTCATGGCCGGAAGTGTTTTCACAGGAAGGCCCAAAGCCATCATCGCATGAATGGGCATCGCGCACAGAACCGAATGCACCAACATGAGCCTACCACTTTTAGGCATAAGCGATGCCTTCCACCTTGGCAAGTGATTTGCCATCTGATCCACCAGGTACTGAAGCTGAGCCGCTGATTGCTTCCTTATAGACAAGGGCAATCCAAGGTACCGAACCGGGAATGATCCCACCGGACACCCAAGCTCCTGATTGGCCAAAGCTATACTCTGATCCGAACACCGTATAGGCAGCGCGACCGATTTTCTCATGTTTATGTGCAGGCCCGATGCCTCAGCAAATAGGTCGAAGATGTATTTGCAGATAGCAAGATCCATTGGTTCTGGCTTGGTGAACAAGACAATGTCATCAGCAAAATTCGAGAGCCTTTTCTTCAATCCCGTTGTCGCCAAAGGCTGCAAGAACCCACGCTGGGCAGCCCATTCGAACAGCCGATGTAGTGGCTCTATGGTGAGGATGAAGATCATCGGTGATATGGGGTCACCTTGCCGCAGACCCTTGCAGTTATATATAGTTTCACCCGGGTCCCCATTTACCATGATTCTGGTAGTGGAAGTAGCTAGGATTCCACACACCCATGATCTCCACCTTGGACCAAAGCCGAGCTGCTCCATAACTTCCAGACGGAACGACCATTGAACCGAGTCAAATGCTTTGGAGATGTCTAGCTTCAATAGCACTGCAGGATCTTTCAGAGCATGCAAACGCCAGGCCATGCTCTAAACAAGCATGAAATTTTCATGCAGTGATCGTCCTTTGACAAAAGCACTTTGTAGGATTGAAAGTATGTCTAGAGGGGGGGGGGGCGTGATTAGACTACTTGACCAAATAAAAATCTAGCCTTTTCCCAATTTTAATTCTTGGCAGATTTTAGCAACTTAGCACAAGTCAAGCAATCAACCTACACATGCAATTCTAAGAGTATAGCAGCGTAAAGTAAATCAATTGCATATGAAGGTAAAGGGAGGAATTTGGAGGGAGCAAACGCAGGTGTAGACACATATGTTTTTGTCGTGGTTCCGATAGGTGGTGCTATCGTACATCCACGTTGATGGAGACTTCAACCCACGAAGGGCAACGGCTGCGCGAGTCCACGGAGGGCTCCACCCACGAAAATGGTCCACGAAGAAGTAACCTTGTCTATCCCACCATGGCCATCGCCCACGAAGGACTTGCCTACCTAGGGTAGATCTTCACGAAGTAGGCGATCTCCTTGCCCGTACAAACTCCTTGGTTCAACTCCACAATCTCATCGGAGGCTCCCAAGTGACTGTTGGGGAACGTAGCATAATTCAAAAAAATTCCTACGCTTCACCAAGATCAATCTAAGGAGTCATCTAGCAACGAGCATAAAAGAGTGCATCTACATACCCTTTGTAGATCGCGAGCGGAAGCCTTCAAGAGAACGTGGATGATGGAGTCGTACTCGTCGTGATCCCAGCGCCGAACGGACGGCACCTCCGCGTTCAACACACGTACAGTGCAGCGACGTCTTCTCCTTCTTGATCCAGCAAGGGGGGGAGGAGAGGTTGATGGAGACCCAACAGCACGACGGCGTGGTGGTGGATGCAACGGGAAAAGCTGCAGAGCTTCGCCAAGGACCCGCGGGAGGAGGGAGAGGTGTAACGGGGGGGGGGGAGGCGCCAGGGGCTCAGGTGCGGCTGCCCTCTCTCCCCCCACTATATATAGGGGCCAGGGGGCGCCGGCCCTAGGAGATGGGATCTCCTAGGGGGGCGGCGGCCATAGGGGGAGCCTTGCCCCCCAAGGCAAGGGGGGCGCCCCCACCCCTAGGGTTTCCAACCCTAGGCGCAGGGGGAAGGCCCAGGGGGGTGCGCTAGCCCACTATGGGCTGGTCCCTCTCCCCCTACGGCCCATGGGGCCCTCCGAGATGGGTGGCCCCACCCGGTGGACCCCCGGGACCCTTCCGGTGGTTCCGTACACTACCGGTGACCCCCGAAACTCTCCCTATGACCGAAACTGGACTTCCTATATATCATTCTTTACCTCCGGACCATTCCGGAACTCCTCGTGATGTCTGGGATCTCATCCGGGACTCCGAACAGCATTCGGGTTACCGTGTGCATAGATCTCTACAACCCTAGCGTCACCGAACCTTAAGTGTGTAGAACCTACGGGTTCGGGAGACACGTAGACATGACCGAGACGACTCTCCGGTCAATAACCAACAGCGGGATCTGGATACCCATGTTGGTTCCCACGTGTTCCTCGATGATCTCATCGGATGAACTGCGATGTCAAGGATTCACTTAATCCCATATGCAATTCCCTTTGTCTATCGGTATAGTACTTGCCCGAGATTCGATCGTCGGTATACCGATACCTTGTTCAATCTCGTCATGGCAAGTCTCTTTACTCGTTCCGTAATACATCATCCTATGACTAACTCCTTAGTCACATTGCGCTCATTATGATGATGTCTTACCGAGTGGGCCCAGAGATACCTCTCCGTCATACGGAGTGACAAATCCCAGTCTCGGTTCGTGCCAACTCAACAGACACTTTCGGAGATACTCGTTGCGTACCTTTATAGCTACCCAGTTACGTTGTGACGTTTGGTACACCCAAAGCATCCCTACGGTATCCGGGAGTTGCACAACCTCATGGTCTAAGGAACAGATACTTAACATTGGAAAAGCTTTAGCATTACGAACTACACGATCTTGTGCTAGGCTTAGGATTGGGTCTTGTCCATCACATCATTCTCCTAATGATGTGATCCTGTTATCAATGACATCCAATGTCCATGGCCAGGAAACCGTGACCATCTGTTGATCAACGAGCTAGTAACTAGAGGCTTACCAGGGACACGTTGTGGTCTATGTATTCACACATGTATCGCTGTTTCCGTACAATACAATTCAAGCATGAATAACACACAATTATCATGAACAAGGAAATATAATAATAACCATTTTATTATTGCCTCTAGGGCATATTTCCAACAGTCTCCCACTTGCACTAGAGTCAATAATCTAGTTACATTGTGATGAATCGAACACCCATAGAGTTCTGGTGTTGATCATGTTTTGCTCGCGGAAGAGGTTTAGTCAACGGATCTGCGACATTCAGATCCGTATGCACTTTACAAATATCTATGTATCCATCTTGAACATAATTCCGGATGGAGTTGAAACGATGCTTGATGTGCTTGGTCTTCTTGTGAAACCTGGGCTCCTTGGCAATGGCAATAGCTCTAGTGTTGTCACAGAAGAGAGTCATCGAGCTTGACGCGCTTGGAATGACTCCTAGGTCGGTGATGAACTCCTTCATCCAGACTCCTTCCCGTGCTGCTTCGCAAGCAGCTATGTACTCCGCTTCACATGTAGAATGCGCCACGACGCTCTGCTTGCAACTACACCAGCTGACTGCTCCACCATTCAAAATATACACGTATCCGGTTTGTGACTTGGAGTCATCCAGATCTGTGTCGAAGCTAGCATCGACGTAACCCTTTACGATGAGCTCTTCGTCACCTCCATAAACGAGAAACATATCCTTAGTCCTTTTCAGGTACTTCAGGATGTTCTTGACCGCTGTCTAGTGTTCCATACCGGGATCACTTTGGTACCTCCCTACCAAACTAATGGCAAGGTTCACATCAGGTCTGGTACACAGCATGGCATACATAATAGAACCTATGGCTGAGGCATAGGGGATGACACTCATCTTTTCTCTATCTTCTGCCGTGGTCGGGGATTGAGCCGTGCTCATTCTCATACCTTGCAATACAGGCAAGAACCCTTTCTTGGACTGATCCATATTGAACTTCTTCAATATCTTATGAAGGTATGTGCTTTGTGAAAGACAAATAAGGCGTCTCGATCTATCTCTATAGATCTTGATGCCTAATATATAAGTAGCTTCTCCAAGGTCCTTCATTGAAAAACTCTTATTCAAGTAGGCCTTTATGCTCTCCAAGAATTCTATATCATTTCCCATCAGCAGTATGTCATCCACATATAATATGAGAAATGCTATAGAGCTCCCACTCAGTTTCTTGTAAATACATGCTTCTCCCCAAGTCTGTATAAACCCAAATGCTTTGATCACATCATTAAAGCGAATATTCCAACTCCGAGATGCTTGCACCAGCCCGTAGATCGAGCGCTGGAGCTTGCATACCTTGTTAGCATTTTCAGGATCGACAAAACATTCTGGCTGCATCATATACAACTCTTCCTTGAGGAAGCCATTAAGAATTGCCGTTTGACGGCCATTAGCCATATCTCATAATCATAGAATGCGGCAATCGCTAACATGATTCGGACGGACTTCAGCATCGCTACGGGAGAGAAAGTCTCATCGTAGTCAATCCCTTGAACTTGTCGATAACCTTTAGCGACAAGCCGAGCCTTATAGATGGTCACATTACCATCCGCGTCAGTCTTCTTCTTAAATATCCATTTATTTTCTATGGCGTGCCGATCATCGGGCAAGTCCACCAAAGTCCACACTTTGTTTTCATACATGGATCCTATCTCGGATTTCATGGCTTCAAGCCATTTGTTGGAATCCGGGCCCGCCATCGCTTCTTCATAGTTTGAAGGTTCACCATTGTCTAACAACATGATTTCCATGACTGGGTTGCCGTACCATTATGGTGCGTAACGTGTCCTTGTGGACCTTCGTAGTTCAGTAGTAACTTGATCTGAATCTTCATGATCATCATCATTGACTTCCTCCCCTATCGGTGCAGGCACCTCAGGAACAATTTCCCGCGCTGCGCTACTTTCCGGTTCGAGAGGGGTGACTGTCACCTCATCAAGTTCTACTTTCCTCCCACTCACTTCTTTCGAGAGAAACTCTTTCTCCAGAAAGGATCCATTCTTGGTAACGAAGACCTTGCCTTCAGATCTGAGGTAGAAGGTGTACCCAATCGTTTCCTTTGGGTATCCTATGAAGACACATTTTTCCGATTTGGGTTCGAGCTTTTCAGGTTGAAGTTTCTTGACATAAGCATCGCAACCCCAAACTTTCAGAAATGACAGCTTAGGTTTCTTGCCAAACCAAAGTTCATACGGTGTCGTCTCAACGGATTTTGATGGAGCCCTATTTAAAGTGAATGCGGCAGTCTCTAAAGCATAACCCCAAAAATACAGCGGTAAGTCGGTGAGAGACATCATAGATCGCACCATGTCCAACAGAGTACGATTTCAATGTTCGGACACACCATTACGCTGAGGTGTTCCGGGCGGTATCAATTGTGAAACAATTCCACAGTTTCTTAGGTGTGTGCCAAATTCATTACTTAAATATTCACCCCCACGATCCGATCGTAAGAACTTTATTTTTCCGTCACGTTGATTCTCAACCTCATTCTGAAATTCCTTGAACTTTTCAAAGGTCTCAGACTTGTGTTTCATTAAGTAGACATACCCATATCTACTTAAGTCACCTGTGAGGGCGAGAACATAACGATAGCCTCCGCGAGCTTCAACACTCATTGGACCGCACACATCGGTATGTATGATTTCCAATAAGTTGGTCGCTCGCTCCATTGTTCCGGAGAACGGAGTCTTGGTCATCTTGCCTAAGAGGCATGATTCGCACGTGTCAAATGATTCATAATCAAGAGACTCTAGAAGTCCATCTGCATGGAGCTTCTTCATACGTTTGACACCAATATGACCAAGGCGGCAATGCCACAAGTATGTGGGACTATCATTATCAACTTTACATCTTTTGGCATTCACACTATGAATGTGCGTAACATCACGTTCGAGATTCATCAAAAATAAACCATTGACCAGCGGGGCATGACCATAAAACATATCTCTCATATAAATAGAACAACCATTATTCTCGGATTTAAATGAGTAGCCATCTCGCATCAAACGAGATCCAGATACAATGTTCATGCTCAAAGCTGGTACTAAATAACAATTATTAAGGTTCAAAACTAATCCCGAGGGTAGATGTAGAGGTAGCGTGCCGACGGCGATCACATAGACCTTGGAACCATTCCCGACGCGCATCGTCACCTCGTCCTTCGCCAGTCTCCGCTTATTCCGCAGCTCCTGCTTTGAGTTACAAATGTGAGCAACTGCACCGGTATCAAATACCCAGGAGCTACTACGAGCGCTGGTAAGGTACACATCAATAACATGTATATCATATATACCTTTGACGTTGCCGGCCTTCTTATCTGCTAAGTATTTGAGGCAGTTCCGCTTCCGGTGACCCATTCCCTTGCAATAAAAGCACTCTGTCTCAGGCTTGCTTCCATTCTTTGGCTTCTTCCCGGCAACTGGCTTACCGGGCGTGGCAACTCCTTTGCCGTCCTTCTTGAAGTTCTTCTTACCCTTGCCTTTCTTGAACTTAGTGGTTTTATTCACCATCAACACTTGATGCTCTTTCTTGATCTCCACCTCCGCTGATTTCAGCATTGAATACACTTCGGGAATGGACTTCTCCATCCCTTGCATATTGAAGTTTAACACGAAGCTCTTGTAGCTAGGTGGGAGCGACTGAAGGATTCTGTCAACGACCGCTTCGTCTGGGAGATTCATTCCCAACTGAGACAAGCGATTGTGCAACCCAGACAACTTGAGTATGTGTTTGCTGACAGAACTATTCTCCTCCATCTTACAACTGTAGAATGCGTTGGAGACATCATATCTCTCAACTCGGGCATGAGCTTGGAAAACCATTTTCAGCTCTTGGAACATCTCATATGCTCCGTGGTGCTCAAAACGCTTTTGGAGCCCTGATTCTAAGCTATAGAGCATGCCACACTGAACGAGGGAGTAATCATCACAACGAGACTGCCAAGCGTTCATAACATCTTGGTTTGCCGGGGCGGGAGCGTCACCTAGCGGTGCTTCTAGGACATAAGTTTTCTTGGCAGCTATGAGGATGATCCTCATGTTACGGACCCAATCCGTATAGTTGCTACCATCGTCTTTCAGCTTGGTTTTCTCTAGGAACGCGTTGAAGTTGAGGGTGACATGAGCGTGGGCCATTGGATCTACAAGACATGTTGTAAAGATTTTAGACTAAGTTCATGACAATTAAGTTCATCTAATCAAATTTAATGAACTCCCACTCAGATAGACATCTCTCTAGTCATCTAAGTGAAACATGATCCGAATCGACTAAGCCGTGTCCAATCATCACGTGAGACGGACTAGTTATCAACGGTGAACACCTTCATGTTGATCGTATCTTCTATTCGACTCATGTTCGACCTTTCGGTCTTCTGTGTTCCGAGGCCATGTCTGTACATGCTAGGCTCGTCAAGTGAACCCTAAGTGTATTGCGTGTGTAAATCTGGCTTACACCCGCTGTATGCGAACGTTAGAGCCTATCACACCCGATCATCACGTGGCGCTTCAGAACAACGATCCTTAGCAACGATGCACAGTTAGGGGAAACACAATTCTTGAAATTTTAGTGAGATATCATCTTATTTACTACCGTCGTTCTAAGCAAATAAGATGCATAAACATGATAAACATCACATGCAATCAAATAAAGTGACATGATATGGCCAATATCATTTTGATCCTTTGATCTTCATCTTCGGGGCACCATGATCATCTTTGTCACCGGCATGAAACCATGATCTCCATCATCGTGTCTTCATGAAGTCGTCTCGCCAAAATATTACTTCTACTACTATGGCTAACGTTTAGCAATAAAGTAAAGTAATTACATGGCGTTATTCAGTGACACGCAGGTCATGCAAAAAATAAGACAACTCCTATGGCTCCTGCCGGTTGTCATACTCATCGACATGCAAGTCGTGATTCCTATTACAAGAACATGATCAATCTCATACATCACATATATCATTCATCACATCTTTTGGCCATATCACATCACATAGCACATGCTGCAAGAAAAAGTTAGACGTCCTCTAATTGTTGTTGCAAGTTTTTACGTGGCTGCTATAGGTTTCTAGCAAGAACGTTTCTTACCTACGCCAAAAACACAACGTGATATGTCAATTTCTATTTACCCTTCATAAGGACCCTTTTCATCGAATCCGATCCGACTAAAGTGGGAGAGACAGACACCCGCCAGCCACCTTATGCAACTAGTGCATGTCAGTCGGTGGAACCAGTCTCACGTAAGCGTACGTGTAAGGTCGGTCCGGGACGCTTCATCCCACGATGCCGCCGAATCAAGATTGGATTAGTAGCAGTAAGAGAATTGAACAAAATCAACGCCCACAACTTGTTTGTGTTCTACTCGCGCAAGATGCTACACAAAGACCTAGCTCAGATGCCACTGTTGGGGAACGTAGTATAATTCAAAAAAATTCCTACGCTTCACCAAGATCAATCTAAGGAGTCATCTAGCAACGAGCATAAAAGAGTGCATCTACATACCCTTTGTAGATCGCGAGCGGAAGCCTTCAAGAGAACGTGGATGATGGAGTCGTACTCGTCGTGATCCCTATCACCGATGATCCCAGCGCCGAACGGACGACACCTCCGCGTTCAACACACGTACGGTGCAGCAACGTCTCCTCCTTCTTGATCCAGCAAGGGGGGAGGAGAGGTTGATGGAGACCTAGCAGCACGACGGCGTGGTGGTGGATGCAACGGGAAAAGCTGCAGAGCTTCGCCAAGGACCTGCGGGAGGAGGGAGAGGTGTAACGGGGGGGGGGGGAGGCGCCAGGGGCTCAGGTGCGGCTGCCCTCTCTCCCCCACTATATATAGGGGCCAGGGGGCGCCGGCCCTAGGAGATGGGATCTCCTAGGGGGGGCGGCGGCCAGAGGGGGAGCCTTGCCCCCAAGGCAAGGGGGGCGCCCCCACCCCTAGGGTTTCCAACCCTAGGTGCAGGGGGAAGGACCATGGGGGTGCGCCAGCCCACTATGGGCTGGTCCCCCTCCCCCTACGGCCCATGGGGTCCTCTGGGATGGGTGGCCCCACGCGGTGGACCCCCGGGACCCTTTCGGTGGTTCCGGTACACTACCGGTGACCCCCGGAACTCTCCCGATGACCGAATCTAGACTTCCTATATATCATTCTTTACCTCCGGACCATTCTGAAACTCATCGTGACGTCCGGGATCTCATTCGGGACTCCGAACAACATTCGGGTTACCGTGTGCATAGATCTCTACAACCCTAGCGTCACCGAACCTTAAGTGTGTAGACCCTACGTGTCGTGGAATTAGCACGGCAGATGTCCGGTTTAGCGGACTTGATGATGGAACCATCACACGGGTTAGCTTGAAGGGGTTCATAGCACACAAAGGACACAGAGAGTTTATACTAGTTCGGCCCCTTCGATGAAGGTAAAAGCCTACGTCTAGTTGGTTTGCTATTGCTTGGGCGTCGGTTTACAGGGAGCGGATCGCTTGCCTGTAGTCTCGACGGGCTGATTCTTGCTTGTCCCTGAACCGTCGCCGGGTCGTCCCTTTATATTGAGGCGACGCCTGGTCCGGTTTACAGAGTCCCGAGGCCGACTCATACTTGTGTCCGCCTCGGTCTCTGTTCTTTCTTCCTTATCCCTCAAGTTACATCATTGGGCGGTTTACAAGCCACGACTCTTTACATGGGCCCTAAGATCTAACGGGCCGTAGTTTTTACTGAATATTACAACCAAACATATTATAACTGAGCCGGTTTACACTAGCCGGTTCATACCTGCTAGTCATATCCCTGACATTAGGCCCCAGAATGATTTGAACTTGTTCATATCAATCTCCCTTGTCTTGCATAATTTTCTTCTGTGTCTTCTCATTTTTGTAAACCGGCTCTGACGTCATCTTCGAGAATCATTGAATCTGACCGTGACATCATCTCCGCATTTAACGCTGCGAGCTGTACTGCAGCTTTGTTTAATGGTTATCCCGAAAATCGAGGCGTCAAAGGGATCTTTATCCGATCTTTGCTCCCTCGAATCCCGCACCTGTCGCTTCGTTTTGACCTTCCCTTATAAATACCGCCATCCTCATTCGTTTTATCTCCTTCTCGCATCTTCTCCCTCCGTCCGTCGCCCGAGCTTCAAGACGCCATTGACGCATGAGCTCGAACCGCCGCCGTCGACCGCCGAGTCTGAGACTTCACTGGCCGCTGCATCAACCTGACCTTTGACCAGAGAACTCCGCCGTTGTCCTCCACTGTTCCAGGTACGTCTTTTCTTCCTCAATATAGATCTGCATCCTCTAGGGTTCTTCCCTGTTCTTCCGCCATTAGGGCCTTTAACGAAAGCTTCATCTTGTTCCTCTTGGACGCTCGTTTCGCAGAAAGTTTTTGACCTTTATGCCCAGTTCTTTAGGTCTTTTACCTTTGTTCCACTAGTATTTGCTTTAGATCTCGCCACTTATACTTATCCTGTAGATTCATCTGCTCCGCATAAGACCCTTGTGTTTCTTCCCGTATTTTCATATATTTATTTTTCTTTTCTCACATACTCAGATCTGTTCTGCCTTAGTTGTCTGTCGAAACTTGTTTCTTCCCTTTGTAAATCTGCTAAGTATACTCCGGTTTATACTGTCATGCCCTGTTCCTGTAATTTTTTTGAAGTTGAACGTGACGGTTTAGCGGTTCCTTGTTTGCTGTTTTGAACCGGTAATGACATAGCTCCCTGTTATTGCCGGTTTAACCATATCATTAGTCCTCAGTCTAAACCGTTGCGTAATCTTCGTAGATATCTTCCGGTTTATACTGTTGTACCCGCATAATCCGTTTTTTGCACTTTATCTTTTTCAGTACTTGTCCTTCTGTCATTATGGCCAAACAGTTTGTCTCTTGTGATTGGGTCCCTTCCATCATCACCGAAGAAGACTTGGTCAAAATTGCTGAAATTGGTACTTTAGGTCCTCAATCCGTTTTGAAATGGCGGGCTCCAGGAAATGAATGCCCTCCTACTCCCAGGCAAGGGGAGGTTATTGTCTTCTTTGACCACATATCTCGAGGCTTCACCCCCCCGGTTCAAAGTTCTTCCGGGACGTTCTTGCTGCCTTCCAACTCCATCCTCAGGATATTGGGCCCAACTCTATTTCAAATATCTGTGACATCCAAGTATTTTCAGAGGTGTATCTGCAAGAAGAACCGTCTGTTGATCTGTTCCGGGACTTTTTTCACTTGAACCGGCGTACGGAGTTCACTAGCGGACCGCATCAGGAACTCGGCGGTGTTAGTATCCAGAAAAGGAGAGATGTTGTCTTTCCCCACACCGCTCTCCACACGCACCCAAAGGAGTGGAACAAATCATGGTTTTACTGTGTTGATACTTCTCCTGAAGGGGAGAACCCACTGCCGGGTTATCGTGAGCACCGTATTCCGGAGGATCATCCTCTACCATAACGACTCAGCTCTGTCGAACGGACCCGGTTTGCGTCCCAGCTTTCCAGATTGAAAGCTTTTATGGCCAACGGTTTAATAGGAACCGATTTTATGCGCTGTTGGCTCTCTTGGAGCATTCTTCCCTTGAGTCAGCGATCGCAGTTGATGTGCCAGTATTCTGGTAAACCGGATGACCCTCAACGGTTTACCAAGGAAAAACTCTCTGAATCGGAGGTTATAGAATCAGCTAAGAAGATGCTCAACGTATCCTTAGCAGACTGCAGCAAAGTCGGGTTAGCCCCGTATTATAAGAAGAATAAGCTGCCTGCGGTAAGTTTTGCTTTGTCCTGTATTTGCAACCCGTTCCTTTAAACCATCCTTTCAATTGTCTTTCCTTCTTTTGAATAGGCTGATGATCCTTTCTGGAAGAGAAAGCCTCAGGAGAAAACCGGCAAACAAGCACGCCGGAAGACCTTTGCTAACAAGAAAAGAAAGGCAGCTGTTGACTCCAGCTCTCACGCCGAGGATGATGATCCGGATTCCGAGGTATGAATTAATCCGGTTTGAATTTGCTTTCTTGTACTCATATCTGTATCTAATGATAACTTTCCACACGAGTTGGCAGAAGGTGATAAACCGGCCGAAGTTGAGGTAACTATCCTTTCTTCCGATTCAGAACCTCTTCCACAAAAAAGTCGTCGGACCGTCCGGAAATACCAATTTTCTCATTCTTATGCTAACTGGATCCTAATTTTCTTTCGAAGAAACAACAGCATGAAGCTCTTCGCCGGACCACTCGCCATAGCGGCTTGGCAGCGGAATCATCCGAGATTTCTCTAACTCCAGCTCAGAAGCATCTCACTGAGGTGATACTTTCTCCGACTCTTCTTCATACCAAGGCCGGGCTTATCCGAAAACCTCTTAAACCGTCTGATCCTGATTATCAGGAGACTCCATTATCCTCCTCTGGTGAATCAACCGCTACACAACTTCCCCCATTGAAAACTGTCCCAGGGTAAGTCTTTTTAACATTTCCGGTTTATGATTACCTTTTTGCTTCGCAATTTTAACTCATTCTGCAACTTTTTTCCAGCAAGCCAAAGCCTAGCAAAAGACAAAAGGCAAACAAACCCCTTGCTGAGACTTCAGCAGATGATCCGACGGTTGATCCGGCAATGACCGTTCCTTCAGAAGGCGAACCCAGAGCTCCTCTTGAAGATCCTACGCCTACGGATCATATCTCAGTACCCGAGAATCCTACTGCTGAAGATGTCCACAATCCGTCAAGTCCTGCCCGGGCCAACTCTCCTCAAGTTAATCCGGCATCTCCCAATCCGGCTCTGTCGGTGTACTAGAGTAGGGGTACCTTAGTATCCCGACTTGTGCACGGGCAGTAGCAGCCTCCCGTGGTCTGGCTCACCACGCGCCCGCCAAAGCCCACTCTGGCCCCCTTTGAAGCCATTCAAGAACAAAGTATACAAGTCAGAAGATCAAGGCCCCGACAAGAGGAGCTTGCCGGGAAGGCTGTTCCAAGCACAAGACCACTCCATTTTCGCAAGACCCTGGCAAGAGGAGCTTGCCAGGGAGACCAGGAAACAACACTTCAGAAGATATATCGTGGCGCATCGTGCGCCACGGCAGGACCCGGAGAGCGACAAACTTCCGGGCCCGGCAAGATAGCAACCCCGGCAAGGTGCTTGCCGGGGGAGGCTTCCACTGTGTGCCTGCGCTCCAGCTCATCTGGCCACGCGTCGCCCTGGGGACCTTCCAGGGGCACGTGGCAGATGGCTGTGCAGCCTGGGGTACACGATGGCGAGCCGCGGTGACGAAGCCATCGTCGTGGCGGACGGAGACGCCCGGGCAGGCGCTTTTGGGGTGATGGCGACGGGCATTCAATGCCTTTGTCCCCCACCGTCTGAGTTAGGTATAGATCACTGTACAACCACTGTGCATACACTGTTCATGCACTGTTCCATCTACCACCAAATTTACACTTTTACCCTCCTCTACGTTGACACCTGTCGGTGACCCCTTTGAACTATAAAAGGAGGCCCATGCACAACGTAGAGGCGGTTCGAGCCCAGAAACTCGATCGCTCCCTCGCTCGGTGTAGCTATTACTGCAGATCTTCAAGCTCCCGAGCCCAAGAACTCAATACAACCAAAGCAGGAGTAGGGTTTTACGCGTCCGCGCGGCCCGAACCTGGGTAAACTGCCCGCGTGTGCCCCTCGATCCGCTCTTCGTGTTCCCTCCGCTCCCTCACCGTACCGTAGAAGGGGCTCCGGTCCCATAGGTGTTCGTGGGTGGTCAGTTTCCCCGACATCTTTGGCGCGCCAGGTTGGGGGCGTCGAGGTTGTGCGAACCTGATCCGGCGCTCACGCGGGTGCAGTCTTCATCAACCTCTCCAGCTTCATCAACCTCATCGACTACATCAACATGCCTCCGAAGAAGAAGGTTTCGGAGGTCGGAGGCCCGTCTGCGTCGATCCCGCCACCACCAGAACCAACGGTTGGTGGGGTAGACGCTGGCAGAGGGGTGGACGTCGGCGAGGACACTCGCGGCGCCGCCAAGTCTAAAGACAAGACGGACGACCGGGCGAACTCCAAGACCTCGGCGTCCGTGCACGCACCATGTCCCTCTCAGGAGGTGCCGGACCAGCAGCGACGTGGTACCGGAGGTACCATACGCTTGCTGGGACGAGGACAAGCCGGTGGGTCGCGGGATGCTCAAGGCCAGCGCGCTGGTACGAGCAAGGCGCGGTCGCCGGGGCGGGACCCTGCTCCTCCTAACCCTGTTAGAAGTCCGAGCATATCTCGCTCCTCGCATCGCTCGCCACCGCTTCCCTCCTCTCCAGCAGAAGCTCTTGCTAGAGCCCAACTGCTCCTCGACTTCCCTCTAGCGGCGGACAAGGCCGAAGACTGGAGGGCTACGATCCAGAGCGTCATCGCCTTCGCCAACAACGACACGCCGCAGTAGCCGGCGACATCACGACCGCGGCAAGTCGACCAAGCGAAGGCCGATGGAGACAAGACCGCCGGGGGTGCGACTACCGTGCACTGCCCGCCGCGGAAGCAGAAATCGCCAGTTCGCCGGATCAACGCCGACGACGACTCCACGGCATCGTCGGATCCGCGAGCTCGCCGTGATCAGCGCCGAGTCCTTGACGACAGGCGGCAAGAGGACGCTCGAACTCGTATCGAGCGTCGAAGAGAAGCCCGAAGACAGTCCGATCAGCGCGCTGGGACCGCTGTCGACATGCACGTGCCCGGTGAACCAGGCGACTTGCCGTACACGGCAGGCTGCCCTGCGTTCACCCGAGAGCTGCGGCAAGTCCAGTGGCCCAGCATGAAGAACTTTAAGCCCGACGTACCCGAGAAGTACGATGGCAAGACGCACCCCTCGGAGTTCCTCAGCATCTACACCATTGCGGTGCAGGCTGCCGGAGGACGCGACGAGAAGATTCTAGCCAATTACTTCCCGCTCGTGCTTAAGCCAAACGTCAGGTCTTGGCTTATGCATTTGCCGGAAAACTCCATCTCATCCTGGGCAGATCTGTGCCACCAATTCGTCGGCGCCTTCACGGGCGGCCACAAACCCCACGGCCAGGAGAGCGATCTCCACATCCTTGCCCAGAAGGAGGGAGAGTCACTGCGGAAGTATATCCAGAGGTTCAGCCGCGTTCAGCACAACATTCCCGATGTCCACCCTGCCGCGGTTATCAGCGCGTTCCACCAGAATGTGCGTAACCGCCGGATGAGGGAAGAGATGGCGATGACCAAGATCCGGGACGTCAATGAGCTTTACGCTCTGGCTGACAAGTGTGCGCGTGCTGAGGAGGGGAGAAGACTCCCCGGAGAGGATACTGGAGCAGGAGGAACAGACAGCGAGGATGCCGCCCCGGCAAGGAAAAGCCGGCAGCGGAACAACAAAAAGAAGAAGAACAAGGAGGTACTAGTTGTCGAGCAGTCCGGCAAGGAGGCTGCCGCCAAGAAGACACAGGCTGGTGGCTCCGGCAAGGAGTCCGCCCCTGTAGCGGCAGCCGACAAGCAGGACGGCTCCGACAAGCAGTACTGCAAGATCCATCGCACCAAGGGCCACGATCTCCAGAACTGCAAGAGAGTAGAGTACCTCGTAGAGCAGCAGAAGGCTGAATACGAGCGACGCGACAAGGAGAAGGCCCAAGGAGGCGGAGGAGAACCCAGCAAGAAGCGGCCGTTCAATGGCCGGGAAGGGCGCCGCGGCAAGGCTAAGCAGCGGCAAGGAGACAGGCCTCCCCGGGGCCGCGACAAGGACGAAGATGAAGATGATGACGAGGACATGGATGAAGGAGACAACAGCGAGCAGGAGTTCCAGAAGGCCACAGAAGTTCTGTGTGTCGACGGAGGTGCCTCTCTGCACACTTCCCACCGCCAACTCAAGCAATGGGTGCGGGAAGTGAATGCAGCTGAGCCACCCGTCGAGTCGCACAGGCTGCTGAAATGGTCCGGCACGCCCATCATCTTCGACCTTGAGGACCACCCTGACCGTACAACTGCGGTCGGGTGCTTGCCGATGTTGGTTTCACCAACTATCCGCAATCTCAAGGTCACCAAGATGTTGGTTGACGGCGGGGCCGGCCTCAACTTGATCTCCTCCGCTGTGATCAAGAAGCTGCAGATCCCCGACAGCGAGCTCGAGGAAACCGGGACGTTCCAAGGAATCAACCCGGGAAGGAGCAAGCCGAAGGGGAAGATCACGCTGCCAGTGACCTTTGGCGGAGAGCTCAGCTTCAGGACGGAGAGGATAACGTTCGACGTTGCCGATATCCCATTGCCATATAATGGGATACTTGGCCGTCCTGCGCTCGCCAAGTTCATGGCAGCTTCCCACTACGCATATAACATGCTCAAGATGCCGGGGCCGATAAGCGTCATCTCTGTCCCCGGCGACAAGAAGGACGCGCTTATCTGCGCCGACAGGATCTACCGGGACGCAGCAGCCGCGGCAGACAGCAAGACACTTGCCGCTGAAGCTCCCGGGGGGAAGACCAAGACCAAATCCGGCAAGAGCTCTGGAGCCCACTCCGGCAAACGCACCTCTTCGGAGTGCTGCGCTGCCGTCGAGGACGCACCATCGAGCTCCACCGGCAAGTGCAAGAAAGGAATGGCAGCTGCACCGGCAACCAAGAAGGTGTCCGCCAAGGAGGACGGCACTGGTGGTACCTTCACCATCAGTGCTACGCTCGACCCCAAATAGGAAAGCGCGCTCATTGCCTTCCTGCGGGCGAATATCGACGTGTTTTCATGGCAACCGTCTGACATCCCCGGCGTTCCCAGGAAGGTAATTGAGCACAAGCTTGCTGTTTGTCCTCACACGCGGCCCGTCAAACAGAAGGTCAGGAAGCAAGCTGTGGAGCGCCAAGAGTTCATTGCCGAGGAGATAAAGAAGATGGAAGCAGCAGGCCTGGTTAGAGGCGTACTCCATTCTACATGGTTGGACAATCCAGTTGTCGTGCGAAAGGCTAATGGGAAATGGAGACTTTGTATAGACTTCACCGATGTGAATAAAGCTTGTCCCAAGGATCCTTTTCCCTTGCCGCGCATCGACCAGATTGTTGACTCCATGGCTGGATGTGAGTTGCTTTCATTTCTCGATGCATACTCAGGTTACCACCAGATATTCATGGTTGAGGAAGATGAAGAGAAGACTGCATTCATTACTCCATGTGGCACATACTGCTTCATACGCATGCCCTTTGGATTGAAGAATGCGGGCTCAACATTTGCAAGGGTGGTCCACACTGCTTTTGAGCCACAGATACACAGGAATGTAGAAGCCTACATGGATGATATAGTGGTCAAGAGCAAGAGCAAGGATACCCTGATTCAAGACCTAGAAGAAACCATTGAGAATCTACGCAAGATACAACTCAAGCTGAACCCCGAGAAGTGCGTCTTCGGAGTCCCCTCCGGCAAGCTTCTCGGGTTCTTCGTGTCCCAAAGGGGGATTGAAGCCAATCCCGACAAGATAAAAGCCATCGAGCAGATTGAAGCCCCGAAGCGCGTCAAGGACGTAAGGAGACTTGCTGGTTGTGTGGCTGCCCTCAGCAGGTTCATTTCAAAGTCTGCAGAATGCGCCCTGCCTTTCTTCAAAATCTTGAAAAAGGCAGGTCCTATGAAATGGACTCCGGAAGGGGAGGTAGCGCTGCAAGACTTGAAAGGATACCTGTCCTCCACTCCAATACTTGTCGCACCTAAGCCACAAGAGAAGTTGCTGCTTTACCTAGTGGCAACCAATCAAGTGGTTAGTGCTGCGTTAGTAGCGGAGAGGGAGGCAGATGAGGAACCCACATCCCCGGCAAGCGCATCCAGCGACAAGCAGGGGGTTTCACCGACAAGCTCTGGCCCCGACAAGGACAAGTCTACGCAGGAACAAGGAGAAGTGCGAAAGAAGATGGTGCATCGCCCAGTTTATTTTGTAAGTTCCCTCTTGCAGGGGGCTAGATCAAGATACTCTGGGGTGCAGAAGTTACTTTTCGGCCTCCTCATGGCCTCAAGAAAGCTACGCCATTACTTCCAAGCACACGAGATAACAGTGGTCACTCGCTTTCCGTTGAAGAGGATATTACAAAATCCAGAAGCGACAGGCAGGATCGTCGAGTGGGCACTGGAGCTGTCGAGCTTTGGTCTCAAGTTTGAGAGTACTTCAACTATACAGAGCAGAGCTTTGGCAGAATTCATAGCAGAGTGGACACCAACACCAGATGAAGAAGTTCCAGAGACAAGCATCCCCGTCCAAGAGGCAAGCAAAGAGTGGATAATGTACTTCGATGGTGCCTTCTCGCTGCAAGGCGCCGGCGCTGGCGTGTTACTCATAGCGCCCACCGGAGAGCACCTCAAGTACGTTGTTCAGATGCACTTTCCCAAGGAGCAAGCGACGAACAATACTGCTGAGTATGAAGGTTTGCTCGCCGGTCTCAGAATCGCGGCCGAACTTGGGATCAAGAAGTTGATTGTGCGGGGAGATTCACAATTGGTGGTCCGACAAGTAAACAAGAGTTACCAGAGTCCCTTGATGGAAGCTTATGTCGATGAAGTGAGGAAGCTTGAAGAACACTTTGAAGGCTTGCAGATGGAGCACGTTCCAAGAGCTCAGAACGATGTCGCAGATAGCCTCTCAAAGTGTGCTGCAATGAAGTTACCTGTGGAACCATGAGTCTTCGTGCTTAAGCTAACTCAGCCATCCGTCACACCATCAGTTGGGCAAAGCAAGAAGAGGAAGTTGGTCTCCGGCGACTACTTGCCGGCGGATCTTCCTGAAGCCGCCGCCAAGGTCCCCAAGAACAACAACCAAGATGCTGAGGAACAGTCTGCTCCTGCGGACCCAAGGGTCGGTAAAGTTGAAGCAGGCGTTCCCGGCAAGCCTTGCCCCGACAGGCTTGCCGGGGAACCCTCAGCTCCGGCGGAGCCGCAGGTTCTTGCCGTAGAAGCTGAGGTTCCCGTAGCAGCCCTGATGCCTTTAGTCCTTGTTGTTGAGCCTCAAGCTCCAGCATGGGCACAACAAATCGTCCGCTTTCTCCGAACTGGAGAACTTCCCGATGAGCCAGAAGAGATAGAAAGAATAACCAGGCAGTCAAGTATGTACCAGTTCATTGGTGATGAACTGTACAGAAGAAGGCTCTATGGTGTCAGACTGGAGTGCATTTCCCAGGAAGATGGACAGAAGCTGTTGGCTGAGATACATGGAGGCATATGTGGCCACCACATTGGCGCAAGAGCGCTTGCCGGGAAGGCGTTCCGGCAAGGTTTCTTTTGGCCAGAAGCCCTCCAAGATGCAACTGCACAAGTAACCAAGTGTGAAGCGTGCTAGTTCCATGCCAAGCAAATACACCAGCCAGCTCAAGCTCTCTAGACGATCCCTTTTGTCCTGGCCCTTTTCGGTCTGGGGGCTCGACATCCTCGGCCCCTTTCCCCGCGCAGTCGGGGGCTTTGAGTACTTGTACGTTGCAGTCGACAAGTTCACAAAGTGGCGAGAAGTGGAACCAGTGAGAAAGGTGACAGCACAGTCAGCAGTCAGGTTCTTCTGGTCAATAGTTTGCCGTTTCGGGATCCCTAACAGGATCATCACCGACAACGCCACACAGTTCACAAGTCGCACCTTCATGCAGTACGTCCAAGACCTTGGTGCCAAGGTCTGCTTCGCTTCTGTTGCTCACCCTAGGAGCAATGGCCAAGCGGAGAGAGCCAATGCTGAAGTGCTGCGCGGGCTCAAGACAAGAACCTTCGACAGGCTGCACAAGTGCGGAAGAAACTGGATAGAGGAGTTGCCGGCGGCTCTTTGGTCAATCAGGACGACACCAAATCGAGCCACTGGACATACACCCTTTGCTCTTGTCTATGGAGCAGAGGCAGTTCTCCCCACGGAACTCGTATACGGGTCTCCTCGAATGCTCGCTTACGACGAGCTCGAGCAAGAGCAACTGCACAAGATGATGCATTGCTCCTCGAGGAGGAACGTCTCCAGGCTGCTGTACGAGCTGCTCGATACCAGCAAGCCTTGCGTCGCTATCATAGCCACAAGGTCAAGGCTAGGAATCTCGAGGAAGGCGACCTTGTTCTTCGGCGCGTTCAGTCTGCCAAGAACTCCAACAAGTTGACGCCGAAGTGGGAAGGCCCTTATCGGGTGAGACAAGTCACAAGGCCCGGCGCTGTCTGCCTTGAGACCGAAGAAGGCTTATCGGTGAGCAACTCCTGGAACATAGAGCATCTTCGCAAGTTTCACCCGTAAGGGGTGGTTGCCGTGATCTGCTCCGGCAACCACCTTTTGTACAAGTCTTGCCACTGTTGCATGTAAACCTTTGTACAAAGCCGGGCGCAGACCCCGCGCATCAGTAAAACTTTTGTGCTTCGCACCATTTGTCATTTCATGCCTTTCTTTTTACTTGTATGTATCATCTAACACGTTGTGCAGCACACATCCTCGGTAAGCAGTGACAGACCGCCAGGCTCTATACTTGTGTTTCCTCCTCTTTTCCTTCCTCTTTTAAACAGAAGAAGTGTTCCTCGCGCACAAGTTTGCCGGGGGGAGGAGACAGTGGTATGGACCAAGTGCTGTTCAAGAAAGGGAAGCCTTGCCGGGAAGCAAACAATCCATGAGAGATAACGGCAAGGAAAGCGGGAAGAAGGAAGCCTAGTCTCTACGGTCTCCATCGACCCTCTGGATCTTGCCCGCCTTGGCTACGATATGGGCGACTTGTGCCTTCAACGCCTCCTGGTCGGCTTCGGGCGGCAAGGTCCGGAGGACATTGACGAGGTTGATCCCGGGGTTGCGGTAGACAATCTTCGACAACACCCGCTCCATAGTACCCATGCAAAGCCGGCGTGCCTCGTCAGCCAGCTGCGCGGGGATCTTCTCCCGTAGCTGCGCGAGCGCCGGCGCCACCCCTCTGAAGAACAGGCTCAGCTTGGCGCTGTGGGGGAGGCTCTCGTCGGGGGAGTACGCGAGGTGCTCCGCCCTCAACGCCACCATCTCCCTGTCGATGTTGGCAGCGGAGGCGACGAGCTCCTCGGTCCACTGCTCCACCGTCCGCTGGAAGTGGTTTTGCGAGACGGCGGCGCTTTCCAGCAAGGCTCTCTCAGTACGGAGATCGTCCTTCAGCTTCGTCTCGCGGTCCCGGGCGGCGTCAAGCGAGTCGGTGAGAGTGGAAACCTTCAGCTCCAAGTCAGCGATGGAGTCCTTGACGTCGTTGAGCTCTTTCCCCTTCTCGGAGAGGCGGACTTGCAGCTCCGAGTTGGTGTGGGCGTCCTTCTCCCGCGCCACATTGAGCTCAGCGATCCTGTCCTCACTCGCCTTCAAGTTCGACTCCATCTGCGCCACCCTGGCCTCCAGATCCCTCTTGGCGGTCTCTGCGGCAGCGGCGGCATCCCTCGCCTCCTGCAGAGCCCCGCCAATGGCCTGCTCACGAGCGGCGAGGTCGTCCTCGTGGCTGTCGAGGTCGACCTTCCGCTGGTTGAGCTCTCCCTCCCGCCGAGACAGATCCTCGGCGGCCAATCGCTGCTGCTCCTCGACCTTGGCCTTTTTGAGGACGAATGCTTGCTGCGCCCCGGCAAGCTCTTCGCGCTCCTCCGCCAAGTTCCGGAGGGCCGCCTGGTTGACGGCACGGAGCTCCGCGGCGCGCTTCTCCAGGTCAGCACCAGCCTTGGCAGCCAGAGCCTCCCGGGACTCCAACTTAGCCTGCCTGGCCCGATACAAGGCCAGGAGTCGACGTAGGAGTTGCTCCTCTTCGGGCTCGTCGCTGCTGCCGGGTGCGTCAACAACCTTCAACCCGGCGGAGGCGAGAACTTCTCCGTCGAAGGTCTCTCCCTCCGCGGGTGCCCTTGAGGAGGACGCCCACGGGACTTGAATAAAGACCCCGTTGGCGGCCTCCAGATAGACACCCGACCCAGCCGCGGGGGCGGAGGGGTCGGCGGCCGGTGCAGCGTCCGGTGCTCCTGCGGCCTCCGGGCCAGCAGTGTGGTCGCCGGTCCCTTCCCCAGCTGCGGCGTCGGTGGTCGGGGTGGTCTCCTCGTCGGCTGGCTCGTCAGCACCAGCCATTCCCTCGTTGGTAGTGGCATCGCCAGCATTGCCGCGCACGTCCTCCTCGGCGATGGTCTCCGTCTCCATCGGCTCCGGGGCGGGCGGATCTAACAGAAGAAAAAGAAAGATAGAATCGTCAAGCAAATATCCAAAAAGAAGAGTTCAAAAGAAAGAAAGTACAAAGGTTTACCTGCGCGGGCCTCTTCGATAACTGGGTCCCTCGCCGGGGAATTCTCCCTTGGCGGCATAGTAGTGGCCCCTGCTGGCGGAGGGCCGCTTGCGCCTTCCCTTGGCGGGGTGCTCACCCTTGTCGGGCTGCTTGCCCTTGGCGGGGTGCTCGCCCTTGGCGGAGCGCTGTCCCTCGCCGGGGAGCTCATCCTTGGCGGGGAGGGTGGAACAGGCGGCTCGTCGGGGGCGGACTCTTGGTGCTCCTGCGGCTGCGGTTCCACTTCTGCACAAGACAACAAAACATTGATAAGGATAACTACCTCAAGCGCGCCCGACGAACAGAAAAATGAACAAAGGACTTACGCTGGGGGCTGCTCTTCGGAGCAGCAGGCTGGTCCGGCAAGTTTGTCGCTGGCGCATCCCCCGTCGCTGCGATAGGCTCGTCGTCCTCGAGATCAACCACAGGGATCTTGGCCCTCTTCGCCATCCTCTGGGTCAAGGTCCTGAAAGCCAAGCAAGATCAGAACCAAGCAAGAGAAATCAAGACAAAAGCAATGCAAATCAAAGGAAATAAAAATTGCGAGTACTTACTCTTCCTCCTCTTCATCGGAGCTGAGGGCGGAGAAGTCAAACTGCGCCTCACGTGCTCCAGCGCGAGGAGCTGGAGGAGAAGGCTCCCTCGGGCGCTTGGCGGGCTCCGGAGCTGTGGGTTGTGAAGACCCCGCTCCGGTCGTCCCCGAAGACCGAGGGGCGGAAGGAACACCAGAGCCGCTCCGGGAAGATCCCCCTCCGCTTGTCGCTCGAGCACGGGGCGCCTCCTTGGCGACCTTGCTCGTCGCGGGGGCGCGCGTTGCACGGCGCTTCGGCTGCTGTCGGGGCGTCGGTGGCCTCGTCGTCTCAGTGGACTTGCGGAGGCGCTTCTTCTGCGGTGGCGGAGGACTTGGCGGCGGTGGAGAGTTCTTCGAGGATGAGGAGGCGTCGTCATCAAGGTTCAGTGACCCGCCCGAGTCTTCGTCGGAATCGCCCGATTCGGCGTCCTCCTTGGCGGGTTCACTGGACTCAGTGCCTTGCCCGGCAGCCTCGCTCGTCCCGGCAGGCTCCCCGGCGGGCTCCCCGGCAAACTCCTCGGGCGCAATCTTCAGCAGCTTGAGGATTTCCTCCTCCTCGGCCTGGCTCACTGCGTCCGCTGCCTCTGCTTCATCCACAGTGTACCCAAATTCACCTGCGCCCGCAGCCGCGGCGGCCTCCTCCATCCTGCTAGCTATGTAGGCCACATCCCGGTCGGTGGTCGTCCGGGTGAGGCCCTTTTTCTCCTCGGCATTGCGTGGCTTTTCGACCAGGTTGTCGAAGAAGGCCTGCACGGTCTCCGCTGAAAGCACCAGCCAGGTGGGGACAACCCCGTGGGAATCGCACTCAGGCATCACCGCGCGGATGGCACTAAGGGCGGTATTGTTGCACAACGGAACTACTCCCCGGGACGGGGTGAACCACTCCTTGTGCCTGGGGTCATGTTTGAACAGCTCCCGGACCACCCCCTTCAGTTCCAAGACGGTGAAGTTATAGTTCAGCCCGGGGCACAGCCTTGTTGGGGAACGTAGTATTTTAAAATTTTCCTACGATCACGCAAGATCTATCTACCAGATGCATAGCAACGAGAGGGGAGAGTGAGTCTACGTACCCTCGTAGACCGAAAGCGGAAGCGTTAGAACAACGCGGTTGATGTAGTCGTACGTCTTCACGGCCCGACCGATCAAGCACCGAAACTACGGCACCTCCGAGTTCTAGCACACGTTTAGCTCGATGACGTCCCTCGAACTCCGATCCAGCCGAGTGTCGAGGGAGAGTTCCGTCAGCACGACGGCGTGGTGACGATCTTGATGTTCTACCGTCGCAGGGCTTCGCCTAAGCACCGCTACAATATTTATCGAGGAGAACTATGGTGGAGGGGGGCACCGCACACGGCTAAGAGATCAAGAGATCAATTGTTGTGTCTAGAGGTGCCCCCTGCCCCCGTATATAAAGGAGGGAGGGAGAGGCCGGCCCTAGAAGGGGCGCGCCAAGTGTGGGGAGTCCTACTAGGACTCCCAAGTCCTAGTAGGATTCCCATTTCCTTTCTGGAGTAGGAGAGAAGGAAAGAGGGGGAGAGGGAGAAGGAAAAGGGGGCTGCACCCCTTGTCCAATTCGGACCAGAAGGGGGCCACGCGCCTCCTTCCTTTTGGCCTCTCTCTCTATTCCCGTAACTCCCCGGTACTCCGAAAACACCCGAATCACTCGGAACCTTTCCGATGTCCGAATATAGTCGTCCAATATATCGATTTTTACGTCTCGACCATTTCGAGACTCCTCGTCATGTCCCCGATCTCATCCGGGACTCCGAACTCCTTCGGTACATCAAAACTCATAAACTCATAATAAAACTGTCATCGAAACCTTAAGCGTGCGGACCCTACGGGTTCGAGAACTATGTAGACATGACCGAGACACGTCTCCGGTCAATAACCAATAGCGGAACCTGGATGCTCATATTGGCTCCCACATATTCTACGAAGATCTTTATCGGTCAAACCGCATAACAACATACGTTGTTCCTTTTGTCATCGGTATGTTACTTGCCCGAGATTCGATCGTCGGTATCTCCATACCTAGTTCAATCTCGTTACCGGCAAGTCTCTTTACTCGTTCCGTAACACATCATCTCGTGACTAACTCATTAGTCTTTTGCTTGCAAGGCTTATTGTGATGTGTGTTACCGAGAGGGCCCAGAGATACCTCTCCGACAATCGGAGTGACAAATCCTAATCTCGAAATACGCCAACCCAACAAGTACCTTTGGAGACACCTGTAGAGTACCTTTATAATCACCCAATTACGTTGTGACGTTTGGTAGCACACAAAGTGTTCCTCTGGTATTCGGGAGTTGCATAATCTCATAGTCATAGGAACATGTATAAGTCATGAAGAAAGCAATAGCAATAAAACTAAACGATCAAGTTGCTAAGCTAACGGATGGGTCTTGTCCATCACATCATTCTCCTAATGATGTGACCCCGTTGATCAAATGACAACTCATGTCTATGGCTAGGAAACATAACCATCTTTGATCAATGAGCTAGTCTAGTAGAGGCATACTAGGGACACTCTGTTTTGTCTATGTATTCACACATGTACTAAGTTTCCAGTTAATACAATTCTAGCATGAATAATAAACATTTATCATGATATAAGGAAATAAATAATAACTTTATTATTGCCTCTAGGGCATATTCCCTTCAGTCTCCCACTTGCACTAGAGTCAATAATCTAGATCACATCACCATGTGATTAACACCAATAGTTCACATCACCATGTGACTAACACCCGTAGTTCTCATCGCCATGCGACCAATACCAAAAAGGGTTTACTAGAGTCAACAATCTAGTTCACATCGCCATGTGATTAACACCCAAAGAGTACTAAGGTGTGATCATGTTTTGCTTCGTGAGAGAAGTTTAGTCAGCGGGTCTGTTATATTCAGATCCGTATGTATTTTGCAGATTTCTATGTCTACAATTCTCTGCATGGAGCTACTCTAGCTAATTGCTCCCACTTTCAATACGCATCCAGATTGATACTTAGAGTCATCTGGATTTAGTGTCAAAGCTTGCATCAGCGTAACCCTTTACGACGAACTCTTTATCACCTCCATAATCGAGAAACATTTCCTTAGTCATCCAGTTACTAAGGATAATTTTGACCGCTGTACAGTGATCTACTCCTGGATCACTATTGTACCTCCTTGTCAAACTTATGGCAAGGTACACAAAATGTTTGGTACACAGCATGGCATACTTTATAGAACCTATGGCTGAGGCATAGGGAATGACTTTCATTCTCTCTATATTTTTCTGCCGTGGTCTAGCTTTGAGTCTTACTCAACTTCACACCTTACAAGTCAGGCAAGAACTCCTTCTTTGACTGATACATTTTGAACTACTTCAAAATCTTATCAAGGTATGTACTTATCGAAAGTCTTATCAAGCGTCTTGATCTATCTCTATAGATCTTGAAGCTCAATTTGTAAGCAGCTTCACCAAGGTCTTTCTTTGAAAAACTCCTTTCAAACACTCCTTTATGCTTTCTAGAAAATTCTACATCATTTCCGATCGACAATATGTCATTCACATGTACTTATCAGAAAGGTTGTAGTGCTCCCACTCACTTCTTGTAAATACTGGCTTCACCGCAAGTCTGTATAAATCTATATGCTTTGATCAACTTATCAAAACGTATATTCCAACTCCGAGATGCTTGCACCAGTCCATAGATGGATCGCTGGAGCTTGCACAATTTGCTAGCACCTTTAGGATTGACAAAACATTCTGGTTGCATCATATACAACTCTTCTTTAATAAATGCATTAAAGAACGCAGTTTCGTTATCCATTTGCCAGATTTCATAAAATGTGGCAATTGCTAACATGATTCGGACAGACTTAAGCATCGCTACGGGTGAGAAAGTCTCATCGTAGTCAACTCCTTGAACTTTGTTGAAAAACTTTCGCAACAAGTCGAGCTTTGTAAACAGTAACATTACCGTCAGCATCAGTCTTCCTCTTGAAGATCCATTTATTTTTTGATGGCTTGCCGATCATCGGGCAAGTCAACCAAAGTCCACACTTTGTTCTCATACATGGATCCCATCTCAGATTTCATGGCCTCAAGCCATTTTGCGGAATCTGGGCTCATCATCGCTTCCTCATAGTTCGTAGGTTCATCATGGTCCAGTAACATGACTTCCAGAACCGGGTTGCCGTACCACTCTGATGCGGAACGAACTCTGGTTGATCTACGAAGTTCAGCAGAAACTTGATCTGAAGTTTCATGATCATCATCATTAGCTTCCTCACTAATTGGTGTAGGAATCACTGGAACTAGTTTCTGTGATGTTCCACTTTCCAATTCGGGAGAAGGTACAATTACCGCATCAAGTTCTACTTTCCTCCCACTCACTTCTTTCGAGAGAAACTCCTTCTCTAGAAAGGATCCACTCTTAGCAACAAAGACCTTGCCTTCGGATCTGTGATAGAAGGTGTACCCAACAGTTTCTTTTGGGTATCCTATGAAGATTTACTTCTCCGATTTGGGTTCGAGCTTATCATGTTGAAACTTTTTCACATAAGCATCGCAGTCCCAAACTTAGAGAAATGACAGCTTAGGTTTCTCGTCAAACCACAGTTCATACGATGTCATCTCCATGGATTTAGATGGTGGCCTATTTAACGTGAATGTAGCTGTCTCTAATGCATAACTCCAAAAGCGATAGTTGTAGATCGGTAAGAGACATCATCGATCGCACCATATCTAATAAAGTACGGTTATGACGTTCGGACACACCATTACGCTGTGGTGTTCCGGGTGGCGTGAGTTGTGAAACTATTCCACATTGTTTCAAATGAAGACCAAACTCGTAACTCAAATATTCTCCTCCACGATTAGATCGTAGAAACTTTATTTTCTTGTTACGATGATTCTCTACTTCACTCTGAAATTCTTTGAACTTTTCAAATGTTTCAGACTTGTGCTTCATTAAGTAGATATACCCATATCTGCTCAAATCATCAGTGAAGGTCAGAAAATAACGATACCCGCCGCGAGCTTCAACACTCATTGGTCCGCATACATCAGTATGTATGATTTCCAACAACTCTGTTGCTCGCTCCACAGTTCCGGAGAACGGAGTTTTAGTCATCTTGTCCATGAGGCATGGTTCGCAAGCACCAAGTGATTCATAATCAAGTGATTCCAAAAGTCCATCACTATGGAGTTTCTTCATGCGCTTTACACCAATATGACCTAAACGGCAGTGCCACAAATAAGTTGCACTATCATTATTAACCTTGCATCTTTTGGCTTCAATATTATGAATATGTGTATCACACGATCGAGATCCAACAAACCATTTTCATTGGGTGTATGACCATAGAAGGTTTTATTCATGTAAACAGAACAACAATTATTCTCTAACTTACATGAATAACCGTATTGCAGTAAACATGATCAAATCATATTCATGCTCAACACAAACACCAAATAACACTTATTTAGGTTCAACACTAATCTCGAAAGTATAGGGAGTGTGCGATGATGATCATATCAATCTTGGAACTACTTCCAATACACATCATCACTTTATCCTTTAACTAGTTTCTGTTCATTATGCAGCTCCCATTTCGAGTTACTACTCTTTAGCAACTGAACCAGTATCAAATACCGAGGGGTTGCTATGAACACTAGTAAAATACACATCAATAATCTGTATATCAAATATACCTTTGTTCACTTTGCCATCCTTCTTATCCGCCAAGTATCTAGGGCAGTTCCACTTCCAGTGACCATTTCCTTTGCAGTAGATGCACTTAGTTTCAAGCTTGAGTTTAGCTTTTGGGTTTCTTCATGGGAGTGACAACTTGCTTGTCATTCTTCTTGAAGTTCCCCTTCTATCCCTTTGCCCTTTACTTGAAACAAGTGGTCTTATTAACCATCCACACTTGATGCTCTTTCTTGATTTCTACCTCCGCCGATTTCAGTATCGCGAAGAGATCGGGAATTAACTTCGTCATCCCTTGCATATTATAGTTCATCACGAAGTTCTACTAACTCGGTGATAGTGACTAGAGAACTTTGTCAATTACTATCTTATCTGGAAGATTAACTCCCACTTGATTCAAGTAATTGTAGTACCCAGACAATCTGAGCACATGCTCACTGGTTGAGCTATTCTCCTCCATCTTGTAGGCAAAGTACTGTCAGAGGTCTTATACCTCTCGACACGGGCATGAGTATGAAATACAAATTTCAACTCTTGGAACATCTTATATGCTCCATGGCGTTCAAAACGTTTTTGAAGTCCCGGTTCTAAGCCGTAAAGCATGGTGCACTTAAACTATCAAGTAGTCATCATACCGAGCTTTTGTCAAAACGTTCATAACGTCTACATCTGCTCCTGCAATAGGTCTGTCACCTAGCGGTGCATCAAGGACATAATTCTTCTGTGCAGCAATGAGGATAATCCTCAGATCACGGACCTAGTCCGCATCATTGCTACTAACATCTTTCAACTTAGTTTTCTCTAGGAACATATAAAAAATTAACGGGGAGCAACATCGTGAGCTATTGATCTACAACATAGATATGCTAATACTACCAGGACTAAGTTCATGATAAATTAAAGTTCAATTTAATCATATTACTTAAGAACTCCCACTTAGATAGACATCCCTCTAGTCATCTAAATGATCACGTGATCCAAATCAACTAAACAATGTCCGATCATCACGTGAGACGGAGTAGTTTTCAATGGTGAACATCTTATGTTGATCATATCTACTATATGACTCACGCTCGACCTTTCGGTCTCCAGTGTTCCGAGGCCATATCTGCATATGCTAGGCTCGTCAAGTTTAACCCGAGTATTCTGCGTGTGCAAAACTGGCTTACACCCATTGTATTTGAACGTAGAGCTTATCACACCCGATCATCACGTGGTGTCTCGGCACGACGAACTTTCGCAACGGTGCATACTCAGGGAGAACACTTATACCTTGAAATTAGTAAGGGATCATCTTATAATGCTACCGTCGTTCTAAGCAAAAATAAGAAGCATAATAAGATAAACATCACATGCAATCAAAATATGTGACATGATATGGCCATCATCATCTCGTGCTTTTGATCTCCATCTCCAAAGCACCGTCATGATCACCTTTGTCACCGGCGCGACACCTTGATCTCCATCGTAGCATCGTTGTCGTCTCGCCAACTATTGCTTCTACGACTATCGCTACCGCTTAGTGATAAAGTAAAACAATTACATGGCGATTGCATTTCATACAATAAAGCGACAACCATATGGCTCCTGCCAGTTGCTGATAACATTACAAAACATGATCATCTCGTACAAAACCGTATAACTCATCATGTCTTGACCATATCACATCACAACATGCCCTGCAAAAACAAGTTAGACGTCCTCTACTTTGTTGTTGCAAGTTTTACGTGGCTGCTACGGGCTTAGCAAGAACCGTTCTTACCTACGCATACAAAAACCACAACGATGTTTCGTCAAGTATGTGCTGTTTTAACCTTCACAAGGACCGGGCGTAGCCACACTTGTTTCAGCTAAAGTGAGAGAGACAGACACCCGCCAGTCACCTTTAAGCAACGAGTGCTCGTAACGGTGAAACCAGTCTCGCGTAAGCGTACGCGTAATGTCGGTCCGGGCCGCTTCATCTCACAATACCGCCGAAGCAAAGTATGACATGCTGGTAAGCAGTATGACTAGTATCGCCCACAACTCATTGTGTTCTACTCGTGCATATCATCTACGCATAGACCTGGCTCATGATGCCACTGTTGGGGAACGTAGTATTTTAAAATTTTCCTACGACCACGCAAGATCTATCTACCAGATGCATAGCAACGAGAGGGGAGAGTGAGTCTACGTACCCTCGTAGACCGAAAGCGGAAGCGTTAGAACAACGCGGTTGATGTAGTCGTACGTCTTCACGGCCCGACCGATCAAGCACCGAAACTACGGCACCTCCGAGTTCTAGCACACGTTCAGCTCGATGACGTCCCTCGAACTCCGATCCAGCCGAGTGTCGAGGGAGAGTTCCGTCAGCACGACGGCGTGGTGACGATCTTGATGTTCTACCGTCGCAGGGCTTCGCCTAAGCACCGCTACAATATTTATCGAGGAGAACTATGGTGGAGGGGGGCACCGCACACGGCTAAGAGATCAAGAGATCAATTGTTGTGTCTAGAGGTGCCCCCTGCCCCCGTATATAAAGGAGGGAGGGAGAGGCCGGCCCTAGAAGGGGCGCGCCAAGTGTGAGGAGTCCTACTAGGACTCCCAAGTCCTAGTAGGATTCCCATTTCCTTTCCGGAGTAGGAGAGAAGGAAAGAGGGGGAGAGGGAGAAGGAAAAGGGGGCTGTACCCCTTGTCCAATTCGGACCAGAAGGGGGCCACGCGCCTCCTTCCTTTTGGCCTCTCTCTCTATTCCCGTAACTCCCCGGTACTCCGAAAATACCCGAATCACTCGGAACCTTTCCGATGTCCGAATATAGTCGTCCAATATATCGATTTTTACGTCTCGACCATTTCGAGACTCCTCGTCATGTCCCCGATCTCATCCGGGACTCCGAACTCCTTCGGTACATCAAAACTCATAAACTCATAATAAAACTGTCATCGAAACCTTAAGCGTGCGGACCCTACGAGTTCGAGAACTATGTAGACATGACCGAGACACGTCTCCGGTCAATAACCAATAGCGGAACCTGGATGCTCATATTGGCTCCCACATATTCTACGAAGATCTTTATCGGTCAAACCGCATAACAACATACGTTGTTCCTTTTGTCATCGGTATGTTACTTGCCCGAGATTCGATCGTCGGTATCTCCATACCTAGTTCAATCTCGTTACCGGCAAGTCTCTTTACTCGTTCCGTAACACATCATCTCGTGACTAACTCATTAGTCTTTTGCTTGCAAGGCTTATTGTGATGTGTGTTACCGAGAGGGCCCAGAGATACCTCTCCGACAATCGGAGTGACAAATCCTAATCTCGAAATACGCCAACCCAACAAGTACCTTTGGAGACACCTGTAGAGTACCTTTATAATCACCCAATTACGTTGTGACGTTTGGTAGCACACAAAGTGTTCCTCTGGTATTCGGGAGTTGCATAATCTCATAGTCATAGGAACATGTATAAGTCATGAAGAAAGCAATAGCAATAAAACTAAACGATCAAGTTGCTAAGCTAACGGATGGGTCTTGTCCATCACATCATTCTCCTAATGATGTGACCCCGTTGATCAAATGACAACTCATGTCTATGGCTAGGAAACATAATCATCTTTGATCAATGAGCTAGTCTAGTAGAGGCATACTAGGGACACTCTGTTTTGTCTATGTATTCACACATGTACTAAGTTTCCAGTTAATACAATTCTAGCATGAATAATAAACATTTATCATGATATAAGGAAATAAATAATAACTTTATTATTGCCTCTAGGGCATATTCCCTTCAAGCCTCATGCGGTCTGCCGCATTGCCGAACTCCCAAGCGGGTCTTTTCCTTTCCTGCAGAGGGGCAATGCGGCGGAGGAAATCTGCCCCAACTTCACCCACAGTCAGGTTGGCGGCCCGGAGGCGAAGGATCCTAGTGAGGGCAATCTGCAGCTTGTCGTCCTCTGGGGCCAATTCGCTCTAATCTTTGCCGCGCACTATTGCAGTCCGGCGCGGTGAGGTAAACTGCTCGGGTGCATCTTCCAGGACCCAGCACCAGTCAGCTCTCCACTCTTCCCACTTGACGCGTAGCTCTCCAATCAAGTACGCCTCCTTCTTACCGAGCCTGAAGATCCAGGAGATACCGCCGGAGAGTGGGGATCCAGATTCTACTCTAGGCGTGAAGAAGTGGCGGAAGAGAGCTACGTTTGGGTGGACCCCGACATAGTTTTCGCACAGATGTGCGAAAACGGCCAAAGTGAGGACGGCATTCGGGGTAAAGTCTAAGAGATGGAATCCGTACGTGTTCATCACATCACAGAAGAACTCTGAATACGGAGGACAGAGACCACAGTGGAAGAATAAAGCGAAGAAGTGGTAACCTCCGGGGAACATGTCGACGGCTACGGCGGGGAGGACCCTGGTGCGAGGGTGACCCTTCGTCTCCCTCGCCCAGAACAAGTAGTACTTGTCCCGCAGCTCCCTCGCGCCGAGCCTCGGCGGGAAGACCGTCATCCTCCTCCGCATGGCTGCCAGCTTCGCCGCCTTCTCGGATTTCTCCTTCTTCGCCTTGTCGCTCTTCGGGGCCATGGCGGGGACTGCGAGGGAGGTCGACGGCACTGCAGATGCTGGAGACGGCGGAGGAAGGGCGGAGCTCGGCTCTCTGTCGACCTTTGCGGAAGCAGAGGACAGCGGGGGTTTCTGGAGATTGAAGACACAATAAAAGCGATGGGGGGAAACTGCCCCTGCTTCCTCTGCTTTTAAGGGGGAAGTGGGGGACGTTCCGCATTTTCCCATTAAAGAAGCAGGCCAGGATCTCTCCCACGACGCCGCAATCGACGCGTGCCGTTAGGGAGAGATGCGGCTGAGGCGGAGTGGGAAACGGCGCGCCGTGGGCCGCGTGTGCCCGTGCACTGTTTAGGGCCTGGCCCAACAGCGCTTGGCACCGTGTGTGGCCCAGGCCCGGGGGCTCCTGTCGGTGTACTAGAGTAGGGGTACCTTAGTATCCCGACTTGTGCACGGGCAGTAGCAGCCTCCCGTGGTCTGGCTCACCACGCGCCCGCCAAAGCCCACTATGGCCCCCTTTGAAGCCATTCAAGAACAAAGTATACAAGTCAGAAGATCAAGGCCCCGGCAAGAGGAGCTTGCCGGGAAGGCTGTTCCAAGCACAAGACTACTCCATTTTCGCAAGACCCTGGCAAGAGGAGCTTGCCAGGGAGACCAGGAAACAACACTTCAGAAGATATATCGTGGCGCATCGTGCGCCACGGCAGGACCCGGAGAGCGACAAGCTTCCGGGCCCGGCAAGATAGCAACCCCGGCAAGGTGCTTGCCGGGGGAGGCTTCCACTGTGTGCCTGCGCTCCAGATCATCTGGCCACGCGTCGCCCTGGGGCCCTTCCAGGGGCACGTGGCAGATGGCTGTGCAGCCTGGGGTATACGGTGGCGAGCCGCGGTGACGAAGCCATCGTCGTGGCGGACGGAGACGCCCGGGCGGGCGCTTTTGGGGTGACGGTGACGGGCATTCAATGCCTTTGTCCCCCACCGTCTGAGTTAGGTATAGATCACTGTACAACCACTGTGCATACACTGTTCATGCACTGTTCCATCTACCACCAAATTTACACTTTTACCCTCCTCTACGTTGACACCTGTCGGTGACCCCTTTGAACTATAAAAGGAGGCCCATGCACAATGTAGAGGGGGTTCGAGCCCAGAAACTCGATCACTCCCTCGCTTGGTGTAGCTATTACTGTAGATCTTCAAGCTCCCGAGCCCAAGAACTCAATACAACCAAAGCAGGAGTAGGGTTTTACGTGTCCGCGCGGCCCGAACCTGGGTAAACTGCCCGCGTGTGCCCCTCGATCCGCTCTTCGTGTTCCCTCCGCTCCCTCACCGTACCGTAGAAGGGGCTCCGGTCCCATAGGTGTTCGTGGGCGGTCAGTTTCCCCGACAGGCTCACACTACGACTCCACCAACTGCACCTGCTTCTCCAGAAGTTGTAGTGACTGGGGCTCCTTTCGTTGCTCCGGCTGAGCCCACCGTTTTAGCCAAGCATACGGCTAAAACGGAGAATCTATATAAGGAGAAGGGTAAATGGAGTACTGAATTATCCAATCTTGCAGATATGAGTGCCCAAGAAATCTATTCTGGGTACTTAAACCGTCTCCACAGCAGCCGAGACTATGAAGCGAGTTTGGTTAACTTGATGAAGGAGAAATATGAGGTAATCCTTTCCTTCTGACTTTGTGCTTTTGATATGCCTCTATCTCATAGTGTAGCCCCCAAGTTCCGGTTTAGCTGCATGTTGAAGGTGATCCGGAACTTATAACTTGAACAATTTGACCTTACATTAGCCCCCAAGTATCAAGTAGATAACTTGGTTATGTGTTTGATACTTGTAATTTTTTTTGCTGATACTTCAATTATCCATTAGCCCCCAAGTGTCAAGTAGACAACTTGTTTTTGTGCTTGAGACTTGTAACTTTGAATTGCTACTGTTTCTTGCTTCAACTGCCATTAGCCCCCAAGTGTCAAGTAGACAACTTGTTTGTGTGCTTGAGACTTATCTGATTTTCACTTCTTATCACTTGATTGTATTCGCAGGCTGACTTAAACCGGAATGCTGATGAGATCAAAGAGCTTCGGAACCGTCTTGCTGAGACAGAGTCTGCTGCTTCGAAAGCCAAGAAAGATCTTCAGGTGAGTTTAAAGACCGCTGAAGATCTTAAAAAATACTTTGAAGAAGAACGAACCACTTTTGAGGTTCAGAAAAAAGAGCTAGAGAAAAGGGTTCAGGACGCTGAAGGGGCGCTTAATCCGGTTACAGAAGAGTTAACCGGTTTAAAGCAGCAAATTGAGTTGATGACCTCTGAAATCTTTGGTAAGCATAATCTGAACTCCTGTTTTATCCTTGTAATCTTCCATCTGTGCCGGTTTAACCGCAATATCTATATGCAGGGCGCCGTGTCACCCATCTTGGGGATGACCTACGGAAGAAACTTAAAGCATGTTACACCTTGGTCGAGCAGCTGTATTCCGGCGCTCAGAGGATCATTAGTGCATCATCTTTCGGTAAACCGGCCCCCACGACCATCCAATGCACGTTGGAAAAGTTATCTGTTCTTCCCGTGCGTCTAGAAGAAGTCAAAAAATCTGCTGCTCGAGGTGGTGCCCTCTTGGCCCTTACCAGGGCTAAAGCCTGGGTCCCGGATCTTGATTTGGAAGAAGCTCTAACTGGGTTTCCTGATACTAAAGAAGACGGTTCTACTTTTACCGCGAAGGATCTCCATGTTTTGACGAAGGAGATGCGCCCCCTCGCCAGCAAGCTTGCAGCGGAATCTGATTTATCCAGGTATCATCCAGGGTATGACTTGCAAAACGAGCGGGTGGAGCGGCCGGTTTATGACACCGTCAATTTAATCCCACCGGTTCGCCCTCATACCTTCGCTCCAGATATCGAACCTTCTGAACTTATCAACGAAGAGATGTACTTCCGGGCTTTGACGAAGATTGATTGGCGTGTTCCGGACTTCCAACCGCTTCAAGAGGACGAAGACATTCCGGATCAAGCTGATGGCCAGCCGTCTCAGCAGGAAGGAGCATAACTCAGAATTTATTGTTGTAATTGCAGTCTCAAACAATCTTTTTAATCCGTCCGGCTTGCTATGCCTTGTAATAGGATAGCTGAAAACATGATCTGCTTTGAGCCGGATATTCCGGCTTCTTGTGTTCGATGTTTTGCCAAATTAAATTTTGTCTGATGTCGCTTATCTCGCGTATCATATGCTCCTGTAGAAATAATACTGAAAATATGTCCTAGCGGTTTACCACTGGACGGATTAAATTGTTCTCTCAAAACGTCAAACAAATACATACTTATATCAGAAATAAAGTTATACCTGAGATTACATATGCTCAATACTCTTAATCCGGTAGAACTTTAAAGCCTCTTGATGAAGATCTTCATGGATCCAATTAGAAACCCGGGTTTTGATGATAAACTCCGGTTTATCTCGTTCTGAAACTTTGTTCAGAAATTTGTTGCTTGTTGCCTGATGGATGACCCGGGTTAGAATGACCACTGGTTTATTCATGCTGGTTTTCATGACCCAGACTTTTCACTTTATAGATATGTGGTCAGCTTCTGTAGCTGTTCCACTCCGGTTTAAAGAGTTGTAAAACACAAACACCAAAAGATGCAAATTTCTAAAATAAAACCATGTAGTCGAGGCTTTTTAAGAGCTGCCAGGCTCAAAGCAAGGTTCAGCCAATCACTGGATGTGGATTATCCATCTTTCCAGAGGGCCTAGCCAATTACTGAATGTGGATTATCCATCTTTTCAGAGGGCCGTTAGAACCGCGAAAAAAAATTGAGCCAATCACTGGATGTGGATTATCCATCTTTCCAGAGGGCCTAGCCAATCACTGAATGTGGATTATCCATCTTTTCAGAGGGCCGATAGATACTTAATAAACCATCATAAACAATGTAGCCAATCACTGGATGTGAATTATCCATCTTTCCAGAGGGCCTAGCCAATCACTGAATGTGGATTATCCATCTTTTCAGAGGGCCGGTCGATGGTGCAGAAGAAAAACTTTAGCCAATCACTGGATGTGGATTATCCATCTTTCCAGAGGGCCTCCATGGTTCCCCGAACCTGTGGGTACATCTTGAAGCGTCCTCTCTTAAACCGGATGTGATCTCATGCTCTTTAGAGAGTTTTATTGCTTCTGTGTATACTCTGCAAAAAATCAACTTTAAACCGTCCAATATGTTGAAATATAATATCTGATAAAACTTGCATGGTTGTCCTCACAAGATATTTGTATTTGGAAAAAGGGCTGAGCCCCCGGTTTACCGAGGGTGCCGGTTTATTCATTAATCATAATATATACATAGGATACAGTGGAGCTCATAGCTCAAGTATAGTATGGCCGTAAATGGGCGATGTTCCATGGCCTCTTCGTCTCCTCTTCTGATGTCTGTGAGTCTTTGTGTTCTCGAACGTCCACCAAGTAATATGAACCGTTGTGTAGGTTCTTACTGACCACAAAAGGCCCTTCCCAAGGTGGGGATAGCTTGTGCATATCTGTTTGATCTTGAATGAGCTGGAGTACCAAGTCGCCCTCCTGAAACGTCCTTGTTTTGATCCGGCGGCTATGATATCTGCGTAAGTCTTGTTGATAAATTGCAGATCGTGCCGCAGCTATATCACGCTCTTCATCCAGCCGGTCTAAACTGTCTTGCTTTGCTCTCTCGTTGGCCGCTTCAACATAAGCCGTTACCCTTGGTGAATCATGACGGATATCGCTTGGAAGGACTGCTTCAGCACCATAGACCATGAAGAAAGGTGTGTAACCTGTAGACCGGTTTGGTGTAGTGTTGATACTCCAAAGAACAGATGGTAACTCCTCAACCCAACATCATGGGGTTCTCTGCAAAGGAGTCATAAGCCGGGGCTTGATACCTCGCAAAATCTCCTGATTTGCCCTTTCAGCCTGACCATTGGATTGGGGGTGGGCCACAGAAGACACATCCAAGAGAATATGTTCTCGTTGACAGAATTCTTCCATCTCACCCTGAGATAAATTGGTGCCATTGTCTGTGATGATGCTGTGTGGAAAGCCAAACCGGAAAATTACTTTTTTGATTAATTTGACTGCCGTTGCCGCATCACACTTGCTTATAGGCTCTGCCTCAATCCACTTTGTAAACTTATCTACTGCTACTAGTAAATGAGTTTTCTGATCTTGGGATCGCTTGAAGGGTCCAACCATATCAAGCCCCCAAGTCGCAAACGGCCAAGTTATTGGTATGATCCGGAGCTCCTGCGCCGGAACCAGAGCACGCCTCAAAAATTTCTGACAAGCATCACACTTCCAGACCAGATCCGCCGCATCAGCATGAGCGGTTAACCAATAAAAACCATGTCGAATGCTTTGGCCACTAATGACTTTGAACCGGCATGATGACCACAGTCCCCTTCATGGATCTCGCGAAGAATTTCAGAACCTTCCTCAGCTGATACACAACGCTGAAATACTCCAGAAGTACTGCGATGATGAAGCTCTCCGTTTGCAATTGTCATGGACTTAGAACGCCGGATTATCTGCCGTGCTTCTTCTTCATCGTCCGGTAGCTCTCCTCGGCTCAGATATGCCAAATAAGGCAGCGTCCAATCTGGAATAACATGAAGCGCTGCAACTAACTGTGCCTCCGGATCAGGAACAGCTAGGTCTTCCTCCGATGGTATCTGAACCGAAGGACTGTGCAATTCATCCAAAAAAGTATTTGGTGGCATCGGTTTACGTTGAGAACCCAACCGGCTTAGAGCGTCGGCCGCTTCGTTCCTTCGCCGGTCTATATGATCCACCTGATACCCTTTGAAGTATCCTGCGACTGCCTCAACTTCTCGTCTATAAGCTGCCATGAGGGGATCTCTTGAATCCCACTTGCCGGAAACTTGCTGTGCCACCAAATCTGAGTCGCCAAAGCACTTAACCCGGCTCAGGTTCATCTCCTCTGCTAGCCGCAAGCCATGAAGTAATGCTTCATATTCCGCTGCATTATTAGTACAAGGAAACAATAGGCGGAGGACGTAACAAAATTTATCCCCTCGGGGGGAAGTTAAGACAACTCCAGCCCCCGAGCCTTCCAATTGTCTTGAACCGTCAAAGTGAATCGTCCAGTAAGTAAGATCCGGCTTCTCGTCAGGGGTTTGCAACTCTGTCCAATCATTGATGAAATCCACCAATGCCTGAGATTTTATAGCGGTGCGTGGCACATACTTCAACTCATGTGGGCTGAGCTCTATGGCCCACTTCGCCACTCTACCTGTAGCTTCCCTGTTCTGGATTATGTCCCCCAACGGTGCTGAACTAACCACAGTTTTTGGATGACCTTGGAAATAGTGCTTCAGTTTCCGGTTTGCCATGAACACACCATATACCAACTTCTGCCAATGAGGGTACCTCTGCTTGGATTCAATGAGTACTTCACTCACGTAGTAAACCGGGCGCTGAACCGGGTATTCCTTCCCTGCTTCCTTGCGCTCCACCACGATTGCAACGCTGACTGCCCGTGCATTGGCAGCGACGTATAACAGCAACGGCTCCTTGTCAATAGGGGCAGCTAGGACCGGCGGCTTTGCCAATTGCCGTTTCAGATCCTCAAACGCTGCGTTTGCCTCATCACTCCATATAAACCGGTCTGTTTTCCTCAGCATCTGGTAAAGCGGGATCGCCTTCTCTCCCAAATGGCTGATGAACCGGCTTAATGCTGTGATCCGGCCAGCGATACGCTGAACATCGTTGATGCAAACCGGCTTAGTCAAAGATGTGATGGCCTTGATTTTCTCTGGATTGGCTTCTATTCCTCTGTTTGAGACCAAGAATCCCAGTAGTTTACCTGCCGGAACACCAAAGGCACACTTCTCCGGATTAAGCATCATCTTATAAGCTTGAAGATTATCAAAAGTCTCCTTAAGATCCTCTATCATTGTCTCCTCTTTCCTCGATTTAACCACAATGTCATCCACGTAGGCATGAACATTCCTCCCTATCTGCCCTTTCAGACAATTATGAACGCAACGCTGATAAGTTTCTTAAGCACTCTTTAGCCCAAAGGGCATAGACACATAGCAAAAAGCACCAAAAGGGGTTATGAATGATGTCTTCTCTTGGTCTTTAACTGCCATCTTGATCTGGTGATATCCTGAATATGCATCCAAAAAGCTTAGCCGCTCACATCCCGCTGTAGCATCGATGATATGATCAATGCGAGGGAGAGAAAAAGGATCAGTTGGGCAAGCCTTGTTGAGGTCAGTGTAGTCCACACACATTCTCCACTTCCCATTCTTTTTTAACACCAGCACCGGGTTAGCCAACCACTCTGGGTGAAAGACTTCCACTATGAATCCTGCGGCCAAAAGCCTGGCCACTTCTTCCCCTATAGCCTTGCGCCTCTCTTCGTTGAAGCGGCGCAAGTATTGTTTGACCGGTTTATATTTCGGATCAATGTTAAGGCTGTGCTCAGCGAGTTCCCTCGGTATACCTGGCATGTCAGAAGGCTTCCATGCAAAGATATCCCGGTTCTCACGGATGAACTCGATGAGCGCGCTTTCCTATTTGGGATCAAGGTTAGCGCTGATAGTGAACTGCTTGGACGAATCTCCTGGCACAAAATCAACTTGCTTGGTCTCTTCTGCCGATTTAAACTTCAACGCCGGATCATGCTCTGTAGTTGGCTTCTTCAACGGAGTCATATCTGCCGGATCAACATTGTCTTTATAAAACTTCAACTCTTCTGTAGCACATACTGCTTCCGCATAGGCTGCATTTCCTTCTTCACACTCCACTGCTATCTTGCGACTTCCATGAACCGTGATCATGCCCTTGTGACCCGGCATTTTGAGTTGCAGATAAACATAACACGGTCTAGCCATAAATTTGGCATAAACCGTCCTCCCAAACAGAGCGTGATAAGGGCTTTTAATCTTGACGACTTCGAAAGTTATCATCTCTGACCTGGAATCATGCTCATCTCCAAAGGTAACTTCTAAGTCAATCTTTCCAACCGGATAAGCCGACTTACCTGGGACCACCCCATGGAACACCGTGTTTGATTGCCTTAACTTCTTATCCGTCAGTCCCATACGACGGGAAGTCTTATAGTACAAGATATTGATGCTGCTACCACCGTCCATGAGAACCTTAGTGAACTTATAACCTCCCACTTGGGGTGCCACCACAAAGGCCAAGTGGCCCGGATTATCCACCCGTATTGGGTGGTCTTCCCTACTCCATACAATGGGTTGCTCTGACCAGCGCAGAAATTGCGGTGTTGCCAGTTCAACCGCGTTAACTGCCCGCTTCAAAACCTTCCGATCTCGCTTACACAGACTTGTGGTGAAGACATGATATTGCCCACTGCTCAATTCTTTTGGATTACTTTGATATCCGGATTGCGGCTGCTGCATCTGACGCTGTTGATTCCCCTGATTATTGTAATTCCCTTGGCCATGCTGTTGATTGCCTTGGTTATTGTAACCACCTTGGCCATGCTGCTGACTGCCTTGGTTATTGTAACCACCCTGATTATGCGGCTGGTTGCCCTGGTTATTATAACTTCCTTGATTATTTTGATTACCAGCCCGGTTTTGATAACCATTGTTATTGCCCCTATATCCTGATCCGGAGCTGCTCCCCTGATGACCCGGACCATAAAATCCAGGACCTGAACCGCCATTTGGAGGCCTGTTATGGGGATTAAAGCGGCCCGCCATTGCTTCCATAAGGGGCCTGCACTCTCTTATGGTGTGTTTTGCCGGTCGATTTCTCGAGCCATGCTTCGGACAAGGCTGATCTAACTCTTGGTCCCAACTAACAGCCCCTCCGCCGGTTTGTGGAGGTGGGTTGCCCATGCTATGCTGAAAGCCCCCTTGAACTTGAGTATTGGCCACGAAGTCGGAGCCACCTTCCGCCTTTCGCTTGCCCAAGAAACTTGTAGTAGCCGGATTAACTTGCACCGGTTTACCAGATTTATTAACCTTCCCTGCCTTGTCTCCTTCAGCTTCTGGATACTTGGTATTGTCAGAGTCCCCATACTTCACCAGAGCACTCATGAGAGTTCCCATATCATTGCAATCCCTTTTAAGCCGTCCGAGCTTTAACTTTAAAGATTCAAACCGGCAATTGTTTTCCAAAGTCACTATCGCCGTACTAGGATTGATCCCATTCGAAGAGTGCAAGATCTCCGCTACTCTCCGTACCCAAGCAGCCGTAGACTCCTGCTCTCCTTGCACACAAGCTGATAGATCCACCACTGACATCGACTGCTTGCATGTATCTTTGAAGTTTTTGATAAACTGGCTGCGTAGTTCCCCCCATGATCCGATAGAGTTCGGGGGTAAACCCTTCAGCCAGGTCCGGGCTGTACCCTCAAGCATCATAGTAAAGTACTTCGCACAAGCCGATTCATCTACGTCCAGCATCTCCATGGCCATCTCATAACTTTCGACCCAAGCTTCTGGAGCCAAATCCGCTGTGTAATTAGGTACCTTGCGGGGCCCTTTGAAATCTTTAGGTAACTTGACACTTCGTAGAGCGGGGATAAGACACTGCACCCCAAAAGAACTCGTCGTAACTCCTGTTTCTGCTGTGGCTGTGTGAACCGGCGTCGTTTGACGAACCTCCTCCCGGGCTCCTGACCTAACCCGATTTGTATCCGGAGCTGGTGCCGCTGCGCCTGCCGGATTATCCTGTCTGCGCTGATGCCGCCTGCGTTCACTGCTAGATACTTCTGGCTCCTCCCAATGCCTAGTGTAACTCCGGCTGGGACGTGGTGTTGAATGTAGCCTTTCCCTGCTATGAGAGTATGCTTGCTGCTGCATTAACGCCGTATTAAGCAGCTCCTTGACCCTGCACGCCTCCAACGCCACCGGAGACGTCTCCTCCACGGGTAAAGCGGCCAAACGTGCAGCAGCTGCAGCGATGTTATCCAAAGGATTTGAATAATGACCTGGAGGGGTAGGAACGTAAGGTGCAGACGTGATTCGACGATCTTGCTCTGCGGTGGGCTGCTGAACCGGCTCCTCCCTGGCTGGGGGTGCTCTCCGGTTTGAAGCCGGATTATTACTAGTCTCAGCCCCAAGTGTCCTGAATAGATTCGTTGCTTCATAAACCGGCGGCAGACGAGACTGGTACTTTCGTCCCCTTACTCCTTCCATAGAAGCTTGCTCCATCCTTAGGTGAAAAGCCTAATCATTCAGCTCTGCTTGTCTCACCGCTATCATTGCCCTCTCTGCCTTCAGATCCTCTTTTAATTGATCAATCCGGCCTTTCAACTGAAGGAGCTATGCATCATGATGCGCCTTGTCTGCTGGAGCTACTGTTTCCATCGCTTTAGCTGTGAACTCCTCGATCAAGGTGGATAGAACTTCAGTAGGTGAGAGGGCCGGGCCGCTCCCCCCTACACCAGCTTCTGCTGTTGTTCCATTCACTGGGGGCTGTGAACCGGCCATAAAGATAGCCACCCGGTTTGGCGGGTCGAAGGGGTCCGGAATACTGTTTCCATCGGACTCGCCCTCAGACCGGCCGTCCTGCAACCGATACAAAGACTCAATTTCTCTGGATGAAGATTCGTCGTCGGAGTAGACAACTGTTGCACCATCGGATTCCGACCCGTCCTCTGCTCGAACTCCGTGGATTGCTCCAACGAACACGTGCTTCATGGCGGGCTGAACCCGGGCCGATCTCGCACGCTGAGCCGGCTCGACGATGTTGGGGAAGATGTCCGGCTCAGGTCCCGGTTCGCCGATTTTGCCAATGAAGACTTGGATGCCACCGAAGGGAACCCGGTACCCGTATTCAATTGAATCGGCCTCCGGTCCCCAACCTGCGTCGTCGATGTAGATCTGGCCGCGGCGACTCTTGGTCATCCGGCCGACTGCGTAACTTTTGAGCCCTTCAAAGCCGCCCTTCAAGAACTCGAAACCATCGTGCGGAGGCCCACGGTGGGCGCCAACTGTCGTGGAATTAGCATGGCAGATGTCCGGTTTAGCGGACTTGATGATGGAACCATCGCACGGGTTAGCTTGAAGGGGTTCATAGCACACAAAGGACACAGAGAGTTTATACTAGTTCGGCCCCTTCGATGAAGGTAAAAGCCTACGTCTAGTTGGTTTGGTATTGCTTGGGCGTCGGTTTACAGGGAGCAGATCGCTTGCCTGTAGTCTCGACGGGTTGATTCTTGCTTGTCCCTGAACCGTCGCCGGGTCGTCCCTTTATATAGAGGCGACGCCTGGTCCGGTTTACAGAGTCCCGAGGCCGGCTCATACTTGTGTCCGCCTCGGTCTCTGTTCTTTCTTCCTTATCCCTCAAGTTACATCATTGGGCGGTTTACAAGCCACGACTCTTTACATGGGCCCTAAGATCTAACGGGCCGTAGTTTTTACTGAATATTACAACCAAACATATTATAACTGAGCCGGTTTACACTAGTCGGTTCATACCTGCTAGTCATATCCCTGACACTACGGGTTCGGGAGACACGTAGACATGACCGAGACGACTCTCCGATCAATAACCAACAACGGGATCTGGATACCCATGTTGGTTCTCACATGTTCCTCGATGATCTCATCGGATGAACCGTGATGTCAAGGATTCACTTAATCCCGTATGCAATTCCCTTTGTCTATCGGTATAGTACTTGCCTGAGATTCGATCGTCGGTATACCGATACCTTGTTCAATCTGGCAAGTCTCTTTACTCGTTCCGTAATACATCATCCTATGACTAACTCCTTAGTCACATTGAGCTCATTATGATGATGTCTTATCGAGTGGGCCCAGAGATACCTCTCCGTCATACGGAGTGACAAATCCCAGTCTCGGTTCGTGCCAACTCAACAGACACTTTCGGAGATACCCGTTGCGTACCTTTATAGCCACCCAGTTATGTTGTGACGTTTGGTACACCCAAAGCATTCCTACGGTATCCGGGAGTTGCACAACCTCATGGTCTAAGGAACAGATACTTAACATTGGAAAATCTTTAGCATTACGAACTACACGATCTTGTGCTAGGCTTAGGATTGGGTCATGTCCATCACATCATTCTCCTAGTGATGTGATCCCGTTATCAATGACATCCAATGTCCATGGCCAGGAAACCGTGACCATCTGTTGATCAACGAGCTAGTAACTAGAGGCTTACCAGGGACACGTTGTGGTCTATGTATTCACACATGTATCGCTGTTTCCGTACAATACAATTCAAGCATGAATAACAGACAATTATCATGAACAAGGAAATATAATAATAACCATTTTATTATTGCCTCTAGGGCATATTTCCAACAGTGACACCTAACCAATCTAGGAGACACCACTCTCCAAAAGGTAATAGACGGTGTGTTGATGATGAACTCCTTGCTCAAATGCTTCAAATGATAGTCTCCCCAACACTCAAATTTCTCTCACAAATTTGGATTTGGTGGAAAGATGAGTTGAGTGGAAAGCAACTTGGGGAAGGCTAGAGAACAAGATTCATAGGGTAGGAATGGAATATCTTGATCTCAACACTTGAGTAGGTGGTTCTTACTCAGAACAGGTATGTTGGAAGTGTAGGTATGTTCTGATGGCTCTCTCCATGAATGAAGAGTGGGTGGAGGGGTATATATAGCCTCCACACAAAATCTAACCTTTACACACAATTTACCAAACTCGGTGGGACCGAATCAGACAACTCGGTCAGACTGGTTTAGTTCATAGTGTGACCACTAGGCATTTCGGTGGGACCGATATGATTAACTCGGTGGGACCGATTTCATTAGGGTTAGGGCATAACGTAATCTCGGTGAGACCGATTACACAAACTCGGTAGGACCGGTTTCGGTAAAAAGCACACAAAGGGTTAGTCAGGCAAACTCGGTGGGACCGATTTGCTCGTTTCGGTTGGACCGAAACGTTGCGAAGGGGAAATAGAGAGTTTGCATTGCGAACTCGATGGGACCGATCGCTCATCTCGGTTAGACCGAAACGTTACGAAGGGAAACATAGAGTTTGCAATCCCATCTCGATGAGACCGAGATCCCTATAGGTGAGACCGAAATGACTAGGGTTTGTGGCAGTGGCTTTGTCAACTGAACTCGGTGGTGCCGGATAGAAATTTTCGGTGGGGCCGAGTTTGACTTTTGGTTTGGAACATATGTGGATGTGAGAAAGTGGTTGATGGTTTTGGAGCATATCACTAAGCACTTTGAGCAAGAAACCCATTAAGCAACACCTCATCCCCTTTTAATAGTATTGGCTTTCCTATGGACTCAATGTGATCTTGGATCACTAAAATACAAAATGTAGAGTCTTGAGCTTGAGCCAATATGTGTCCTTAGCATTTTGAGGGGTCGACATTCCTAATGCATGCCATGCCAATCATTGAACTTTCTGAAATGAACATCTTGAAAGAGCATTAGTTCAATGAGCTATATGTTGTTAGTAATTACCAAAACCACCCAGGGATAGTTGCACTTTCAATCTCCCCCTTTTTGGTAATTGATGACAACATATAGATCAAAGCTTCGACAAATGATAATAAGATTTAAGTACATCGTCGTTTTGAGAAGTATGTGATAAGCAAGAGCTCCCCCTGAATTTGTGCATTATTTAAAATTTGCGTTTGAATGCTAATGCACAATCGATTAGGATCATGGGTTACTCTTCCATGTCACATACATCTTGGTGGAGCGCTCAAAATGATATGAACTAAAAACATGCACTCATCACCAAGCAAAGTGAATGATCATATATGGATATAAGAGATAATGTCATTCAAGCAAGCATTAAAGTAGCATATGATCAAACAAGTATCTCACACACATAACGCAAAGTAGAGTATCAAGCAAACACACAAATGTATCAACCAAATAGCAAAAGAGACAAAGAGGCAAAACACTCTCTCGCGAAGCCCATGATTTATACATACTTCTCCCCCTTTGGCAACAAGTTACCCAAAAGTTTGAAAATGCATAGTGATATGCGTCTCTCAGGCTTGGTCTTCGGGAGGCGGTGTAGAGAGAACTCCAAGGATGAAGGCTTCAGATGATGTAGTTGGAGCTGGTGGAGTGGCTGCTGGAGGTGGCACTGAAGCTGTGGCTGCTGGTGCCGATTAAGTAGCTCTAGTGTCAGGTACATGCACTGCAGCAGACCTCTGACCTCTAGGCACTCTCTGAAAGGCATATGTGGTAGCCTGCCCTCTCCTCTCCTCTGCTTCCACCTGGAGCTGCTCAACTACTGATTGTATCTTAGTCACCTTCAGATCAAGACCATAAAACTTTGTTTCAATGATCCGCTCCAAGCTCTCCTGATTTTGAGTCAGGGTGGCCAAGCCCGTCTCAATCCTCAAAGTTGCTTGAATAAGATATGCAATTTTATCTTGCTTTGACTAGAGGGACACTTGAGATGCCTCTTCAACACTTGGCATCTTGGCAGCTTTCTCAGCACTAGCTTTGGCTCTCTTCTCCTGTGCTTGCACTAATGAAGGTTCATTCTCATCCATCACAACTGTGTTATCCTCAAATTCAGGATATAGAGGCAAATGTTCTTTGTCCAACAAGTATATGCCTGTGCCCATCTTGGAGTTGATGAGCTCCTAAATGTGTGGAGCATACCCACATGATCTCTTCTGATCTGCAGCAGTCCTCTTGATTGTTTCAACAATCATGCTCATAACTTTGAACTTTTGAGGGACATAAAAAATGTGCAGCAAGTTGATTGAATGTCCTCTGATCATCTTATGATCTCCAGATTTGGGCAACAATGTATGGCTCAAGATAGTGTTGATTGTGTCTAGACCAGACAACAAGAAATGTACAAATACAAGCTGATGGGTTTCCAATACTTTGTCATGGATCTCTTTGTACATGTTTGCCATAGAGTTGTGGTCTTGCTTCTTCTTGGCATAGACATCTGATACGTCTCCAATGTATCTATAATTTTTGATTGTTCCATGCTATTATATATTATGTTTCGGATGTTTAATGGGCTTTATTATACACTTTTATATTATTTTTGGGACTAACCTATTAACCCAAAGGCCCAGTGCAGATTGCTGTTTTTTTGCCTATTTCAGGGTTTCACAGAAAATGAATATCAAACGGAGTCCAAACGGAATGAAACCATCGCGAGAGTTATTTTTGGAATGATATCAACACAGAAGACTTGGAGTACACGCGAGGGAACGAAGGAGGCGGCCACGAGGGTCCAGGGCGCACCCCCACCCTCGTGGGCCCCCTCTGGCTCCTCCGATGCCCTCCTTCGTCCTATATATACCCATGTACCCTGAAAACATCGAGGCAACAGAGAAAACCCTAATTCCACCGCCGCAACCTTCTGTTCCCGTGAGATCCCATCTTGGGGCCTATTCTGGAGCTCCACCGGAGGGGGGGATGTTCCACGGAGTGCTTCTACATCAACACCATTGCCTCACCATGAGTTGTGAGTAGTTTACCACAGACCTTCGGGTCCATAGTTATTAGCTAGATGGCTTCTTCTCTCTTTTTGGATCTCACTACCAAGTTCTCCTCGGTCTTCGAGGAGATCTATTCGATGTAATCTTTTTGCGGTGTGTTTGTCGAGATCCGATGAATTGTGGGTTTATGATCAAGATTATCCATGAGAAATATTTGGTTCTTTTCTGAATTATTTTATGTATGATTATAATATCCTTGCAAGTCTCTTCGAATTATCGGTTTGGTTTGGCCTACTAGATCTATAGTTCTTGCAATGGGAGAAGTGCTTGGCTTTGGGTTCAATCTTACGGTGTCCTTTCCTAGTGACAGCAGGGGCAGCAAGGCACGTATTGTATTGTTGCCATCGAGGATAAAAGGATGGGGTTTATATCATATTGCTTGAGTTTATCCCTCTACATCATGTCATCTTGCTGAAAGCATTACTCTGTTCTTATGAACTTAATACTCTAGATGCATGTTGGATAGCGGTCGACGTGTGGAGTAATTGTAGTAGATGCAGAATCGTTTCGGTCTACTTGTGACGGACATGATGCCTATATATAATGATCATGCCTAGATATTCTCATAACTATGCGCTTTTCTATCAATTGCTCGACAGTAATTTGTTCACCCACCGTAGAATTCTGCTATCATGAGAGAAGCCACTAGTGAAACCTATGGCCCCCGGGTCTATTCTCAACATATTAATATCCGATCTACTTTACTTTGCTTTATTTACTTTCTGTTCTTATATCCAAAAATACCAAAAATATCACACTATCCTATCTACCAGATCTCACTTTCGTAAGTGATCGTGAAGGGATTGACAACCCCTTATCCCATTGGCTGCGAAGTTCTTATTTGTTTGTGTAGGTGCGAGGGAATCATGCGTGGTCTCCTACTGGATTGATACCTTGGTTCGCAAAAACCGAGGGAAATACTTACGCTAATGTGCTGCATCACCCTTTCCTCTTCGAGGGAATACGACGCAAGCTCGAGAAGTAGCAAGAAGAATTTCCGGCGCCGTTGCCGGGGAGGCTTACGCAAAAGTCATATACCAAATACCTATCACAAACCCTTATCCTTTGCATTACATTTTTTGCCTCTCATTTTCCTCTCCCTCACTTCACCCTTGCCGTTTTATTTGCCCTTATTTTTGCCATGTGTTTACCGTTCGCTTTCTTCTTGTTTGCTTGTGCGTTGGATTGCTTGTTTGTCACTATGGCTCAGAACAATACCAAATTGTGTGACTTCTCCAATACCAACAATAATGATTTTATTAGCACTCCTATTGCTCCTATTACCGAGCTGAATCTTGTGGGATTAATGCTGCTCTGTTGAATCTTGTCATGAAAGATCAATTTTCCGGCCTTCCTAGTGAAGATGCCGCTACCCATCTAAACAACTTTGTTGATTTGTGTGATATGCAAAAGAAGAGGGATACGGATAATGATATTGTTAAATTGAAGTTATTCCTGTTTTCACTTAGAGATCACGCTAAAACTTGGTTTTCCTCTTTGCCTAGAAATAATATTGATTCATGGAATAAGTGCAAAGATGCTTTTATCTCTAAGTATTTTCCTCCTGCTAAGATTATCTCCCTTAGGAACGATATTATGAATTTTAAGCAACTAGACCATGAGCATGTTGCACAAGCTTGGGAAAGAATGAAAGTAATGATACGTAATTGTCCTAGACATGGTTTGAACTTACAGATGATTATACAAAACTTTTATGCTGGCTTGAATTTTTCTTCTAGAAATCTTTTAGATTCGGCCACAGGAGGCACTTTCATGGAAACTACCTTAGGAGAAGCTACCAATCTCCTAGATAATATTATGGTTAACTACTCTCAATGGCACACCGAAAGATCTACTAGTAAAAAAGTGCATGCTATTGAAGAGATTAGTGTTTTGAGTGGAAAGATGGATAAACTTATGAAATTATTTGCTACTAAGAGTGCTTCTTCTGATCCCAATGATATGCCTTTGTCCACGTTGATTGAGAATAATAATGAATCTTGGGATGTGAATTTTGTTGGTAGGAATAATTTTGGTAACAATGCTTATAGAGGAAACTTTAATCCTAGGCCTTTTCCTAGTAATTCCTCTAATAATTATTGTAATTCCTACAATAACTCTTACGGAAATTTTGGTAAGGTGCCCTCTGAATTTGAAACTAGTGTTAAGGATTTTATGATTTCGCAAAAGAATTTCAGTGCTTTGCTTGAAGAAAAAATGCTTAAGATTGATGAATTGGCTAGAAGTGTGGATATAAGTACCCTTGATGTTGATTCTTTGAAACTTAGATCTATTCCACCTAAGCATGATATCAATGAGTCTCTCAAAGCCATGATAATTTCCATTGATGAATGCAAAGAAAGAACCGCTAGGATGCGTGCTAAAAAAGAGTGCTTAATAAAATCATGTTCCTCTAGTTATCATGAAAATAAAGATGAAGATCTGAAAGTTATTGATGTGTCTCCTATTAGATCCTTGTTTTCTAGTATGAATCTTGATAAATATGGGACTGGAGATGAGTCTACTTTAGTTAAAAGGCGTCCCAATGATTCAGAGTTTTTAAATCTTGATGCTAAAATTGTTAAAAGTGGGATTGAAGAGATTAAAACTTTGCATAGTGATGAACCCACTATTTTGGATTTCAAGGGATTCAATTATGTTAATTGCTCTTTGATTGATTGTATTTCCTTGTTGCAATCCATACTAAATTCTCCGCATGCTTATAGTCAAAATAAGGCTTTTACCAAACACATAGTTGATGCCTTGATGCAATCTTATGAAGAAAAACTTGAATTAGAAGTTTCTATCCCTAGAAAGCTTTATGACGAGTGGGAACCTACTATTAAAACTAAAATTAAAGATCTTGAATGCTTTGCCTTGTGTGATTTGGGTGCAAGTGTTTCTACTATCCCTAAAACTTTGTGTGATTTGCTAGGTTTCCATGAGCTTGATGATTGTTCCTTAAATTTGCATCTTGCAGATTCTACCATTAAGGAACCTATGGGAAGGATTAATGATGTTCATATTGTTGCCAATAGGAATTATGTGCCCGTAGATTTCATTGTTCTTGATATAGATTGCAACCCTTCATGTCCTATTATTCTTGGTAGACCTTTCCTTAGAACGATTGGTGCAATTATTGATATGATGGAAGGAAATATTAGATTCCAATATCCGTTAAGGAAAGGCATGGAACACTTTCCAAGAAATTAAATTAAATTACCATATGAATCTATTATGAGAGCCACTTATGGATTGCCTTCCAAAGTTGGCAATACCTAGATCTATCCTTGTATCGTGCCTAGCTAGGGGTGTTAAACGATAGCGCTTGTTGGGAGGCAACCCAATTTTATTTTCTTTGTTTGTGCTTCTGTTTAGTAATAAATATTGCATCTAGATTCTGTTTAGATGTGGTTTTGAGTTTTAATTAGTGTTTGTGCCAAGTAGAACCTTTGGGAAGACTTGTGTGAAGTTTATATGATCATGCTGTAAAAAAGAGAAACATTAGCGCTCACGAGATTAGTCACCAGATTTTACTGGACAGTGCTATTTGGTTGATTATTTTTGCAGATGATTAATATACAAATTCCTCACATTTACCAACTTATTTCAATTTTTTTGGAGTTACAAAAGTATTCGAAACTTACAGATTACTACAGACTGTTCTGTTTTTGACAGATTCTATTTTTCGTGTGTTGTTTACTTATTTGGATGAATCTATGAGTAGTATTGGGGAGTATGAATCATACAGAAGTTGGAATACAGTAGGTTTAACACCAACATAAACAAATAATTAGTTCATTACAGTACCTTTGAGTGGTGGTTTGTTTTCTTATACTAACGGAGCTCACGAGATTTTTGGCTAAGTTTTGTGTTGTGAAGTTTTCAAGTTTTGAGTATGGCTTTGATGGACTATGGAAAGATGAGTGGCAAGAGCCTAAGCTTGGGGATGCCCAAGGCACCCCAAGGTAAAATTCAAGGACAACCAAAAGCCTAAGCTTGGGGATGCCCCGGGAAGGCATCCCCTCTTCCGTCTTCATCTATCGGTAATACTCGGGACTATATTTTTATTCACCACATGATATGTGTTTTGCTTGGAGCGTCATGTATGATTTGAGTCTTTGCTTTTTAGTTTGCCACAATCATCCTTACTGGACACACCTTCTGAGAGAGATAAATATGATTTAAATTTGCTAGAATACTCTATGTGCTTCACTTATATCTTTTGAGCTAGATAGTTTTGCTCTAGTGCTTCACTTATATCCTTTAGAGCACGGTGGTGATTTTATTTTGTAGAAATTATTGATCTCTCATGCTTCACTTAAATCCTTTTGAGAGTCTTTTAGAACAGCATGGTAATGTGCTTTGGTTATAAAACTAGTCCTAATACGATAGGCATCCAAGATGAATATAGTAAAAACTTTCATACAAAGTGCATTGAATATGATGAGAAGTTTGATACTTGATGATTGTTTTGAGATATGGGGATGGTGATATTAGAGTCATGCTAGTGGGGTAATTATGAATTTGAGAAATACTTGTGTTAAAGTTTGTGATTCCCGTAGCATGCACGTATGGTGAACCGCTATGTGACGAAGTTAGAGCATGAGGTATTTATTGAGTGTCATCCTTTGTGTGGAGGTCGGGGGCGTGCGATGGTTAAATCCTACCAACCTCCCCCCTAGGAGCATGCGTTGATTACTTTGTTTTGATGACTCGTAAATTTTTGCAATAAGTATATGAGTTCTTTATGACTAATGTTGAGTCCATGGATTATACGCACTCTCACCCTTCCACCATTCCTAGCCTCTCTTGTACCGCACAACTCTCGCCGGTACCATACACCCACCATGTACCTTCCTCAAAACAGCCACCATACCTACCTATCATGACATTTCCATAGCCATTCCGAGATATATTGCCACGCAACTTTCCACTGTTCCGCTCATATGACACACTTCATATTGTCATATTGCCATGCATGATCATGTAGTCGACATCATATCTGTGGCAAAGCCACCATTCACAATTCATTCATACATGTCACTCTTGATTCATTGCACATCCCGGTACACCACCGGAGGCATTCATATAGAGTCATATTTTGTTCAAGCTTTGATTTATAATCTTTGAGTTGTAAGTCAATAAAAGTGTGATGATCTTCATTATTAGAGCATTGTCCCATGTGAGGAAAGGCCAAATAAAAAAAAGGGGAGATGGCCCAAAAAAATATAGAGAGGGGCTAAAAAAAGAGAAAGCCCCTCCAAAAAATGAGAGAAAAGAGAGAAGGGACAATGCTACTATCCTTTTCCACACTTGTGCTTCAAAGTAGCACCATGATCTTCATGATAGAGAGTCTCATGTTTAGTCACTTTCATATACTAGTGGGAATTTTTATTATAGAACTTGGCTTGTATATTCCAACGATGGGATTCCTCAAATGCCCTAGGTCTTCATGAGCAAGCAAGTTGGATGCACACCCACTTAGTTTCCTTTGATGACTTTTCATACACTTATAGCTCTAGTGCATCCGTTGCATGGCAATACCTACTCACTCACATTGATATCTATTGATGGGCATCTCCATAGCCCATTGATACGCCTAGTCGATGTGAGGCTATCTTCCTCCTTTTTGTCTTCTCCACAACCACCACTCTATTCCACCTATAGTGCTATGCCCATGGCTCGCGCTCATGTATTGCGTGAAAGTTGAAAGGTTTGAAAAAATTGAGTATGAAAACAATTGCTTGGCTGAAACCGGGGTTGTGCATGATATGAATATTTTGTGTGATGAAGAGGGAGCATAGCTAGACTATATGATATTGTAGGGAGAACTTTCTTTGGCCATGTTATTTTGAGAAGACATGATTGCTTTGTTAGTATGCTTGAAGTATTATTATTCTTATGTCAATATAGACTTTTGTCTTGAATCTTTCGGATCTGAACATTCATGCCACAATAAAGAAAATTACATTGAAAATTATGCTGGTTAGCATTCCACATCAAAAATTCTGTTTTTATCATTTACCCACTCGAGGACAAGCAGGAATTAAGCTTGGGGATTCTTGATACGTCTCCAACGTATCTATAATTTTTGATTGTTCCATGCTATTGTATATTATGTTTTGGATGTTTAATGGGCTTTATTATACACATTTATATTATTTTTGGGACTAACCTATTAAGCCAAAGGCCCAGTGCAGATTGCTGTTTTTTTGCCTATTTCAGGGTTTCGCAGAAAATGAATATCAAACGGAGTCCAAATGGAATGAAACCTTCGCGAGAGTTATTTTTGGAACGATATCAACACAGAAGACTTGGAGTACACGCGAGGGAACGAAGGAGGCGGCCACGAGGGTCCAGGGCGCACCCCCACCCTCGTGGGCCCCCTCTGGCTCCCCCGATGCCCTCCTTCCTTGTATATATACCCATGTACCCTGAAAACATTGAGGCAACAGAGAAAACCCTAATTCCACCATTGCAACCTTCTATTCCCATGAGATCCCATCTTGGGGCAGTTCCGGAGCTCCACCGGAGGGGGGATCTTCCACGGAGTGCTTCTACATCAACACCATTGCCTCACCATGAGTTGTGAGTAGTTTACCACACACCTTCGGGTCCATAGTTATTAGCTAGATGGCTTCTTCTCTCTTTTTGGATCTCAATACCAAGTTCTCCTCAGTCTTCGAGGAGATCTATTCGATGTAATCTTTTTGCGGTGTGTTTGTCGAGATCCGATGAATTGTGGGTTTATGATCAAGATTATCTACGAGAAATATTTGGTTCTTTTCTGAATTATTTTATGTATGATTATAATATCCTTGCAAGTCTCTTCGAATTATCGGTTTGGTTTGCCCTACTAGATCTATAGTTCTTGCAATGGGAGAAGTGCTTGGCTTTGGGTTCAATCTTGCAGTGTCCTTTCCCAGTGATAGCAGGGGCAACAAGGCACGTATTGTATTGTTGCCATCGAGGATAAAAAGATGGGGTTTATATCATATTGCTTGAATTTATCCCTCTACATCATGTCATCTTGCTTAAAGCATTACTCTGTTCTTATGAACTTAATACTCTAGATGCATGCTGGATAACGATCGATGTGTGGAGTAATAGCAGTAGATTCAGAATCGTTTCGGTCTACTTGTCACGGACGTGATGCCTACATATAATGATCATGCCTAGATATTCTCATAACTATGCGCTTTTCTATCAATTGCTCGACAGTAATTTGTTCACCCACCGTAGAATTCTCCTATCATGAGAGAAGCCACTAGTGAAACCTATGGCCCCCGGGTCTATTCTCAACATATTAACCTCCGATCTACTTTACTTTTCTTTATTTACTTTCTGTTCTTATATCCAAAAATGCCAAAAATATCACACTATCCTATCTATCAGATCTCACTTTCGTAAGTGACCGTAAAGGGATTGACATCCCCTTATTGCGTTGTCTGCGAAGTTCTTATTTGTTTGTGCAGGTGCGAGGGACTCGTGCGTGGTCTCCTATTGGATTGATACCTTGGTTCTCAAAAACTGAGGGAAATACTTACGCTACTGTGCTGCATCACCCTTTCCTCTTCGAGGGAATACAACGCAAGCTCGAGAAGTAGCAACATCCAAGTCACCCTCATGCTCCTTAGGGGCTTTTATCGCTTGGCCCACTCATCAACAGTTGACTGGTACCTTGTACCTTCAGACATCCACACAATTCTACCATCAGGGTAAAAGTGAGCTGTAGAGTAGAATTGCATGATGAGTTCATCATTGCATTTTGTCAAATTTTGACCTACAAACTTGTCAACACCACAACCTTGAAGCTTTCAAGCACACTTGGAAAGTGATCTTCATTGTTCTTGATGCAGTCCCAATCAACCCATCTCATATCACACACTATGGGCTTCTTGTCAAGCAGAACTGTCTCATAGAAGTCTCGCGGTTCTTCGGTATGAAATCTGTAATCCACAACAGTCCTTCTCCTCACAGCATATGGGTCACTTTGTCTCCATCTTCTGAGACCTGCATCCTTCCTCAACTTCATATCCTCAGCAACAATATGAGTATTATCATGATAAGGGATCTTGGGCTTCAACTTTCTGAGCACTTGGACCTCAGCATCTTCATCAATCTCAGGCACCGGGACCTTGTTCTTCTCTGTAGTTGGAATGTTCCTAGTGCTTCTCTTGGGTGCAGACTTGGTGGCTTGAGCAGCAGCTTTGGGAGCAGTCTTGGGCTTTGAAGGAGCAGCCCCTGACTAGATTGCATCTCCCATAAGCTTCTGAGCTTTGGGTGCTGGCGCAACAACCTCTTCTTCTTCTGCTTCCGCTTCATCATCATCATCCTCTCTCATGGATGGCTTGCCAATCACTCTGGCTGTTTTCTTTCTAGCTCTCTTCTTTGTTCCTGCTGGCACATCATCTCTGGATTCAAGAGTGAATACCATTGTCTCTTGAGTTGATGCTCTGGCCTTTGACATTGGAATCCTCTTGGCAGGTGCCTTCTTGTTCAAACTTGGCTTTGTTGCAGCAGCTGTGACATACCCTTTCCTTAGCACCTTCTTCTTTGAAGTGGCCTCATTAGCCACAAAGTCCTCATCCTCAGAATCTGAAGTTTTCTTCTTCCTTATCTTGGTAGCAACCTTAGGAAGATCACTTGGAGTGCTCCTGCTACCCTCATCAGAGCTGCTAGAGGGACTAGTGCCCTCACTCATGTTAACTTGATCCTAAGACAAGTTCTGGCTGTCACTCTGGTCAGACATCTTGGCAAATACACTGACATCAAACTCTGTGAATAGATGTAGATAAGATAGAGTGGATAAGCATCACAAAGTGCAGAGTTTTTTGCAAAACAGATGAGTCAAAAACTTTGTTTTAGTTCTCTACAGAAAGCATTTCGGAACTACCGATTTGTTAAACACGGTGATACTGAAGCAATTCTGGAACCTAAACTAGTGAACTCGGTCAGATCAAGTCACAGTTCGATGGCACCGAGATTGCTAGGGTTTCACAGAGAGTCGAACTTGGTCGCACCGATTTGCAATTTTCGGTCAGACCGAAAAGTGCAAGTGCAATGGCCTAAGCCAAATCGGTGAGACCGATTTCTACCACTCGGTCGGTCCGAGATGAGTTCGGCGGAGACCTAACCCTAAATTTTCGAATCAAAACTAATTTCTACGGAGTTTCTGCTGGACAAGATGATTTCAATCGTGGCAAGAATCATGGCAAAGCAATGTGTGTGTGACGTCCGGGTAGTTAAGCTACAGTAACCATCCGCTAATGGTGCCACGTCAGCACGATTACTGTTGCTAGTCTTGCGATGATACAAATCCCGTTCGAATTTCAAATTTAAAATAAAGTAAAACAATAAAAGTTTTCAAATACTAAAACTAAAATGTTCTAAAATGGGTCAATTAAATCATAAGTACTTATGGTGAAGAAACCACAGTCTTATAAAAGGATTAAATGCACTTAAATAATTAAGGCAGTGGCAAAACAGATATTCAAATGCTTTTAAAATAATAAACAATTTCAAACCTATTTTATTTCAGTGCTAAACTGTTTGTGGTAGCGGCCTAAATTGTAACACTATTTTAGGTGTCACTTTTGTATTTTGTTGAAACTAAACTAAAACAGATTAGAAGTACAAGAAAATTAAGAAAAGGAAAACATTACAAAAAAAGGAACAAACAAAAAAGGAACAAAGCAAAGGCCCCCCCCCCTGGCCTACTGGGCCTCGGCCCACTACCCCAAACAGCCTATAACCCCCACCCCACAGTGGGGGAAAATATCCCCACTCCCTCCTACCGACACTCCCCCCCCTTTCTTTTCTTCGACTGGATCGGGATCGACCCGATCCCTCCCCGCCGCTCGCCGCCCGACGCCGCCCCGGCCTTCCACCGCAGTCGCCGGACTGCCTCCTCGTCTCCGACACCGTCGTCCCCATCTCCGCCCCGCGCCCACTACCCCGTCCCTACGAACCCCGGTGAGGCCCTCGGCCTCCTCTTCCCCTTGCTACACTTGCGAAGCTCGCACGCCGTCCGCGCCCTCCTCGCCTTGCTCCGCGTCGGCGCCCTGTCCGGCACCGCGGCCCGTTGCTGCGCGCCTGCCTCCTTGTAGCCACGCCGCGCCCGTCCTCCCACCGCGGCCTCGCCCCGTCCAGCAAGCCGACGCGCACGCCCGAATCGGCGCCGTCCCCGCCTTGCTCCGGCTGCCCCTCCCCCGCGCCCTGCCCGCGCTGCTCCGGCGCCCGCCCACGCGACCGCCCGCCGCCGCCGCTCGCCCTGCGCCGTCCTGGCCCCGCGCCGCACCTCACTCCCGTTCCCCTGGCCGCTGTCGCCGGCGGCCACTCGCCCCGTCGCACGAACCCATGCCACTGTCGCCGCCCGCCTATCCTAACCCCCTCCCCTTGCAGCCATCTGCTCCGCCGGCGTGCGCCCCCGCCGGGGCCTCGCATGGCCGCGACCGCAAGGCCCTGGCCGTCGACGCCCGCACGAGCCCTAGCCGCCGGCGCCGGTGCTGGCCCCCGCCGCTGTGGTGGGCAGCGCCGTGCCCACGGGCTCCTCCCCGTTGCGCCCGAACCGCCCTAGTGCCCGTACCCGCTTGGCCCCTCTGGGCCAATGACAAGGGGGGCCCGCCTCCCAGAAAAAAAAAATAAGTAAAAATAATAATAATAATAAAAAAATATATAATATTAATAATTAAAATAAATATATTAATTAATTAATTAATTAACAAATTAATTAACGTAATTAATCTTGATTAGATAAACCTAATCACTAGTTAACTTAATTAAACCTACTTAGTTAAACTAGTCTATGACAGCACGGTCCCACGAGTAAGGTTTGACTCTGGTCAACCGGGTTTGACTTGCTGACGTCATGGTGATGTCATGCTGACATCACCTATCACTGTTCTGGGTAATGTTAGGTTTAAATTAATTAATTAAATTCCAAGAATTAATATAAACTTTAGAAAATCATATCTTTTGAACCGTAACTCGGATGAAAATAATTTATATATGAAAGTTGCTCAGAACGACGAGACGAATCGGAATACGCAGACCGTTCGTCAACCACACGTCCCTAGCATACCGAACATGCAACTTTCCCCTCCGTTTCATCTGCCCGAAAATGCCTAACACCGGGAATACTTTCCCGGATGTTATTCCTCTTCGCCTGTATCGCCGAGCACTGCGTTAGGTCACACGTAGCACCGCGTATTTCCATGTTATGCTTTGTGATGCTATTGTTTGCTCTGTTATTTATTTGTTTCCCCTTCGTTGCTTATTTTCGGTAGACTCCGATACTGTGATAAGACCCCGAGACCGTTGATGCTTCGGTGTTCGACTACGGCTACGCTTTCGAAGATTCCTTTCGTCTGCAGAGCTTCCAGGCAAGCCCCCCCCCTTTTGATCACCAGATATCGCCTATTCTTCTCTCTACTGCTTGCATTAGAGTAGTGTAGCATGTTACTGTTCGGTTACTCCTATTCTGCTGCATAGCCTGTCATTGTTGCTACAACTGTTGATACTTTACCTGCCATCCTAATGCTTAGTGTAGGATGCTAGTATTCCATCAGTGGCCCTACACCCTTGTCCGTCTGCCCTGCTATTCTATCGGGCCGTGATCACTTGGGGGTGATCACGGGTATATACTACATACATTTTACATGACACATGATGATGGTTCGGATATGGGGGCTGAAGGGGCAGGTGGTTCCACCCAGGTAGTGGTGGGCCTGGGTTCCCGACAGCCCCCTGATGGTTACTTTGTGGCGGAGCGACAGGGCAGGTTGCGACCACCTAGGAGACAGCTGGGCCTGGCCCTGGTCGTTGTCCGCGGTTATTTCATAATAACACGTTTAACGGGATCTTGGTATTTGATCTGAGTCTGGCCATTTGGTCTATACGCACTAACCAGCTACGTGGGAATAGTTATGGGTACTCGACGTCGTGGTATCAGCCGAAGCCTTCTTGACGTCAGCGGTTTAGCGGCGCGCGCCGGATTGGACTGGAAGCCTACTCTGGTATTAGGAGAGGCTAGGTCTGCTTACCGGCCGCCCTCGCAACGTGCAGGTGTGCATTGGGCGATGGGCCCAGACCCCCGTGCGTTTAGGGTTTAGACCGGCGTGCTGACCTCTCTGTTGTGCTTAGGTAGGGCTGCGACGTGTTGATCTTCCGAGGCCGGGCATGACCCTGGAAAGTGTGTCCGGCCAAATGGGATCAAGCGTGCTGGGTTATGTGGTGCACCCCTGCAGGGAAGTTAATCTATTCGAATAGCCGTGTCCCTCCGTAAAAGGACGACCCGGAGTTGTACTCTGACCTCATGACAACTAGAACCGGATACTTAATAAAACACACCCTTACAAGTGCCAGAGATAACTCGGTGGTTGCTCTCTCACAGGGTGACGAGGGGAGGATCACCGGGTAGGTTTATGCTATACGATGTTACTTGGTGAACTTACCATCTATTCCCTTCTACTGCTTCAAGACGGAGGCTGCCAGAAGCGAGGATACTTGTTACTTCCAGCTACTCTCTTCTTCTGCTGCAAGATGGACGTTGCGAGAAGCGTAGTCTTCGTTTGGATTAGCTATCCCCCTCTTATTCCGGCATTCTGCAGTTTAACCCACATATATTACCCCCTTACACAGATATCATTGCATATGTAGTGTAGATCCTTGCTTGCGAGTACTTTGGATGAGTACTCACGGTTGCTTTTCTCCCCCTTTTCCCCTCTTGTTCCTTTTTCTCGGATGATGCAACCAGATTGATGGAGTCCAGGAGCCAGAAGATCCCGATGATGTTTCTACATGGAGTTCGGCTTCGAGGAGTAGTTAGGAGGTCCCAGGCAGGAGGCCTTGCCTTTTCGATCGTGCTACTTTTGTGCTAGCCTTCTTAAAGCAAACTTGTTTAACTTATGTCTGTACTCAGATATTATTGCTTCCGCTGACTCTTATGTTTTCGAGCTTTTGTATTCGAGCCCTCGAGGCCCCTGGCTTGTAATATAAAGCTTGTATTATTTTAATTTGTGTCTAGAGTTGTGTTGTGATATCTTCCAGTGAGTCCCTGATCTTGGTCGTACACATTTGCGTGCATGATTAGTGTACGGAAAAATCGGGGGCGTCACAAGTTGGTATCAGAGCCGACTGCCTGTAGGAATCCCCCTTTCCAACTCCTTGGCCGAAGTTGAGTCTAGTCTTTGAAAAACAAATTTACTAACTTGTTGTGTGGCTTACATGCCCACAACACCAATGGGTGGTATTAGGATCTTTTACTCCTCGTCTATACTCTGGGACTCTGATCTCTCTTCTATTCGGGATAAATGGATTTTGCAAATACTAACATTAGGATCTCGTTATCACTTTCACCCGGAGAGCACCTTATTACCGATGATCGTCTGCTGCACCAGAAGACCCTGAAGATACTCTCCGTTGTTAACCCGAGAACTTGTGCTCATCACCTTTGCAATTCACTGCCACCGATATATCCCTATGGATGTCTGCATGCACTTGCTGTTCTCATGATCATTCCTCGTCGCTCTGGTTATTACAAGATGCCTCGAAATATTCTCCGTTGTCCCGAGAATCCTTTGAGTTACTATCTTGCAGTTTATTTCACATGAAAACCCTTATGGTTATTTCCTCACATTTATTGAGGATCCGTTCTTCTCAATTGTACATGTGTCTCACAAAATTCTTCGGAATAGTTTTCGATCTTTTGAAAATCCTCTACAGCCTGTTACTCTTGAAATGATTGCCTGCTCGCATTATGGTTAATTCCATATGACTAGTAGTCTTCGTTAACATCCCTTGTCTTAGCCATTTTGAGCCTATTGATTCAATGTGTGCGTATGCACGCAGTCATCACGTTATCCGTTTTAAAAGTATCTTTCCGGCTCAGACGTCATTCCGGACATGAGTTGGTTCTCGGCAATTCAAACCTTTATTGATTGTACAACTAAGTGTTTTCAACTTATCCATCCTGGATCAGAGCGTCTGCTTCCGATCCTTCATTTTGGAAACCATAATTTCTTTCTATTTAAGCTTCATACTAATCAGGTGATTCTTGAATCTGATGCCTATGCATTCTTCTTCCTCTGAGTGAGTACCGATACTCACATCAGCTCCGTTGTGGATCGCTCGATCCTTTGTTGAAATATTATCCGACAGTGTCCTTCGTAAAAAAAAAGGGAAACCTCGAGAAGTTCTGTCCCTGATGCATAATACCTTCGGTAAATTGTATCCTCTTCTTTGACAACCATGCTCTCCCTTGGAGCTGGTGATATTTACTTTTGAAACTTGTGGTATATGTTACTAAGATGCCCGATGGGTGGAACCTATGCCTTCCCCTAATCCGTGAGAACCCGAAAGTTTTCACAAGTCATACCCTTCCGGTGTTCTACCAGTTAAAATTCCAACACTACAAATTTATTAAAGCGAGGGGTGAATGAGATGATATGCATTAAAGAAGTGGGAGTCGACCTTGAACTTTGTGTTCATGCCCATGAAAATGATGTAGACCGTCTTGGAAGCTTCTTGCAAAATGATTATCCAGCTATATGATTCTTTCGGTATTCTTGAATTGATTACATATAGTTATGGTTCTGACCATGCTGTCCTGATCTAATATATCTGATGGGAATTCCTTCCAATGCCTCGTCAATTTTTGACAAGGTTAAAGTATCTACTGTCATAGGTCGATGGCCTAGTTCAATTCCTATCGTGTTCTACCTTCGATTTTACCCTCTGATATCTCGAGGATATCATGCCTTTGCACTACGCCTTTTGAACTTATGATGAAGTAATACCTTTGCTTGTCGTAAACACTCTACGGGTTCTAGGTTGCCGTCAACCGAGGACACCGTTTAGTAAATTTAATCCGCCCTAAAAATTCCACACCCCTAGTAGATGTTACCGGGAAATTTTTAAACTCAATTTGGTTTTATTCCTAGACTATCGGGTACATCCCTTGCCTAGCTATCTTTTACTGTGCTACCTCGTCCTTCTCTGGTGCACGAATTCTTCAGTGTGTGAGCACGACTTACGTTGAGCTTTCAACATCATGTTGCTTGTCTTGAAAGGCAACTTTGGTTCCGATGCTTGCATCTTATATACTGATCCTATAACTTGACACTTCGTCATTCCCTTGCTTGTTGCCATTGTTGTTTGATTGCATCCTCTTGAAACCTCCCGGCAAATGTGTCGGATCACCTTCAACACTTTGACTTCTTCCGAGATGTCAACTGAGTTCATGATGAGAAATACCCTCCTTGCCCTCGATGATTTTTGTTATCATCGACAACACCCTTGACTTCCTTTCATCGCGAGCTTGTCCATGTTATGGATGCAACTTGCTATCCAGCTTGTATTCTATTCTGCCTTGAAGTATTATTATCATTATGTCCAGAATGTTGTGAGGATTGCTCCACCTCTTATAAATTCTCGGTCTGATGCTACTTCTCACCATCACCATTCTTCCTTGGCCCCCGTGTTGTTTTTAACCGGGATACCAATATGCTAACGGTGCTGCTTGAGTTCTATACTTCTAGCAACCCTATTGTATTGAAGATAACAACCGACAGTTCGTTCTTAGACTGTTGGTTATGGAATCGTCATCACTCTAACATTGATCTTGCTGCCTAAGGTCATATTTCGGGCACACCTATCAACTAATGATTAATGGTGTATGTTTTCCTCGAGCATACAACATTATATCATTTGAATTGACTAGTGTCATCCTCTTGTTCACACTATGGTGGAAATCCATCTGTGTGGAATTCTCGATGAATTGTCGCTGGTCCCATCAGCCACCTCCTCCTCCTCTCCTTGGTTGAACGATGAACTTTTGTTTCGGGAACCCGCTCCCATAGTTCTTTTCCCGAGAATCTTGCAATGTCATTTCGTCGATTAATGTTGCACCGTTTCTTCTTGAACATCCCGAGTCTGAGGTATCATGACACCAATCAGATCTGAATCTCGGTCAGATATGATGGTTGGGGCCACTTTACAGGAGTTATAATGTTGGTCCTTTGATGACCCGGTAATATGATGTCATGCCCAGCACCCCTGGCTGGAGGATCCATCATTATATTTTCTTCTGCAAGGATAACTATTCTTCCAGGAGGAAATTGTAAGACTTTTTCTATAAGTTGTTCCTGGTGAATCCTTTGTGTATCCAAGTCCGACCTTTGCTTCAAGACCATGCCAATGCTATCTCGAAGCATGACTGTGGTACTCCGATTTTCAACAAGAGCATTTGAAGCCCAATGCTAAATGTTTCCTGGTCAGTTACCCAAACACCATTGTATGGATAACATCTTGTTTAATCCTTGCCTCTTTATCTAAATGGTTGGGTACTTGCTCTCCCACCTTGTATGCCATGATCTACTTGCCCATGGGAATGATATACTCCTATTAGTTGTGTGTAATCACAATTTTCCTTCCCATTTGTTTGTTTAACCTTTCTTTGACCTACATATAATCTAAGCAGTAATATTTTTCTGCTTATGTAAACACCTTGGTGTACAACTCTATAAGTAAGACCTTGAATTCTATTGTTGATAACACCCCGGTACTGCCGCTGGACGAGAACTTTGCCTATTGGTCCGCCTCGTTTCAACGAGCGAGAAAATGGTTCTCTTCGTTCCCCGTCCTTAGTTCCGACATTGATGCCGACATAGCTGACAAGCTATCCACTCACATGCCTCCATGTCGAGGCTGTGCAAGATATCACCACCATTCCTATGTTTCAACCCACATGGTGGGCCCATAACCCACAGGTCCATTGGATCGAAACTTGACTCTTCTTTACAACGCGAATTCCAATGTATCCTTTGCACCTGGCTTCGTAGGTGATTCACGAGCTAAATGGTATACCATGTTTCATTTTGGTATCAAACATCATATTAATCTCATTGATCAAGACCCCATTCCAGCTTCTGGTTAGGCATCGAATGACTGCCTACCCGATTGGAACTTTGGTACCATCATATAGTGCACTCAATGAATTCATCGAAATACTACTCGTAGGGTGCTTCGTGTATCACTCTCTGAATTCGCCGTCGTATGCACAGACTTCGTGGAGTTACGTTCCTCCAAACTTTCCCCCCCCCTTATCGCGTTCGTAGGACGATGGAGATCCCGAGGAAAGGATAATGACTTGATCACGATGACTTGAAGCAGAGAAATGAAGACATCAACGCAAGGAGTCAACCTCTTCGAGAAGGGCAACCAAGACCAAGAAGAACCGTTAGAATTTCGCAACCAGAACATCCCCCTTACTCCACCGCTTAAATCTCGGGACGAGATTTCTTGTAGTGGAGGAGAATTGTGACGCCGGGGTAGTTAAGCTACAGTAACCATCCGCTAATGGTGCCACGTCAGCACGATTACTGTTGCTAGTCTTGCGATGATACAAATCCCGTTCGAATTTCAAATTTAAAATAAAGTAAAACAATAAAAGTTTTCAAATACTAAAACTAAAATGTTCTAAAATGGGTCAATTAAATCATAAGTACTTATGGTGAAGAAACCACAGTCTTATAAAAGGATTAAATGCACTTAAATAATTAAGGCAGTGGCAAAACAGATATTCAAATGCTTTTAAAATAATAAACAATTTCAAACCTATTTTATTTCAGTGCTAAACTGTTTGTGGTAGCGGCCTAAATTGTAACACTATTTTAGGTGTCACTTTTGTATTTTGTTGAAACTAAACTAAAACAGATTAGAAGTACAAGAAAATTAAGAAAAGGAAAACATTACAAAAAAAGGAACAAACAAAAAAGGAACAAAGCAAAGGCCCCCCCTGGCCTACTGGGCCTCGGCCCACTACCCCAAACAGCCTATAACCCCCACCCCACAGTGGGGGAAAATATCCCCACTCCCTCCCACCGACACTCCCCCCCTTTCTTTTCTTCGACTGGATCAGGATCGACCCGATCCCTCCCCGCCGCTCGCCGCCCGACGCCGCCCCGGCCTTCCACCGCAGTCGCCGGACTGCCTCCTCGTCTCCGACACCGTCGTCCCCATCTCCGCCCCGCGCCCACTGCCCCGTCCCTACGAACCCCGGTGAGGCCCTCGGCCTCCTCTTCCCCTTGCTACACTTGCGAAGCTCGCACGCCGTCCGCGCCCTCCTCGCCTTGCTCCGCGTCGGCGCCCTGTCCGGCACCGCGGCCCGTTGCTGCGCGCCTGCCTCCTTGTAGCCACGCCGCGCCCGTCCTCCCACCGCGGCCTCGCCCCGTCCAGCAAGCCGACGCGCGCGCCCGAATCGGCGCCGTCCCCGCCTTGCTCCGGCCGCCCCTCCCCCGCGCCCTGCCCGCGCTGCTCCGGCGCCCGCCCACGCGACCGCCCGCCGCCGCCGCTCGCCCTGCGCCGTCCTGGCCCCGCGCCGCACCTCACTCCCGTTCCCCTGGCCGCTGTCGCCGGCGGCCACTCGCCCCGTCGCACGAACCCATGCCACTGTCGCCGCCCGCCTATCCTAACCCCCTCCCCTTGCAGCCATCTGCTCCGCCGGCGTGCGCCCCCGCCGGGGCCTCGCCTGGCCGCGACCGCAAGGCCCTGGCCGTCGACGCCCGCACGGGCCCTGGCCGCCGGCGCCGGTGCTGGCCCCCGCCGCTGTGGTGGGCAGCGCCGTGCCCACGGGCTCCTCCCCGTTGCGCCCGAACCGCCCCAGTGCCCGTACCCGCTTGGCCCCTCTGGGCCAATGACAAGGGGGGCCCGCCTCCCAGAAAAAAAAATAAGTAAAAAAAAAATAAGTAAAAAAAAATAAGTAAATAATAATAATAATAATAAAAATATATAATATTAATAATTAAAATAAATAAATAAATAAATAAATATATTAGTTAATTAATTAATTAACAAATTAATTAACGTAATTAATCTTGATTAGATAAACCTAATCTCTAGTTAACTTAATTAAACCTACTTAGTTAAACTAGTCTATGACAGCACGGTCCCACGAGTCAGGTTTGACTCTGGTCAACCGGGTTTGACTTGCTGACGTCATGGTGATGTCATGCTGACATCACCTATCACTGTTCTGGATAATGTTAGGTTTAAATTAATTAATTAAATTCCAAGAATTAATATAAACTTTAGAAAATCATATCTTTTGAACCGTAACTCGGATGAAAATAATTTATATATGAAAGTTGCTCAGAACGACGAGACGAATCGGAATACGCAGACCGTTCGTCAACCACACGTCCCTAGCATACCGAACATGCAACTTTCCCCTCCATTTCATCTGCCCGAAAATGCCTAACACCGGGAATACTTTCCCGGATGTTATTCCTCTTCGCCTGTATCGCCGAGCACCGCGTTAGGTCACACGTAGCACCGCGTATTTCCATGTTATGCTTTGTGATGCTATTGTTTGCTCTGTTATTTATTTGTTTCCCCTTCGTTGCTTATTTTCGGTAGACTCCGATGCTGTGATAAGACCCCGAGACCGTTGATGCTTCGGTGTTCGACTACGGCTACGCTTCCGAAGATTCCTTTCGTCTGCAGAGCTTCCAGGCAAGCCCCCCCCTTTTGATCACCAGATATTGCCTATTCTTCTCTCTACTGCTTGCATTAGAGTAGTGTAGCATGTTACTGTTCGGTTACTCCTATTCTGCTGCATAGCCTGTCATTATTGCTACAACTGTTGATACTTTACCTGCCATCCTAATGCTTAGTGTAGGATGCTAGTATTCCATCAGTGGCCCTACACTCTTGTCCGTCTGCCCTGCTATTCTATCGGGCCGTGATCACTTGGGGGTGATCACGGGTATATACTACATACATTTTACATGACACATGATGATGGTTCGGATATGGGGGCTGAAGGGGCAGGTGGTTCCACCCAGGTAGTGGTGGGCCTGGGTTCCCGACAGCCCCCTGATGGTTACTTTGTGGCGGAGCGACAGGGCAGGTTGCGACCACCTAGGAGACAGGTGGGCCTGGCCCTGGTCGTTGTCCGCGGTTATTTCATAATAACACGTTTAACGGGATCTTAGTATTTGATCTGAGTCTGGCCATTTGGTCTATACGCACTAACCAGCTACGTGGGAATAGTTATGGGTACTCGACGTCGTGGTATCAGCCGAAGCCTTCTTGACGTCAGCGGTTTAGCGGCGCGCGCCGGATTGGACTGGAAGCCTACTCTGGTATTAGGAGAGGCTAGGTCTGCTTACCGGCCGCCCTCGCAACGTGCAGGTGTGCATTGGGCGATGGGCCCAGACCCCCGTGCGCTTAGGGTTTAGACCGGCGTGCCGACCTCTCTGTTGTGCTTAGGTAGGGCTGCGACGTGTTGATCTTCCGAGGCCGGGCATGACCCTGGAAAGTGTGTCCGGCCAAATGGGATCAAGCGTGCTGGGTTATGTGGTGCACCCCTGCAGGGAAGTTAATCTATTCGAATAGCCGTGTCCCTCGGTAAAAGGACGACCCGGAGTTGTACTCTGACCTCATGACAACTAGAACCGGATACTTAATAAAACACACCCTTACAAGTGCCAGAGATAACTCGGTGGTTGCTCTCTGACAGGGTGACGAGGGGAGGATCACCGGGTAGGTTTATGCTATACGATGTTACTTGGTGAACTTACCATCTATTCCCTTCTACTGCTTCAAGACGGAGGCTGCCAGAAGCGAGGATACTTGTTACTTCCAGCTACTCTCTTCTTCTGCTGCAAGATGGACGTTGCGAGAAGCGTAGTCTTCGTTTGGATTAGCTATCCCCCTCTTATTCCGGCATTCTGCAGTTTAACCCACATATATTACCCCCTTACACAGATATCATTGCATATGTAGTGTAGATCCTTGCTTGCGAGTACTTTGGATGAGTACTCACGGTTGCTTTTCTCCCCCTTTTCCCCTCTTGTTCCTTTTTCTCGGATGATGCAACCAGATTGATGGAGTCCAGGAGCCAGAAGATCCCGATGATGTTTCTACATGGAATTCGGCTTCGAGGAGTAGTTAGGAGGTCCCAGGCAGGAGGCCTTGCCTTTTCGATCGTGCTACTTTTGTGCTAGCCTTCTTAAGGCAAACTTGTTTAACTTATGTCTGTACTCAGATATTATTGCTTCCGCTGACTCTTGTGTTTTCGAGCTTTTGTATTCGAGCCCTCGAGGCCCCTGGCTTGTAATATAAAGCTTGTATTATTTTAATTTGTGTCTAGAGTTGGGTTGTGATATCTTCCAGTGAGTCCCTGATCTTGGTCGTACACATTTGCGTGCATCATTAGTGTACGGATAAATCGGGGGCGTCACAGTGTGCGAATCAGAGTTAAGGAATAGCACAAAGATCGAGTTCATACCCTAACTCGGCGGTGAACTCTCTACGGCGGCAACGTTGCGGCAGATTGCCGTTGACGGCGACGGAGACCAGCGGCGGGAGGTCGCTGGCGGCGAGGAGACGATCCGGAGACCCGAGGAGGCAGAGCAGGTTACGCGTGGGCGAGAGGGTTTGGAAAGTTTTCCAAAATTTGACCCATCGGTATATATAACCTGACCCTGTCGATGTGACCGAGTGGAACAACTTGGTGGCACCGAGATGCAAAACTGCTAGCAGTCACTGCAACTCAGTGTGACCGAAAAGTTCAAGTCGGTTGCACCGAGATTGAAAATCTAGATCAACTTGGTGAACTCGGTGTGACCGAAGTGGATGACTCGGTCATACCGAAATGCACAAAGAGGTTTTGGAAATTTAAGTCTATGATGAATCAGGGACTCCGAGTGCTCCTCACACAGAGTGGTTCGAATCTGACTTGATCAAACTTTGTGATTCTGCATGAATAGAGTTTGAGATGAGAAAAGCATAGATAGCTAGAGGAGGTTCTTAGGCATTCTTGTCCATCCATTTGGCAAAAGAAAAAGAGCCAAACAATCAAAGCAACAAATGGATGTCCTCGAATGAGAAAAATATGCATTCAACATGCTCACACAATAACATAGCAAATGAAACATGTGGCAAAGCATGCACAACCATTCTAGCATCTATCAAGCAATTGGCGATGACTAGGTCATCTATATATGAGTATATTGACTTAGGAGTCAAATGAGAACATTTGATCATAGGTCATACTCATCGTTTAAGCACAAGTGGGGTTACCACTTTTACATAAAGCATTGTTGTGTTCACATCATTAGAGTTGCTTTAGCTCAATTGATCAGAGTAAAGCTCCCCTAGATGTGATACCCCCCCTAAGAGGGATGAACTAACCTTGGGTTTTGTCGATGGTGACTTCATGTAGGTGTTGAAGATGTAGATGCTCAATGTTGATGTAGATCATTTGGAGCAATCCATTGGAGTGAGTTGCACTTTCAATACCTACACGGGTTAGTCCCACAAGGAACAAACAAAGATATCCATGGACATAGAGTGAATTGCACACAAGAAGATGTCCATGAAAGCATTAGGTTACCTTGTCCCTTGTCTTACCAACAAGAGGGTTTGTGAGTCCTTGAACTAGTGAAAGATATGGAAGTTGTTTGCACTTGTCCTCGCCAAAATGATATGAGCGAAGTATGTTGGCGGAGTCACCCTCAAGAACTTTCTAGTTCTTCTTCTTCGGGATCCACACCATCTTGATGGGAATCCTTGGAGTTGTAGTCGTACTTGATGAAGTAGAACTTGAAGTAGTCTTGGGAACCCACTTGACCATGGCCTTAGGAGCTTCTTCAAGTGCATCAATCTCCTCTTGAAGCTTATCCTTGCCCTTTAGCTTGTGGTCTTGTGGTGTAAGATCATCTTGTGCTTGTGTCCCTTGGAAAGAAGTAGGATCATACTTCTCTTGTTGAGGAACAAACTTTGTCTTGGGGTATTGATTTTCTTCCCACTCAACTCATCAATCTCCTCTTGAAGCTTATCCTTGCCCTTTAGCTTGTGGTCTTGTGGTGGAAGATCATCTTGTGCTTGTGTCCCTTGGAAAGAAGTAGGATCATACTTCTCTTGTTGAGGAACAAACTTTGTCTTGGGGTATTGATTTTCTTCCCACTCAACTCCATTGGCATTGAACTTTCGTTCAAAACCAACACCTTGATTCTTCCGGTGTCTTCCTTGCTACCAACAAGTAAATCATCATCTCCTAGCAAGTCATCTTCATCACTATTAAAATCAAGATACTCGGGGTGTGATACCTTAGGGCCTTTAGCCATGAAGCATCTTCCAATTCCTTCATTTCGTGAGTCAAATATGTCATAGGAGTTGGATGACACAAGAGCAATTCCAGCAACACCTTTATCTTGAGTATCATCGGAGTCAGAGTAGTAGCTTCTCTCGGAGTGGTCATCAGAGTCGGAACCGGATACCCATTCACCAACATGAGCTTGATGTCTTCGTCTTGTATAGCTCCTTGATGACTTGTCCTTCCTTTCCGAATCTTTGCTTCTCCGAGAAGGTCTTCGTTCATAACGATCATCTCTACTCCTTCTCTCTCTTGGTGGTGATTCTTCTCTTCTACTTCTCTTTTTAGGTGAGTCTTCTCTTCTTTTGTGGGGAGCCGTACACTCATTGGAGTAGTGTCCGGGTCTTCCACAATTGTACCAGTTCCGATCACGACTTGAAGATCTTTTGTCATTGTAGGACCTTGACTTGGAATTTCTCTCTTTGCTTATATTCTTGTAGAACTTGTTGAAGTTCTTCACCATTAAGCTCAATTCTTCATTGAAGACTTGTTTCTCACTTGATGATGTAGGAGCATCACATGAGGCTTTGTAAGCACCACTAGACTTGTTGTGAAGCTCTTCTTTATCTTTGAGTGACATCTCATGAGCAACAATTCTTCCAATGACTTCCGTTGGCTTGAGATCTTTGTAATTGGGCATCATTTGGACCAATGTGCACACGGTGTCATATTTTCCATCCAAGGATCTTAGGATCTTCTTGATGATGAATCTGTCGGTCATCTCTTCGCTTCCTAAGCCGGCAATCTCATTTGTGATGAGAGCAAGCCTAGAGTACATTTCAGCGACACCTTCACCATCCTTCATCTTGAACTGGTCAAGTTGACTTTGAAGCACATCCAACTTGGATTCCTTGACGGAGTAGGTACCTTCGTGCATATCAATCAAAGTATCCAAAATTTCCTTTGCATTCTCAAGACGGCTGATTTTGTTGAATTCTTCGAGGCACAATCCGTTGAACAAGATATCGCAAGCATGAGCATTGTATTGCAGCATCTTCAACTCTTCCGCGGTAGCTTCACGATTCGATTCCTTCCCATCGAAGAATTCACCTTGCAAACCAATACACACAATGGCCCAAACGGCGGGGTTATGTCAAAGAATATGCATTTTCATCTTATGCTTCCAACTAGCAAAATCAGTACCATCAAAGTAAGGACCTCTACGGTGGTAATTTCCCTCACTAGACGACATACTCTCCTAGGTTGTGAAACCAAGGCTATGATCACCAAAGCTACGGAAATCAAGGAAAATGGAGACCAAATCTCTGATACCACTTGTAGGATCGAAAGTATGTCTAGAGGGGGGGGGGTGATTAGACTACTTGACCAAATAAAAATCTAGCCTTTTCCCAATTTTAATTCTTGGCAGATTTTAGCAACTTAGCACAAGTTAAGCAATCAACCTACACATGAAATTCTAAGAGTATAGCAGTGGAAAGTAAATCAATTGCATATGAAGGTAAAGGGAGGAGTTTGGAGGGAGCAAACACAAGTGTAGACACGGATGTTTTTGTCGTGGTTCCGATAGGTGGTGCTATCGTACATCCACGTTGATGGAGACTTCAACCCACGAAGGGTAACGGCTGCACGAGTCCATGGAGGGCTCCACCCATGAAGGGTCCACGAAGAAGCAACCTTGTCTATCCCACCATGGCCATCGCCCACGAAGGATTTGCCTCACTAGGGTAGATCTTCACAAAGTAGGCGATCTCCTTGCCCGTACAAACTCCTTGGTTCAACTCCACAATCTCGTCGGAGGCTCCCAAGTGACACCTAACCAATCTAGGAGACACCACTCTCCAAAAGGTAATAGACAGTGTGTTGATGATGAACTCCTTGCTCAAATGCTTCAAATGATACTCTCCCCAACACTGAACTCTCTCTCACAGATTTGGATTTGGTGGAAAGATGATTTGGTTGGAAAGCAACTTGGGGAAGGCTAGAGAACAAGATTCATATGGTAGGAATGGAATATCTTGATCTCAACACTTGAGTAGGTGGCTCTTACTTAGAACATGTATGTTGGAAGTGTAGGTATGTTGTGATGGCTTTCTCCACGAATGAAGAGTGGGTGGAGGGGTATATATAGCCTCCACACAAAATCTAACCATTACACACAATTTACCAAACTCGGTGGGACCGAATCAGACAACTCGGTCAGACCGATTTAGTACATAATGTGACCGTTAGGTATTTCAGTGGGACCGATATGATCAACTCGGTGTGACCGATTTCATTAGGGTTAGGGCATAATGTAATCTCGGTGAGACCGATTACACAAACGTGGTAGGACCGATTTAGGTAATAAGCACACAGAGGGTTGGTAAGGCAAACTCGGTGGGACCGATTCGCTCATTTCGGTTGGACCGAAATGTTACGAAGGGGAAACAAGGAGTTTGCATTGCGAACTCGGTGGGACCGATCGCTCATCTCGGTTAGACCGACGTTATGAAGGGAAACAAAGAGTTTGCAATCCCATCTCAGTGAGACCGAGATCCCTATCGGTGAGACCGAAATGACTAGGGTTTGTGGCAGTGGCTATGTCAACTGAACTCGATGGCGTCGGATAGAAATTTTCGGTGGGGCCGAGTTTAACTTTTTGTTTGGAACATATGTGGATGTGAGAAAGTGGTTGAGGGTTTTGGAGCATATCACTAAGCACTTTGAGCAAGAAACCCATTAAGCAACACCTCATCCCCTTTTAATAGTATTGGATTTCCTATGGACTCAATGTGATCTTGGATCACTAAAATAGAAAATGTAGAGTCTTGAGCTTGAGCCAATATGTGTCCTTAGCATCTTGAGGGGTCCACATTCCTAATCCATGTCATGCCAATCATTGAACTTTCTGAAATGAACATCTTGAAAGAGCATTAGTTCAATGAGCTATATGTTGTTAGTAATTACCAAAACCACCCAGGGATAGTTGCACTTTCACACTTTGATGATTTCCAACCAGGTTCGGCAACTCCACCACAAGCCTAGAAGGGAGCACCTTCTCAAAAATCTTCACTGCCCCGTGCACAAGGTTTATGGGCCTGAAATCCCCCACATCCAATGCACCCTCCTTCTTCGGCAGAAGGTACACAAGAGATTTATTTATTGTCGCCATTCCTCTCACATCACCACTATGGAAGCATGTCATTGCCGCCATGAAATCCTCCTGTATGATATGCCAACATGTGGCGTAAAAGCGGCTCGTAAATCCGTCCGGTCCTGGTGCTTTATCCGGAGGCATGGGCTTAATAACCTTCTCAACTTATTCCATGGTAAAAGGCACCTTGAGATGTGCTAGGTCAAGTCACGGCAATCCCAGAGCTCCAAGTTGAGTGCGTGCGTGCTCACTTCACACGATCCAAAGGCCTTACCATAATAGTCATCCACCACAGCTGCCACATCATCTTGGACCATGTATAGATTACCATTATGACGCACCATTCGAATGGTGTTTGTCGGTGTACAAAAGTAGGGGCGCTCTTTTATACCCCTTACTTGTGCATGGGCAGTAAGAGCCACGCCTGTGACCACACATGACAAAGCAGAGGAGAGAAGCTAGAGACACAAAGTTACCAGAGCAACGCCAATATGGTGGCGCAAGAAGACCAAGCAAGAAGACAGGCTCTCCCCCGACAAGGACTCTTGCCGAGGCGGCCTGCACACCCCCGACAAGAGCCCTTGCTGGGGCGATTCACCCAAACGCCTCCGTCGCAGCCACCCTTGAGCCTAGGAACTCCAACGTCATCAACAACATTGGAACCAAGGCTCGGGAAGTGCCCACGTGATGGCATGCGGATCTTTGTGGAGACAAAGGTCTATGAATCATGAGATGGGAACCAGACGACAAGGCAATGACGAGGCTCCTTGTCGAGGACGCCCACGAGGCCCCGACAAGACTCCTCGCCAAAGACACCCCAAAGCCCCGGCGAGCCTCTTGCCGAGGAAGCTCACGGAGGCCCCGGCAAGACCCTTGCCGGGAACAGACGCAAGACCGCGGCAAGCCCTTGTCGCCCCATCGTCGCCCCAGCTCAGTGGTCGACCCACTAGCCTAGGCAGGTACCTACGTGTCGGTACGTGGTTCCTGGTCCAGCTAGTCAAGCACTTGCGTGGTGGCATGCAGATCTTCGTGAAGACCCTACCACCACGCCACCTCAGCTGCCTGACCTGCTGGCCTGGACGTGCGTCGCAACCAGACGGAGCGGCCACGGACGGGACGAGCCTCGTTTCCGTCCCCGATAAAGTGAGTGGACACCTAAGTAACGCATTTAATGCATCTTGTCCCGTAATGGCATGAGATAAGCATATACACTGTACACCTTTCCACCTCCTGTGTGCCACTGTGGCAGCCCCTTTGGACTATAAAAGGAGGCCCGCGGCATACTGGAGAGGGATTCGGATCCTTGGGAGCTTGACATGCACATAGCTAGTTCAAGAACTCAAGAACACTCGAATATACACCAAAGCAGGACTAGGGTATTACGCATCCTTGCGGCCCTAACCTGGGTAAATGATCATTGTACTGACTCTTCGACCCGCTCTTCGCACAACCTTGCGCCCGCCAACCGTAGAAGGGATTCCAGTGATCTCATAGGTGTCGTTTCGTACCGACATCTTTGGCGCGCCAGGTAGGGGGCGCAGTTGTGAAAATCCGGTCTAGCAGTTAGTGTAGCAGTTCTCCATGGCCATGATTTCCAAGGAAGAGAATGACCAAGTGCGGGGCATCATCAGCAAGTACAGTGGACGCCCACGCAACAACAAAAAAGATAAGTCACACAAAACTTTGAGTAATTCCTTTTTACATAAGGTTATTCTCCTCGGAGATCTTTATCTCTGTATGATAAACCTGAATGCAATGGGACCCTTCCATTATTGGCAAGGCCCTCGTACTGTTTCGAGTCCGCTCAACGGTTCGAGTGGCCGCGTCGAGAACGGCAGGGTAGCCTTTCCACTACCGGCAACGCTTTTGTCCTATTTTGAGTCTGCTCAACAGTTCAAATAGCCGCGCTGAGAACGGTAAGGCGGTTTGCCCGGCAGCAAGCACACCCGACAGGCTATTGAGGATCCGTCCTCAGAGCGCCGCGGCCTGGGTTTACGCACCAGCAAGGCCTATCCAATTAAGCATAGGGTGGACATACAGAGAGAAATCAAATAGGAAAGCAACACGCGTTACTTCAAGGCATTGCAGAGTTATGTTACATAAATTGTTGGTGCGGTTCTAACTAAAGATAAAAAATCGTCTTGGTTGTGAACCTGCAGCGGCGGTAAGAAATGGGGTGCCTAATTCCAACGCTGGCCCTCTATCCTCTGAATTCCGCCGACGCAATCGATGATGGGCTTGATACGCTCCTTGAGCGCCGTGAGATCTACATCATCTGGCAAGCTATCCAGAGCAGCATCGAAGTCGAGGTTGGGGTTCCAGTAGGCCACCTTGGTGAGTACCTTGGTCAAGGCGCCCCAGCAGAGCCTCCGGGACTCGTCGGCAGATAAGCCGCTCGGTCGGAGCGGAGCTTTTCCAAGGCGACAAGGATGCTCTCGAAGAACCCGGTCAGGCTGGCGTGGATGGAGAGGTTCACCTCCCGGGAAAACCCAAAGTTTGGCATGCCCATGGCGGCCAACTGCACGGTGAGTTTCTTCGTGACAACGACGAGGCGGCTGATCCAGATGTACTCGCCCTTCACGTAATCTGCGTAGCCAGCGGCGTCATCCCTCCGCAGCCGTTTCTCCTTCTCCAGGTCCTTGTTCAAAGCCTCCTCCCGAGCCTTGGCCTCCGAAAGCATCCCCTTGAGGCCCTCCAATTCCAGCTTCAGATCTTTGATGGAATCCTGGGCCGTGAAGAGATGCTCGGCCTTGCCGAGAACCTCGGCTTGCACCTCCATCAAGGTAGCGTGGATCGTGTCCCTCTCTTTGGTCAGCCCCAGGACTCGCTCATTGAGGCCATCCCGCTCCACTTCCAGCTCCTTCACTTTGCCGGCGTGGACTCGAGCCTGAGTATTGAGTGCCTCAATGTGCTTCTGTTCCAGCTCCTGGGTCCACCGCGCGACGAGCTTGTCAACCTCCTCGTCCTTGCCGCAGGGTGTAGCGGCGAGTGCCTGCTCGCGGGTGACGAGGTCTTCCTCCTGAGAGTCTAGTTGAACTTTGCGCTGGTTGTGGGCGGCCTCATCATTGGCGGCCCGCTCCTTGGCCTCCTCCTGGGCCTTTTCGAAATCGGACTACGCCAACATGAGATCTCGGGCGCGCTCGTCCAGCTGATCCTAGGAAGCCCTCAGCTCACTCCGGGCCTCGGCGAACGAGACTTTCATCTGGGCGACGTGCTCTAGAAGTCGTCCTCTGCTTTGTCCACCACCGCCGACCTAGACTTTGCCTTGTCCAGGCGGGTGCGGTAAAGCGCTTGGAGCTTCTCGAAGCTGGCGCCCATGGCCCGAAGGAGCTGCTCCTCTCAAGAACCGTCGCCGCCGGCGCTTGACTCGTCAACGACCTCAAGACCGGCGGCGGTGAGCGCCTCATCATCGAACACCTCCCCCTTGGTTGGCGCCCTGCTGCTTGCCATCCATGGGAGGTGGATGAACAAGTCATCACTCACCTTCAAGTAATGACCCGAGCCAGAGGCGGCGGAAGAGGAGGGCTGTTTGTCAACAGCAGCCTTGCCGGCCTCCTAGGCAGCAGCCTCGCCGGTCCCTCCGGCGGGCCCTTTCCCGGCCTCCCCTTGTTGTGCAGCGGCGCGATTCGGTGACGGATCAAATCGGCCCCAATCATCTCGAGGGTGAGCCCGACCTGAGCAAGATGGCAGATCGTGGTAGTGGCAATCGAGAGCTTCTTGTCATTGATGTCATCATACCCCTAGTCCTTGCGGCTGACCGACGGGCTTTGACGAACTCGACAGAATTCTGATGGGTCATCCTCCTTAATCCACAGCCACTGGCTCCTCCACTCATCTCACCTCTCCTTCTGCGTACCGTCCGGATACATGCCCTTCTCCTGGGCCCGTGGAATCCAGGTGACGCGGCCGGAGATGGCGTCCCCCTGGATGCAAGGGAAGAAATAATGGCGGAAGAGCACCGTGCTGAGAACCACCCCGGTGAAACCCTCGCGGAGGTGGGCGAAGAAAGCCATGCACGCCACGGCGTTCGTTCGGCGTGAAATCAAGGAGATGGAAGCCGTAAGTATGCATGATATCGTTGAAGAAATCAGAGAAAGGGGGACAGAGGCCGCAATAGAAGTAATCAATGAAGAAGGGATACCGATTCGGGCCGGCCTCTGCGAATTGAGCGGGGATGACATGCGTGGCTGGGTGCCCTGTCGTCTTGCACCCCCACAGGGGCTGGAAATAGTCCCTGAGATGGACCGCGTCGACTGTCGGGGGGAAGTAGGCGTGCTTCATCCGAAGCACTGCCAACTCACTCTCCGACAGCTCCTTCTCCCCTGCGTGCTCGACCGCTCCCTTACCCTTGCTGGACTTGGGTGCCATTGCGGCCGGGGAAGAAGGGAGGAACCGGAGGCGAAGGGAAGCACGACGGCGGTGAGTGGAGGCAAAAGTTTTGGCTTGGAAAAGAAGCGAAGGAACGTCGAACCCGAGATTGGTGGAGCGCAGGAGGTAAATGAGCGGCGTGCCTGTGGTTTTTCCCCTTTTTATGGGGAAGGCGCAGGCCGCCCCCTTTACCATTTACTGTGACGTGACACTAGCGTGCAACAACTGCCCTATGCACGACCCCCACGTCTGCGCAGATCGTGGGGAAGCGCAACCACCGGATGAGTTACTGCGGTAAAAGGAACCCAACCCTACTGCCCGCGCACCATTCTGGGCCTAGCCCGACAACGTGCTGCGCTTATGAATGGCCTAGGCCCAGGGGCTCCTGTCGATGTACAAAATTAGGGGCGCTCTTTTATACCCCTTACTTGTGCACGGGCAGTCAGAGCCATGCCTGTGACCACACATAACAAAGCAGATGAGGGAAGCCAGAGCCACAAAGTTACCAGAGCAACGCCAAGACGGTGGAACAAGAGGACCAAGCAAGAAGACAGATTCTCCCCCGACAAGGACTCTTGCCGGGGTGGCCTGCACGCCCCCGGCAAGATCCCTTGTCGCGCCGATTCACGCAAACGCCTTCGTCGCAGCCACCCTTGAGCCTAGGAACTCCAAAGTCATCAACAACATTGGAACCAAGGCTCGTGAATCGCCCACGTGATGGCATGCAGATCTTTGTGGAGACAAAGGTCTATGAATCATGAGCTGGGAACCCAACGACAAGGCAATGGCGAGGCTCCTTGCCGTGAACGCCCACGAGGCCCCGACAAGACTCCTCGCCAAAGACACCCAAAGCCCTGGTGAGCCTCTTGCCGAGGAAGCTCACGGAGGCCCCGGCAAGACCCTTGCACGGAACAGATGCATGACCGCGGCAAGCCCTTGCCGCCCCATTGTCGCCCCAGCTCACTGGCCGACCCACTAGCCCAGGCAGGTACCCACGTGGCGGTACGTGGTTCCTAGTCCAGCTAGTCAAGCACCTGCGTGGTGGCATGCAAATCTTCGTGAAGACCCTACCACCACAGCACCTCAGCTGCATGCCCCGCTGGCCTGGACACGCGTCGCAACCAGACGGAGCGACCATGGACCGGACGGGCCTCGTTTCTGTCCCCGATAAAGTGAGTGGACACCTAAGTAGCGCATTTAATGCGTCTTGTCCCGTAATGGCATGAGATAAGCATATACACTGTACACCTTTCCACCTCCTGTGTGCCACTGTGGCAGCCCCTTTGGACTATAAAAGGAGGCCCGCGGCATACTGGAGAGGGATTCAGATCCTTGGGACTGGACATGCACCATAGCTAGTTCAAGAACTCAAGAACACTCGAATATACACTAAAGCAGGACTAGGGTATTACGCATCCTCGCGACCCGAACCTGGGTAAACGATCCTTGTACTGACTCTTAGACCCGCTCTTCGCACAACCTCGCGCCCGCCAACCATAGAAGGGATTCCAGTAATCCCATAGGTGTCGTTTCGTACCGATAGTGTTCTTCCTCTGCCTATGACTTGCTTGTTGATGGAACAACCTAGTGTTGCCATCCCCGTCCCGTACCTGTGATAACCCACAAGTGTAGGGGATCGCAACAGTTTTCGAGGGTAAAGTATTCAACCTAAATTTATTGATTCGACACAAAGGGAGCCAAAGAATACTCTTAAGTATTAGCAGCTGAGTTGTCAATTCAACCACACCTGGATACTTAGTATCTGCAACAAGATAGTTTAGCATCAAAGTAATATGAATATATGATAGTGGCAGTAACGGTAACAAAGGTAACGATAATGTTTTTGTAGTTTTTGTAATAGTAGCAACAGAAAAGTAAATAAGCAACAAGCAATATGTAAAAAGCTCGTAGGCATTGGATCGGTGATGGGAAATTATGTCGGATTCAATTCATCATGTAGAAGTTATAACCTAGGGTGACATAGAACTAGCTCCAGTTCATCAATGCAATGTAGGCATGTATTCCGAATATAGTCATACATGCTTATGGAAAAGAACTTGCATGACATCTTTTGTCCTACCCTCCCGTGGCAGCGGGGTCCTATTGGAAACTAAGGGATATTAAGGCCTCCTTTTAATAGAGTATCGGACCAAAGCATTAACACATAGTGAATACATGAACTCCTCAAACTAAGGTCATCACCGGGAGTGGTCCCGATTATTGTCACTTCGGGGTTGCCGGATCATAACACATAGTAGGTGACTATAGACTTGCAAGATAGGATCAAGAACACACATATATTCATTAAAACATAATAGGTTTAGATCTGAAATCATGGCACTCGGGCCCTAGTGACAAGCATTAAGCATAGCAAAGTCATAGCAACATCAATCTCAGAACATAGTTGATACTACGGATCAAACCCTAACAAAACTAACTCGATTACATGATAGATCCCATCCAATCCATCACCGTCCAACAAGCCTATGATGGAATTACTCACGCACGGCGACGAGCATCATGGAATTGGTGATGGAGGAAGGTTGATGATGACGATCTCCACTCTCCGGAGCCCCGAACGGACTCCAGATCATCCCTCCCGAGAGAGATTAGGGCTTGGCGGTGGCTCTGTATCGTAAAATGCGATAATTCTTCCTCTCTATTTTTTCTCTCCCCAAAAGTGAATATATAGGATCTGGGGGTACGTCGGTGGAGCACCAGGGGGCCCACGAGGCAGGGGGCGCGCCCTAGGGGGGCGCCCCCACCCTCATGGACACGGTGTGGGCCCCCTGGTCTGGATATTCTTGCAGGTATTTTTTATATTTTCCAAAATAATTCTCCATGGATTTTCAGGTCATTCCGAGAACTTTTTATTTCTGCACAAAAACAACACCATGGCAATTCTGCTGAAAACAGCGTCAGTCCGTGTTAGTTCCATTCAAATCACGCAAGTTAGAGTCCAATACAAGTGCAAAAGGGTTTGGAAAAGTAGATACGTTGGATACGTATCAACTCCCCCAAGCTTAAAACTTTGCTTTTCCTCAAGCAATTCAGTTGATAAACTGAAAGTGATAAAGAAAAACTTTGACAAACTCTGTTTGCTCTTGTTGTTGTAAATACGTAAGCCAGCATTCAGGTTTTCAGCAAGATCATGAACTAACCACACTCACAATAACTTTCAGGTCTCAAGTCTACTCACATCAATGGCATAACCAACTAGCGAGCAATAATAATAAACCTCAGATGACAACACTTTCTCAAAACAATCATGATATGATATAACAAGATGGTATCTCGCTAGCCCTTTCCGAGACCGCAAAACATAAATGCAGAGCACCTTTAAAGATCAAGGACTGACTAGACATTGTAATTCATGGTAAAAGAGATCCAGTCATGATCATACTCAATGCAAATTAATAGTAATACATGCAAATGACAGGGGTGCTCTCCTACTGGTGCTCTTTGATAAGAGGATGATGACTCTGCATAAAAATAAATAGATAGGCCCTTCGCAGAGGGAATCAGTGATTTGTAGAGGTGCCAGAGCTCGATTTTTAAATAGAGATGAATAACATTTTGAGCGGTATACTTTCATTTTCAACATAACATCAAGAATCTCGATATCTCCCATGCTACGCACATTACAAGCGGTTCCCAAACAGAAAGGTAAAGTTTATACTCCCCAACCACCAACAAGCCCACTCCACGGCTAGCCCGAAACAACGGGTACCGTCTAAACCAGCAACAGCCCTGGGAAGTTTTGTTTAATTATTATGATTTTGAGCATGGGACTGGGCATCCCGGTTACCAGCCATTTTCTCATGAATGGTGAGCGGAGTCCACTCATCGTGAGAATAACCCACCTAGCATGGAAGATATAGACATCCCTAGTTGATACATGAGCTGTTCGAGCATACAAAACAGAATTTCATTTGAAGGTTTAGAGTTTGGCACATACAAATTTACTTGGAACGGCAGGTAAATACCACATATAGGAAGGTATAGTGGACTCATGTGGAATAACTTTGGGGTTTATGGAAGTGGATGCACAAGCAGTATTCCCGCTTAGTACAGGTGAAGGCTAGAAAGAGACTGGGAAGCGACTAGCTAGAGAGCAACAACGGTCATGAACATGCATTAAAATTAATCAACAATGAATGCAAGCATGAGTAGGATATAAATCACCATGAACATAAATATCGTGGAGGCTATGTTGATTTTTTTCAACTACATGCGTGAACATGTGCCAAGTCAGATCACTTAAATATTTCAAAGGAGGATACCACCCCATCATACCACATCACAACCATTTTAATTATCATGTTGGCACGCAAGATATACCATTATAAACTCTCAGCTAATTAAGCATGGCATAAGCAGCTATGATCTCTAATTGTCATTGCAAGCATGTTTCATTCATAACAAGCTGAATCAGGGACGATGAACTATCATATTTCCAAAAACAAGAGAGGCCGAGTTCATCCAACTTTTCTTATCTCAATTAGTTCGTCATATATCATCCTTATTGCCTTTCACTCGCACGACCGAACGGTCTGGATAGTAACAATAGTGCACGTGCATTGGACTAAGCTGGAATCTGCAAACATTTAATACAAGAGAGAAGACAAGGTAATATGGCTCAAGGTTAAATAAACAATAAAGCATATGAGAGCCACTAAGCAATTTCATTCATGGTCTTCTACTCTTAACCCCCAAAGAAAAGAAAATAAACTATTTACACGGGAGAGCTCCCAACAAGCAAAAGAAGAACGGGAAATCTTTTTGGGTTTTCTTTTAGTTACTACTACTACAAGCAAGGAAAGAAAGTAAACTAGCTAGAAGCTACGGCTAATATTTTGTTTTTGTTTTTCTTAAGGTTTTTTCTAGCACACAAATGAAAGACTAAGAAAAAGAGATGAAACTAAGCACGGATGGTAAAATGAAAGAGTGCGAGCACTGACAACTAGAATAGGTGTGTGAACATGAATGTAAAGTCGGTGAGAAACACGTACTCCCCCAAGCTTAGGCTTTTGGCCTAAGTTGGTCTATGGCCACGGATCGAAGCTACTCCCTCCAGTGTACTTGGATGTGTCCTCTGGGTGCCACTGGTTGGCAAGCTCATCCAGCTCCCATCCATAAACAGACTGACGGTAAGGTTCGAGTGGTGGCACTGGCTCAGGTTCCGAAGCTTGTGCCTGGCCCTGGTACTTCTAGAAGGCATACGATATAACAAGATATGTGCCTATAGACAGATCAAACAGAGATGGTGCAGGCAAGGTAACAATTTCACAATATTTTTCTTCAAACCTTAATATATAATTAAGCAACCTATCCTTGTCTTTAACAATAAAATCATGTGCTACCATGCTCTTGTAGTCTAGATAAATAGGGGCAAGCAATTTTTCTTCCTTCTCATGATGCCTAATAGGTATTCTAAAATATTCAGCAAGGCGAGAAGCAAAGATGCCTCCAAAGTCAGGGCCCTTTGAGCGGTTCAAACTTAGTCACTTAGCAATGACAGCCCCCAAGCTAAAAGTTGTGTCTTGCAACAAAGCATGGCGTAAAATGAAAATATCAGGGGCACTAAGATTCCCACTGTTCCCGCGACCAATTAAACATCTACTAGCAAATAAAACAAAGTAGCGCAGAACAGGGAAATGTATACTAGTAATTCTTGCTCCCGAGACTTGTCTGGTTTCCCCTACAACTATCATGTCAATAAACCCTTCAACGCCTTCACGACATGGTTCATCAAGTCTACCTTCAAAGGGTATCTTGCATACTTCAAAAAATTCTAAGAGTGATATCTCCTTAACCTCATCATATAAACAAAACTCCACTGTAGGTGGTGTTTTCTTAGCATGAAAATGAAAACTCTGCGTGAAAATATTGGTGAGTAAGAGATACTGGTCACGCTGGTCGTGGAGGAAGTCGGTGAGGCCTACATTATTTGCCAACCAATAAAAGTCTTCGTAAATACCGGCGCCATGAAATCATTACAAGGCCATTCGCACGGTCGAACTTCCGCCATGCGAGGAAGATTATATTTGGGCTTCTTATTTTCTTCTTTCTTCTTCGCCTCTGAGCTCTTACTGGAGGAGCCCCTCAACAATCTCTTTATCATTTTCCTTTTCTGAAAATTTCTGAAATTTTTAGTAACTCATAATAAAAGTTAACCAAACTCAACAAGATTGATAGCAACAACTCCTACTAGTGCCTAGAGACTATATCATGCATTAGAACTACTTGGGACCAAAGAAATTTGACATGCAAGCTCAAGAGCAAGGTCACCACAGCAGCAAAAAATTGCAATAAATAAAGCGCTAGAACAAAAACTAATTGGACCAATGGAGGAGTCACATACCAAGGAACAATCTCCCCAAACAGTTTGGTGAATGGTGCTTTGAGCAAGGAGATCGAAAATGGTAGCAAGATGAGCTAGAACTCAGGTTTGAGCTGGTTGGTGATTTTTTTGGGACGAAGAAGAAGAGTGTGGGTGCAGGAATAAGTGGAGGGGGGCCACGTGGGGCCCATGAGGCAGGGGGCGCGCCCTGGACCCTCGTGGCCAGGTGCAGGCTCCCCTCGCTGTGTGTTCTGTGCCATATATTCTCAGATATTCCAGAAAAAATCATATTTCATTTTCAGGGCATTTGGAGAAATTTTATTTTCGGGGTATTTTTTATTGCACGGATAAGTCTGGAAACAGACAGAAAATACTATTTTTGCTTTATTTATCCTAATTAATAGAAAGTAAAAGGAGGGTACAGAAGGTGGTGCTATCTAGATTCACCTATCCCATGCTCATCAAAAGGAATCCATTAACAAGGTTGATCAGGTCTTGTAATAAACTCTTTCCGAATAACATGAAACCGGAGAATTTTCGAATAACACTAGGTTACCTCAATGGGGATATGTATGTCCCCTACAATAAGAATGTCATATGTCTTCTTGACAGTAGGAAGAGGAAATTCAAAACCTCCAATAGTAATAGTTGAAAATTTTCCAATATAATTGATACTGTGGACCTGAGGTTGTTTCCTCGGAAAGTGTACCGTATGCTCATTACCATACATGAAAAGTGACATTGCCTTTGTTGCAATCAATAACAGCCCCTGCAGTATTCAAAAAGGGTTTTCCAAGAATAATAGACATACTATCGTCCTCGGGAATACCAAGTATAACAAAGTACGTTAGAATAGTAACATTTGCAACCACAACAGGCACATCCTCACAAATACCGACATGTATAGCAGTTGATTTATCAGCCATTTGCAAATATATTTCAGTAGGTGTCAACTTACTCAAGTCAAGTCAACGATATAAAGAGAGGCATAACACTAACACCGGCTCCAAGATCACATAAAGCAGTTTTAACATAGTTTCTCTTAATGGATCAAGGTATAGTAGGTACTCCCAGATCTCCTAGTCTCTTAGGTATTCCACCCTTAAAAGTGTAATTGGCAAGCATGGTGGAAATTTCTACTTCAGGTATCTTTCTTTTGTTGGTGATAATATCTTTCATATACTTAGCATAAGGATTTGTTTTAAGCACATCAGTCAAACGCATACGCAAAAAGATAGGTTTAATCATTTCAGCAAAGCGCTCAAAATCCTCATCATCCTTTTTCTTGGATGGTTTCGGAGGAAAATGTGGCACCCCGGATCAGAGCGACCGGTTTACCTTGCATTGCCAGCCCAGAGACCTTGTCTTCTGGCAACACACAACATCTTGCAGAGAAAACAACCGCTTTATTGATACTAGCGGATCACAGTTTTACATTACAACGAGTAGCGAGGCAAAGCGGCACACACGGTGCAGCTGGACAATATGTAAATTATTTAATGAACATAAAAGGCCTCGGTCATAAAAACTACGCAACATCGGAACGACTTCGTAGCGGAACTCCATCTCACAGGGACACCGATGTGGACACGGTCTAGACTCGGACGACACTCCTTTCCAGTGAAACTTTCCTGAAATCTGGCATGACACGCCAGGTCAGTACATTGAATGTACTTGCAAGCTTACAGCAAATAAAGTCATAATGACAAACAATATCATGATAATTAATCAATTATTAAAAATGCAGCACCATACGTGAATATACATACAAATAATATGTTGTGCTCATGCTCTTGTGAAAACAGACCCTCGGTCTGACTTACCCATAGTGATTTTTCTTCAACTATAAGCTTGTTCATCTCAACATGACATAATTCGTGATCTTTCCGGCGATCACAACCCTGACCATACCTGGTCTCAAATCATCTCGGTGGCTCTTCCACCATTGTTACAATACAAAAACTCATACTTAGTGAGCAAAATTTTATTTTATGTTGACCCATGGTGTGACTTACTTCCGAGCATGTCCGTGACCGTGGACTCGGCTATCGATAGATTAATTACACTCTGCAGAGGTAGTGCACTGTACCCACACCACGGAACCCATGACCTCGCTTTCCCATTCGGGTGGACCAACAGCGTCCCAACAAAACTCTTCCATTGCCATGACACTCTCCCGGCCACTCCGACTCATTCCCCGTTGGAATAGTCCTGGGTGGCCCTGTGCCTACCAAAGGCACACCGACCACCATCATGGCCAAACAGAAACTGTCCCAAATGGGGACTCGGTGCCATAAACTCAACAACGGGCACACAAGGTTATGTCTGCTTACCGGGCCAGGGTACCGCATGCCCATAACCTTCCCTATTTGGAGGTACCGACAAGAGGCATGCCAACGGACCGAATAAAGACCTTCCCAGGAAGGCAAATGTGGTTGCACTGGGAAAAACTTGATTCAGTGGCACCATGACCCGGTCAATAATTTATTCAAGTTGGGTTATTAACAGGTTCAACTTAAAGAAAATAAATAACCGGTGTCATCAAATGCCATGGAATGCAACATACCAAATGCATTACAAAAATAACTAGGTCAACTTTACCTTATTAAATGTAAGCATCACAACTTCAATATTATTCTGGTTATGATTTACTTCCAATGAAAAATAGAATATATTCTAGCAATTTTTTTACCATAGTTCTTATGTAAAAGAAAATAACTTCACATAGCTATTTATATGCATACCCATATTAGTTCTCCATGATCCAAACTTTCTTCAAGTTATCTTAATAACTTAAACCAACTTCCAACTTTCTGTAAACTAAATAAAATAACTAAATACAACAACCAACAGAAAGTAATTAACAAAAATAATTCATGTGCATAAATTAAATCATTCATTCAAGTTGGAAATTAACAAATACTGAAATGGCATCATGAAAATGTTCCTGTGGCTTGCCTTAGTGCAAATGAGGTTCACAAGCCTCCTGGTGATCCTCAAGACAAGTTTCACCTTCTGAAAATAATTACAAGTTCAGAAAGAAAATATCAAGAACCATTCAAAAATTCACGAGAAAATCTACACATCACCAAATAGTCTCATTTTTGGTGTTCTGCAAGATCTCTTTATAAAGAACACAATGCAAAAAGAATCAATTCATTTGGACTTATGGTTAAGAAGTTGTTGCAGTTTGAATTGTTCTGGAATATATTTAAATTTGGAATTTAAGTAAACAGACTGAAGGGGATGGGGAGGGTGACGTCGAAGGCGTAAAGGCCCAGGGCGCCACCACTCGCACCGCTTCACGCGGATACAGAGAGGCTGACTAGCGGGCCTCGCTAGTCAGGTGAGGGGGAGAGAGGGAGAAGAACAGGGGCGGCTGCGGCCACGCCGGAGCGCACGCCGACGACGCGAGCTCCTTGGCCAAGATGGGAGGGATAGATCGATAGAGGAGGTTGAGGCGCACCTGCCCATACCCGTAGAGTAGCTAGGGGTGGTCGGACGGCGTCGGAAACGGCCTCGCAGGCGGAGGCAGAACGGGGTGGTCGCCGGAGTTGAAGAAGACGGCGAGCAACGGCGATTCCAGAAGCTCCAACTAGGTGGAACGGCACCACCAGAGAGTGGTAGAGGCTCTGGAAGGTTTGCCCTGGCCTGGGAGGGGCTGGAGCTACCGCGACGACCCGAGGGGATCGCCGGCGAGCTCAGGCTCGGGGAGGGCGGCCTGTGGCCTTCCCGGCCGGGCCACGCGGTTCTACGTAGTCATGGTGTGTGTGGGAGTGGAGCTGGGTGCTCGGGGAGGCTGGGAGGGGTCCTATATATAGGCGAGCCGAGAGGGGGGACCGGGGCTCCGCCGGCGACACCTGGATGCTGCGCCCGGCGACGAATGGCGTCAGTGAGCGGGGGAGAAGGGGACGGGGTTCACGCGGGAGCTGTGGACGGACGGAGACGAGCACATGGGCGCTGGAGTGGCGACGAGCACAGTGCGCACCGCATTGTTGCCTTGGCCGGACCACGCCTGTGCTCGCTGCGACGAGCTCCGGCGTCGGCGAGTGCTAGGGGGACACTGTAGAGGTCGAGACAAAGATGGTGGCGCGGTTTGGCAAGCTCTGGCAGGCGCGGAAGCAAGCACACGCGAAACAGAGCGCTCTGCGGCATCCAGAGCGCGCCGACAAGCAGGTTGGCATGGTGCACACGCGTGGTCACCGCGTGAACTTTGCCTACTGGCCGACTTGGTGCCAAAGATCATGTCTAGCGTGTTGTTCGTGGTAGATAGGAGAGTTACCCAGGTTTAGTTTGGGTCCAGGCGCAGTAGAAAGAAATTCACACAGCTGGTAAGTTTCTGGACAGAAACTTTGAGAGCTTACTGAGGTAAACTGGCTAAGAGTTGGAGGCTAGTCCTAAGTTACTAAGGTAAAGATGCACAAGGAGTTTCAGAAGAAATGGAGCAAGTAAAACGGTAGTTGTTGTAGAAACTACCATTTCTGTCCATAATAGAAAAGAATTTCTGTAGCAAAAACATTCCAAAAAGTGGTGCAATATTTTTTCTCAGGAATGTGTCCTAGGGTCCAAAGAATATTTATGAATTTCCTCAGATTTTTGTGGGCCAGAAAAACTTAGGTTGCTTTGGAGCACAATGGGCTTAACTAGGGTTTAGGAGGGAGAAATGAAATTTTTTCAATAAAGAAAAATATTCCAATAATTATATTAGGGTGAACCAGAGGGAAAAGATGATTTGAGATGGACATGAGGCACTTGGGTGAAAGCTAAGGGTACCCAAGTGTTTAAGTCCATATGAAAAGATTCAAAAATCCCAAGGTTCGAAATAAATTCAAATAAAAGAGGGCAAATAAAAGAGGGCAAAAATCAGGCTCTCACAAACCTCCCCCACTTAGAATGAATCTCGTCCTCGAGATTCGGTTGCTTGGGAAAACCATTCAGGATAATATGTCTGTAGGAATTCTTCTTGTTCCCAGGTTGCTTCTGACTCGGTATGATGCTCCCACTGGACCTTATAAAACTTCCTTACTTTACTGCGAGTGACCCTTTCCATCTGATCCAAAATTTTGAACGGCCTTTCTTCATATGCTAAATCCTTTGCCAACTCCACGTCGGTCATGGCAGTCCTTTTCTCAGGCGGCGATATGCTCACGTTGTGCACGTCGGACAATTCCGGGGGCAATTCCAACTGATAAGCAACGGTGCCCACTCGAGAAATAACTAGGAAGGGGCCAATAAATCTGGGTGCCAATTTTCCGCGAGTCTGGAATCTCTTGACGCCTTTCATAGGAGTGACTCGGAGGTATACGTGTTCTCCGGGTTCAAAACTGAGCTGTCGGTGTTTTGCATCGTAATAACTCTTTTGTCGAGCATGGTAAAAAAAAACTCTTTTGTCGAGATTTGGCCAATTGTAATCTATCTCTGATCTCCTTGACTTGTTTCTCAGCTTCCATCATGAGCTCTATTCCGAAGATACGGCAATCTCCAGTCTGAGACCAATTTAACGGGGTACGACACTTGCGGCCGTATAAAGCCTCATACGGTGGCAACTGTTGTTGTAGGAGAACTCGGCGTAAGCCAGACAATCTTCCCATTTAGATACTTAGGCCACGATGCAAGCTCGCATCATATCTTCAAGTATTTGGTTTACCCGCTCTGTCTGTCCATCAGTCCGAGGATGATAGGCTGTGCTGTATTTCAGGGCTGTCCCCAAGGCTTGATGGAGACGTGTCCAGAAAGTGGAGGTAAAGAGCGAACCTCGGTCGGATGTGATGGTTCGAGGTACTCCATGCAGACTGACTATTCCAGACACGTATAGTTTTGCAAGTTGGTCTGCTCGATATGTGGTCTTGACCGGGATAAAGTGAGCTACCTTGGTTAGAGTGTCCACTACGACCCATATTGCATCATTGCCTCGCTGAGTCTTGGGAAGTCCTGTGATGAAATCCATGCAGACGTCATCCCATTTCCATTGCAAAACTGGCAACAGTTGAAGAAGTCCGGCTGGCTTCTGATGTTCTGCCTTTACTTTGTCGCATACGTCGCAACAAGCCACAAAATAGGCAATGTCTTTCTTCATTCCATCCCACCAGAATATTTGACGAAGGTATTCATACATTTTCGTACCCCCAGGGTGAATAGAGTATGAGGATTCGTGTGCTTCTGACAAAATTTTCTTTTTCAGGTCCGAATGATTTGGTACACAAATCCTTCCACGAAATTGGAGAGTCCCAAAGTGATCCTTTGAGAAATCAGAGGTACGTCCTGCCAGTATATTCTTGGCATGCTTTTGTAGGGCAGGATCGTCTGGCTGGGCCTTGCGGATTTCTTCCTCAAGTGTGGGGGTAACTTACAAAATATTAGTGAGACCAACCTCAACGATGTTCAGATGGAGTTGAGCAATCTCCTCTTGAAGTTTAGTGGGCAAAGATTTTAATATGACGTTTAGGCTGACCGGCTTCCGACTGAGTGCGTCAGCCACCACGTTGGCTTTACCTGGGTGGTAATTTATTCCAAGATCATAATCCTTAACCAGCTCAAGCCACCTTCGCTGACGGAGATTTAAATCTGGCTGTGTAAATATATACTTGAGACTTTTGTGATCGAGTAGAAAATTGGCACTTCTTCCCAATGAGATAATGCCTCCATATTTTGAGAGCATGCACCACCACGGCCAATTCCAGATCATGAGTAGGGTAATTTCCTTTGTGCGGTCCCAGCTGTCGTGATGCATATGCCACTACCTTGCTGTCTTGCATAAGTACGCAACCAAGTCCTTGTCTGGATGCATCATAGTATACATCAAAACTGCGATAGATGTCTGGAAGGGTTAATACGGGTGCGGTGGTCAGCCGTGTCTTTAGCTCACTGAAACTTTTCTCACAGTCGTTAGTCCATTCAAACTTCTTGTCCTTTTTGAGTAGCTCTGTCATGGGTTTGGCAATCTTGGAGAATCCTTCAATGAAACGACGGTAATATCCAGCCAGTCCAAGGAAACTCCGGATCTAAGATACCGTTGTAGGTGGCAACCAATTGAGCACATCTTATACCTTGCTTGGGTCTACGGCTATACCCTCGGCGGATAGCACGTGTCCAAGAAATCCAACTTGTTTGAGCAAAAACTCACATTTACTGAATTTGGCGTACAACTGGTGGTCGCGGAGTCGTTGCAACACTGCTCGGAGATGTTCTTTGTGATCCCCTTCACTTTTTGAATATATAAGTATGTCATCGATAAAGACTACCACGAACTTATCGAGGAAATCCATGAATACTTTGTTCATCATGTGCATGAAGAACGCAGGGGCATTGGTGAGACCAAAGGACATGCCTGTATATTCATAAAGACCGCATCGAGTGGTGAATGCGGTCTTAGGAATATCTTCCTTTTTAATCTTAAGCTGTTGGTATCCGGTTCGTAAGTCAATCTTGGAGAATACCTTGGCCCCACTGAGCTAATCGAATAAGTCATCAATTCTTGGCAGTGGATATTTGTTTTTGATGGTGACATCATTCAGCTAACGATAATCCACACACATGCGTAGACTGCCATCCTTCTTGCTTACAAAGAGTGCAGGCGATCCCCATGGTGAGGAACTGGGACGGATATACCCTTTCTGGAGCATTTCATCGAGCTGCTTCTTTAATTCCACTAATTCTGATGTGGGCATCCTATAATACTTCTTGTATAACGGTGCGGTTCCAGGTACCCGATCTATTGCATACTCAAGCTCACGATCTGGCGGCATGACTGGCAGTTCTTCTGGAAATACATCAAGAAATTCACTGACCACAAGAATTAATTCCAATTCATCCACAACAGTGAATATCATTCCCTTCTTTGGTATGCTTCTGCGGGAATATAATTTTTTAGCCTGCCCTTTTTGACTGGTCTGAGTGACTTCTCGGGTTGCATAGTTTATGCATACTTGATATTGGGTCAGCCAATTCATGCCCAAAATAATGTCCAACTGTACTGATTCTATGAGTATCAATGAAGTTGGAAAGCTTATTCCGTTGATATTGATTTCCAAGTCACGGCAGACCAGATTGCTCTTGATTAGAGATCCCGGGGTTTGTACCAACATATTTTTTCCCAAAAGAGAACAAGAAAATTTGTTTTGGGCAACAAAACTCCAAGAAATAAAAGAGTGGGAAGCCCCCAAGTCAAATAAAATTATTGCAGGTATGCTATTAACAGAAAACATACCAATGACTACTTCGAGGTTTTCTTGGGCTTCATCTGTGGAGAGGTGATGGACGTGTCCGGCGATGTTTTGCTGGTTCGGGTATGACCCCATAAAGTTGACTTGGGGCCAGAATAAGGCATTCACCTTGCTGTTCTTGGGGCACTGCCCGGCATAGTGTCCATTTTGCCCACAACTGAAACAAAAATTATTGCACTGATGCTCCTCGTGTACTGGGTTGGTGACAACATTCTTGACTTGAGTAGTGGTCTTGTTAACATTCTGTTGCCAATTGGGCTTGTATTCCACCTGAGTTTGCTGCCAGGTTCGAGCCTTCTGCACTGGTTGCCTTTCTTTCCTTGGTTCAAACTTGCGCTTGTGCTCGTTATTAGCAGGCCGGTTGTCCAGTACGAGCTTGTGTTCTCTTTCCGTAATGAAAGCTTTATTCACCAAAGTTTGGAAGTCTGGAAAATCAAGCATGGTGAGAGTGCACCTGAGTTGCGAGTTTAATCCTCCAAGAAATCTGTCAATCTTGCTTTCTTCAATGGCCACGTCATATAGGGAGTGACGGGCCAGGTGGTTGAATTTCTGCAAATATTCACCCACAGACAGATTTCCTTGGGCGAGTGCAAGAAATTCACGTTGCTTGGTTTTCATAATTCCATTAGGGATGTGATATTTCCGGAACTGATCCTTGAATTTTGTCCAGGTGAGTTCTTCATCAGTAGGCCTCATGGCTTTTGCATTTTCCCACCATATGGCAGCAGCGCCTTCAAGATAGTGAGCTGCATATGGAACTTTGTCCTCTTCTGTAGTACAGGCAATCTCAAGCTTCCTTTCAATGGTCCGTAACCAATTGTCGGCATCCAAAGGGTCAACTACCTTACTGAAACTGGGAGGCTGAGTTCTCTAAAAATCTGATAGCTTGGAGTGATGACCGTTCTGATTTCCATTCTGACCAACCATAGCTTGAACACTCTTTAATATCTCAAGCAGATCATTACTTCTTCTTTCCTCAAATATACGCAGAATTTGCTCAGTGGTAGGCGGATTTGGCGGTGGAGGCGGTGGTATGTACGGCTCGGGGGAGTGTCCTGCCTGACGGACGGAGCGACGAACAGGAACATCCTGGTGAGCACTGCTACTGTTGCCTCCCCGCGTCATCCTATTATGGATTTTTCCCAAGACAACGCAACCGAGATGGGAAACATTCAAAAGAAATATTTGGGGAAAAGCCAGCAACAAAACTCGAGGGAAAACAAGATTGCGAATAAAGATAGTGAGTAAAAGAAATACATCTTCAGCATAATTATACAGGGACTCATACATGAAAAGTAATTAACATGCCCAGTTCCACTACTCTCATACATAAAACATCATGACTCGTACAACTACATTCGTACATCAGTCTGACAACTGCGAATACTCTGGAGCTCTACTGCTCCGCGGGTGCTGCGGGGTCCTCCCCTGAAGTGGACTCGGATCCTGAACTGACGAGGTTAACTGAAATCTCGGGGTTAAAGGTAACACGGTGACGCTGCCTCGGAGGATCTCCTTCCGGGGCGGGAGTAGGGTGGAGCATAGGTGCTACAGGGGTAGTGAGAAGTGATATCCACTCAGCAGGGGCACTAAGAGGAGTTATGGTCGAGGCGCCCGAGCTACTGGGAGGGGTTACTGGTGAAATAGGGGAAACGGAACTGGCAGGGACGTAAGGGGTAAATCCCATGGAGGCGGGAATGGTGACAAACCTAGTAGTGGCTAAAGCAATACGAGTGTTAGTTAACTCGCGGGCCAGGTCGTGGACCATGAGATAGCTAGCAGTAGTATAACGGGAAAGATGGCTAGCAACACTATCAGACTCCGGATCAATCTCAAGGAAATGAACACGACCATTGTCGTGCAGAGAAGGATAGTATTGGAAACCTGGGTGGTTCTGCATGCGGACCTCGTTGTGACGAAGCTCAACGAGGATCTCGAATGCAGCAAATTGGACGGCCTGCAAAGCGGTAGAAGCATAACCGCTCCGAGAGGTACGAGTGTAAGAGCTGGAGTCAAAACTGACGCACAGAGTCACCACTGCCTGATACTCATATATTGAGTCTGCTAGACGCTCCCGGTACACACGATAAACTAGGTCGTCTCCAAGAGGGTACAGCCAACGCCACACGTTACGAAGGAGGTGCGTGACGTGTACGACATCAGCTGCAACTGGCACGGATACGGCACTGGAGCCATGTACACTCACAACCAACATTAGGTTAGTATAAAAATAAGACAAGTATATGTAAAGCAATAACCAGCTATGCAGACTACCGGCACTGAACCTAAACGCGTATCTAGCGTTTAGTTAGCATGTCTTAGTCTAACGTGTCCTACAGTCAGCGCGGCTCTGATACCAAGCATTGTGGCACCCCGGATCAGAGCGACCGGTTTACCTTGCATTGCCAGCCCAGAGACCTTGTCTTTTGGCAACACACAACATCTTGGCACAGAAAACAACTGCTTTATTGATACTAGCAGATCATAGTTTTACATTACAACGAGTAGCGAGGCCAAGCGGCACACACGGTACGGCTGGACAATATTTATATTATTTAATGAACATAAAAGGCCTTGGCCATAAAAACTACGCAGCAGCGGAACGACTTCATAGCGTAACTCCATCTCACAGGGACACCGATGTGGACACGGTCTAGACTCGGACGGCACTCCTTTCTAGCGAAACTTTCCTGAAATCTGGCATGATACGCCAGGTCAGTACATTGAATGTACTTGCAAGCTTACAACAAACAAAATCATAATGACAAACAATATCATGATAATTAATCAATTGTTAATAATGCAGCACCATACGTGAATATACATACAAATAATATGTTGTGCTCATGCTCTTCTGAAAACAGACCCTCGGCCTGACTTACCCATAGTGATTTTTCTTAAACTATAAGCTTGTTCATCTCAACAGGACATAATTCCCATCTTTCCGGCGATCACAACCCTGACCATACCTGGTCTCAAATCATCTCGGTGGCTCTTCCACCATTGTTACAGTACAAAAATTCATACTTAATGAGCAAAATTTTATTTTATGTTGACCCATGGTGTGACTTACTTTCGAGCGTGTCCGTGACCATGGACTCGGCTATCGATAGATTAATTACACTCTGCAGAGGTAGTGCACTGTACCCACACCACAGAACCCATGGCCTTGCTTTCCCATTCGGGTGGACCCACGGCGTCCCGACAAAACTCTTCCATTGCCATGACACTCTCCGGCCACTCTGACTCATTCCCCACTGGAATAGTCCTGGGTGGCCCTGTGCCTACCAAAGGCACACCGACCACCATCGTGGCCAAACAGAAACTGTCCCAAACGGGACTCGGCACCATAAACTCAACAACGGGCACACAAGGTTATGTCTGCTTACCGGGCCAGGGTACCGCATGCCCATAACCTTCCCTATTTGGAGGTACCGACAAGAGGCATGACAACGGACCGAATAAAGACCTTCCCATAAAGGCAAATGTGGTTGCACCGGGAAAAACTCGATTCAGTGGCACCATGACCCGGTTAACAATTTATTCAAGTTGGGTTATTAACAAGTTCAACTTAAAGAAAATAAATAACCGGTGTCATCAAATGCCATGGAATGCAACATACCAAATGCATTACAAAAATAACTGGGTCAACTTTACCTTACTAAACGTAAGCATCACAACTTCAATATTATTCTGGTTATGATTTACTTCCAATTAAAAATAGAATATATTCTAGCATTTTTTTACCATAGTTCTTATGTAAAATAAAATAACTTCACATAGCTATTTATATGCATACCCATATTAGTTCTCCATTCTCCAAACTTTCTTCTAGTTATCTTAAACTTAAATTGACTTCCAACTTTCTGTAAACTAAATAAAATAACTAAATACAGCAACCAACAGAAAGTAATTAACAAAAATAATTCATGTGCATAAATTAAATCATTCATTCAAGTTGGAAGTTTACAAATATTGAAATGGCATCATGAAAATGTTGGTGTGGCTTGCTTAGTGCAAATGAGGTTCAAAAGCCTCCCGGTGATCCCCAAGACAAGTTGCACCTTCTGAAAATAATTACAAGTTCAAAAAGAAAATATCAAGAACCATTAAAAAATTCACCAGAAAATCTACATAGCACCAAATAGTCTCATTTTTGGTGTGCTGCAAGATCTCTTTACAAAGAACACAATGCAAAAATAATCAATTCATCTGGACTTATGGTTAAAAAAATATTGCAGTTTGAAGTGTTCTGGAAGATATTTGAATTTGGAATTTAAGTAAACGGACTGAAGGGGGGGGGGG